>PYHX02000495.1:50202495-50833289 GCA_004302925.2 Cochliomyia hominivorax | reverse complement strand
AAAAAATTATTTTCTCAAAAAGTAATTTTTTGTAACGAAAATTCTAAGTGGAACTATTTTTTTTTTTTTTTGTAAAGTCTAATTTAATTTTTTTACTAAAAAATCCATATTTTATAATTTTTTTCGCAAAAGAAAAAAATTACTTTTTTAACAAAAAATAAATAAATTAATTAATTAATTAATTAATAAAAATAGCTTGAATTTTATTAAAAATGTGATTATTTGATAAATTTTAATTTGTAATTAAAATTTTTATTGTTCTCTGCAAATTTGAATTTTTGCTAAAACCTTATGTTTTAGTTAAAACCTAATTTGTGGCCACTAAAATTTAGATTTTTACAAAAAAATGGAAATTTCATAAAAATTTCGTTTTTTTACCAAAATTTAAATTTTTTCCTATTAAATAATTTTTACGATTTTTTGCTAAAAAATTAAATAAAAACTGACATAAATAATATATTTCCAAAAAATTCCGATTTTTATAAAAAGGAAACTTTTAATTAAAGCTAGATTTTCTATTAAAAATATTTTTAATATTATTAATTTTTTCAATAAGATCGTAATTTTCAAGAAAAAAAATGATTTTTAATAATTTTTCATTTTCTCCGAATTTCAATTTTTCATAAATTTTTTCATTTCACTAAATTTAAATTTTTACTTAAATCATACATCCATTAAAAGTTTCTCTTTTCGCAAAAAAATATTTTTTAATAAATTCTTGATTTTCACAAATATTTTTAATCAAAAATAATTTTTTAATTTAAAAATATTTTTGAATAAAATTATTTTTTCCTATTTTTTTTTTTTTTTTTTCGTTTTAATAAATACAACAAATTTTGAATTTTGACTCTTTTCTGTCTTAAACCACTAGTGCACTTAAACGCATAAAATTTTCCCAAACCTGCTTTATTTTCAGTTTTAGCTCTGCCAAAGTCATTATGCTTTCATTTTAGACATAATTTGAATGAATATTATGGGCCATGTAACCCAACGACTTCTCGATTGGGTTTTATTCTGAACTGCAGGACCGATGGTTCAACAGAGGTATGTTAGATGAAAAATATTTTCCAGCAACTTGTTATAAATTCCGTTTTATGATTTTATCTCTTCGTAAAATGTGAGCATCATGTTTGAAGTCCCAGGAAGGTTTAGTTTGGTCTCTATTTATGTAGAAATCAATCTGTTACCTTTTGATTTTTTCTTGTTTTAAAAAATTAATATTTCTCTTGTTAATTATGAATTTCCCTTGGCAGGTGTCCGAAAACCATAATTCTGTTCCTTCTTAAAAAAATACACACTACGTTAATTTTTATGAATTTTTTGGTTATGGATAAATTTGGATCTTTTCTTGATCAAGCTTGAAAGTTTCCTTCGGTATGTTTTAGCGTTATGAAATTTATCGATTAAATTAGAAAACGAAACCATTTATAAGAAACAGAATATATTTTTAATGGTAATTTTAGGCAATTTCATGTCTGCGTTCATAGAAATATTCCACATAAAATAGCACCAAGAACATTCGCATGAATAAGGAAAATAACAGATCTTGTTTACATATAAAGTACCGTTAAGTTGCTTCTCATTAAAAAACTTAAACTTAACTTTTTATGAGAAAAACATATAAAAAAAAGTAAAGAAAATAATGAAATAAGTTCATAGGAATATGCATCAGTGTAGTCGTTGTATCCTTTAAGTCGCTATGATTTGCCACAAGTAATTAAAAAATAAAGAAAAAAAGCAAAATAACTTTATTACTCAAAACCAGTTACAACTAACTTTTAGACTTTATTAAAAAACTAAAGTTATTTGTTCAGAAACACATGCACACATGTATATGTGATGGTAAATTAAAATGCACATATCTACTTTTAACAGACACTTCATGCACTTTATCTACAATATTACCTTTTCCTCCTCATCTTTATCCAAACTCTCTCTCTCTCCGTCCTAATAATTTTATTGAAATTTTAATAAAGTTAAGGAATTTCCAGGAGTTTATATGACTTTCTCGTTAGTGATACACGAATCATGTGTATATTTTTACAGGCTTATATTTTAGCCGCCTCTACGTGATCTTCTTCCTCTCTCTCTCCCTCTCTCTGAATTCTGAATAAAACACTTTACTAACAAATCACTTGTAACCCTTGATGGGCTTTATAAAATATGAAGCGTTGAAAGTAACACATACACTTGCACTTCTTACTTCTAGTGCAACATATACTGACAAGTTTTTTCCTATATAAATAATGAAAAATGAACTCTTTCCTCTACACACACATGAAAACATACATATTTACACTTACATATATACGTTTTTTATCTTAACTAAAAAAACTGCTCGGTAGCAATTATTTTACTAAAATCAGTGAAGCAATATGGGTGCCAGAACATAACTATAGAATTTTGTTGCATGTGTGTGTAGGTATGTTCACTTGTACACATATATGTTAGTGTCTATATATCTATTAGTATTTGCATATATTATACACATCTATCTATTCAATAGTATTTAAATCCAAATTGCAATTTAGAAAGCAATTTCATGTTATGAATGACTCAAATGTTATAGTGACAACTAGTAACTGGATTAATAGTTAAATTCTCTATGACAACCTATTCCCATGTACATAGTTTACACACATACTTTACTAACACAATCATATGTCACATTCTATTCATTCCTAAGTGTATGTGTGGTGGTGTGTTTTTACTGATTTTACTAATATAATCGATTTATTGTGTTGAAGTTTTCTATAGAATATTTATTAGGAATTTAATGGTAAATAAGTATTAGAATCTAATATTAGCAATTGTCAATAGAATAACAGAATTTATAACAAAAAAATTTTAATAATTTCGTTTAATTTTGAAATGATTTTGATTTTTATGATTTAAAATAAATTGAATTATATTCTTGTCACTCTGATTCATATCAAACTTGAAACCTTTTGAAATATCGGAAATAGAAATATCATGCAGTCAAGAGATACTGGTACTAAAGCCAACACCACATTTCTATATGAAGCTGATCTAATATAAGAAAGTACAGTCCTTAAGGAATTGTAATTACGTGAACTTAATCTCAAAATTGAAATTAAATGTTATTTAAGCGATTTAGCATAAAATTGAAAAAATTTATCGAAATCGAAACTGGAACTGATTAAGAACTGAATAAGAAATGAAATAGAACTGAACCAGAAGAGAACTAGATCTGAACGAGAACTGAACTAGAAAAGAATTAGAAATAAACTAGAAAAAAATTAGAACTGAACTAGAATTAAACTAGTACTGACCAGAACTGAACTGGAACTGATTTAAAACTGAACTAGAACTAAATTAAAACTGTCCTAAACTGAACAGGACTCTGAACTAGATTCTGAAGTAGAATCTGAACTGGAATTTGAGCTAAAACCTGAGCTAGAATCTGAAGTAGAATTAAGGATGAAAACTAAAACTAAACTAAGCAACAATGAAAGTTGAATTTGAACCAAAGCGATTTCCGCAAATGAATAAATTAATGCCTAAAATCAGCCAAGTAGAACGTTTATTAATTTAAGCGTGTGATAAACACTTAATAATTCGACCTTAAACTGAATCCTTCTATTTTTGATGTAAATCTAATTACACATCCTTTTATATGTCCTTTGTTCAGCCCAGTACAAGCCTTAACAGTATGACTGTTAATCCTTGCCCTTTAATTAAACTTGATCCTATTTAAGCGTGTTTCAAACTCTGGATGGATTCACTCAATATTCCTCTATTTTCATTTTAGTTATTTTCAAAAATAACATATCGACATTATTGATAGAAATTTTCTGATTTGAACTTTCAATCCATTTAAATATCTTTTTGTATCTGCCTTGTACTGAGTCCAGTACAAATCTTTGCAATCTTGCATATAATGTTTTCTCTTTCATTATTTATTCTCTCCTAAAATTAATAAAGTTTTCTGTCTCATTATATTACATTTTGATTATATAAGAAAATTGTTAATAAATATTTAAATAATCATATTAACATAACTAATTTCATATGATTAGTTTCGGAAAACTTTCTAACATTTCTACACAACAAACAATAATATTTTACCACAACAACATGCAACATGTTGAAAGTATACATAATACATATTATATTAACAAATAATATTTTAATTATTATCTTATGACAATCCTACCAACAACATTTAATACAATAATAAAGTTGTAAATTTAATTAAAATATTTTATTATATTTTGTGTAAATCAGTTGATTTGCAGTGTAAATTGTAACTAAATAGAAATAAATATAAATAAATAATTTTGTAAGCAAATACTGTACATGAAAAAGGGATATAGAAAATATCCTAGAAGTTAAAAATTTAATGATGACAATTTTATTATACCAAATTAGGAAAATTATTATATTAAAATGTACTAAATAAAATTTCATTACAAAATTAACACTTTAGTTTAAGTAATATTTTATTAAAATAGTTTTTCTAGATTTTTTTGCAAGATTTAAAAAACTTGAAAGTATAAAGAGTACTTCCCAAAACTTTATTTTCTTATTATGCCATTTCATCTTTCCTAGTGACACCAAAACTAACAACAGGGTTAATATGTATAAAATTCTCTCAAAGGTAATATTCTAACGAAATCTCTCTTCTCGTCCTTTTTGTTATAATTTATTTATCAACATTAACTTACAGATGTATACACTTCATCACACATTTGCACAAATAAATTTAATCTACAACCTTCTATGCCGTTAAAGGACTATACCTCTGTTACAACAACTTGTTATATCAATAAAGACAATATCTATCTGTATCTGTGTGTTAAATACGTGTGCAAAACGTGTAAATGTGTTACGCATTTGTGTATACGTATCTATGTATTTGTTCAAATTTATGCCCTTGTATCATCATTATCATTGTGTTTGTATTGTAAAACACAAATCCTTTGATGCCAAATATCTAATACCTTGATATTGTAACCTATAATCTTGACTAATGATGCTACCTGAATTAATTTCATTGATGTTAAAAAACATAAATCTTAATGTTTCGAGCAACAAAAAAAGACAACAAAAACATAAAATAAAATATATTTTATAGCTACAGCTACAGCTATTCATGTATATGAAGATTTTATATGTATTAGTTATAAAATAAATATTATATTGAAATGACAAATAAAATCATGTAGCATTATATTTTCTTGATAATCTTTGTGTGTATGTGTTAGTATGAAATCTTTTGAGAAAAGGTTAAAATATATACACCCACTTGGAGTTGGAAACAAAGATAAAATTCTAATGTCATTTAGAGTAGCAAGGGTGGCAAGAAGTGTGAGCGGGGGTGCATAACTAAGATTTATGATTGTCGGAGTTAAGACCAACGAATGGCAAATGATTTAAACAGTTTTCCGTTTGTTGACGCTATTCGATGTTTACCTATGTTTTCACAAACAAATATAGAGAATAAGTTTTCTGTTTAAAGCCCAGTTGGAAATATGTCAACTATTTTTAGGTTATAGTTTATGCTCATAATTAAGACCATAGCTGGCAGTGGATCTCATAAGGACCCCTTATCAACCCTTGCATGGCCTCACTGATTGCAAAGATAACCATGTGCTTTATTAATGAGATAGCGGCTTTGATTTGGGACCCAACAGAAATAATGAATAGAGTCAACAATAAAACCAGCGCAAGAGGCTACAAGTGAATAAGAATAATGAATCGAAAATATAACAGAGAGTAGAGGATTTTGTTAAAGTGAATAACTTGCACAACAACAATAAGGATGACATTCAATAAGTTTTCTAATGAATTAAAAAAGGAAAATTCTCCTAGAAAAGGAAGCAGTCATTTCAAACGTCATCAGGCATTCCCAAATACAGTACAATGGCTACCAAAGGAACTAAGGACCTCAGTTTGGATATTCATAGAATGACACCAAACAAAAGGAAAAGAAATGAATTCTTTCACCTCCGCCCTTTGAGATGAATGTGGTAAAGAAAATGTTGAAGAAGAATAGAGCAAATTTCTTTATTTTTGAAGCAAACGAAGCGATTACATATGCCAATATTCTCAGGATAAAAATCTCAGACTACGCCTGAAGGATGAAAGAATTCGTTGAATTTAAAAAGATTTGATATTAGAGAAGTTGAAGAAGGGATATGATAAGGGATCTGATATTACTTATTTGAAGGAAAATGTTGTGAAAAAATACGAAGATCCTGTGGAGATTAAGAAAAGCGACCGAATCGAATTGCTTATAACATTTAGGCATGGAAAACAAAGGTCGGACAAGCAGTATGTAAGTTACGAGAGCCAATCATACTTAAAAGATGTTTTAGGTGTTTGGAATATAGACAACTATTCGGAGATTGTAAAAGTGCGGTCGATAGTTCCAGATTCTTTGGCTCCCTATGACTCAAATTCATGTTATATAGTAATTCAGACTATGCTATAACGTAGACTATAATAGATAGTAACGCTAAACTTCAGACAACAATTTAAACTATGGCTTGGATAGTAGTTTAGACTTTAATTTAAAGTATATATTTTTAACAAATGTTTATACTATAGTTCATTCTACCGCTTAAATTATGGATTTTTTAGATTATGACTTTAATTTGACTATAGTATCTTAGACTAAGTTTTATAATATAGATTAGACAAAATTTTATATTATTATTCGGATTATAGTATATAACATATATATGTATATATTATACTTTTTATCAAACAAATAGATTGAATATATCTTATGCTAAAGTTCATGGTTAAGAGAGTAATATAAACTTTAATTTAAACTATATTTTAAAGTATAGTTTCAGACTATAGTTAAAACGATGGTTCCAATAGAAGTTAATACTATAGTTTAGATTATATTTTAAAATATAATAATGTAGTTAAGATTATAATCTAAATTATAATTTAGGCAATAGCGTTTTTCATAGATAAGACTATAATCTATTATTTAAATTGTAATGTAGACTTGAAAATATTTTAGACTATAGTTTAGATAGTAGTTTAAATTATAGTTTTACTATATTTAGCAGTATTATTAAGCCTATAAATTAGACTTTATTTACCTTAAAACTTAAACTGTAGTTAAAGCTCCATCTAGGGCTAGTTCCACTATTATATCCCTTATTTCCCACAAGGTATTTCTATATAAATTTCAATTACGTGAATTCTAGCCTCCATTCGTAACGCACTTGCAAACAGCCTGCAAAGATATTTTACAATTTGTCATTTTGATACCTGACATAAACGTTTATTACATACACATGTAAACTCATGAATATGCTCACATATACATACATGTTATTATATCTAAAATTACACTTACACATCGTTGAACCTTGTCTGTCTCTTCGTATACGCATAAATGTTGAATGAGTGTATGAATATTCAATTTTTCTCTAAAAGAGACTTCAATCTAAACTCTTGTTACCAAAAAGTTATGATGAGATTTATTTATGTGTTTTTAATCGATTATTCGATTAAAGTTCAACAAAAAATATATACAAACATGAACATAAAAGGGTAGAAATGATAAGAATATTATTTCCTTAAAAAATATTAAAAAATATCGTTTAAAGTTCTTTAAACTTTAATTATCAAATATAAATATAATTTCAATTTTAATCGGTTAATCTTCAAATATGTTTATCTAATTTTCTTTCCAGTCTTTTGCGTTGTTAATTTAGTTAACAATTTTTCTCTTAATGAAAATTTTTAATTTGAATAACAAAAACAGTTCTTATAACAGTTTTTCCAGACAGAATCACATTTCAATTTAGAAAAAAGTCAGTTACACAAAATAAATTTTGGTGAAAATAATTTTTATGCAAAAAATGAGAAACAAATAGTCTAATGAAATCTTTCAGACATGTAAATTGTTTCTTTCAGATAAATAATCAAATTTATACAATTTTAGAAACAAGTGTTGTTTATGGCCAAAAAAGAAGTATTTTTTAAACTCATGATGCTTCAGAAGAAATTATTTTTCAAAGTCATAAAATAAATTGTTACAAACAAATATTCTTTTTGAAAAAAACTTGAGGTTAAGTTAGAAAATTTCTTATAACTTTTCCAAATGTAAGCTTATTCTGACGAATTTCAACACCAAAAATATATTGCAAGAGACTGTGAACTTCTAAAAATATATATTTTTCAATATGACGAAATGAAAAAGAAAATTTAAAATAATTGTATCCGGCTCGAAGGACCAAAAAATTTTCCAGATTTTTGTATTTGGTTGACTTTACTCATTTTCCTGGCATTGATAATCAGGTTCCTGATTGACAGACTAAAAACCACAGTCAAGTACTCACAATATTTTTGGACATGAATTGGATTTGAAATTGATATTCCATCGTGATTTGGCTGTGCTGAATGATGCTCAATAAATTGCTGGCAAACAGATCGCGAACAATCTTTAGGATCTTATTTTGTATTGTCTTCGATTAATCTTATCATTCCCTCTTTTCACGGCTGAGATCACAAATTAAAATAATCTAACCATGTCATCTGCTTGTCTCTAATTTCCAAACTGCTGTTTTCACAGTAATTTTTTCCGATTTAATCTTGCTCGTCTGCGAGTCTCGCTGCTTCGGCAACTAAATGCGGACGCATTACTAATATTTGTCCAGCTGGCGCAAAGTGAGAGACTGCTGCGTTGACAGTTTCTCCGCATTTTCTCTCAGCGGTGTGTACATTTAAGGGAATTCGCCGATCAAAACTACTGTTATTAAATGCTCTGACCCACCCGAATACCTAAATGATTACAGTTACTTATTTACCTCTTCAGCTCATTTAGGAATGAGGTTGGCAAAGCACAAGCCGACATTAATTCTGTGTAAGAGCATACACAGGAATATGTCAAATCCTTAGGATTCATATATAGCAGATTTGAATGACATTCACAAAGACACCAGAAATTCCGCGATTTCAAGTTACCGTTCGGATGTTGTACTTAGAGACAGACATTGAACAGAATATCCTGAGCTCTATAGCACTTGTAGGATCGTGATAAGATCAACTCGGAATAGGCGTTAACATTTTACCTTGGTCTAAAACTTACTTATTCTGAAAGTGATAGCCTCTAAAGGAAAAAGTATTTTTAAAAACAATTTAAGGACTACCTACGAATGATGTTTTTTTTTTGTCTTTTAATTTCTATACCAGAGCTGACCAACCTTCGAGTTCCACCCCCATTATTTGAAGCAACTCAGAACTTGTGCTCTTCCAAGTCATTTATAAAATACCTCGATGATTTTCATAAGAAATTTGATAAAAAATATTCATTAGCTCCAACGAATTCGGATTAAATATATGTTAGATAGAGAATATAGTAGATCTGCTCCGAAGGACCAAAGAATAATAACAAAAAATTATTAAAATTATTAATTATTATAGCATCAAGGACCAAAACTATTTAAATTTAGATTTAATAAAAGTAAGTAAATTAATCCGAACTGAAGGACTAACAAATTTGTAAGAAACCAAATTTCTGAAAGCAGTCATACAAATTGGAATAAAGAAAATTTCTTAATTATTGATTTTCGCATTGCAAATATTTATTTAAAAAAATTATGGAAAAAATCAAATCATATCCATTATCAAATCAAAAAATTAACCAATTCAAATAATAATATTTATTATCAATTTCCTAACACTTGGCAGCACTTTAAAATCCATGACCTTTTTAAAAAAGCGTTAACTTCAGTACACATTTTTTATTTTTATTTATTTTAATTTTAAAAAATTAAAACCCCTTTTATCATAAGACAACACATAATGAACAAATTCATTAAATATTCTACCATAACCTCACAAATTTTTGGAAGATAAAATTAATAGCATATACCGCTTATACGCAACGCATAAAATAAAACCGGTAAATTTACAAAACCCTTTTTTCTTCCCTCTCTCCAGTTTGAAATGCCATAAATTCGTATCATAAACATAAGTGGCTTTTAAAAAATTTATTGCCATTACAATTAGTTGATAATTAGCAAATATTATGAAACCAAATACAAACCAAACATAGATACAAAAATACACATGCACTTATACAAATACATGTAATAACAATACACTTAAATATACTTAAAACCTTTCAAAATACACAAAGAGGAACAGTGGGATAAAATAATGTAACATTTTAGAAAAAGAATAAATAAATGTTCATTAATTTATAACTGAAAGTTAACCAGGTTCAAAGAAACATTAACTTTAAGTACCAAAAGCTTAAATGTCAAACTAATTTAATAAACTTTTATGTAATCGTTATGTAAAGATCACTTTAAGTTAATTTTGATTCATAACTTCAGTTCTATGCAAACATAATTTTATATGTTTTTGTTCGACTTGTATATCAAAAAAATGTCAAACTGGTAACTTCGAGAAATTCTTCAGAGAAATCAAATCTATGAATCAATGGATGAATCCAAGGCAGAGATACAGTACAAGCCTAAACTAACTAATGCCAGTTTAAATACGTATGAATATATAACTTTTCAGTCTGCACACGACTAAAAAGAGGCGAACTTTATTATATAACATGTAGAGATTTTTCGAAGAGTCAAACTAAAAGGGGATTTTGGAAAATAAAGTCGCATCTGAAAGTTTATTTGCGGAACAAAAGTCGCCATAGATTTAATTCACCAAAAATTAACATTTTTTGAATAATTTTAAATTATGAATTCGCACTCTTTCCCGTTTTCCTAAATTTATTGATATTTCGATTTCCATTAAGATTTCGAAGAAGTATCGGTTATGAATTTTTAGGATTTTGTTTTTTTATCCATAATTCATATAAAATTTATTAATATGTTCTTTTTAAGCCAAATTAATGAAATTTCGTGAAGTTTTATGCCGAAAATTTAAATTATAAAAAAGGGGACAAAAAGGAGAAATATAAAAGAGTACACTAAAGGTCACAAGTCGCAATTTGCGAATAAAGTCGCACTAACGGTTACACTGGACTAGACATATTGCGGTGAATTGGAAAACTTACACATCATTAGGGTCACAAATCAAGTCATTTCCCTACTTTTACATTTGAAGACAAAAGATAAAAAATTAGGATAATCGAAACTACAAAGAATCATATTTGGAGTCCGGCCAACCAACGTTAGCAAGTCAGCTGTATTTTGTAAGATCAAAAAAATCGGAACAGTAGTAGCTGACCATTTTCCATCGAGACTACGCTAGGTCGCATAGTACAGAACAGGTCAAAAATTATTTGATAAACGGTGGATGGAAAAATTTTACTCATTTTCTAAAAGCCTTCCCTTAACTCTCCTGACTAGCATTTCTTTTAATCGATTTAAAATGTCCTTTCACAAGGACATACACCTTACAAGGTATAATAAATTTGCTTGTAGCCATCTATGTTCTGCCAAAATGATGGGAAAATTAGTGACTATCGATGGGCAATATTCTTATAAAAAATCTAAGGCAGATACAAAAGTACATAAAGGATTACAACCAATTGACTTTCATAAGATCTATTAAATTCTCTTCTAAACGGACAAATATTCAAGTACAAAATCAAATAAAACTTTTGTTTCTGTCATCATC
Source organism: Cochliomyia hominivorax (assembly GCA_004302925.2). Classification (NCBI taxonomy): domain Eukaryota; kingdom Metazoa; phylum Arthropoda; class Insecta; order Diptera; family Calliphoridae; genus Cochliomyia; species Cochliomyia hominivorax. The sequence continues at coordinate 50,821,706 of PYHX02000495.1, read as the reverse complement.
TCATGCCCATATTTAACAATATTTTGATCTTATGGTCAAGCTACCTTTGATTCAATTTGTTTGTCATTCCGTTTGTAACCCTAAGACGTAATTATCTTAGTACAGTAAATGTCTCCATCAAAACAAGTTCTGATTGGATTTAATTATGACAAAACTTAATGAAATTTAGTCTAAGTACATATTTTTTAAATCGGCTAAATCGGTATACTATAAAAAAGTTATAGACTGATATCAGAGATACATTTGTTTGTTTTTTATAGGACATGGGGGAAGGGGTATTCCCCAAACAAACGAAACAAAGAGATATTATCACATATATCTATAACAAATACAGGAAAGCAAAAAGCTTTAACAGCCAAATATTGTAGATTGCAGAAATTTAGGAATGAGGGAGTGGTATCCCCCTAAACATTGTAATGGATATTATAAAATATTTCTGAAATTAAATAGACAGATAAAGTCTTAAAAACAAAATAAAAAGACTAACAAAATTTTGAATAGTGCATGGAGAAGTGATAGCCCCCTTGCAAACGAAATGTTCGATTTTGCATAACTCTGAAACCGCGACAAGAAATTTATTACAATTCGACGGATGAATGAAGGTTGTTTAAGAAAATTTGTTTCTGAAGAGTAGAAAGAAGGACGGGCATTAGGCCATATAAAAATTGGACTATATTTTAAATACTTCGAAAAGCTGTTACAGTTATATAACATTCCACCCAGAATAATAACAAAAGAAACAAAGATTGTTTCCCTAAATGATTTTCGTTTTTTTTTTATTCGAAGAATATATTGTAATTGACACTATATATACTATTCTATACTATACTATACTATACTATACTATACTATACTATACTATACTATACTATACTATACTATACTATACTATACTATACTATACTATACTATACTATACTATACAATACTATACTATACTATACTATACTATACTATACTATACTATACTATACTATACTATACTATACTATACTATACTATACTATACTATACTATACTATACTATACTATACTATACTATACTATACTATACTATACTATACAATACTATACTATACTATACTATACTATACTATACTATACTATACTATACTATACTATACTATACTATACTATACTATACTATATTATACTATACTATAGTATAATATAGTATAGTATACTATTATACTATACTATACTATACTATACTATACTATACTATACTATACTATACTATACTATACTATACTATACTATACTATACTATACTATACTATACTGTACTATAATATACTATAATATTATACTATACTATACCATACTATACTATACTATACTATACTATACTATACTATACTATACTATACTATACTATACTATACTATACTATACTATACTATACTATACTATACTATACTATACTATACTATATCTACTATAGACTATATGGCAGACATATATTTTTACCATTTAAGGACGCATTTTAACGCCATTAAAAATTCTTTACATCACAAAATAAGTGAAAAATAAACATACTTCCAAACGGCTGGTCCGAATAAATTTCAATCAGAAACAGTAAAGATGTGGACAAATTAAAGTTTTGATTTTATACTTCATGAACATAACTTAAGCCAGTTCACATGGTCCCATTTCGACTTGTAAAATGATTTTAAATGAATTGTTATATGTCAACTGATTTCAAATATTTTCATATGAGTCGATTCTGCTAAGTAGTCGAAACCTACAACCAAGACAAAAACTAAGTAGAATATTACAAGATATAGAAAATATAATTTCTAGTATGAAATTGAAATTAAGTACAAAAATTTCCATTATCAGCAGTGTTGCCAATTTAACCATTTTTAGTCTCGTTAAGCCACCGAAAATTTAATTTTGTCATTTAATATTTGTTTACCCATTTTTATTTGCCATAACCATTTTCATAGACATTTAACCTAAAATTTCTATAGAAAATCACTTTTTATATCCAAAAAAAGCATCAAAGTGTCCGTAAACCACTTAAAGAAAACTTCTTCATTAAATTTTGGTTAAATGCATATACTTTTCTCTGTAACTGGCTGTAAAGTTGCCTCTAGAGGATTATCAAAAACAAAAAGATTATCAATTGGATATTCAGTTTCCATTCAAGTCATTTTGGATCTTAAGGATGATTTTTGAAGAGTGTATATTAGCGAAAAAAGCCATAAAGCCAATATTTTTCAGGAAATGATTGAAGAGTAATATATTCGATCATTTTTATCAAATCTGATCATCTATAAAGATTTTATTTTTATTAAATATAAATTTATAATTTATAGAAAAATATTAATAGTTTTGTTTAAGTCGTTCAATTATTAACCTCTTTTCAACAAAGGTTGAAATGTAAATGAACTACTTTTTGTTTTTATTTTAAACTTTGTGTAAATTTTTAAATATTTTTTTAAATTTTCAGCCATTTTTTAGCAACTATTTTATAAGGATTTCACCACTTATACTCGTCAATAATTGGCAACACTGATTATCAGTCGTAATTTTTTTCTAATATATTTTAATTTTGTTCCACTGTGAATTCTTTTTAAAATAAATTGCCCAACATTTAGAAATGAAACAAATTGTGGCAAAACCAAAATTTAAAAAAAAAATTGGAAACCAAATGAAATTCACATTAATTTTATTTATTTATTTTTTTTTGTTCTCCTTGTTCAACAAAATATAACCCTTTTAAAATTATGCTGCTGTTTTTACTTTGTACTCCATTTTTTTTGTAAATAATGATTGTGTTATTATCGTGAAAGTTAATACTTTTTTAATATTGTTTACATATATACATACACATATACATATGAGTGTTATTATGTTTAAATGTATGTGTTATGGTTTGTATCTTTTAGCATCTAAATAACTACCCCTTCTTCAAAATACAAAAGGACTTAATAAATTTTCTGTTAATGTATGGGTTTGTGTGTATTTATGTGTAAATGCGTGGCAGTTATTATTCTGAAAAGGTAGCAAATTATAATTTATGTTGTAAATCACAATTATGTCGAGTCTTTAAAAAAATAAGTTAATTTTTTTCTACTTAAATAACAAAAGAGTGTAAATGATTTTATACAAATAAATATTTAAGTCACGTGGTGGTATTTTTTTATTTATTAAATGGCATCTTTTAGAAACACATACATACAAATACATATATATATTTATGTATATTTTATTTTCAATGGCACGGAAATGTATCAGAGAAATGTTGTTGTTGTTTTCTTTTTTAGGGAAAATAATTTTTCAACTTTTTTTACGCTTGTGAATTCGTTTTTTTCATTTTTTCCTTCGTCTTATGATTTTTTGTATTGTTTTCATTTACTGACATTTAACCTTGTTATTTTCAACGTTCATAAATTTGCATGAGTTTTTGGTTCTCTTTTGTTTTTTTTTTTCTGTATTTTTATATACCCTCCACCGCCACAAGTTGAGAAAAGGATACATATCTTTGTCATTCCGTGTGTGACGCTAAGAAGGAATCATTTCAGACTCCATAATGTATACATATTCTTGCATCAACTCGAAATCCGAAACGATTTAACTATGTTCGCCGGTCTGTCTGTCTGTCTGTCTGTCTGTCTGTCTGTCTGTCTGTCTGTCTGTTGCTAGCAAGCTCATATTTGGTCTGAGTATTTTTTATAGTCCTGAGAAGTTTCCTATAAAAAACTAGTAAATATCAATTTACTATATTAAAAGATATAGACCGATATCTGAGGCAACCTCTAAGTTTAAGCAAAAATCTTTAAAAAAATTTTTAAATCGACAAATTACAAAGAAATTTTGTCATTATTTTTATGACTCATTAAGTGTTTAAGAAAAACTTTTATATATTGTATATGTTTGTGAATGTATGTGAGAGTGTGTATGTATGAAATACGCATTTGTGGTGGAGGGTATTATAGATTCGGCATAGCCGATTATAACATTCTTACATATTATTTTTAATATTTTATACAATATTCCAGATAAATTTGAATTCCTTTGGTACTTAATAAACATTTTGTGTGCGTTACGCTCTTTTTGTTTGTTCCTTTGTTTTGCGTGTGAAGAAATATGTGTGAAACATTAGGAACGGGTGTTGAGGCAGGTGTTGATGAGTTCAAAAATTTTTTCTTCGCGAAAAAATCTTAACAAAAACTAATGGATTCAAAAGCATTTCCCTATTATATTCCAAAAATTTTTGAACTTCACGAAGATCACAATTAAGTTTTATATAATTTATGACAAAGATAAGACTTCCGCGGTTACAAAGACATTTTTGGAAATGATTCTTTAACTTTTTATCTAAAATTCCCTAACTGAGATTTCATACGATCAGTTTTGAAATCTTTTCCGCTTCATTTAAAGAATTTAATATCCTTGCAGGATATTGTTGATGCGAACTAGCACCATGTCATTTTGGTGATTCAAAATAAGAGTTGAACTTATTAAACTTTTTACTTGTTAATATCGTGGACATATTCAATATGTCTACATATATATACATATATATATATATATATATATATATATATATATATATATATATATATATATATATATATATATATATATATATATATATATATATATATATATATATATATATATATATATATATATATATATATATATATATATATATATATATATATATATATATATATATATATACCTGGTGGACTCGATACCGAATTCATTTTATCTTATTTCAATACCAAGATAAATTCTGCCGATGGAACTATTGTCTATATTAAGAAATCAAAAATATTTGGAGAATATACACCTGATTCAATAGTGTTACCCTTATTGGAGATATATGTTAACAATGGGAGTTCTAGGTTTACAAGGAATTTGTTTAAGAACAGACGCATAAATGCCATAATCGGCTGGTCCAACGTTGTGCGATTGGTTAATTGAGTTATTTACAGGATGATACTGTCCCGGCTAGTCTAAAAAATATATGGACTACAACACAGACGGCATAACATGAGCATACTTACAGTCGCTTATGATGGCCCCTCTTTAATCAAAAAAGACAAAATTTTTCAGGGAAATTTAAAAAAAATAAATCTACTTATCCGAATTCAACTATATTACTTTCTTGCTTGAAAGTCTTGCTTTTCTGGAACATAAAATCTTTCTATTTAAAAATCACGTAACCCTTTAGAGTGGATTCTAAGGTTACTGACTTGATCTTTTGTCATAAAAGGTCCCTTTGCTTGGCTTTTAAAGGTCCAACTGGTACATTTCTGAACCGGCTATTGTGGTTAGTATTAGAGCTTTCAGTAGTTAAGATTATAAAGTAAAATCGAAAAATTCTTAACACACATTTTTCATTCAAACTATTAACCCGAATACAAAACTAAATTGTAAGTTTAGTTACTTCGTTTTTACGAACATATATGCATGTTAAGAATTTTTCGATCTCATTCCTTAGCTCAGTTTTTAAATTGAAATGTTTATTAGCCCTGTCTCTTGACCATTGAGAGCTTAAGTATTTAAGTCTTTTACTTAATATTGTGCTGCATTAAAAATTGGCTCTCACAATATGCGAAATTATAGCCATATTAGCCAATTCATCAGGTTTCTCAGGTTTCTTTATGGGATCTCAGATGACTAATTCTTAGAGTTACACGCGGAATGACAATGTTATTATACTCTTATCACCACTTTGTGGAGCGTATGAGAACACACTATTAATATCACGCATAAATGTTGGACTACGCTTTGCTTTATATTCTTTCAATGCAGCTGTTTTTACAAATATTAAAAATTATTTAAACAATTTAACCCTAATTAAATTTGAAATATTAATTTCACATATAATATCTATAAATCTAAATTAATATCCTTTATTTTAACTTCTTGATTTACCTTTCATTTTAAAATAACACACTCGTACTTAAATTCAACATATTTCAAAAATATAAATCACAAACTTGAGAAACTTTTTTAATTAAACTTAAATTATTTTTGTACTCTTATCTTTACAGCAGACTTCAAAGTGACCAAATGGCTCGACAAACAGATACATGTGTGTGTGTTAAAGGAAGAGAAATAGTTAAAGATATGTCCTTTTTACTGTTTAAAGTATGATTAAAACATTTTGTATGAATGCCATTATTTTGGTAGTAAATAAATCAAAAACAGTTGCCAGTAAAACGACAAAACCAGCAACAACAATAAAAGTAAAAGCAACCTACAAGCCAAGGATACCCACCTATAGAACAACACCAACAAGGACAACAAATACATTTTATACATATCTGAAAGTTATCATTGGTACCATCACAAGCTCATACTGGTATCCCCGCCATTACAATCATTGACCCTAAAACAACAACATCAATTGGAGAGAGGACGAAAATATATGAATTTTTTTTATACATAAAACATAACCAAACATAACTATTAATATATTCAACTGGAATAACTGAATCAGAGTGTAACTGAGCAGAAACATTTTGGCTGCCATCATTACAATTTACACTCACACACATACACTCACAAATATTCTACAAAGATAGACATTTCAAAAAATACTCCTATAAATGTTATAGATGACCTAAAGCAGAACGTCTTTTGGTAACTGCAACGATAACAACGATACCCCTTAACCATCGACTACCATAAAACGTAAAAGGATATCAGGAACACGTACATAGAGAAACAGGAAACAAAAGTAGAATAAGACATAACACAAACACTCTCAATCGTGATATTGTTGTAATAATCATAATAACAATGTCCAGCCATTCGGGGACAATTGGCCGCAAACGTGGTGGCAGCGGTAGTGGCGGAAGTGAATATTATTTTAATGGTGGCGAACATGCCATACGACGTCAACGTTCCGCTGAATGGCATAGCAGACATGCCTACAATAGCAGCAGTGAGGATGAATATCAAAACACGGGTCAAGCATCAGCATTCGATACGCAATTGTTGGCACAGCTGTTATTGCAAAGTCAGCAATTGGCAAGTAAGTCATTGTGTTTAGTCCTTTACTTTTGTTCAGTTTAGTTAAGTTATTTAGTTAATCTTAAGTCCTTTTGCCTATTTTAAGCTCTTTTTAGTGCTCTTATCATAGAAATACATATGTTTTGTGGTCGCTTATCAATAATACTGTAAATTGTAGAAATATTTTGTGTCCTTGTGTGCGTTGAAAATACTGGTTTTGTTAAAGGATAACAATTAGGAAAGGAAAGAAGGGAAAGAAAGAGAGTTAAATTTAATTACGAAAAGTATGGTAGAATTTTAGTTTCTTTTTAATCGTAATGAAATTAAGTATTAGAAGGTTAATTATGGAAACTTAAAATCTTAAGCAACTATTTCGGGAAGTTTAAATATGCTTAGTGACTTTTAACAGAATTGAAATTGAAATGGGGTCTTGAATTCCTTGACTATCTTAACAGGACTATCGAGAGATTATTGAATATCAGATTCATAAAAAACCAAAACTTTAGATATTTTTTGAAGAACCTTAAGATATCGTTTGTGTTGTGTTTCAAAAAATGTATAAACACTGATTTTGAATTTTTGAACAATGGGGAGGGTACTCCCCATACAAAACAAATTGGTTACCGAATATCAAGAGAACTATAACAGCAAGAGTTCTCAAATTTGGTTCCAATAACTTTTTCAAAGAACTGATTTACTGGACAAAAAGTAGAACGGATAGGACCAGGGGAGAGAACATCTCTTTACAAAGCAAATATTGATTTTCAATTATATAACGAAATACAACAGCGAGAGCTCTAAAATTTGTACCCCACAACTTCCTCAAGGAACTGTTTTACTAGACAAAACGTTGGGCAGGTAGGGCAAGGGGAAGGAGTAGCTCTCATACAAAGCAAATATTGATTATGGAATGTCAAAAGAACTATTACAGCGAAAGTTTTAAAATTTTGCAGCAATAATGCTACTGCAAAACACCATCACTGGAAAATATAGGACTTATAAGATCAGGGAGAGAGGTACCCCTCATAAAAAACAATTTTAAATTACTTCGTATTAAATCGTGTGATAATACAACACGAATATTTGCTTAGGGCCAGCAACGCCTTAAATATTTGTCAAAACGAAGTTTGCCGGGCCCGCTTGCTCTCAATAAACGTTCAAATTCTCACAATAAATTAAATTTTTCGCTTAAAATTATAAATTTTACCAATCTAAATTGAAATTTTATTTAAATTTCTACAAAAAAATCTTATTTTTACTAAAAATATAGAATTTTATAAAAAACTTTTATTTTCATAAAAAAATCTTAATTTTACAAAATAAATTAATTTTTACCCACAAAAAAATTAAAATTTTTACTAAAAATTTTAATTTTCACCAAAAATTAAGATTTTCAAATACAATTAAAAATTGTTTTTAAATGTTCGTATTTTTTATTTTTTTACAAAAAAATTATTTTGAAAAATTTTAAAAGTTTGATTTCGTAATGCTCATCTATGTTACCACATTATTTATTCTAATACGAAAAATTATAGAACGACCTACGCATAATTTGGCTTTTCGAATTCTGTTTAAGGGCGTTACAAAAATACTAACATTTCTGAGTTAGAACAAACATTTTTATAATACCATCGTACATATACGTACGTGAAATTAATAATGTGGTATTCAGATGTGGGTGGGAGGTATGAGAAATAATGGACCGATCCTTGTCAATCTAAATGTCTATTATATTCAAAAAGTTCATTAACCCCATTTCGGGAGGAAATTTGTAAGGGGACCATATGAAATATTAAAAGATCATGTTCGTTTTAATCAGCATAACCTGCCACTATATTTACAATTGAAAGAGTCGTAATGTCAACAATCCTGATCTTTAGGAAAACATTAAAGTTCAATTGATAAAAGAGTCCAACCATAAAGAGCCTTTTCTTAATATTTAATTGAATCGCCCATTTAAACTAATTCGGGATATTCCAACTTCATCCTTCAATAGTCTTTTCTTGTTTTAACTCAAACTAAAACTGCCTAACAACATTTCATAGAGTGTCCTTACATAAGGATATCAACTCTCTACTAGTAATAACGTTTGCTGTACAATTTCACTTTTTCCTTTCTTGCATTTCGCTAGTTTAGCCAATTGGTGCTGGTTTTCATGCCGTTTTCCACTCACAAATCTCTGTTTGTAATTGAAAGTAGTTGTGTATGTGTGTGTACCTCACATAAATATCTATGAACTAAAATTGGATTTATTCTATATTTATTTCAAACAAAATATCATAAAAAAAAAATGAAAAAATATGCGGACTATTCATTTTCTATAAACGTACCATAGAACCTAGAGAGAAGGACACTATTCCTCTCAGTCTCTATTTTTTCAATTAGCGATACCATGATAAGAGGATTTCCACAGAGATTAAAGAAGTGATGAAAATAATTTAATTCTTTTATTTTTTTCTATATTTCATTTAAATACAAGCGTTTTGTATAAAATGAATTTTTATGTAGTCCTTTAGCTGAATCCTGTAGTTTATAAAGGAGAGGGAGAGGAAGAGGGTTAAATGTAGTGCACAGATTTTAAGGTTGAGTTCATTTGTAGATGTTATAGTGAAAGAGCTTAAAACAATAAGTTTTGTTTTTTATGGATTTTTGGTCTTTTAAAGTTAATGAAATTAAAATGGAAATAGATTTGGAAAATTTATATTTCTCTCCATTTTTTAAAAACGCCATGGGAGATTTCCTTTTTTAAATCTATGCATTTAAGTTATTTTCTAAATAAGAGGTATCAGTTATTGATATAAATATTTTCTGGTTTATTGAACAATAAAAAAGAATAAACATTAAACAAAGAAAGTCATAATTTTTATATAAAATACAATTCAAGGCAAATTTAATTGGCCTTGAAATAATTGAAGTAAAAATAAATTAAAAATTAAAAGCTAAAAATATTCAATCAGGAAATAAAATTTAAATTCTTAGCGGCATAATCTAACCAAATTCTTATTTATGCCGTAAAAAAGTCTCTATTAATCTTCTAGTTTGTATCTAAATTAACCCTTTTTCCCTTCCCTTTCAGATCTCGATCGTTATAATTCTGATTTTGAAAATGAAGAACATTTATCTTCACGACTGAATGAATATCCCTCCTCATCGAATCGTGATGCCTCAATAAATGCCAATGCCAGCCAACAATCATCGTATTTACAACATCTACAGCAGGATAGTACTGAACTATGTTCGCCATTAAAACAAACGCCCACTGCCAATTTACATACGCCCACTAATGGTGTAACGGCCACAACTGCCAATAACAAATTTCTTAATAATGCCAATTTGGGGTTTCTCCCCACGACTACACAAGCATCTGCATTAGTGGGAGGAGTAGCGGCCCGTAGTACAAATCCATTTCTTAATTCTAAATATGATTCACAATCAAATTCCGATTCGTTAAGTGATCGTATATCGTTTTCGGGTAGTTCGGCCATATTAGATCGTTTACAAAATGCCAGTGATTTTCTAACGGCGGTTAACGGTACATCGGCTTCGGCAGCTGCAGCGTCAACGGTTTTAAATAATGCATTTATGCTTCCCATAAACTCAACAGCAAATAGTTTAAATCCCCATTCTACGCGTTCGCATCGTACAAAAACTACTCGTAATAATTCCAATAATCGTAATGGTAATAGTGGTATGACTTCATCAAGTAGCGCTACGTCTTCCAATAGTAATGCTACCTTAAGTAATGCTAATAATCGTAATGAACGTGATAAATATAAATTGCAACAATTGCAAATGGAATTACGTGAATATTCGGAATCAAATATTGAAAGCTCTAATGCTTCCATATTAAATGGTGGCAGCGGTGTTGTCGATAGTATTGTAAATGATGAAATCAATGAATTGCAATTATCGGGTGGTGAAGATACAGAACCACCACCAGAGCCTGCACCACCAGAAATTCCACCACGTACACAATCATTATTAATGTCGTTACGTAAACATTCGGAATATAAACTTAAATATGAGGAAAAAGGTGACCAAAAACATGAGGAATTTATACCAACAAGTCAACTTCAACAGTTACAGCAACAACAACAGCAGCAGCAACAACAAAAGGGTGAGTTTAGAAAAAAGTTATTTAGGTTTAATTTTATAAATATATGGAATATTTGTGGCGGATTTAGGATAAACAAGATATTAAAACATCCCCAGAATTTATATAAAATTTCCCTCTTATTTTAAGTAGAAAAAGATTGGGAAAAATTTTAATACTTCGAAGCTTTAAGCAGGTTTTCTGCCTTTAGTACTTAAAAACGTACGTAAAAGCTTTTTAGTTAAATCTGAAAAAGAAAAAAAATAATTGTAAAAGCTTTTAGTACTCTTTGCGCAAAACCTGGAAACAATTTTAGAACGTGAGATTTTTGCAACCTGAAAGCTTTTTTAGCACTTTAGAGGAGTCAACACTTGAAAATCTGTTGAAGCCTTTGTGTGATTTAGTCGTGTTTTAACAGAACTCATTTCAACATAAAGCTTTTAAATGTTACATTATTAACATGAATATATAACAGTTTTAGTACTTATTTATAATCTCTAATGCTTTTAAAACTGTTTAAAGTACTGTATAGTTACATCAAAAGAACTGTAGCCAAATATTATTTTTTTAGAACATTTAAGGAAAATATGCTTATAATGTTCCTTCTGAAAGCAGCATAGATTCTCTTTTTATCTCCTGTTGTTTTCAGTAAAAATTTTAAACGTTAATTTATATTTCAAAACGATTAACGATTTGAAGTACTTTGTGATCGAAGAAATTAGTTGAATGAGTCTCAAATTAATTGTAGATGACATATCCGATCTTTTACTTTATTCTGGTGTTATAAATTCCATTTTTATACCCTCCAGGGTTTATTAAGTTTGTCATTCCGTGTATAACGCCAAGAAGAAATCATCTCAGACCCATTAATGTATGTATATCATTGCATCAAATCAAAAACTGAGTCGATTTAACTATGTCCGTCTGTCTGTTGGAAAAATTCTCACGCCTAGAATAATTGTCCGAATTCAATGAAACTTGGTCATGTCGTTTGTTATTGTCCGAGGCAGTTTGCTATTTAAAAACAGGTTTATTGGTTTATAAGCAGGGATATCTGAAACAACCTCAAAATGAAATTGGCCTTAAACAAAAAATTAATTTTAGCATACAATTATACATGCTCCATCATCGTACAAAAGATTATTAAAATCTGATTAGCAAGAAAAAAGTTATAGGCTATAATATGCAAAATTTTGATACACCCCAAACTCTGTGTCATATTGGCCGCAATTTTTAAAATAATTTTTATTTAATTTTATCATATATACTTATTTTGATACAATAACAAATTCAAAGAAGCCATATTGTTCCCATATATAAGGCCCCATCCCGGAATATGATTTATAGCTTATAAACTCTTAAATTTGAACTAATTCTATTGAAATTTGGCACAATTAATTGTTTAACTATTTTAAATATATGTTATAAATTTTATTAACATGGGTCCATATTTTGATAAAGCTCCCATATAACGCCCCTTCCTGGAAAACCGGTTTGAGCATATAAAACAATTAAATTAAGACCAATTCTATTGGAACTTAGTACAATGAATTTTTTTAACTATTTTTAACGTATATTTTAAATTAGAACAATCTCGGTCCATATTTTGATGTTGCTCCCATATCAGGCCTCCCACCGAAAACAGTTTTCAACTTATAAAACGAGTAAATAAAGACAATTTCGAGACAATTATTTTGCTAACTGTTCTGAAGATATTATATTAATTTGCCTTATATCGGTCCAAATTTTTTATAGCTTGCTTATAACATGATTTCCCGGAAAACAGGTTTGAGTTTATAAAGCATTTAAATAAAGATCAACTCCATTAAAATTTAACACTCTGATTTTTATAACCATAATCAAATTATATTATAAATACGAACATTCTTGTTCCAAATTTTGCTGTACCTCCCATATAAGACCCCTTTCCGGAAAACAGTTCTGAGCTTATAACAAGCATATTTTTTTTTTGTACCCACCACAATACAAGTGATGAAGAGAGTACATTAACTTTGTCGTTCTGTATGTAGCGCTAAGAATTAAGTATTTCAGACCGAATAATGTTTATATATTCTTGCTTCAAATCAAAATCTCAATCGATTTTCGTCAATCTGTATGTCTGCTCACGTCCACAAAAATTGACAGAGCTCAATGAAAAAAGCCAGTTCACTAGAAAAAAGTTATAACCAAAATTAAGTATTTCTGTGTTATATATTAGATACATTTGTGAGTGTATGTGTGTGTATATGTATCTACGGAACATAACGTACTAACTTTACACGAATTTGTGGTGAAGGGCATAGAAGATGCGGCATAGCCGAATATAGCATTCATACTTTTTTTTTTTTTTGTAAACATATTTTTGTCAGAAATGTATCGAAGATTTTATTGTAATTATGGCGATTTCTACCAATCCTCTTCACAATTACTTATATTTAAAATTTTCAAAAGTCATTGAGACATATTGAATAAAGTCTTCCCTTAATGATTGTAAGAATTTTCTATTACTTGTATAGCAATTGATAAGATACCCTTTCTACTGCTCATATTCATACTTTTCACATCATATTTATTTTCACCAACCGATTTATAAGTCAGATTTAAGTTATTCCGTTACGATGTCAGATCCATATGGCATAATAATCTCGTATAGACGACTCTTCAATCTCGCACTATCTTCTTTCAATATCTTGGTTTTTACGTCGATTATTTGAATCAGCTGACATTATGATGCACTACAATAGTTTTGGAGTTTATACGTGAAGACTTATTTTGTTCAATTTATTGAAACAATAAATGGTTATTGCGAAGATGTTCTTAATTCTCTTTCAGTTCCGATGGTGTAATATTATTTTATAAAAAACGAAAATATGTCGTAAATATAAATTTGCCAGATTATGTTCGGGTATTGTGATCTACACAAACAAAAAGAATTTTTTATTATGATCTTTACAAATTTCCCACTCCCAACGGATGTCAGATCCATATGTACGATGTCAGATCCATATGGCAAAAACATCTCGTTTAGAAAACTCTTCAATCTCGCACTATTTTCTTTCGATATCTTGGTTTTTACATCGATTATTTTAAATAAATAGTTTTGGAGTCTATACGTGAAGACTTCGATTTATTGAAACATTAAACGGTTTTTGCGGTATAAGTGTACTGTTATTTTATAAAAGACAAAAATATGAATTTGCCCGATTATGTTCGGGTATTGTGATCTACACAAACCAAAAGAATTTTCTATTATGATCTTTAAGAATTTGCCACTCCCAAAGGACCTCAGATGTGATTCAAAATCATTAATCATTTCATCATCAATCACATCATGTTCCAACAGAAATCATTTTTTAATAAAAGGATTACATTCATCCATTTTTGGTATTATGATTTTTCATTTTAAAATTTTTAAATTATTGAATTTTATATTCAGAAATCCTCTCTCTTTGCATGTGTATTTCAGATCCAAAAATGTATAATCCGATTCCATAAAACTTTTTGCTTTCGTCATTAGATTTATCAGCCATATCTCAACAAATCCTTCATGAATTTATCCATATCTAACTTTTCAAAAGATAATAAGTCCATTTGCCATAAAAACATATTAAAGTGTCAAAATAAAGAACCATAAAATGTGTAAAGCAAACCAACCATGATGCCTTTCATAATACATCTAAGCCTGTTGAGCGCTCATTTTAAATATCACCCAATCATTCATAGAAATTCTATATCGGTAACATACTTCCACAATATCTTTTATTCTCCGTCATGTTAAAAGTTACAGTTAGAAGGCATTTCAATGACTTTACAAAATTCTCTACATATATCTTTATCAGTTAATCTAGTATAATGTCGGTGTGACGCTAAATTGGATGAAAAACAAGGACGTTTAATTGTTTTTAAAATATTATTGATTTCCTCATATAGATCGTCCAAAGTACAATAGAAATATTTCGCGCAATTTCATTGTAACAGAGCGCTTTATGTGAAAACAAAACCAATTCACTTTCCTTGATTTGTGAAACTTTAGAAGGCATTGGGTTATTGAAGCTTATGGCATAGGACTTTATTTCTATATTTTTTATTGTTTTTCCTAGCCCAATCTCATCACCATGATTTAAGACATCCGCGCAGCAAGAATTCTTCATCAAGTTTTTGAATCATCCTTAAGGTTCCGATTATGTACTAGTGATACAGTTTGTATCCACATTGCCTTAGAGTATATTTTATTTATTATTTTTTGTGAAAATTCTGACATTATCCTAATACCATGTTTTAAGGCATCCATTGAATTATGGTTCCGAGTGATCGGTAGGCAAAGTGTACAATAGTTGAGCTTCAACTGGTCTGAACAGATCAACAATAAGGTGGTGATTATGTACTGGTGATTTGATCCAATTATTTTTTGACACTATTACGACATCTGAGTTATATTTTTATATTAATAATTTATCTGTGATATTGCTGATATTCTAGTAACATCCCTACAAAATATTTCCCATCCGCTACACTTAATTCCATATAAAACAATCTATTGCTTTTAATTGCAAAACTTTAATACCGCCAAACACCCAGAGTAATTAAACAATTAAATGAAATTAACTTAATTCCAAGAATACCATCCAACATTCATTTAAAATTCCAATGAAAATATCTGGTGTCGTATTAATAGAAAACAAAATTCTCTTATTTATTGCAGATTATTTAATTGCTGAAACAACAGTTAGATGCAGTGAAAGTCAATCTAAATCAATTGCATCCAACAGTGATACACAGAGTCAACAGGGGTAAGTGATGAACAATTTAATTAAAACAATTAAAAGCAGCAATTAAAGAAAAAAGCGTAGAAAGCATTTAAAAGCTAATAAAATTAATTTTAATTAAAAAAATGAAGGTATACAATTTCAGTGGATTATGGTTTTAAAAAAAAATGTTGCAAAAAATATTTCAGATACAAATATCAGTTAATGAAATAAGATTGTAATTAACGAGGATATAATTTGTTTCCTGACCTCTGATTTGAAGAAAAAGGGAAATGTTTTTTTCATAAAAATTTTTTAATAGAAAATACTTTAAGACTCTTTATTGTGATCTTAGATTACTTATTTCAACTTTTATTAAACGTATGTAATTGTGTAACAATAACAAATTACATTTGTATTTGTGTAACTATATCTGTATTTGTGCATCTTAAGCACATAAGTTTTAGCGTGATTTGTAAGAAATAAATATTAAGTTAAAAGCTTGAATTAATTTTATAAGTACAAAAATATCATCTTTACAAAACAATATTATTCCTATTTTATCCTTATTTTTTCTCTAAAGTCCTGTTAAGAAGAACTAAAC
Source organism: Cochliomyia hominivorax (assembly GCA_004302925.2). NCBI lineage: Eukaryota > Metazoa > Arthropoda > Insecta > Diptera > Calliphoridae > Cochliomyia > Cochliomyia hominivorax. The sequence continues at coordinate 50,805,283 of PYHX02000495.1, read as the reverse complement.
TGAAACTTAAATAAATTTCACTTCATGTTTTACTTCATTCTTTTTCATATTTCGTGCTGGTGCTGGTGTTATTGTTGTTTTAATGGATTCACAACTTTCAGCAGGAATAGTAGAAGAGCTACAGCTTCAATGGCACCATCATCATGGTACTTATTTATTCTTGAAGTATGACTGTTGTATTTTATTACCTTTGTACAAGGATTCTAAGCTTTATTTTTTTGTCTACTTTTTCTTTATATCTTCTCATCATTCTTTTTTTATTTTGTTTTATTGTTAAATAACACAAAGATAAACTACAGGAAAATATAAAATAAAATCTTATATTTGAAGAGAAGAAAAAGAAACTGGAATGAAGAAAAATCTGAATAGAAAAATTAGAAATAAAGAAAATTCCAAATGCAGCCAATTGTTGCATGGTTATCATATGTTATTTATATTTTTATCAACCCTACATTAAAGTATCAGGGATCTGGTTGAATGTCGATACCCTTATTTGATAATTCTGGTCAAGAAGAAGAAATATTACTTTTAATCAGTGTTGCCAATTTAGCCATTTAGTGGCTAAATTAAGTCATTTTCATAGACATTTTCATCTATCATTTATTTAATTAAACTTAAATTTTAAATAAAAAATCACTATTTATATACAAAAAACACATCGAAGTGTCCATAAATTTTCTATTCAAAATTGTATGGAAAACTCCATGTCAGAGATACCAGCAAAGATACTTAAATTTAAATCCTTGATCCAAGTTTGGAAATTTTAACGTTAAAATTGGGCCTTGCTTTCTCAAACACCCAATTAATACGGTCTCTTAAGGACAAAATTTCCAGTTTTAGAATATTTTTATATATTTTTGAGTATAATAAAAACATGAAATACAAATCTGTAATTATTCTCAAATTTGTTTATATTGATAAGTCGTAAATTTTCTAAAAATTTTATCTGCTGAACCAAAAGTACCAAATTCAAAATATCATAAGAAATTCTCATTGATTAGAAAAATGATGCACATTAATTTGCATTAATTTGATTTATTTGAGGGAAAATTTGCAAAAGTACCATTCAAAAAGTACCCAAAAATATACTAAAGTACTATTACAATTAAATTACGTCATATTTAAATCAAGAAATATTTTCTTAACCAAACTTTTAAACATATTTTTATACAAAATTTTAAAATTGCATTAATGTTCTCTTTGTTTAAAATCTTTGTCAAAATTTCCTGAATGTAATAATTCTAGAAAAGGTACCTTTATAGTTCTACGTTAAAATTTTAAAGACGAAATATTTTTAACTCTTGAATAGAAATGAAGAAAAACGTTTTCCAAAATTCTTGTTATAAAATTTTAAAAAAGTACCACGAAAAAGTCGTGCTTGTTGAGATAAAAGTACCATTTAATCCCCAATCAAGATTATTATATTTTAGCATGAAGCTTTTTAACATTTTAACATTTTAAAAAATAACAGTAACACAAAAAAGAGGAGCTTTTCAGACTAATTAATGGAAAATTACCAATAGTATAAATAAAGTACTAATTAAAGTAATAAATGGCCTGCTGTAGCATATCCCGGAATCATGAGGCTTTCATCAGTTGATGCCTTTAAACAAAGTCCTTCTTTCTCAGCTTTGTTGTTAACTGCGCTTCTTCAATTTTCTTTTATGCTGTTCTTCTTTTCGCCACTATAACAGTTCTTTAGATATACGATAATTAATATTAACTACGAATAGGGAAAATATCTGGTACTGATTCTATATTTTTCTCTGTAAATCCATTTCATGGGTGAGGACAAATTTTAAGATTCGTTCTTTAATAAATTTAAGTATCCAACAATATTTAACGTCTACACTGATTCTACCGAAATAAAATGTAGCCTATGCTTCCTCCCAATGAGTCAGAGATATATCGTGTTTAATCCTAAAAAATCGCTCTTGATGTTTATTTAAACAAACTTTACATTAAAATGATATCTATTTGTATTTCCGCCACAAAAAGTCAGATTGAAAATCTAATAATAATATTTTTCCTTTACCATTAAATAAAAAAATAAGTTATTTAATAACATCCGATTAAAGCAGGTCTAAGACCTACTGAAGTTCTCATTTAAAATTTTTTATAAATAATTTCATAAAAAATTCCAATTAACGTTTAATTGAATTGAAGTTAAATCAGGGATTTATGTTAAATTCATAAACCTTTAAAACCTAAACGGAACTATATTGTTTCCGTTAATTTGACCTGATCCGAAGATGAAAAGCTCATATATTTGAAAACTCCAATATACAAATATATGCATTCTATAGACCGAAATTAAAAAAATCCAATATTGGGATTTTTCACATAATAAGGTGATTTTTGAAATGAGATTAAAGGAAAAAATTTTGATGGCCCAGATACTAATTTTTGGGCTCCTTAACTTTACTCATGAATATCCTAGGGGTTATACACTTTCACAGTAATTCAAAGTAACAAAACCATGCTCTTCTGTTATCGTTATCTCATATTTGATATAAATCCAACCATACAGTTAAAAGTTAAAGCTGTATTTCCAAAAAAGCACGATTCTGGAAATGGAGGTTTTATTTAGACCTTTACAGGCACAATTGGATCAATAATATATCTTTTACATAATGTAGATTGTCGATTGATTTGGAGTCGTATCCCGGATTTAATTAATCAACAACTTTGTAGGATGTTTTAATGACCTCTAATGCGGTAAACATAATTTTTGAAAACTTTAATCGGTTATGTCGTACTTTTAAAAAATATATATCATAACATGCAGGTCATTCATAACCACACTAACACATACATCAACATCTTCGTCAACACACACACCCACACACACAAGTAGCACAATAACAATAATAATACAATTGCATGTAATGCATTTTTCTTTTTCATTATATTCATCTTCTCATATTTTTTTGCAAACTACTTGATATTTATATATATAAAAATCTGTTCCCACACAGAAATAATAAACTCTCTAATGCACAGATTTGTTTGAAATTATATATATGTGTGTGTGTGTATTTGTAAAAAATATAAAAATTATGCTTTTGTTAAAATAACCAGGCAATGAAAGTCCTTTCATTTTTATCCTTTTTTTTCAACTAAAAGATTATTATTTTTAAAAAATAGAAATGAACTTTAACATAATTCTAAGTTTATTCCCAACTCTGCTTTACCTCTTCTTATGTTTAAATTTATTAAGGAGTATTATTTGTTGTTTGTAGGTAACGCCTCCATTGTGGCCCCAATACAAAGTCCATTTAAGTTTCCTTTTTGATCACAACATGATAGTTATTTAAATGTTTTTTTTTGCTATTGTTGTCTTATAAATTCTATAATTTAAAAAAAATTCTTTTCTTATTGTGATGATGATTATTATTATTATCATTGTTGTTGTTTTGTTTGGTCAAAATTTCTTTTATTAAGAAAAGGTTTTTTTGTTTGTTTGAATAGAATATTTGAATCATTTTTATCTGGTTTATTAATATTTTTATTTTATAGAATTATTTTTCTCTAATTTAAGTCTGTTTATGATTTGTATGAAACCTGAGAAGTTGAGAAAGAACTTGTTTGTATAAAAATTTATTTATGTATTTCAAAGCAAAAACCAGATCATGTTATTTAGAAATTATTTGATACGAACTAAAATTGATTATGAAATTAAAATAGTTTTATAAAAATAAAATGTGTGTTAATAATGAAAAATATTCTGAATTTCGCAAAATTTAAATAAAGAAGATCAACAATAAAATTTATGAAATTAACCCACCAGGCCAAGAATAACGTTTTTTTTTCAATTCTCGCCCGATCGGTATATAATTTTAAAAAACTTAATTTATTTATGAAACAAATCTTCAAATATCAGAAACATTTAACTAGAGTAAATCGACATTAATACCTATTTTCAGTAATTCTTCAAGTTTAGAATAGTTTCTTTCTCAATTTTCTCGCGATCGAAATTTAATTTGAGGACTATTAATGCAGCAGTATTTATGCAATGGATCAACAGTAATATTTGCAAATAATTTATAAAAATAAGGTAAAATAGACTTGTAACAATATCTGTATAAATATAAGTTCAGAGTAGGAATAATTTTCTTCGAGAGCGACATATGGTCACTTTGACTTTAATGTTTTGAATCAAAGAAAGTTCAGTAAGTTCTGAATTTGAATGTATATCGAAATTTTTAAGAAAAATTTTGGAATTTTATAAAAAAACATCAGATATATTATTAATACAGTCTTTAATGGCCGATTTGATTTAAATAAATGGAAATTAATAAAATATGAGGGCCAACGTTCACGATATTGGTTGCTTCTCTTAAAGACAACTATAAAATTTCCTGAATTTTGATAGAATTAATACAAATTTGAGAATTGTAAAGTCTAGAGCCCTATTTCAGGATAATATATTTATTAATAGTTACTATTGTACCGAGTTTTAATAGATTTGGTTCATATTCAAGAATTTTTAAGCTTAAAACCCTATTCCTTATAGAGCCTTATATAGGAGCTATAGAAAAATTTGTACCAATATTCATAAAATTATTAATATATTTTCAAGTTATTTAGGAAGTAATTGTGTCGTATTGCAATAGAATTGATATATATTTAAGAGTTTTAGAAACTCAGACCTGTTTTCCGAGAAGATAAATCAAATGGAAGATTTAGTCAAATGTGAATCTGTATTTGTTAAATCAGTCACATATATTTAAGTTAATATAATTGATCTATAATTAAAAGTTTTAAAGGCTTAAAACTCTAGACTGGAAAGGACCCATATATGGGAAATAGACCAAATTATGGTCCCGTATAATAAAACTCCACTAACTTGATTTTGATGATTTTTGATATGTTAAAATACATATTGCGAGTTTTATCAGATAAATTTTCTTTAAATCCATTAACTTTTTTGTAAATTAAAAAAATTTTCTAAATTACAAGATTGTCTGAAATGTCGGTCTACAACTTTTTTCCTATAGAACCGATATTGCCAGTTTAAAATAGCAAACTAAAGGGGACTTTAAAAATCATCCGCGCAAAACTTTAGATTTATTGATTTGAGAATATTTCCGACAGAGGGACACAGCTAAATCGATTTAAATTTTGATTTGATGCCAAAATATATACATTTTTTGTCGTCATATCAAATATTTGGGATTTTGGAGTTAGTTTTAATCGTATTCAATATATTCATATTGATTACGATTGCAGTTGCAGTTGAATTGGTCTATACTTAAGAGTTTTAGAAGTTCAGATGTTAAGTTTTAATTTGCTCTAGTCTCGACTCCAGTTACATATTAAAGTTTCAGTTACATATTTTAAAAGTTTTTAAACGTATAAATACGTATATGTATTTTTTCACATACACCAAAATTAACTTTTGTTATTATTTCAACCAGACATGAGATTTATTTAAATTATTTCCACCACTTTCATTAATATTAAAATCAAGTTTTCTTGATTTCTTAGGGATAAAATTTTACCAACAAAAAAATTAAACAAATTGTTGCTTTTCAAAAACAAATATTTGCAGATAAAAAAAGTTATTGAAAAAACAATCCACTTCTTCTATCCTTAACTAGTAAATACGACGCATTTTGTGGTTTTAATTGCTGTTAGTCAGTCATACCTTCTAAATAACCACAATTGTAACCCATAACGACCAATTGTCATGATGAGACCAATAAAAGCGTTTGACAAAACAACAACAGACAGTAAAATCTGGAAAAAGGGATAATGAAAAATAAAAAAGAAGAACGAAATAGAAAAAAATGAAAAACACAAATAAACTTCAACAGCATCATGTGTGCACCATCAAAACAAGATTTAAAACCTCTCATGCATTAATGTGGTTAACTGTTCATAAATTTTGGTTTTCCAGATGCCCTTCATCACTATAAATGTATGAATATGGGTATAATGAGTTGGTTATTATTTGTATTATAGTAAAAAATATAGACTTTTATCGTGACAATTCTAATTTAACAATTTTATGAACAGAATTCAAACCTTACAAATTATGTGTAATTTTACACGATAAAATTTTAGAATTCATTTTTAATGCGATTTTCATTTATTAATTTAAGAAATATTTTTCTATTTCAATTTTATATTCACTCGTGTAATTTTACACATTTACATTTTAAATAATTTAAGGCATGTTTTTAAATGGTAATTTTACACAATTATATTTTCTAAATACAAAGTTATTTGTTTAATTTTAAATGCTGTTGGTGTAATTTTACACATTTACATTTTAAATAATTTAAGGCATTTTTTAAGTGGTTAATTGCGTAATTTTACACAATTATACAATTCTTAGCATAATTTATAAAAATTCATTCTATATATTTTTCAAACTTAAAGTTATCTGTTAAATTTTAAATGCTATTGGTGTAATTTTACACTATTAGCGTAATTTAACACAATTTTGTAAATATGAATTTTTAAAATCATTTTAAATTCAAAATTGTATAAGTGTAGTTCAACGGTATCAGCGTTATTTTACAAAATGTTGTAAATATTAATTTTAAAAATCATTTATAAAAAAGAATTAGAATATTTTCTATATAAAGTTTTATGTTAAATTTTACATTCAATGTATATTATTTTACGAACTTTGGATTTCTAAAAAAGTAAAAATAAAGAAATTTAATTTTTAAAAGGAATTTTGAATTTTTAAAGTTTTGTAAGAAAAGTGTTCTAACTTTTCACACTATTTTTTCGAATTTTACACAATTCTGTAAAAGGAAATTTTATAATGAATATGAAATTGTTTTAAAGTTTAAAAAACGGGGACTTTAGAAAGTTTCCCATACAAAATATAATAAAAAAATCAAAAGCAAAATGCTTACTTTCTAAAAGGGTGTAATTTTACACAATTGTTTAAAATTGTTTTTTGTGTAATTTTACACAATTGTTTCAAATAAAATTTTGAAACTGTCATTAAAGTGTTTAAAATGTAGAAAGAAAAGCTAAGAAGTTATAGAAATTAAAATTATTTATGTAATTTTTTCTCACTCTATTTGTGTAATATTACATGATTAGATAATTTTTATACCAAACAAGTTGTATTGAGGTTATGTTAATTTTGTGATTCCATTTGTAATACCAAGAAGGAATCTAAGATCCCCTAAAGTATTTATATTCTTGCATCAAATGATTTGATTTAGCTATGTACGTCTGTCCATCTTTTGTTAGCCTTCTGGCATCTACAATAATGGTCAGAGCTCAATAAAATTTGGCTAAGTGTTTGCTATTGTCCTAAAAAGTGTCCTATTTAAAAGCGCGAAAATCAGTTATAGACAGATATTTGAGATAACCTCCCAAAAATGAAAAATTTTAACAATGATTTTGACAAAACGGCAAAATTTTCATGAAATTTGGCTCGCTGATATGGCGAAATGTTATGGGGGAAGGTTATGCCCTTACAAACGAACCATTCATCATCTCATAAATCTTGAAAGTAGATGAGATTTGGCTCCTGAATAGTATTTTACCAATACAGTGATGTAGATTACGAAAATACAGTGGAGACTGCCCAACCAAAAAATTAATATCACATATCTCTAAAACTTCTTGAAATTTAGCTCGAAGATAAAATAATAATAATAAAATTTTGGATAGGGCACGGTGGAGGAGTTTCGCCATTATAAATGAATTTGTTAATTATAAATGCCTCCAAATTGTTGGAGGATATTTCATGAAATTTGGTACATGGATAAGTTATATTACAAATGTTCGAACAGTGCATAGATGGCTAATAACTCCCTTACAGACAATGTCTTCAATATCGCATATCTTTGAAACTTTTACAGGAAATTTAATGAAATTTGGCGCATGGATGAAGCAATGAAGAGCGAAACATTATAAACTATATAATTTTGCGATACAGCACATGGGAGTGGTGTCCTCTTATAAGTGGAATTTTTAACATATTCCAACAATGCTAGATCTGATATAGTACAAATTTTATTTTAGTTCAATCACTTGTTTCTTCAGTCTTTCTACTGTAGGAGATTTTTTATTCGATGCGAATGATTATAAAACTCTCTCGATTTGTTGTTGCTATTGAAAGGACCCAATGGAGTGAGTGGGTGTTGGTTGAAACAATGATATTTGCCGTTATAAACACATGAGGCCAATGTTGGAGTATAAAGTGTTTATTGCAATAATATTAATCTTATTGAAGAACGTTTGAAATTCAAACGGAAAAATAAACGAAACTAAACAAAACATAAAATTGTATATTAGACAAGTCCTTGTGTTAGAATTAAAGTTCCAATCACCACAAACTAATACATTAAAATGTTTATTTTGTATATGTGTGTGTGTGGTGTTTGTGCAAGTATGTATTTTTATTTTTGTTTTTGAAAATTCTTATTTCGTGTTGATGACATGTCCGTCTATTCAAGGATAATTTTATTTTCCAATCCACTGTTTATTATTGTTCTTTCTTTCTTTTTATTTTTGTGAAAATAAACATTTGATTCTTATTTCCTCTTTTTACTTGTTATTGTTGTTGTTGTTGCTTTTCACTTATATACAATTTTTAGCCATTTAAAGCTCTACCAATTGATTGGACTTTGGTGTACAAAAACTCTCTTAGTATATCTCTCTATATATATATTCCTCTAATCACTAGACATTTGATTGGACTGAAGTGTATTATATTTTTGGTTTTAGTTGCTCTCATTCAACCATAAGTGCCTTTATACATGCAAGTCCTTTTTTTGGGTATGTCTATATGTATGTGTGTTTTTATGCCGCACTTTGTTTTTCCTAAAAGCCATGAAAAAGAAAAACAAAATCAACCAGAAATCACTTAATCCACCTTAGTCTCATAAATCCTTTTTTGGTTATAATGGTACTTGTTATTTTTGTTATTATTTCTTTTTTCCCTTTTTTGTGTCTTTTCGTATAACAATTGTTTTTCCTAAGTAAATAAATTTAAAAATAACAGTTGTCTTAAAATAAATACTTAATATATTGATAAGACCTAATTTGCGGATTTATTTTGTAATAAATACTTTTCCTTTTAGTGGAATTGAAGGATAAATTTTTGTATTTGATTATAGTCGCTAGGTAATGATTTTAAGGACATTTTGATTGATTGTTTAGAATTAAAAAAAATGTTAATTTTTTTTAAGGCGGAGAAATTTTATAAAAGAGATGTAAGATACATATAAGACAAATAAGACTTTTTAAATTCTTATATGTCTCGTTTTATGGCGAAAGAGCACGTAAATATACATCTCGAAGTCATTGCAATAAATCGATTTTTCTTTAAATTGTGTTCATAAATATTTGGCCCAATTGGACATCATGTCACCAAATCTAATTATTTTAAATCAAAGCTTTTTTCCACCAAGGAGAAAATAGTCTATGCTAACAAATTCTCTTCTCAGCACTGTGCGAAATCTTAAGTTCAAAATAATTGGCGGTCTTGTCGTCCCCGTATTATCCCCTCTACATTATTAGCATTTTACCCGTTACTCTTTAGCACAAAATATCAATGTGGCATTTTTGCTGATAATTACAGCAAATGGTACCTTCAGAGAATATAACAAGTGCCACAGAATAATTTCAAATTATTAAATTAGACAAGAATTCAAATAGTACCATTAGAATTTTTATAAGGTACCATAAAATCCCTTTTGGTTAATTATTATCTATATCTTAAGAATATATCTTAAATTCCATGTATATGAATTAATTATTAAAAAAAATACAAAAAGTTCTTTCGAATATACAAAAAGTACTAGAAAATGCCATGAAATCGATTCTCAACTTATTTCGTGTTTTTAAATCCATTTTTATGAAAAAAACAAACAAAAAGTTCCTTCGGATGGTACTATTTTTTGTGTCTAAGAATTCAAAAAGTGTCTACAATAAGTACATGATTTAAAAAATATAGTTCTTGCCATTTTTCTCAAAAACACCTATCATATTTTTAAGAGGGATACGATAAGTATGGAACTTGTTAAGACTTATTTTCTGCTTTAGGAAAAAGCTACCGATTTTAATCTTGTTTTCCTTTTTTATCTCTTAACCCCGGAATTTCCAAATAATGTCTAAGTAGTTCTATTTTGGGGATACCACAGTCCACAATGTGCCTAGCTTCTGCCTGCTCTTTTACATGTATAGTTGAATGATGCTCACTTATAATTGACACTAATTTTTAATCACTTTGAGTATAATTAATTCATATTTCTTTAATACCCTCCACCATAAATGTGTGTGAAGTAAATACATTATGTTTCGTACATACACATTAACACATATACTAGCAGACGATGTATAAAAGTTTTTTTCTAAAATATAACACGGTACACTTAATGAATCATAAAATTAGTTATATTTTTAACTAAAACTTTTTTCCACTTAACCGTTTTCGATGGTTTTTGGAATGGTTATGAATCACATACAGCTGAACTGATTTGCTGGATTAAAATAGGAAACTTCTTAGGATTACAACAAATACTCAGGCCATTTTATTGAGCGTGTCAACAACATACTGACAGACAGACGGGGTCAGCTCAATCGACTCAGATTTTCAATATATATACATTATGAGGTCGAAGATAATTCCTTTTTAGAGTTACACACGGAATATCAAAATTAATTTACCCATTTCTACACTTATGGTGGTGGAAGTTTTAAAAATTTTATCTGCATAATAATTAAATCAGAACCTTTTAGATGAAATCAGTATCTAAAATCTTTTAAAATTACGAAATAAGAAAGTAAACATTTAATAAAACCTAAAACTAAAAGCGAATTAACTAAATACTTTAAAATCTAAGCGAATTGGAAAACCCATAACCGATTTTTGCAGTATTAAATAGTGCAGAAAGATATAAAAAAATATCGTTAGCGAAGACACTTTAAAAAAAGCTTAAGCGAAATAAATAAAAACTCATAAAAAGCTTCTCCAATTAAAGCAACAAGTAAATATGATAAGAAAACGCATTAAAAAACTTACCAACAATTTGCTGCGTAGTTGGTTGTACAGCACCACCTGTTGCCCATAAAAAACACATTATTATTACACACCTTCATTTCAGTATACCCTCACTCGTCACCCTCTAACACATTTATTCAAACACTATTTTTTTTGACCACACACGAACCACCGAACAAAAGTAAAACACCGACCGACTCAAAAATTGCAAAAGAATTTTAACATGATTTTAAAACAATTTTTCACTTATTAATTTTATATTTTTCATAAATATTTTTTAACATTTAAATAAATTAATACTTTTTTAATAATTTTATGAAAAAATAATTTAATTTAAACAATTAAATACGACGCCAACATGATTTCAATAAGATAATTACGCATGTTACGCATTAAATGACATATTGACTTGTAATGTTTTGCTTTTGAATAAAAAGAAATGAAGAAGAGAGTTTTTTATATTTAACTGAAGTGAGAGGGAGAGTGTCAATAAAAGGGAAATGCAAATAGAGTCTTGGGTAATTGTTGTTATTGTTTTTAGTAACAAAAATTGTTGACAAAAGTAAAATGATGCTGCAATAGTGATGGGTAAATGAATGTTATAAGACTTTTTGCAATTGTTGGGTGGGGAGAAATGTAAATATGAAATTAATATGAGAACAGGTTGATGTTTTTTCAGACTTAAAGGGGAATTAAAATTATTTTTGTATTTGAAAGGAAAATATAGGAATTTAATTCAAAAAATATTTTGAAAAATGTTCGCGGAGTAATTATGATTAGATGAATGGAGAAGTGGTCTAAAAAATCTTAACACTCGTTTTTTATGAAAACGAAAAAAGTGCGTACTAAATTTAAAAATGCCAGGAGAACTTGTCCGTTGATAAGAAAAACCTGGTACAGGTAGATGGAATGGTCCACATGGGGTTTTGAAAGCACTTTAAAAAATCTCAAATCATTTTCAAAAGAACTCAAAAGCGTCCCGTTTATTTCAGTGCTCGGAATGTCTGATGATATTAACTTGTATGCAAGTTTAAAAACATACAATGCTCAAAAATTGGCTGACATGAAAGCTGCTAAAAATTAAGAGACCAAGAAAAGAGTTGTAATTTGAAGTCGTGCTTGTAAAAATATTGCTACATAATAGATGATGAAACCTATGTTCTGTCAGATTTTTCACAACTTCCTGTTAAAAAACTTCATGTTGCTAATGCTCGAGGGAATGCTGAAGAAAATTTTAGTACAAAAAGCAGTCAAAATTTTTATTATGTGTCCAAATACTTTTGACCTGATTTGACATCTTGTTACTAGGGCAAACAAGCCCTGAGTAGTAAAAGAACAATAATGTGGTATTTGTAAAAAGAAATAAATTCTCCAAAATGCCCGTATCTAAGACCAGTGGAGAGGTACTGGATTCTGGTTTAAAGAGTATTGAAGAGCATAAACAGGGGATTCAAAAGTGTGGTTAATTTAAAACGGAGATGGATTACCTGTTTTCTATTCTTTTATAAGGAAATCTTAATGGAAATATATGAAAAGGATGAGCTTGGGACAATTCTTACCTACAAGATTTTTCGTATTTGATACATTTTAAGAGCATTTAATAATTTTCTTAAGTTCTGAAATAGTAAAGCTGTAGAGTTAATTTACTTTTAAAGCTCGTGATCAAAATACAGGATTTGAATATATTTTCTCGAATGTTGCCATGTAGTATTATTTCTGTCCGGCTGGCTGTCAAGGTAAACGTTGTGCACAGTCTACAGTTCGCAATTTTTCCAACATATTATTATAATTTTGGACTTAGGACGAAATCTATTGAAATTGACAATATTCAGTCCACTAGTTCAGGTATCTCCCATACAAATGTTCTTCCCGTAATAGTGTTTTATGATCTTTATAATGATTAAGTCTTATAATTATCTTAAACTATGTGCAAAAATATGCGAGTGTCGGTTCATTATTTCTTGTAGCCCCATATAACCTCCAGAAAAATTCATTTTGAAATGCATAAATTTAATATAAATCTTAGAAAAATTAGAAAATCAAATTATACGAGGGTTTAATTTTTCATAACCACCATTTTTGTTTTTTAACCGGTGTTGTGGTGTAGGGTATTAGATATCCGGCTTGATTTTCTTAAAAAATATCAAAAATTAATATCTTTTAAATAGAAAATTAATAAAATTTTTATAAAATTTTGATTTTCTCTAATTATAAAGCAATTTTTTACATAAAAAATTTATCGATTTTTTAAATAAAAGCATACACGAATTTTCATTAAAAGATTTAACAAAAAATTTATCTTAATAGAAAATTTCAAAAAATAAGCTTCAAATAGGAAATTTGTTGAAATTTCCACTGAATTGAAAATATAAAATAAAATTTTCTTTAAACTGAAAATTAAGCGAAAATTGCATGAAATGGAAAATTTATAAAAATTTCCTTTAAATAGAAAATTTAAAAAATATATTTTCGTGTCAAACACGTTCATACGAAATTCCTTCTTTTTCTGTCCATTTATGGGAAACATTTTTAAAACCTTAATTAAATTTCATCTTAAATTTAGGTTATAAACGTGCCTAACGGAATGTTATTTACAAATCATATTTTATCCATAAAAACTGTTTTTATTTTTATTTTTTCAACAAAAAAAATTATTGACATAAGCAGATTCTTCTTCTTTTTCATTTTTATTTTCTTGAAATCATAATTTGCTGAAACAATTGAAAAAGAAAATATTAAATGCATCTAAACCAAATGTCAGCATAGACTAAACCAGACAAATATATCTTGTTTTCCAGCAAAACAGAACGAGAGAGGAGACAGAAAAAAATAGAAATTCAAGAAAAACATGTTCCATCAGAAACAGTAATCTAACATTTATGAGTCCTTGTTTTTTTTTCCTCCTAACAGTTTGTTGGTAATTTCTACAAGCTTAAACCATATAAAGGACCAAGTGAATGAACATATGAACGAATTTTAGATTTTGTGGTTAACATTCACTTACACTTAAATACGTTAACATGTTTTGAAGGATTACAAACAACCAAACAAACGAACGAAACAAACAGACGGATCTACACTCGTTATATATGTATTAACAAATGTTTGTAACTTAAACGTACAAGGATAACCAACCAGTAAATATCTTAAACTAAGCAGTCTGTTATTTTGAGTACATATCTCGGACTAAAACTGGGATTATTGAGCCAAAACCAAACAGAAGAGAATTGAAAAAAAAACTGCTGAACGAAAACATGAAAACAATAGAAATGAAAAGTAAAAGACTTTTGGCTAAACACAATCAAACATGTTTTTTTTTTGTCTATAAACATGTAGGCAGGATGTGTTTGTATCCTAGATGTCTATAAAAGGTAATTCATTACAGTAATCCTACCGAATAAGCAATAAAAATCGAATGTTTCCACTTGTAATCGACTCTATTTTGTTTAGGCCAATGATATTTGTTTTGTTCTCGTTCCTTTTTTTCTTTTTTTCTTGTACAAGATTGTGAAAATTTTGTAGATAAATAAGAGTATTACTAAATAAGCTGACACAGGGCAACGGAATGTTGTTAAATTTTCGATAAATTCTAGATTTGTAACAAAAATTGGTGATAAAATCGCGATTTATTGGAAATTTTCGTTAAATTGACGGTTTATCGAAATTTTTACATGAATTATCAATTTATCGAAAGTTTTCAATTGATTGAATAAATTGACAATTTATAGAAAATGTTAGATAATTTCACGATTTATAAAAAATATTCGATAAATTTACGATTTATAGAAAATTTTCGACAAATTGACGATTTTAAAAAATGTTAGATAAATTCACGATCTATAGAAAATTTTCAATAAATTGATGATTTATGGACAATTTTCGATAAATTGATGATTTATAGCAAATTTTAGATAAATTGACGATTTATGGACAATTTTCGATAAATTGACGATTTATGGACAATTTTCGATAAAATAATGATTTATAGCAAATTTTAGAAAAAATTCACGATTTATAAAAAAATTTTTAAAAGTTCCAATTTATAGAAAATTTTATATTTTATTTATATTTTATGGACTTTGGACAGATTTATTATTTTCTTGTCTAAAAATTCAATAGATTCTTATTTTAGATGAGTTTGACATTTCCTCCAAATTGTCTATTTTTGGCAATTTATATTCGATAAATTCTGTATTTTCTGAAGCCTTTCCAGTTCCTAAAGTAACGAAATGTTGAATCTTTCTCGGAAACCCTTGAATTAATGTTTTTATAGTGTTCTGTCAATTGGCTTGAACAGGTAGTCTATCTTCGTTTAAAGTCTTCCACAATTTCACTCACCTTTTTGTGCTCTTTAACTCTCTTTAAACAAGTGCCCAACATCTCTCTACTGGTCGTTGCTCCGGGAATTTTGAGGGATTTGCCTCTCTTGTTACAAATACCACATTATTGTTCTTGTAACACTTAAGGGCTTTTGCAAGATATCAATACAGATCATAAATAAGTGGACACTCTTATGAAAGTAAGCAGCCTTTTATTGTTAGTATTAAATATTTCGTATTTTATTAGAAATTAGCTGACTCGGCAAACTTTGCTAATAAAATAGGGCTGGCTTTAAACAGACATTAGCGTTTTATTACGCTTTAAATAGATTATAAATAATTAAAATTTGCTTTGTAAGGGGGTATCTTTTGTCCTGGTCTTATCCGTCCTACGTTTTGTCTAGTAAAACAGTTCCTTGAGAAAGTAGTTGGGACCAAATTTGAGAATTCTCGCTGCTAAAGTTCTTCAGATATTTTATACTCTATATATGCCTTGTATGGGGCGTACTCTTCTCCCTTGGTTCTATCGGAAATGTTTATACCCTCTGTTACTTTCGGGTATATTGGGATCATTCTGTGAAAATTTTATTAAAATTGACCCAACCAGTTTTAGAGTCTATACATTACATATATACACACATCATATTTTATATATATAGTTTGCTAGATTATTATTTTCACTCTTCTTTTTGTCTTCAACTCCTTCAAAACTAGTTGATTGTCCCTTAATATTTGATATTCCACTTCCGTTTTAATATTTTTTACAAAAAGTACCATTCCCCTCTGATTTACCCATCACTGTTAACCCAATTCTATGTTAACAACAATAACAACAATGACTCACTAACTCCTTTAATTTGCATATTCCTCTTTAGTCTATTAGAATTCTTTTAATTGATCAGTCGTTTCGTGCGTATTACTCGTCTTTAAATCAATCAATTTGCATTAATTAGTGACTTAAATTAAAATATTTTTGCATAAAATTATTAAAAAAGTGTTAATTTATCGAAATATTAAAAAATATTTCACGAAAATATAAAATAAATAAGTGAAAAATAATTTGAAATCATGCAAAAATTCTAATGCAAAAACGAGCCGGTCGGTGTTTTGCTTTTGTGCGGTCGTTCATTTAACCGGGGATGAGAATAAAAAATGATGAGAGTGTTTGTGAAAAAGAGAATAAGTGAGAAGTGCATTTATTAATCTCACTAATAATGTGTTGTTGTTATTGTTATTGCTAGAAAAGGTGAAAAAAGTTAAATGCAAATAAAAATAAAGAAAAAAAGCAAAGAAAAAGCAAAGTAAATAGAAAAAAATAATTTAAGTAAATTCAAAAGCAGAGTAAATAAATTAAAAGCAGAGCAAAGTAAATAAAAATTAATAATAAAGTGTGTGTGTATTAAATATTAGTGTTAGTGTTTAGGTTTTACATATAAATTAGTGTATAAAAAAGGAAGTGAAATATGCAAAAATTTTGACCACAAGCTTTCGGTGAGTTTAGAATAATTTATGCCTTGATTGATGATTGACTTGTTTTCCTTTAATTTGTTCCTTTAAAAGCTTTCAAAGCTCTATTTTCTTGACGTGAAAATACAAAGCTTTTTTGAGTAGTTATAAGTTAAATTAGATTTAGGTGAAATTCGATTATCGATAATTGTCCTATTTTGAGAAATATTCAATATTGAAAGATTTATTTTAAAATTTCACACAAATTTATATTTTAAAGAATATTTACGGCAAATTCAAAATTATTAAATATTTTCGGCAAATTTGCAATTTACAAAATGTTATGCCATGAATTCTTAATTTATAAGAAGCTTTCATTCAATTCGCATTTTTTCAATGAATTCACCATTAATATTTTTTAATGATTTTCTATAAATTCAAAGTTATAATAAATTTTCATAAATTACCACTTATGAAAATTTTTTGATAAAGAAACGATTTA
Organism: Cochliomyia hominivorax; assembly: GCA_004302925.2. Lineage (NCBI taxonomy): Eukaryota > Metazoa > Arthropoda > Insecta > Diptera > Calliphoridae > Cochliomyia > Cochliomyia hominivorax. The sequence goes on along the minus strand of PYHX02000495.1, from coordinate 50,788,032 downwards.
TAGGAATTTTTCGGTGAATTCACGATTTATAAAATTTTTGACGAGTTTATGATTTATAAAAATTTTATTAGTTTACAACTTTTAGAAAATTTTCGATAAATTCACGATTTACAGAAAACCGTCGATGGATTAATGAAATTTTGAATAAACATACGATTTATAAAAAATATTTAATAAATTAACGATCAATAAAAATATCTTTTGATTCGCGATTTGCACAAAAATTCACGCAAATCTACTCAGGATTTCAAGACAGCTTTCAACAATTTTCGATAAATTCGCGATCAAGATAGTCGTTTAGTCGAACGATATTTTTTATAGGAAATAAACGAAGTAAACGAAATTTTTCATTTTTATTTCCTTTATTTAGGAAATTTTCAGTAAATTTCCTTTTGTAAGGAAATTTTCAGTTAATTTCTTTTCTATTTCTTTTTTATAGAAATTTTCTGTAAATTTTCTTTCGTAGGAAACTTTCTGTAAATTTCCCTTTTATAGGAAATTTTCTGTAAATTTCCCTTTTATAGGAAATTTTCTGTAAATTTCCCTTTTATAGGAAATTTTTTGTAAATTTCCCTTTTATAGGAAATTTTCTGTAAATTTCCCTTTTATAGGAAATTTTCTGTAAATTTCCCTTTTATAGGAAATTTTCTGTAAATTTCCCTTTTATAGGAAATTTTCTGTAAATTTCCCTTTTATAGGAAATTTTCTGTAAATTTCCCTTTTATAGGAAATTTTCTGTAAATTTCCCTTTTATAGGAAATTTTCTGTAAATTTCCCTTTTTTAGGAAATTTTCTGTAAATTTCCCTTTTTTAGGAAATTTTCTGTAAATTTCCCTTTTTTAGGAAATTTTCTGTAAATTTCCCTTTTTTAGGAAATTTTCTGTAAATTTCCCTTTTTTAGAAAATTTTCTGTAAATTTCCTTTTTATAGGAAATTTTCTGTAAATTTCCTTTTTATAGGAAATTTTCTGTAAATTTCCTTTTTATAGGAAATTTTCTGTAAATTTCCTTTTTATAGGAAATTTTCTGTAAATTTCCTTTTTATAGGAAATTTTCTGTAAATTTCCTTTGTATAGGAAATTTTCTGTACATTTCCTTTGTATAGGAAATTTTCTACAAATTTCTTTTGTATAGAAAATTTTCTGTAAATCTCCTTTTTATAAGAAAATTTTCTGTAAATCTCCCCTTTATAAAAAAATTTTCTGTAAATGTCCTTTTTATAAGAAAATGTTCAGTAAATCTCCCTTTTTAAGAAATTTTCTGTGAATTTCCTTTTTATAGGCAATTTTCCGTGAATTTCCCTTTTACAGAAAATTTTTCGTGAATTTCCTTTTTAAAGGAAATTTTACCTGAATTTCCTTTTTATAGGAAATTTTCACTTAATTTCCTTTTGAAAGAAAATTTTCCCTGAATTTTCTTTTTATAGGAAATTTTTCCCGAATTTCATTTTATAGGAAATTTTCTGTAACTTCCTTTTATAGGAAATTTTCTGTAAATCTCCTTTTTATAGGAAATTTTTCTGTAAATCTCCTTTTTAAGAAATTTTCTGTGAATTTCCTTTTTTAAGGAAAATTTCCGTGAATTTCCCTTTTACAGAAAATTTCCGTGAATTTCCTTTTTAAAGAAAATTTTAGCTGAATTTCCTTTTTATACGAAATTTTCACTTAATTTCCTTTTGAAAGAAAATTTTCCCTGAATTTTCTTTTTATAGGAAATTTTCGCCGAATTTCATTTTTATATGAAAATTTCCCTGAATTTCGACTTTTCTCTGAATTTCCTTTTCCTGGAATATTTTCACTATAATACCCTTCTACAGGAAATTTTCTTTGAATTTTATTTTTATAAGAAGTTTCATTATTTATTTACTTATTTTTATATCAAACATTATTTTTTCCTGAAATAAAAACAAAACGTTTTCTTTGTTGCCTGGTGTTAGAATAAAATATCGGTGAATGTTAAATTGTTTTATTTTTCACTTTTTCCCTAAGAAGATTTACTTCAATCTTGTTGCTGTAATATTACGGCATTTGTTGTTGTTTTTGTTATTTCAATTGTTGGCTTTTATGTCTTTTCGTTTTGTAACGTGTTTTACTGTTGTTGGTTTTGTCTGTTGGCCATGAAAATGTTTTAGAAATTGGCATTAAAAATGGGAACATACTTGCAACATGATTACATACATTCATACGTTCTTCATATGTGGAATAATGTGAGTTTTAAATATAAAATCATGTAACACATGTCATAAATGTTCCTACAGACAAGTTGTCTGTATAGAAATGTTTTGTAATAAAAATACAATCAGACATAACATAAATATATTTTGTACTTATTTTCTTTCTCTCTCTCTCTCTTTCTAACTCTCATTTATTACATTGATTGTAATATTGAGTGGCTATTTTTCATTTAGATGTTGTCTAATGTTTGACGATACAAAAACAACAAAAAGATGAAAAATAGAAATGCAAAAACATGTTAGAGAATTAAACATTTGGTAACATTAGAACAAAATTGCAGATACTTAAGATCTTTTCAACAATATTAAACTTTTGTATTTTGTACTTTCAATGTTAGATTTTGTTCTATTTTTTCTCTCCAGGAGTTTTATTGTATTTCATGTTGTTGCTTGTTAAAAGTTTTGTGAAATTTGAGCAAAAAATGTGAATGTAAGTAAACCTGTTCGATATGTAAATTTCATTAAATTACACCATAAGTTAGAAATTTCCTATATGAATCTTCTTTTAGAAGGAGTGAGATCGAAAATTTTTTAATATACATGTCTACATATATAAAATAGCACGTATGTATGTATGTATGTATGTATGTATGTATGTATGTATGTATGTATGTATATATGTATATATTTATGTATGTTTGTATGTATGTATGTATGTATGTATGTATGTATGTATGTATGTATGTATGTATGTATGTATGTATGTATCTAACGTATGGAATCCAAAACAACTGGACCAATTTTGATGAAATTTTCACAAATTATTCTCAATACATCCGAAAGTAACAAAGGCTAAAAAAATCCGATAAGACCAGGTGGAGGGGTAGCAAATATTGATTATCGAATACCTAAAGAACTATAACAGCTAGAGTTCTACTACTTTCTCTATTTTATTGAGAATTTTCAAATCTCAATGAGTTTCTTTAAGAACTGTTTTACTATACAAAATTATTTTGAGATCTAGGACTTAGTAGAATGTTTGTGCAATAAAGCTGACCGGGTAAAAGCTAGTATGCCAAAATTCTTTGACCAGGAAGTTGCCAAAACTCTGCCAGATTATACGTTTCATTTCATTATGAAACAAGAATATTTTCTTTAAAATAATGAAAACCGTGTATTAAATTTTTTCGATCTCACTCCTTAATAGATTTGCATTGATTGTCTGTTTGGCAGTCAGTCAATTGTGTTAAGTTTGTCGGTTTGTTTGCCTGTCTACATGTGTTCAGGAGGTTCTATATGTTGCATAGTAATTTTTATTTTATATATAAATTTTTTATGTTGCATATAGATTTTCTCATTTCTTGCATTTGTTAGTGTTGTTGTTGCTATTTCTTTACAATATGCAAACACTTGTTAAATATCATTGGCATTTGTTATCAATATTGACCAGATTTTATTGGCAAGAGAAATGGAAACAAAAAGAAAATAAAGTCCAGAATATAAAATTGAGAAAAAAATGCAAACGAAACAGAAAAACAAGCCCCCCCCTCATCAAGTATTTGTTTGGTTAGAATAAGTAGAACCCACAAAATATATGCATGACTGTACAGAGAGATTGATATTTATTTTAATTTTTTTCCATTTTCTCCAATCTCTGAGATATACAGTGGGCACGAGATATCATTTATAAATTGTTAATTCTTTAAAAAATATTGTAAATGCAGAATTAAAAAACTTTTTCTATAAATCGAGACTTTAATAAAAATTTGTTTTAAGGAAGATTTGATTTTTCTATCAAGAGAGAATTTGACGAGTATTTTTTTTACAAATTAAATTATATCCAATTTCCAAAAAATTGAGAATTTATGGAAAAAATGCTCAAAAATTTCGATAAAACCTCTATTAAAGAAAATTGTCGATATATTTTCAATTTGGAGAAAATTTTCGATAATTTTCAATTTGGAGAAAATTTTCGATAAATTTTCTATTTGGAGAAAATTTTCGATATTTTCTATTGGAGAAAATTTTCGATAAATTTTTATTTGAGAAAATTTTCGATAAATTTTCTATTTGGAGAAAATTTTCGATAAATTTTCTATTTGGAGATTTGATAAATTTTCTTTATTGGAGAAAATTTTTTATAAATTTTCTATTTGGAAAATTTTCGATAAATTTTCTATTTGGAAAAAATTTCGATAAATTTTCTTTTGGAGAAAATTTTCTATTTTTTTTATATTTTGAGAAAATTTTTAATAAATTTTATTTTGAGAAAATTTTCGATAAATCTATTTTGAGAAATTTTCGATAAATTTCTATTTTGAGAAAATTTTCGATAAATTTCTATTTAGAAAATTTTCGATAAATTTCTATTTATAGAAATTTTGCCATAAATTTTCTATTTAGAGAAATTTTGCCATAAATTCTCTATTCAAAAGATAATTTTCGTTAAATCTTCAATTGCAAGAAAAAACAGATTCAATAAATCTTGTATTGAGAGAAAATTTTCGATAGATTTTGTATTTTTTATAAAACAGACGAATTGAGTATTTTCAAAAAAAATTCCACTAACTCTCGATTTGAGAAAAATTGTTGGCAAATTCAATATTATGAAAAAACTGTTGATAAATACTCAATTTAGGGAAATTTCTTAGAAATACATGATCAAGGAAATTTTCTATAAATTCTCGATTAATAGAAAATGAATTTCTAAAAATTTCTTGATTTAGAGAACATTTTTAAGAAATTCTTGACTTAAGAAAAATCAATTGATTCTCAATTTAGGGCAATTTTTCAGAAAATTCTTGATTTTAAGAAATTTTCTTTAAATTTCCGATTTGTTAAGAAAAATCTAGGATTCCTCGAGTTAGAGAAAATTTTCATTAAATTCTTGAATAAACGAAAAGCTTCGATTAAAATTTTAGATAATATTTTTTATTCTTGATTTAGAGAAAATTTTCCTAAATTTATCTCTAAATTCCCGATTTGGAGGTAATTTCTCGATGTATACACAATTTAAAAAAAATTATTTATACAATATACAATTTTTGATTAATTCTTGATTTAAAGGTTATAAATTTCACCGTTTTAGAAAAAATTATAAATTTTCGATTTGAAGAAAATAAATTCTCGATTTGAAAAAAATTTCCATTAAGATAAAAATTTTTATAAATTTTCAATTAAGACAACATTTCCAATTAGTTCTCTTAATTTATAGCAAATGTTTGTTCTTTCTAGTTCCACTGTTTATTTGGTCCTTAGAAAATCTAAATACAAACACACTGACACATTCTTCTCACACTCATATAAGTAAATTTATTTTACATTATTATTGTTATTGATGATGATGTTGATTTTTCCAACACATACTGATTATTTATGCCATTTTCCCCTTTCATCCTTCCCTCTTTCACTCAAATATATTTTAATCTAAAAAATCAAGAACCCAAATGGAAATTTTCATTATTTTTTTTTATTTATTTCGTCCTTTTTTGTCTCTTTTTTTTCAATTATAATAATTTTCAATACAAAAATTTTTCTAATCGCTTTTTGTTTGTTTTAATATCATCAATAAAATAAGCAAAATAAGAATGAGAAAAAAATTATAAAATATTTGTTTGTTTTATTCCCTTTTTTCCATTTTTTTGCCGGGTATAAGAGAAGAAATAAGAATAAATAAAATCAATTGTTTACTTTTAAATGTCTTTTACTTACTTACTGCTCCAATTCAAGTGGCAGTAGAAACAGCATTAGCAGTAATATTTTACAGATGAGGAGTGAGATCGAAAAATTCTTAACATACATGTATATTAATAAAAGGAAAGCCAATAAATTTAAATTTCTATTTTTTTTATTAAAATTATTATAGTTTTAGTCACAAGTGATGAAGTTTTGAACCTTCAATTAACTTTTTATGGGCATTCAGTCATTTTGCTTGAACCAGTAGTCCATCACCGTTTAAAATCTAACACACATTTGGGCAATTTTCGTGCTCCTCAATTCTCTTTTTACAAAAGCTCAATACCCTTCGACTGGCTTTAGCACCGGGGAGATTTCTTGTATCACGGGCTGGTTTACCATAGTGATAGAGCGCCAAGTCTGGCCTTTTTTGTAAACATTTCTTGAGGTAAATTTCGGTATTTATGCAGTCCCTTGTAATAAATAATTGGCTTTATTTGCCACAACTACATGTTGCTTGCAATATCAAGAACTTTTTGAGAAATTTTGGGTCCTAAACGTTCCCTTGATCATCAGCCACATAATAATATTTGACCAAGAAGTTGCGAAAAACCTGCAAGAATATATTTCTTAAAAAACTTGACTTCAATTTCCGGGCTCTGTTTTTGGCATCTAAATTTTTAACAGCGTTCCTGTCTGAAACCTTTTGAGCTTTTTTAATTTTTAAACTTTTCGTACAAAATAGTCCGAGCACAGAGCTAACTGGGCAGCTTTCTTAAAATAAATGGTGGGAGCTCTTTTAAAAATGCTTTCTATGGTTTTGCTTTAGAAACATCATGTGGGCCATTCCTTAAATCTAAACCAGGTTTTCTATTAACGGACAAGTACTCCCGGTTCAGTTTAATAACATTGGAAACAGTTTGATGGCAGACCTTTTAATGCTTACCCAACTTTTTGTAGGACCAAGTTGGATTTTTTTCTAGTTAATCAGATTTGAAATATATTCATTTGTTGGACTTTCAACATAATTAATGACATGTGTTACAAAGGTAACTTCATAAAACAAATAAAAAAATAATTGTGTTAAAAGTTTTAATGAAAAACGTGTGTTAAGAATTTTTCGATCTGCACTCTTTTATGAGTGCATTGTGTGAGTTATTGTGGTCTATGCCTTCGTTAGTAAGATTTTAAGTCTTTATAATTGGTATTTTTATGCTTCAATTGTTTTAAGTAACTCTTAAAGCACACAAAAACTGGAGTGAGAAAAACAAACAGGGGGAATTTATTTATTTCTACGGGTTTATGTGTTATTCGCTCATTCACTCAGTCACTCACTTTCAACATCTGGCATAAATTACAAATAAACCGATAATCGTGTATATTTCACATATTTCTTTCATTATTCTCTCATTTTGAATTTCCATTGTTATTAGAATTTGGATCAATCAAATCTCTTATATCAGACATTTTCACATATGCCGTCGTATTTATGAAGTTAATATTAAGTGTTATTTAAATACATATGTATGTATGTGTGTTTTTGAGTATAAATATGTATTTGTATATTTATTTGTAAGTGGCAAATATGTAAATAATCATCTTAAATATTTTAAATTGGTATTTAAAATTTTATTGTTTTTTTTTTTTTTTAATTCATTCGGTTGTTGTTTTTGTGCTCTTTAAATAGGATTATATCTGAGGAAGTTTATTTATTTTATTTAATTGATAATTATTTCATTGGAAATAATGATTAATTGGAGATTAGTTTCTTAGTGTTATATATTTGTAAGTTATATAATTTGACAAAGATGTTTGAAAAAAGATTTACATCCATATTTGAGAAGGATTTATATATCAAATTTAAGGTAGCAATCTTATAAGACCTGAAACATTTGAACACAATTTTAATTAAAAAATTTTTCCATTCGAAAAAGAGCATGAGAAAATCTTCATAAAAGCAGAGAATTCATCAAATTATTCCAAGAATCGGAATATATGGGAAATTTCCTATAAAACACGAAATGCTATATTCGCTTGGACGAGTCTATAAAATCTTCCACCACATTTATACATGTATGAAATTTTCAAATGAACTCATACACTTTAACACACCTTATACACATACACACTTATAACCAGAAAAACTGTTATATATAAAGTGAAATGAGAGTCATCAAATTTTACATATTTATGACTGTAAATTTTTTCTTCTGATCCAATTTTGATGATTATTGGAATAGAAAAGAGATGGATTTAACTGTAAATTATATTTTACTTTTATTTTAATCTTAATACTAGTTTTTAGAAGTTTTTTATCTGAGTTTCGAGATATCTTTGTTTGGGAATCTGGGCAAATTTTAATAAAATCGGATTATTATTGCGATCATTGGAACGTTTCCAACAAACAGACAGACATGACTAAATCTATGCAGATTTTAATATCAGGCATGAAACGATGTATTTTAGGTGATTCGTTCTTGGTATTTCAGACGAAACGACAAACTTAATATATATTCTCTATCAACATTTCGAGATTTTAGCGATTTTTTTTAAATCGATCATCCCTTCTTCTGTAAATGATTTAAGACTTTAAAACGAAAAATTAGCGAAATAGTTTTATGAATAAAAAATTTCTTTAAAATTTTCGAAAGATTTAGAAACTTTGCTTTAATTTGAGAGTTTCTCGAAAATTTGCAATAAATTGAGAATTTTTTGAAAATTTTCTATAAATTAAGAATTAATCCAGATGTTATCAATTATATTCTGTGGATCAAGAGTTAAGTAAAATTTTTCATAAATAAAGTTAACCAAGAGTTTACGAAACTATATATTAGGTGAACTAGATAAAGAGGCTTTCTCGAAGGATTACTTCATTTGCAAGGAAATACTGTTCTCTTTATTCATATCCATGATTTTTACTGATTTCCAATTAGGAAATCTATTTAATTAATATTTTTAGTTAAAGATCATATCAGATATCGAACAATAGCTACCTTATCATATAACAATTTAGATGCTTCTAAAAAGCTGAACTCTGACGAGAGTTTTGTCATATTTTGGATATTAAGGATACTGCGCAAATGAATTTATACTTAAAAAAGTCTTAAGTAACTCTATATAAGCGACAAAATTAATACCCAGTTGCACTTGTGAGATAGATTTTGTATCCCAAATTAAGAAAAACAAGAAAACCGTTAATTTTTCTTGTTCGAACTGACTGCAAACACATTCACTCCAAAATTATTTTATGTAAAATCCGTTTTATGAGTTTAAAACCTTTTGTCGGTTAATTTATCACGAATTGAATCCAGTGTGTTTTCAATGTCCGAAGTACCGTTAACAGATTCAATCCAAAATTGTTTATGTCAACTTTGTATTATGAAGTCGAAACTTAACAGACCCCAAATAGAATTTAAGCGGTAGACCGTGCTTCCAACTAGTATGATAAATGAGATATCCAGTTCGAAGGACCATAAATATGATATTCTATTTAATGTCAAAATTTCATATATTTTAATTTTATTAATAATACAAAGTTTTCTCTCACCAAAACCTTTAAAATTGACTCAGATATTACTTAGCTGTTAGTATCTCTGGTTTCGTCATCTCTCCTTCGGATCTTCAATATTATTTTTTACTTACAAAGTAGATTAAGTTTTATGAAAGTCAATGTGATTTATGTTAAAATTATATTTTATAACCCAGTTTCTTTAATTTATAAACCTCTTAAAGAAATAATAATGTATGAAACGCTACAGGACTTAATCATGTGACAATAATTTTTATATTTAATACAAATAAAAAAATCTATATGACAAATTTCGTGTAGGTTATAAAATATTTCCAAGGAATTAAAAAATAACACCAAAATATATTTATTTCTTAACTAGAGAAATGAGCAATAAATTACATCCTTTATTGGAATATTTCAAAACAATAAATTCCATTGTAAAATAAATGTAAAAAAAGTATTAAGAAATAAAATTTATTTATTTGGTTTGAATAAATTTTTTTAAATTTGTCTTCTGCTTACAATATTTTCAAAATAAAATTACAACAACAACATACAAATTACGAACAATATATCAAAATTTTTATATAGCAAAAACTGAAATATCTGTAAAACTCACACCAGGCAACTAATAAAGGAGAAGAGGAAATACGCACACATCCAAACAAATACTTTGCACATAAAAAATATATATTATCATATGTTTGAGGTTATATTTTCTTATATGAAAATTGATGAGTTGAAAGAATAAAATAAATTATATTCCAAAACTAAACCGAACCAAACCAAAAACATTCACAACGCAGAGCAACATGTGGTGGAGGTTCGCGCACACTTAATTTCAGCACAAATATAAAAGTAAAACAAGTAAGAAATTATAGTTAGTCATGCCCGACTATTTAAAACACTTCACCACATTGTTGGTTATAAGACGTAGCTACCAAAAGGTAATGAACCACCCTCGTGTAAAGGTATTTCTTAATATATGCTTAAGAATACATCCATGTGGGACTAGTGCGTTCTAAATGGGGTTAGAAAAATTATGAAGCGACCCTCGTAAAATTTAAATTAATTTTTCATTATATTTAACTTGATTTGAACAATGTTTAACCAACGTATATGTGAGATTTAAGCTCCTCAAGGTGATATTTGAAAGGGGGTAGTATGGGACCTATGAAAATAAAGGACCTATCGATCCTCTTATAATTTGGCACATCGTTTAAGAACATCATAACACTAATTTGTTCCTTAAATCCCCATTCCGTGAAGAACATTTCTGAGGGGGTTAGGTGAAATAATAGACCCATCATTCGTCCTTGAACCAAAATAATGTCACATGCTAAATTAAGATATCTTTAAAAATACGCCCTGCATTTTTTTCACAAGGATTACATGGACACCCAACCTGCCAGATGGAAGGACATCGTTAAATCGACTAATATTTTTTTTCTGCCCGTTACAACTATTGCACGAACACATAATACCCCAACCAGCTATGGTGGTGTAGGGTATAAAAAGACAATTCTTTTTTTTACAAAATAACACAGAGCAAAAGCAATACATCATCTTAAAGATACAATGTCGGCGGCAATGAACGACCGCGGCCAAACTAAGTGAATGTGAGTAAGAATAAAAAACGCAACAACAAAACCAGTAAAAGATCAAGTAAACAGTCAAGCGTCCAATAAGTCCGTCTTTGAATTGATGATTAAAGGAAATATAATGAAACGGCAAAATGTTTTTTTTTTTCTTCATTCAAAAACTTGTTTCTTTCATTAAGTCTCTGATAAAGTTACTTAAAGTAATTTTGAAGTATAAAGCAAAAAAGAAAAAACAAACATAAATTTGTGATATTTTCGTATGGATTGCGTAAATGAATTATGAAATCAACTGTTGGATATATTGCGACGTTGAAGAGAATTTGTGTAAAATGAAAACGTAAAAATGTAAGAATTAAGTCCTAAAATTTAATTATGAAGAAATCGAAAGAATTTAGTTGTGGGAGCAGGAAGACCACAATTAGGCGCTACATAGGAGGAAGTTATTTAAAATTTTCTGAAATATTATAAACTTCACTTTTAATGTGAGTGTTAGCCTCCTCTCTCTTTTACTGTATATGTATTGAGAGAGAGGTTTCGAAAATTTTGCATTCCGTTAGGCAATCAAATATTTTGTTTTAAGAATTTCAAAGAGATCTTTAAAAAATGATATTACATTTTTTCTCTTAATCTTCCCTTGAAGACTATTTCTCCACTTCCAAAATGTCATTAAATTTTCTTATATAGAAAACGCTAAAAATTTCAAATTCAAAGTACAGCATGCTTCCTAGACCACTTTATTTAAATTGCAATATTTGAACCATTTTTTCAGTTACATTAAATGATAAGAAATGGACGGACATAGTTCTATTAAGGAGTATTCGGTTCGAGAAACCATTTGAATTATTAATAACTTGAAATCAAATTGAGGAAAATATGGTACTAGATAATGAGTCGAAATAAAATTGCTCTTCTGTTCCATAAAAAGGGGTTACTTTGCTTTTCTACAGATGTTTGTCCGTCCATCCGGATAAAGCTTGTGATAGAGGTATAAATTACAGGTTTAATAATATCTTGCTGAAACTTGACATATAGTGTTACTGTAATAAGAAGAGTCGTATTGAAATTATGATCGGTATGTTATTTCATACAAATGTACCCTCGAAATGGGATTTTTAGCTCATAAAAATCCTAAATATAAAAACGTTTAATTCAAAAATAATGTATTTGAAGATCGGTTCATTATTTCTTATAGTTCAAGACCCACTTGCGAATATAACTCAGGTGGACAAACTATTAGGCAGTTATCCAACTTAAAATTTCAAGGTTATAATCCCCAAAAATATTAAGGAATTTAACATTTTCATGAAAATCCTACATTTTATTACTGAGTTATTAACTGTCTTTTGGTACAATGTACCGAATTTAATATATCTATATATCAGGGAATTTTAACTTTTTCATTACATTTAAAAAGTTACTTCCAATTTCACTAGTTCGAAGGACATAAATCTTATCTTAAATATTAACTTACCAATTCCTTGTAAGGTTTCACTATTAGAATAAAACTTCCAAGCATTAATTAAATTAAATTTTCTTTTAAAGGAAAATGGAAACAAAAAAATTAAAAGTACGTAATAATTAACATTAACGGTCTGAAGGACGTTAAGGAGCTTTTAATCTTCAGTTTCCTTTAAATTTATAGCATGAGGTAGATTTCAGTTTGTGTAGTTCCAAAATATTATGGAACTTTACATTTTCATGAAAATCCTATTTTGAATTGCTTTTCAGTTCGAAAGAGGCCATTCACTTTTTCTGTTCGAAGGACCAAAACAAGTTAAATACAATCTCAGATAATCTATTCTAAATTATTATTTTGTAGATTTTTTAATATACCTGGGAATTATTAATTATAACAAGAATGGTCGAAAGACCATTAAGAATTTCTAATTTTACTAGTTGGATGGACTTAAATCTTGTCTCTAATTTTAACCTGCCATAAATTTCAATTCTCTTTACGGTTTCAACTTTTGACTACAACTTCTTCATCCAACTGAAACTAATCATTTCATTTTAAGGAAGGTGTGTTAAGGTGATAAAACTTCTTATGTTGTTATTATTGTAATCACAGCCGAAAAAAGTAAAATAATTACAACAACGAATAAAACAAAAATATTCACTTATTGGTTACTTATTTATTTCCATTTTTCTTTCTTCTATTTTAAGTGTTTATGCGTGTATTATTAATTTACATCATACATCTTTTTGATAGACAAAATACATAACACAAGGAACTGGGAACAAGAACATAATGAACAACAACAAAGAAAACAAAATAAAACATAAAACATATAAACACTGATATATTACATATGTAATATGATCTTCAAAGATACACAGACAGACTGATAGACGGACGGACAAACGGACGGGCGGACGAAAAAACATACAAACGGATGAATGGAATACAACCAACCGACATTCATGCTTAAATGATACATGAACCATGATCAGACCAAAACAAACAGGCAACATGGAATATTGAACAGCAACAACATCTTGTAATTTATGTTAAACAACAACAAGAAAACACAAGGCCAAACATTATTCAACATAAATTTCTTCTTTAAGTTTTTTGTTTGATTTCGAAAATCGAACAAAAAATTATTTCAAGTTGTAAACGAGTTGTAAAATAAAGACGAATATAAACAAAGTCGCCTCTTGGTCATTGGTTGGTTGCTTGAGATGGGGCAAAAACTCTTTAAACAGTGTTTGCTAGTTAAAGATTGAACTGGTGGTGGTTTCCAGTTTGAAGTCGTGTCTGTCTATATAATTTGAAATTTGTAATAAATTGATCCTTTTATGTGAAGCGAAATGTATCACTGTGATGCCTGTGAATATTCCTTTTTCACGAGATGTTTGTTTATATTTTCAATTTCCATCTTTACAATAATTTTTTTCTAAAGGTTTTTGACTTTATTTTGTATGAGTATGTATTTGTGTGTGTGTTTTTTTTCTATTAGAGACTTCATGGTGCGTTTAGACAAATAATAAATAGATATTGACGCCTGGCGCTAAAAAATATTAAACCCATTTATGTTTGTTTAGATATGGACTTCCCATAGTTCTCTTCTTGGTTCTATGGCTTTTTTGTACGTTTGAAGTGTAACAATTAATTAAAAATTATTTTTCTATAGTTTAAGTTGAGAAGTGAACACCAGAGGAGTTGTAAAATAAAGATCAGTTGCAGCTGCTTTTTTGTTTATTATTTTTCATAATTAATTTTAATTTTTTTCTATTTCACACTTTCAGTTTTTTTGTACAAATATTTTTATTAAGAAATAAAAGTTACAAGGAGTTTTTAGATGAACTGAATTGTCAGCCACAAAACTGTTTAAGAATTGATCAAAGTGATCGAAGTGATAAGAAGTGATCGAAGTACTTCTCAATAGAATTTACTAAACTTGAATGGAATTTTTTTGACATTTCTTTTTTAATTTTGTAGAAAATTTTATTGTAATAATAAGTCGTGTTGATTCGAAACGATCTTAAGTCGTGACAAATCAAACTAGACAATTTTTCTTTTTTAAATTTTGAGAATTATTGTAAAATGAAGTCTATAATAGTTGATACTTCATATTCAAAGCGAATATACATTTTCCAATAGTTTCGAATAATTTCCAAATAATCTAATTTAATGTTTTTACAATATTATCGTGGTTTCTAAAGATCAGAGAAGCAATCGTAGGTCTTGAAACTGATCCTGACTGATAGACTAAATCTATAGTGATCACATATTTTCGAAAATTTTCAACAATTTTATAAGTTCAGTTTAATTGCGAGGGTTTCACAGTTTAAGCATATTATTCATTTTCGATAGGTTTCGGTTAATTTATTGTCTTTTAAGGTTCAAAATTGTATGCCATCTTTTATAATACAAAATGATCAAAGTTTTTGAATGGTTTCGAGATCGTAGTTCTGAAACTGATCTTGACTAATTCATTAATACATTAAAAAAGTACAGACATAGTCGGCGAAAATAAATCCGAAAGTTCGTAACTAAATTCATGTATCCTTGGATAATTAACATCCATGTTGGTGGTAAATTTTCCAAAGGTTTCAAAAAATATTTAATTTCATAATCACACTGCTTGTGAGTCTAAGACAGTCTGAGAAAAGAGCGTTAATACATTATCGACTAATTTGATATCGATTTTGATAGTTTAGGAATCGTAGCGATATTTTATAATGCCTGGTGATCGTAAGATCGAAAGATTCTATATAATGTTAGTTTCAGATTCTAACTCTTTTTAAAATATTTTAACCGAATCAAAATTTTTGTTTAGCTCTTCAATTCAACAATATACCAGGTCTGTTGAAATGGTCAGTCATAAAATCATCCTGACATATTCCAAAAACTGGAGTATGTATTTGAAATATCTTTCAAGTCTTGTACCGATCGCTTAAAATTCATAGTGATCGCAAGTATTTGAATGATCTCTACTAATTTAAATTCTTACGTCGTGATTCAGATTCTGATTTGATTGAAATTAAAATTCATATACGCTTTTGGTAAATCAAGATTTTTAATATTTCAAGTTTTCTAATGGTTTCCATACAATTTCATTAGTTCATATCAGTTGTAAATTTCAAAGGTTAAAAACATAGCGATCATTCATTTCAATAGATTTCGACTAATTTAATATCATTTTGTTAGTTCATAATTTGAAGCGATCTTTTATAATTGTATTATATTTTGTAGTATATAAAGAATCTTTAAATGTATGGAATATTACTTTCGATAGTTTATTTTTATACCGATGGCATAGCTTTCATAGTGATCATAAGTATTCGAATGGTTCCGACGAATTTTAATTTTATCCGTATTCAGATTCTGACTCAATTCGAATTATAGTTCAATTAATTTGTTTTTATTTTCAAGCTTTTTAATATTTTAAAGGCTAAAGTGCTCGTAATTCATGATATTATCACGAAATTATTTATATTGAAAAATTTGATTTATACATCTTTTTGATCTGTTCCCATGATCGATTTTTATATTTATATCTCCCAATTCAAGTTTCATTATTCAAAACAGACATAAAGTGGTGATTTTGAACAGAGATCTCCGACTTTTCATCAGTTTCTCATGATCAATTTTTAGTAACTTAATGGAACTTCATTCAATTCAAGTTCCATTTTCATTAATAGACCCATATAGTTAGAGCCCAGTAATGGATTAAATTTAACTGGTTATTAACATTAAACTTAACACCCTCTTCTTTTATTAATATCAAACTATTTCCTCTCCCCTTGATAACACTTTTAACCCTTATAAACAAGAAGTAACTCTAAAAATTTATGTATTAATTCAACGATGAATAATAAAAATAAAAAATTATCTCTAATTCTTAAACATATTGTTTGTCATCGCGTTACATGACACATTTTTTAATATGACATATTGATTTCGATATGTCATGCTGTTTTAACACTTATTTCAAGCCAAGATAAACAGTGAGCAAATGCATGTTTGTTGTTATTTTCTCTCCCCAAAAAACTGGGAAAAATAACAGAAAACAAGATCATAAAGATATTTGTTCAACTCATTTACACACACAATATGTATGACATACACAGTTGATCAGATGTTGTGTGATCCTTTATAACTGTCAGTTTTATAAATGACAGATATGTCCGCATTTCAAATATCTCATATTTGGCTTAAGCCTCTTTATTTCTTTATTCTTTAAATATCATCTCTCTCTATCTCTCTCTTTTGTTCCATTGTTGGGCATTCTGATCCTGTTATTATTGCATGACTGGCGTTTAAAGCAGTTTTTTTTTCTTTTAATTCTTTTTGTGAAATATTTTTGATTATGTCATCACTTGTTTCATTAAACGTTTTCATTTTGTTGTTTTATTTTTAAATAGTGGATTATTAATGACCCTTTTTTAATGTGTTTTGTAAATATTCTTAAATGTCGATTGGAGGTTTTATTTATGAAGAAAAATTTTACATTTTATCTTGTATCGTGTTGAACATTTTGCTTTTTTCAATTTACTTTTGGTGTTGATTGTATGATTGATGTTGCAATCATGTACAAACTAAAGTGTATTTCTTTGTTTATTTAACACTTACAATTATTAAGTTGGTTTTTGGAATTTTGGATTCTCAATAAGGAGAATTTGAAATGATATTTTAAATATAAGAAATGAAAAATTAATTTAATGAAGTGATTTTATGGGTTAATTAATGATGTTAGAGAAGGAAATGTGATTTTAATTCATTGCTTTCTATACATTTTTTCATAAAAAGAGTTTCTCAATCGGCACAGCAACTTATTACGGTCTTAATGAAATACTTAATGAAATTTGGTACTCGCGATCAATTTCCGTCCGCGTGTTCTATAACGTTTTTTAGAAATAATTTTGTAAATAATTAGGAAAATACTTTTCCCGCTGGCCCTATCAGAATTTCATTAGTTTAAAAAACTCGTTTCAGTTTATTGCAAAGAAAAAATGTTAAAGTTTCAATTTAAATATTCATCAATTCGCATGGACACCTTGAGGTATATCCGAGTTGATTGCCAACTTTTATTTTATCATGTTACCTTTGTAAAACATGTGAATTTTTATGAAATTATTATATTGTTGTTATTATATAATATTATATATTTTCAACAAGAACCCAACCTGGTGCTACAAAATGTTGGCCAATCATTCATAGGTCTGACGTCAAACTGTCCAATGTTATTAAACTTTACCGGGGAATGATCTACTGTTTTTAAAGCCAACAAAACGGAACACATTTTCAAAATAGCTTCCAACATTAAGTGCTCGGACTATTTAGTACTTAAAGTTAAAGACAAGGCTCAAAAGGTTCCTGACAGGAAGTCTGCCAAATATTTTGTGGTCAATAACAGAGCACGAAAATTAAAGTCAAGTTTTCTAAAATTACTTTCTTGCTACATAATGGAAACGTACAATGTTGATGACAATGTTTAGGACCCAGAAGCAGACAAAAGGGAAAGAAATATTCAGTTGCTGTTAAAAAGCCAAACATTTGTTTCAACGGGCTGTATAAATACCGAAATTTACATTAAGACTTAATAATGTGTCCACATATTTTTGGCCTCACTTTGTATCCTGTCATTATGGTAAACAAGCCCTTGATGTACAAGAACAATAATGTGATATTTGAACCAAGAAAGATAAAACCCCAAACTACCCGGAGTAAAGGCCAGTAGAATGATATTGGGCTCCTGTTAAAAGAGAGTTGAAGATCACAAAAAAAGTGTTAAAAATGTGGTAGATTTTAAACGGAAAATCTTCCACAAAAGTACACCGAAAAGAAATTTTGCTAAATATTTTATTATCTCAATATTATTGATGAGCTTTCCAACGATATTTAATATTTATAAAAATCATTTACTCAATCGGTCAAAAGTTAACATAACATGTTTTCCTCAAATAAAATTTTAGCAATATTTTATATCTGTACAAACTTTCCGTTCATTAACATTCCTTTTTCAGCTAAAGACTCAATATACCATATTAAGTCCACAGTGTGCAAAATACATTTTAACATTTGCCAGTCTTTTTATTTTGCTTTCTATTTACATTTCCTATAAGTTCCATGTAATTGGAATTGCATCCACAAAGTTATCTTAAGTAAAATTCTAAAAAAATGTCACATATTACATTCTGTAATTCATTCGTGAAACCTTTTACAGTCCTGCATTTAACATAAAATATGTTAACAGAAATGTGTAATTTATTTAAATTTAAATATTTTATGGTAAATGATTTTAGATTTGTATGTTTTATATTCCACAGAAATTTGTCTTAAAATTCCTTAAGCTGCCAAATAAATTGTGGATCTTAAAATTATGGGTATAGAAATGTTAGAAACTTTGACTATGTAACATAACCAAGATTTTATAGCAACTTTAGTGCTTTTTTGCTTTCTTTGGATTGGACTATGAAAAGGGTCTAAGTAAATTGTGGATACTGTAGCAAAAACAGATAAAAACTATATATTTGCTTTGTTTAGCCCAGACACTAACCATATTTATAATAACTCGTCGAAAATAAAAATGTAGACTTTTTAAGTAAAGTAAAATCAAATAGACTCTCTTTTAAGAAGAAAATTTATCTGCAGGAATATTTTATTTACATTGTTTGGTATTTCTTAGCAGCCATAATAAACTAGTCGAAAAACTCGTCGAGTATGGAAAATGTAGACAGTTTAAGAGCACTTCAAGTGACATAAATAATACATTCCACAAATTAAAATGAAGAGAAATATTTATTGTTTATGTTTTGGTATTTCTTAGCAGCCAAAACAAACTATTCGAATGATTTTGCTTGGCTTAATATTTTTTGGGCTAAAAGTAGCTACAAGTGAATAAAGATAGAAACCAGTAAATTATAAAAAACTATAATTAAATAAATCTGTTAAAAGTTAAGTCAAAATTTCAGTGAAATGGTGACGCATATTTCTTGGAAAATTTGTTTGATTGCGAATTGTCACTTTTGATTTTTAAATAATTTTAACTTTATTCCATTTTCCTCTATTTTGCTTTATGAAGGTTATTTCCTTTTTTCTACATTGTTCGTTAGAATGTTTATATTTGATACATGTCAACGAATTAAAGAGATTTCTGTTTCTCTTAGTTTTTTTTTTAACAAATAAAAATAAAAATTGTTAAGAGTTTTCTCTTTACTTGGAACTCTCTTTAAAAATACTTGTCATAAATATTCTCTTTCTGTTGATTTTGGCATTTTGTTTCTCTTGTTTCTTGTAAAAATATGTAAACAATGTTAATTGATTTATTAACATGTTCTCTGTTATGATAAACAAACAGGCTTTTATTGTAACAAAATAGATAAAGAGAGTTAAATTGCTAGCAAGAGAGGCAGAGAGGGAAATATTAAACATGGAGACTTTTTTCATAAAAATAATACAAATGTAAACAGAGCATTTTGTATTAAGAGAACAACGGAGTATAACAGTTATTTTTCGTTACATTTAAGAGATTAAAAGATATTTTATAATATTTTGTTTTATTGTGATTAAAAAAAGGATTTTGTAGAATTTCTCTGGGGGAAAATAAAATTGTAAACAATGTAATTTATTTAAGAGATTTTTATAAATTATTGTATTGTATTTTTAAAATGGTTTAATATATTAAATGGTTTTCCAAGTTCTAAATTTAAATTTGTTTAAGGGATGGATCAATAATTTTTATTTTATTTAAGAAAATGAATTGAAATTGGTGATTTTGTTGAGAACTAAATAAAAGAAGCAACAGATTTTCGTTTCTATTCAGAAAACACTCCCATATTTGAAGGTTTTTGGAGGAAAAGTATAACTTTCTTTTGTGGCACTTTTTTTTTAGTCATAAACTTAAGTCTTTAACAAAAAGTAAACAAATTTCCCCCCATTATTGTTTGTTGAGGGAAAAGACCAAGAAAAATTTAATATTTTTTTGAAAATAACAAACAACAATAACAAATGCAAAGAGAGTTTAAATTAACTAATTTAAGCCGGTACATGCGTACAATTTATCACTTTACTAATCGTTCGTTTTTAACTCTCATTCTCTCTCCTAAAGAATTTTTTGACATTTTTATAAAAAAAATCCAAAAGATACTTGTTTTTCTTTAGTAAATGAGAAAAGTAAGTAATAAAGCAAAAATAAGGATAATAACAAAATCAAAGATTTGTTTTGAATAATTTTTATTAGAGAATGACAGCTAACATAACATAAGGGAGAGGAAAATTTTTAAGGAGCATAAGAAAGAGAGGATATGAAAAAAATATGAGTTTAATAACTCTACAATATTTAACAGATACATGCAACAAAGTATAGCTGCCTGCTGAATTAAAAAAATTATTTATGATTTTTCTTTTGCTTAAATTTTTATAAAACACTTTTAAAAAAAATCGATTTTGAAAGGAAATTGAAACATTTTTTAAATAAATTTTTAAAAGAATTTAAAATTTTCCCAATTAATTCAATCAAAAAGATACTTTGCCAAACTGAACTCTCCGAAATTGGATTTTTTTTTATTTTCTTATAGGATTTTTTTGCTCTTGTTGTAGTAGTTGTTGTGGTTATTTCTTATTGTATCTTGTCTACATTGTTGTTACTCATGTTGTTGTTATTATTGTTGCTGTTGTGTGATAATAACGAGCAAAACTATTTACAATTTACTCGCGCGCCGCTCTAACATTTTGTATTTCATAAAACGAATTCAGTTTTGTGTTATTCGTCGGTACGTTTAGACGCCTCTATATCCGCAGGATTATTTATAGCGCGCGTTTTAAATGAATAAAAAAAATTATTATGCTTTTTCTTAAATGAAAAAGGAAAAATCTTCAAAATTTATTAAAAATTTTTCAGCTTGAAAAAAATTTGAAAAAATGTTCATGAATTAAAAAAAAATAATTAAAACGACAAAAATGTTTAACGAATAAGCGAAAAATTAAGAAAAGAATTTCCTAGAAATTTTAACGAAATTTTCAGCAAGAAAATAAAAAAATGAAAAGTTACGAAAACCGAAAATAAAAGTTTGTTATTAAAATGCAAAAATAATAAATTTATTTGCTAAAATAAAAAAGAATCTAATGAAAAATTTGCAAATAATCTTCCTGGGATTACCTTTAACATAAAAAATTAAGTTTTGAAAAAACAGGATTTTCTAAGAAAAATTCTGCGAAAAAAATCCTTCAACAAATTTTTTCTTCAACAACAGAATTTTTTCCAGCAGCAAATAAATGTTTGCTTCAACTACAAATTAATAAAAAATGTAGGTCGTTTGCTTTAATAAAATTTTTATAAAAATTAAAATAAAAATTAATCTAAACAACACCAAACACATTTACACTTGTTTCATAACATTGCGAAAATTTTGATACACAAAATCACATGAAAAACCCTTTTTTATAAAAATAACTAAAATATAAATTAAAAATTTTATATTTTCTTCAACTCACACAATATTACATAAAAATACTAACTAAACAAAAAATACACTAAAAATATTTTAAAACTCCTAAAACTGGAATTTGCAACGATAATTTTGTTTTCCCTTGAAAAAAAAAAGAAGAGAAAATTTTGCCAACAAAATTTTAGTTACAAAATAAAATTTCCATTTTATAAAGGATTTTTCAATTTGTAAATATTTTGCTACACATATTTTTACATGTGTTCTCGTACTCATGTTAAAGTTTAAGTGCTTAATATATGTATATATGTGTGTGTGTGTGTGAGTGTGTATACCAGCCTGTATGAATATGTAAGCATGTATGTGAAAAGTTTATTATGATATTTTTGTGTAAACTACAAGTGTGTGTATGTTTGTGAGTGTATGTGTATTTTCAAAAAATCCTTGCATATACAATGCAATTTATTTGTTGTAATAATTTGTTGCAAAAAAAATTTTGTTTTCCTCCGTACAATTTTGCACAAATAACACTCTAGAGGTTTATGGAATAACCCAGTGAATATTTAAAAGAAAAAAAAATAAAATATTAAAATAAATTTAAAATTAATTTCTTAAATATTCAGGAATTTTAAAGGACTCTAAAGAATTTCGGATACTAACTTGATATAAATATGTGTTTAAAACCATTCAGAAGAAACTTAATAGAAACATGCAAAAAGTGTAGAGAAATTCCAAAAGATTACAGTAAAAAATCTAAATTTTTAGAACCCTATGAAGAAAACGCAAACCATGACAGTATATCGCTCGTTTGCTGCAAGGTAGTCATAACTTAAAAAAGCAATTTTTTCAGTAGACGTATTTTCAATTTTTTGACAGAAACATATTTATTTAAATTCATGAATAGAAACTTTATATTTGATAATTTTCCTGCAATGTAAACTTAAAAACTACCTGCGTAACCGGAATAAGGACTCAATTCTAGCAATAATCAATAAACTATATAATAATATATATTTGTTGAAATCCTGTTTGATATATGAATAGTTAATTCACAAAAACTTGCAGGATAAACAATTATATTATTTACCATAAACTACTGATGTAAAATTGAAACTTGCAATTTTTGAGTTATGACGAACTTGCAACAAATGAGCGATTTGTGATTATCGCTTGTGAAAAAAGAATTACAAAGTTAAATAATTAATCCAGTTTTAAATCTTAAAAGATCTGTTCAACTGAAACTACATATTCAATAAAATGGTCCTGCATTAATAAATCCATTTTGCAATCTAAAATGTTTTGTTAAAGAATGAATCATTCCATTTTAAAACAACCTAAAAACCTGAATTTTTGATCTGAACCTCACCAATGGAATAATATTTGGTACATCGCTTTCATGGAGTTACGGAAATTATTGAGGTTCTATGCTAAAGCTATCGAAATTATCTTAAAAATGTTATGTACTTATGTAACAAAACTAAGTGGTCCATATTAAACATCTTAAAGTTCGCAATTTAAAAATAATATTAAAAAAATATATGTGAATGACAAAACGCTATTTAATGCCGTCACAAAATTCCATGTTTGAACCCTTATTCAGTTCGATGAGAGTCAGGTCGATCGTTTAAAAATATTGTTTTTAATTCACCAAAAAGAATTTCTAAACATTTAATTAGTTCTCTTAACTGCTTCATACTTTCAATTCCATTTCAAAAATTCGTAAAAACTAAAATAATTAGGAAATACTATATTTTTTCTTTATTTATTATTAAAAACTAATGCATACCTTTAGGGGATTTTGTTGAACATACTTTTCTCCTTTTTAATAAAACCAACATTTTGGATGTTCATATATAAACCGAATTAAGTTTTTTATCTCTTCAAATATAGTACTTATTTATCACTGAACCCCGAAAAACTGAAGCATATTTTTAGGGGTCTAAATAAATACTAATACATATCTTTAAATACTAATGCATATTTTTAGGAGTTTTTGTTAAACATACTTTTCGCTTTAAAATACAATCAACATTTTGGATGTTCATATGTAAATCAAATTTCAAGTTTTAATCTCTTCAAATATAGTACATATTTATCACTGAACCCTTAGAAACTAAAGCATATTTTTAGGGGTCCTTATGCTCTTCGCTTCGTGTACAATTTTTAATAATTCAGAAAGCTATTAAATTGAAATCCCATAAAATTATAGTCTAAAGCTTCTTTATAAAAATTAAAGCATTATTTTAAGAGTCATGATCGGTAAGGAATATATAATGATATGAATAACTTAAAATATCATGGATTTTAAAGTATGTACATTTTATTATCGTTTTATAATATTGATAAACATTTTTAAACTTGTCAAAACTTGTGACGACTTTTTAATTATACCGTTACATTTCTTTAAAAAAGTGAAGCTTATCATAGAATGAAATATAAAAAGTATTTCAAAATTAATATAATAGATACACAAATTCCTGTGTCACTTCTCATATGGGCTTTCAAAAAGGAAACTGTATAATTGAGAACCTTATAAATTGTATTTATTGTGATCATGTGAATGACTAACATGTGACAGATTATTATAATAGAACTATACTTTGATAGCTATTAATTCAATAGGATATATAAAAATTGGCACAGATTTACTTCCAAATATTTTATGTTTTTTTATTATAATAATTTAGTTACAAAAAATTAATATACGAAGAAGAGATATATTTAATCACAATTTCTAAATGTAGCTTTTTTAGAAATATTTTGGCATCTGAGCAACAGGGTGTTCCTTTTTAATTATTGTTTTAAATAAAAATTTAATAAAAAAACATATTTAAATTAATATAAATTCAATTTGATACAAAAAAGAAGCATACACTTGAGATTTGTACTTAGAGAATAAACTGTTGCATGAATATGAAATTCATTTTAGTAAAATTAATAATTTATATTTTTTCAATAGTTATAGAACAAAATAGAAAGAAAATAAGAAAAAAACACGCATTTGTGATATATAAAATAGCATGCTTTGAGGGGGTCAAATTTAAAATAAACTGTTGCTTGGAAATGTAACAAGGACAAAAATCCTACTTTTAAATGGAAATTTAAAATATTAAAAAATAATATATTAAAATATATATACCTTTAAACTTATAGTTTTGCACAAACTTATAGTTTTATGCACCTAAAAGTATACCTTCAATGTTAAGATTTTTAATAATTTCAGAAATCTTCAAAGTTAATTTAATATATTTTTCTGAAGCTTTTGAAAATCGCCTAAAAATATATAAATATATAACAAAACAATTTAAAGAACTCTTTTAGGCCTTCTGAAATAAATCAAAAAGAAATATTGTTCTCTTTCTGAAATAAATGTTATCAATTAAAAAATTTTATAGAAATAAAATTTTCTTTCAAAAAGAGAACAAAACGCCTAAAAATATACTGTGTTCTAAGAGTATAGAAAGCCACAAAAAAGGTTATTATAAAATTTGAAGAATACTTTTAGATAAAACACACAAAAATAATTATATTTTTCATTAAATATTTTGTACTCGAAAAAAGTTAAAAAATTAATTTTTGTTTAAATAAAAAGTTTTAGTTTTAACGTTTTGAAGTTAGGAATTTGGCTCAAAATAGTACACTTTATTCAAAATATCAAGTATATAAAACATTTTTAGGCTTTCGTGGAATAACAATTCTAAATCGCTTTGAATAAAATTTTATAGGGAGATAAATATTCTTAAGAAATGTTCGTCTTCTACTAGGAAAAAATCTTAAGTTCTAAAAATAAATACATTTTCATTCAGCTTAAATTTGCGTACAAAATAACCTAAAATTACACTTCTTAGAATAATTTTTTAGGTTTCACAAAAGTTATTTCGTAATTGAAACTTTTATTTCAAAGAAATGTGATGTTTGAAAAATTGAGCAGGTTTCAGGTAATTCTAAACTATGGCTTTGAAGCTTAAAAGTATGCTTTATTTCATAAACATAGACTTATAAGAATAGCACAACAAATGTAATAAAAATTCTTTCAAATGACTTGTTTTGCAAAAGCCTAAAATTATATTTATGAAATATTTTTAGGTTTGCGGAAATGATCAAATATAAGTTACCAAATTTCGAAGTGAATCGAATCTTATATTAATTTTAAATTTAATTTAAATTTTATACTCAAATTAATTAGAATTTTGAGTTAGCGTAGTGATCAATTTAAATCATTAAAAAATAATTCTTTACTAAATGAAAAATCTTATCAAAATATATTGAGAATCCATTCCCAAGATATTTTTATTGTGCTTCTAAAGTAGTGCTCCTAAAAGTATAATTTTTCAAGTACACTTAAAATGTAGAGAATAAGTTAGGTTATAAAATCGTATTGAACTAACTCCTAAAAATATACTTTTTATTGTAGACTTCAAATTGAAGGAATATTTAGGGGGTTTGCAAAAAAAAAAAACATTTTGAATGATGTCCTTATTATATGCATTTAATGATTCTACTTCTCAAATTTTAATATTTATTGTTCCTTCCGCCTTAATGTATGCTTTAATTTATTTGAAACTGTGTTTTTTAATTTATCATAAGAAATTATTAACTGGGTTATACTAAATGCCATTTTCTAAACATAAAATTTTAAATTATATAAAACTCCAACATGTACAAATGTATTGCATATGAATTATTATTATTGTTATATAAATATATGTATTTGAAATATAGAAATTTAGAAAATACACGTTCATAGGAGTGCGTTAAAATTAAATAAAACATATTATATTTTTGGACATATTTGGTAGTGAAATTAAAAGACTGATTAAAAATTTATTAGTTCAATAATTTGTATAATTTAAATATTAAAAAAGAAGCTAATTTTTTACATCGAAAACCGATAAATCTCCAAAAGTGCTTTGAGTAAAATTGTGGTTGGAAAATTCTGATGAGACATACAACGTAATAATGATTGCAACATATCAGAAATCATTAATAT
The DNA here is from genome assembly GCA_004302925.2 of Cochliomyia hominivorax. Taxonomy (NCBI): domain Eukaryota; kingdom Metazoa; phylum Arthropoda; class Insecta; order Diptera; family Calliphoridae; genus Cochliomyia; species Cochliomyia hominivorax. Next base: position 50,761,190 of record PYHX02000495.1, on the reverse strand, counting down.
AATTTATTTCGTGAAAACTTGTACAACTTAAACTAATTACATAAAAGGATTCCAGCGCCTAAAAGTATGCTACGTTTTTGTTTTATTTTAATAATCTTGAAAGTTGAAGAACATTTTTAAGCATTTTGTCACATAGTGGAAAAATAAAAACTTGTTTGAAGATTTAAAATAAAATACCTTTAGTTTTACAGGACCTTTAAATTGTAGTTCCGTTGAAATTATTTTCAAATTTAAAACTATTTACATATTACGGCTTCAGCGTCTAGAAGTATACTTCATTTTTATGTTATTTTAATAATATTTTAAGGACCTTTAATTATAATTCTTTTGAACTTATCGTTATGAGAATTTGTCAGGTGTGTTATATTTTATTTATTTGCACCATAAACTTTAATGCTAAATATTATAAAAATACAAATAAATGTCTCTAACAAAAGCTTATTTTCATTTGTTTTAACAAAAATTATCAAAATTTATTTTTATCATATAAAATATAATTTTAAAAAATATATATTTTTTCAACGCTTAATACAACACTTTTTGTATCTAAAAGATACAAACTGTGTATTTTTCCAAAAAAAGGATTTATTTAAATTTAAATAAATAACAATCTATAGTTTTTTTCTAGAGTATATAAATTTAAATAAAATTTATTTGTTAGAAATAAAAAGTGATAATAAAAAATATGAGTTTTTTATTTAAATTTATAAAAATCATCTAATAATTTATACAAATAAGATGCAGAAAAATGTGAATTCAAACTAATTTTCAAATATTAGAATTAATATCAAATAGCAAGATTATGGTCAGGTTTATTGTCCAATTTAATTTTCCAAAAAATTCTATATCTTTCAAAAGTTTTAAATATTAAATTTCCTTTTAATAAATTTTATCCTGCTTCCAATGTTACGCGTTATAAAAAATCTGTTTCAGATTATACCCTACAACAAGCACTAGTGTTAGAAGAGGGTGTGTTAATTTTCTCATGCCTTGTGTAACACTAAGAAAGAACTTTTTAGTGTGCCATTAATTAAGGAGTGAGATCGAAAAATTCTTAACATACATAAATATTTATAAAAACAAAAAAAACTAAACTTACAATTTTATTTCTATTTTTATTGAAAATATTAAAATTTACCAAAAATATGTATTTTTAATCAAAAGTGATGAAAGTTTGAAGCTTTTTTTATTAACATCAAATAATATGAGGGTTTAAAGTTTAAATGAAAGATGTATGTTGAGAACTTTTCGATCTCACTCCTAATATATATTCTTGGAAAAAATCAAAATCTGAGTCTAAATTGTCTATTGAAAACCATTCTGACGATTATACAAAGAAAAATACATGAAGCAAAATTAACATTGAACATAGTTGATTGGAGATTGTTTTTTTTTTAATTAAACTATTTTACGTTTGTGGTGAAATAATGTTGTACATGTTAGAATATTTGAAATTTCAGGAATATTCTCAAGAAACTGTTTTTACTGTGAAACAATGTTAAATTAAAATTTTTTTCATCTATGAAGCGAAATCATAAATGGAAGCAAGTTAAATTATTTATTTTTAAATTAATTTGATTTCTGTGTGCAGACAACTGCCGAATATAGAAGAGCTTTTCTACAACAACCGAGTTCATCTTAATGTAAAAGAGACAATAGATTTCCTTCTAAGACAAATCCATATTGTTATAACAAGTCGGGAACTTAATAAATTGAATAGTACTGTTCCTTAAAGAGTATCGGATGACGAGTTTGAAATAGTGACCAAAATCATCATTGAGTTATGTGGTGTAGAGTGTTAACTATTCGTCCTAGTCGATTAAATTGTTCTTACTTATTTTTTATTATTAATAATAAACTACAAGATTCCAGAGCGTCACATCTGGTCAAACATTATGACAAAATTTAATTTTTTTTATTCTCTCTCCCTCCTGTATTCTCTTCTCCTTGTTGCACAACTCTTCGTCTCTTCGTAAACGTTTTACACTTGAATAAATCGCTTTAAAAACAGCGAAATAATATTGTTACCTGTTTGAATGTTTTTTTTTTTTTTTTTTTTTTTGTTACATTTAAGGTTCAATAATCTTTAAATTCGAACAAATCAAAAAAGGAAAATTTTTACAAAAGGCTTAAAAAGATTAAATGCCAGAATAAAGTATCATGCTCTCCTTTAAAGTACTTGAATTTCAAGGTTCCAAAAGGAATAAATAAACCAGTGCGTTAAGGTTGATGGAAATGAAATTTAAAGGGAATAAAAACAGCTGGAAATAGAGACAAGGAAATAATGGAATAAAAAAGAAAAATATACTTTAGAGGTCTTAGACTTAGTTATAAAGAGGATTAACGCTTTCTAAAGATGATGAAGAGCGAACAATTAAGTAAAAAATGAGAGCAATTATAGTGATTTCTAGAAATTAGCGATGATTTTAAGGATGTTAAAGAAGACTCAGTTGTGGTATATAAAGTTAATAAATTATGTTAAAGTGAACTTTGGAATTAAAGAATTTATATTTATTTATATTATTTTAAATAACAAACAAAATTATTTTAGACAAATTTCGAAAAATTTATTTTATCTTCGAATTTTCGAACATAGAAAATTCTTTGAAAAATTAAATAAAAATCATAAAAATAAAAACTAATGGTTGCAGAATTTGAATGGTTTAAAGTTTCAAAAATTTTATTCAATGCATTTTTGAAAATCCGAAACTATTTTCGAACGAATCGAAATTATTAAAATTTATTTTTTCTGAAAATTGTAGAAATTTAAAGAACCGTCATTTTTTCTAAGTTAGTTCTTGAAAAAATAATTTTGAATATAAATTATAGTTATTTAATATTTTACGTTTTCATTTTTCAAATTGTTTTAAGATTCGAAAATTCGTAGTTTTTGAAAATTTATATACAAAATTCGAGATTTAGAAAATTTATATTGAAATAATGTTTTTTAGAAAAAGACAAAATTTGTATAAAAATGTTTTAGATATATTTTGATTCAATTCGAATTTCAATTTCGAATTTTTTAATAATATTCGAAATAAGTTTATGTAGAAAATCTTTTAAATTATTATGTTTCCCTTTATAAAATTTTGAAAACTCTTTATGAAATTTAGAAATTTTAGAACTTGAAAAGACATTAAAAGTAAAATTTTTGACAAATTTTGAAAATTTTAAATTTAAGCAACTTTTTTCGGAATTAGAAAAATAATCTTAAAATGTTTAGTTTAAAAAATTGCCGAAAATTTAAAATTAATATAACTAATTCAAAATGAAATTGAATATTTCTCATAGAAAATTGTAAGAAATAATGCGTGAGTTTTTTGTAAAAAGTGATTTCATTATTATTATTTTTTTTTAATTTCGAAAAATCAATTTTTTTAAATTTTCTTAAATTTACTAATAAATTGTATGTTGTGATTTTGTTTGTTTTCCATTAAAATTGGTGTGTTAAAAGTATTTTTTTTTCCTTTTTTTTTGTAAATTTTGGGAGTCCGAAAATAATTTCGAATTTTCGAACAAGATTAAATCACAATTTTTTTTCCTGTGTTTGTTCAGTTTTATAATTAAATTTAAATGTTTCACTTTGTATTTCTTTAAAATAGACACATTTAAAATATTATATCTTCAGTTTCGTAATTTCGAAAATTTTCGAACAAAATAGGAAAAGCTGAATATTAATTACAAAATATTTGATTAAATTTTTTAATTTAAAAAATTTTGAAATTTTTCGAAATTTGAAAATTTCTGTAAAATTTAAAATTAATAAAAATTAATAAAAAAATTTTGCTTTTATAATTTTTCTTTTAAAGAAGTATATAAAACAAATTTCGACAATTCGAATATGTTTAAAAAGCCATGAAAATTGAAAAGAAAAATTCTTTATTTAAAGAATTTGAATTTGCAAAGTTAAGTTCAATATTTGCAACAGGCTTAAATAGATTTGGTACGACTTTCATAATTTAACTAAAAAAATAATGTGAAATTGTGAAAATTTTAAATTCTTTTAATTTTTTTTCTAATTTAATAATTTGGCACAAGTTCCTTAATACAATCGTTAATTTTTAAACTTATGTATACCTTTAGTTTTTTTCAATTGCGCAATTGTTTTTTAAATATTTTATAACATTTTCAAAATTTCGAAATTAATTTCGAATTTTCGAACTTTCTTCAAATTGGCAAAAATACTTAAATGTTTGTTCAAAAAGTGTTTTTTAGGGATTTTTATTTAAATTTAAAAATTCGAATCTAATTTCAAATTTTCGAACATGCTCTAAATAGGCAAAAAATTCATTTACTTATTTTGTCTTAATGATTTCAAGTCTTTGGATTTCATATTAATGCCTGATTACATATAAATAATCTCTTGTTGAAGATAAGACCATTTATTATAAGTTTTTTTCTCATCCTAATCCTAATGGATGAACCCCTTAAATTACAAAGATATTTTTTATTAGAGGATTTCCCTACAAATTTCTACTTATTTTGCCTGCTGTGGTTGGTCTATTAATAAATAAAAAATATGCTTGAAACTCCTCTAGGATATTTGATGATGTGAATGACATTAACATGACAGGACAATATAAAGAAAAAATAAACAACATGACAAAATTGCTCAAAAAATAGAAATCTGAAAGGCTGCGGAAGTTGCCAACCAACATGATATTGTAAAGAAAATCCATTAATATTAAATGAAGCCAGGTAATACAAACATTAAAATAGATAATGTTAACTTAAGCTGAAATTTATTTCATTTTTTTTTTGCGTTTTTATTATCAAGATAAATTGTGTTTTCTTGCTTTTGAGGTACTTTTATACCCTCCTCCACCACAAGTGGGTAGAGGCAATATTATTGCGTGTGTAATGCTAAGAAGGAATCATCTCAAACCCCATAGTGTATACATATTTTTGCATCAAATCGAAACCGAAGTCGATTTAGATATGTGCGTCTGTCTATTGTTGGCAGGTCTCAATTAAATTTGACCTGAGTATTTGTTATCGGTTCAGTCAATATCTGAGGCAACCTCATAGTTCAAGTGAAAACTTTCGTAAAATTGTCAATTTTAAATCGAGATATAAAAGAAATTTTTGTCATTATAATAAGCTTTATGTACTTCATTGTCATTCCAAAAAGTCGGTTAAGAAGAAAAAAGTTATAGCCAAAAATATAACTATTTTTATGACTCATAAGTGTTCTATGTTCTAGTTAATTAAAACTTGTATATAATGAATAAGTTTGTGAGTGTATGTGTTAGTGTGTATATACAAATACGTTATGTATTTACTTCAAGCTCATTTATGGTGGAGGGTACTGAAGATTCGGCATAGCCTGAATATAACATTATCGCATGATTTCATGCAAAAATAAAAACAAAACGTTTAAATGAAGGAAGAAAGCAAAAAATGCTAGAATTAAAACAAACAACACTTTAATAAGAAACTCACACACACACAAATAAACTTTAAGGAAAAACTGGAAATGAAACCTTTAAAAAGAAAATTTTATTTCCATTTTCTGCGAAGACGGGAAAAAAACTTAAAAATAAAAAATTAAACTGCAAGTTGTAATGAAGAGGTAGATTTCAAAAATGAACCTAAAGGTAATTGTCACTCACTCCTTTCACGTCGACTATCTAAAGGCTGCAGCGGAAAAAGGGGGCAAAGGGAATTTTTTCATCACACACAATTAAAAAAAAAACGAAAGAATAAAATTAAAGTGAATGAATGAAAAAAATGAAACACTTGAGATGATTTATGATGTTGTGTTAAGGTTGTATGATGTTACTACTCTCCCTCTCTCTCTCTCTAACACACAAACATCTACAAAACCGTATACAAAAACACTTGCTAAAGCAGATAAAAATGAAATAAGCAAAACTCAGGAAAAAAGAATTTTTCTTTTTTTTTGTTTTGTTTTGCTCTTATGGCAAAAATGGAAAACTCAAGTGTCAAAACAACAATAACAACAGCCACAATAAAAACATTCATAAGGTAGTCTACCCTACAGACAGACAGTCAGTCAGTCACACAAAAAGACATACCATACATTCACACAAACACTACAAACGAGTTAAAGTAAAAACAAGGATACAGTAATTTAGCAAAAGGTGTGAAATAAGTAAGATAAGATAATAAAAATACATGTAGAAAAGAGCATAAAAAAGTGAGAAAAAGTTGAGGTTAAAAACAACATCAAATGGCAACAAAAATAACAAAAAAATGAGATTAACAAAAACCAAAAAGAAAGAAAAATAGCTGAAAATTCAGACAAATGTTTAAGAAACAACGAAATATTCTTTAAATTAGCAAAAAGGAAGAAATGTTAAGCTAAAACTGGAAAAAACTGTTTATTAAAGGAAAAAGGAGTTTAATACGAAATTTTTAAGAAATATCTAACCTTATTTTAATTCACTATTTATTATAAACATTTAAGAATTTAAAATGAATATTAAATTAATTTCGAAATTAAACACAAATTTTCGAAAACTTCAAAAATTTAAGAAAATTAATAAAATATTTTTTATTAGAAATTGTTATAAAAAATTGCAAAAAAATATATAAATTTAAAGATCATTACAGAAATTTGTGGTAATGTTCGAAATTTCGAACATAGTTAAAAAAATCACGAAATTCTAGAAAAATTCAAATAAAATTAAAATGTAAATTTTGAAAAAAATAAATAAATAAATAAATAAATAAATAAATAAATAAATAAATATAAAATTATTATAAAATATTTAATAAATAAATTTAATTTAATAAATTCAACTAAGGTATACAAATTCTGTCTAAAACCCCACAAAAATAATTTGTAAATCAAAAATTCAAAATTCAATTGTCTGTCCCGAGATGTGATTTCGTTTTATCAGTGAATAAATATTTCCATCCTTTTGGAAAAATCACAAAACATCGATTTTTATAAAAATTTAAAATTCAAATTCATATAACTTTTTAATGGGATCATTTATTTCTGCGGTCGTTGCAGTAATATTTCTAAAAATTTGATAGGGAAACTCTCATATATTAAAAAATACGAATCTACATTAAGTCCGTAACTTTAAAGGTCTGAAAAAAGAACGAAAAAAAAAGATTTAAAATTTTACTTCTTATAAATCTCTGAAGATAACTTCTACAAAAATTAAAGTATATATAATCCTATAGATTTCTAAGGACTGTCTATGTACAAAATTTCTTTTCTCTCAAGCTATAAATGCTTCTTTGGTGAATTTTTAAAATATAAACATATCCGAGCCGGCAAACTTTTTGGGTTACCGACTTTACCCATGTCTAGATAGGATTTTGAACTCCTTCCAGTAAACTTGAAAATACCTTTTCTTTAACTATGTTAAATTCCATAAAAGTGTCTCGAACCAAAATTCAAAATAATAATTCCCTAAAAAATCGATTTATCCAAAATGTGCTGCAATATTTCTATGTTCTGGAGAGTTGTAACATTTGGTCCTCAAATCGGGTATATGAAAAGTATGCTTATTGTACATTAGAGTAAATTGTGGAAAAAACCTTTTTAAAATTTTTATTTCTTAATTCAAATAAAACATATTTTTAGTTAAATCATTCGCTATTGGAAGTATTTTTATCTTTTGTGTCTTTCAAAAATCTTTATAAAATATTAAACTCCAAAAATTTTTAAACATTTCAATCTCAGTAAAAGTAGCTTATTTAAAAAATTTGTATAAATAAGATATATTGTTCATTTGCTGCGAGATTGTCATAACTCAAAAATCGCAAGTTTCAACATAACACAAACAGATCATTTTTAATATACTGTTTTATTAACTGTTTATATATGCCAAAATATCGTGGCAAGAATATGATATAATAATTGCACATTTTGTTTATTATTGCTGTAAATAAAGCGTTATTTCGGGTGCATATCGAAGGATTTTACATTACAATTTCCTAGAATTGTGAAAAATGATAATCATTATTTCAATTTCAGCTCATGAATTCCAAAGATAAAATATGTTTCTGTCAACAAATTAAAAAATAAGTTTCTTCACTTTTTGAGTTGTGACAGTCTTGCAGAAAATGAGTTTAAAAAAGTGTAACTACATTTAAGGAAAAATTATAGTTTGTGTGCATTTAATTTATATTTTTTAATCGAAAGTGTCAAATATTAGCAGCTTTCCTTCTTTAGGTTCATAAGGCCCAAACTCTGATGACTAAACTGTCAATACCTCTAGTTGTTCAGAGATAACAGATTTTTGCATAAAATTAAAGAACTTAAAGGACATTTTCATGTGACTTATATTATTTTCCATTAAATTCTTTTATTTCTCCCTTTTTCATTCCCCTTTAAAATATTTAAATTTTGTTAATTTGTTTTCTTTTCGAACTTCACTTCCTGCAAAAATTATTTAAAGTTTCTTTTTCTCAGAACTTTTTTTCGTTGATGCTCCAGAAAAATTGCAATAATATCCTTTTATGAATAATATGCAAAACTATGAGAATTATTTATAATATTTTTTCATAGTTTTCTTTTTTTGTTCTTGTATTTTTATATTTATTCTGTTAACAAAGCTGCTGACCATTATGTATAACAAGACAGTCAGTCCCTAAACACCAAAAAAAGGAAGGAAATCTAGAATATGTGACCATAAGTAAAAACAGAAAAAAAATATGAAATATTTCGCATACAATGCAACAACAACGTATTTTATAACGAAGTGAAGAGAGAGAGAGAGGGAGGGATAAATAAGAAAAAATTTATAAATAAAGAAAATATTTAACTATAATTTTGTTTCTTTTTATAACAGTTAGTTTTTCCTCCCAAAACAACAAGGATGTCTAGAAAAGAAAATATCCCAAAAGAAAAAAATTCATATTTCTCTGTTTTTATTTTCTAACCACTACAAACAAACAATTTTCTGTTAAATTCCTTTTTATTTTGTTTGTATTTAATTTTTAAATTCTAAGTGTTAGGGAGGGTATATTTGTATGTTGTTGCTGTTATTTTTATTTTCAAACTGACACAGCAGGATATTATTTAGCATGCAACACTTGAATAATAACAACAACAAAAAATGGCAAAAACAACACAAAAAAAGAAATTTTTTAACAAGAAACTTAAAAAGCGGGAAAACAACACTCAAAAAGTCAAGTGTCTGTGGTTATTGTTGTTGTAGCTGCTTTTTGTCTCTATCCTTTGTGTGTGTGTGAGAGAGAACAACAACAATTATAAGCAAGAACTTTTTTGTCAAATATATATGAATATTGCATACAAAAACAACAACAAAACAAAAAACCATAAGATTAACACTTGAGCTTTTACATACACAAACACTCCTACAAGCACAACTTGATAAAGTTAATTTAATAAAACAAAAACAACAACAAGAACAAAAAATAAAATATAAATTGCAGAGACAAATTTAAAACAAAAAATATTGTTAAAGAGGTTTTCTTAATGTTGAATAAAAATATTTATTTTCTGCATGTTCGAAAATTTCGAACTTGATTTCGAAGTAAGAAAATTGAAAAAATATACTATTTTATCTAATAATTAAAACAAAAAAGGAATTTAAATAAAACCGAAAAAAATTATTATTTGAAACAAGTTTTTGTTAAGTTCGAATTTTCGAAGAACTTAAAATTAATAAAAATAATTTAATAATTTACAAAAGCCGGTCCATAATTTCTTGTTGCTCCCATGTAACGCCCACAGAAATAATCCTTTTAGACAGTACTCTTAAGCACAAATTAGATAATACTAACTGTACGAGGGTGGTTCATTAATTTTTGTTAGCTTACTTCTTATTTGTTTTGTTTTTCTCAATTTAATTTTGATAATTATTTCGCAGGTGTGTGTTTGTTTTAGTTTTTGCCCACAAAATGTGATTAAAATTAAAATTTTTGGATTAAATATAAAAATGTAAATACATGTTTTTTTATAAATAAATATATATTTATGTAAAAATATTTCCAATAAAAGACTTAAAAAAACTCCAGATGTTACACAATCGACATGTGTAAATAAAATATAAATATAAAAATAAAAAATAATTAAATACAAAACACAATATGAACATTTTTATGTTTATTTATTCAAATAATAATAATATTGTATTTATATATAAATGTACGTATGTGTGTATGTGTATTCATATAATTTTATTCTTTTATTACAAATATTTAATATTTATTTAACAACATTTATGTAAATAATACAGATTCAATTTTGTATTTTTTCAATTTCCTATAAATGTAAATATTTTATTTAAAAAAAGTATCTACCAGATACAATAAGTGTAGAAAAGAGAGTACGAGTTTGTTTGACCACACTTTTCGATTTGGCATAAATGGCAAATTGGTTAGACCAGGAGACCAACAGACAGACGAACAGATATCCCACATACACCAACGAACGGATGAATTTTATAAAATGAGGGTTTCATTTCCAAAACCTTTTTAATTGAAAATGAGGGTTACTTGTGCTTTTTGTTTTTGTCGTCTGCTTTGTTTTATTTTTATTCTATATTTTTTGTCTATTCTTCTATTTCAATCTTTATATTTTTGCTATATAAAGCAGCTGTATTAGAGATTATATAGATTAGTGATAAAAGAGAAGAAGAGAGGATGTTTTCTTTTTGTTCTCTTATTTATTGACATTTTTATTTAACCGAAAAAAGTATCTGTGAGTTACATTTATTTTTTTTGTTGCTCTGGGTTTAGGTTTTTGGATTTTAATTGAATTTTTAAATAAGGTGTTATTGAAAAATTCCAAATACTTTTTGATAAATATCCGTCCGTTAAGGGAGGGAGTGAGTTTTAAATAGAAATAAGTGGATGAGAGAAAAGGGCATAAAAGGTAGATTTTATAATTAAAGTTTTAATGTTTTTTACTAATTATAGGGTTTTACAAGCTTGTTTACAACATTTTATTCTAGTTCTTTCATCAAAAGGGGATTTGGTTTGAGATTTTAACAAAATGTTAAGTTTACTAATAGTTTATGTAATTAAGTTAATGTTTTTTGACGTTATGTAAATTTGTGGTTTAATAGAAATAGAAGAAAACTTAAATTTAATTATGAAAATTTATACACAAATAACCATAGAGAATGAAATATTGAAATTTTCGATAATTTTCTACTCTCTAGCAATTGAGAATTCAATAGTTTGAGAATTTGGCGAAAATTTTGTATAAATCCGGAATTTATCGAAAATTTTCTATAAATCCGGAATTTATAGAAAATTTTCCATAAATCAGGAATTTATCGAAATTTTCTATAAATCAGGAATTTATCGAAAATTTTCTATAAATCAGGAATTTATCGAAAATTTTCTATAAATCAGGAATTTATCGAAAATTTTCTATAAATCAGGAATTTATCAAAAATTTTCTATAAATCAGAAATTTATCGAAAATTTTCTATAAATCAGAAATTTATCGAAAATTTTCTATAAATCAGAAATTTATCGAAAATTTTCTATAAATCAGAAATTTATCGAAAATTTTCTATAAATCAGAAATTTATCGAAAATTTTCTATAAATCAGGAATTTATCGAAAATTTTCTATAAATCAGGAATTTATCGAAAATTTTCTATAAATCATAAATTTATCGAAAATTTTCTACAAATCAGGAATTTATCGAAAATTTTCTACAAATCAGGAATTTATCGAAAATTTTCTTTAAATCAGGAATTTATCGAAAATTTTTTATAAATCAGGAATTTATCGAAAATTTTCTATAAATTAGGATTTATCGAAATTTTCTATAAATCAGGAATTTATCGAAAATTTTCTATAAATCAGGAATTTATCGAAAATTTCTAAAAATCAGGAATTTATCGAAAATTTCTATAAATCAGGAATTTATCGAAAATTTTCTATAAATCAGGAATTTATAGAAAATTTTCTAAAATCAGGAATTTATCGAAAATTGTCTATAAAAAATAAATAAATGCAAAAATTTTAATAAATTACAAATTTATTGAAAATTTCCCTAAATACAAGTTTTTTCGCTGCATATCCGCCTGCATATGAGTTAATTTTATATATAAATTTTCTTACAGTTAAATTGCCTATAAAATACTATAATTAAACTTCTAACAATAACTTTAATGTCTTTTGCCATTATTAAATACAAAAGAACTCTACTTATTTTATTACAAACATATTTATATTCAATTCAAATACAGATAAGAAGAAGAAAAAAGAAACTCCACAATTTCTATGTTTACAAAGAGATGGAGATGATGATATTAGCAAATGTAACACTCAATGGGATTAAACTTAAGTGATTTCCTGTTGGCAATTTAAAATTTTCCTAAATTAGTACAACAACATTTGAACATACCGCAAAATAGCAACAACAACAACAACAAAATTTACACATGATACACATATAAAACACATACAACTTACTTTAATAATAAACGAAATGTAATACAAAAGGAGCAAAAAAAAAAATTAAAAAATGAACAAAAAATCTACAAAAATAAACTACAAAAAAAAAAAAAACAACAACCGCGCCATTCATAGATATTTAATTAGTGAAACGAGTAGCTTAAGAGTGTATACAAACACACATACATATACACTTGTATTTAGCTACAAAATGAGTATGTAATATTTCTATCTACTAATGCTCTATTGCTACTATGTAAAACATACAGCACTACTCACTCTATAATATTTGAAGAAAAAAGTATCTAAAGAATATACTTATAAACAAACTCATACATACGTAGGTATAACAAATAAAAATACAAACAAACAGACAGACAGACAGACAAGTAAGCATTCATACAAATCTATCTAATATCTGTAGAAGTACCATTATCAAAGTAGTTGATGATGCTGATGACTACTAGAGTAGAGTATTCGTGTAGTAGATGAGAAGTAGTATCTCGTACGTAGTGTAAACAGTTTTCTATGCATACATTCATGCTTATACAAGTAGCTAAAACGAGCAAAAAAGATGTCGAATAATAAAAAAAGATACATAACATATAAATAAAAGAGATACTCATATATGATATAGAAGTTTTTTGCAACATATAACAGAAGTTCATTCAATACCAGATAGAAGTTTATATATACAGATATATTAAATGCAAAAGATACAGATTGTAGCTACAAAATGAAATAATAACAACAACAAAAAGAAAAGAGATTAAAATTTTGTTTATATGTGACTGAATAAAAGCCGACTAAGACTATCAGTATTTTATATATCATCGGTCCTACTCCATTTCTCTAAATAAACCGTCAGATGCTCTCGTGTAATGTATGCTGGGTAAAATATTTTAATCCACCTTCTCTTTTATTTTTTCGTTTGCTCTTTCTTCTTGTTTTCCCACACTTCAATAGCTAGATTTTAGCAGTCATACAACATTTGGTACTATTTAGGGATTTTGGCATTTATTTTACAAATAAATTGGTTAAAATTCAAATAAAATGAAAAAAAAGAACAAAAATATTTATTTTCAAATCTAAATAAAATGAAAATATGAAATTTTGTTTATATCTATGAGTTACAAGCATTAATGCTCGATGTGCATCTATAAGATATTAATGAAATTAAAAATATGAAATAAAGTTTTCTTAAATAAACATTAAAATCAAGAGAATAACAAAATTGTTTGCAAAAAATAGTAAATACTTTTTATTGCATTGAAAAAAATGATTAATTTTATTAAAAAGTCTTTTTCGGAATTTAAGATACAAGTGTAAAAAGTTACGATGTTCACCATAATATTGTTATATGGCAACAATATATGGTTATTTCATGTTTACAATAACCATAATCGCAACATATGATAAAATAGAAAAAAACATAAATAAATTTTGTTATGAATCAACACAACTTCACTGTGTCTTCAGAAAAAGTATAAGTGTCACAATCATAATATACTTGAAAACGATGTTGAAAATAATATGGTCAAACTTGTTGTCAACTATAACAATGTTATACGACACACAAAATACAGTTGTTGCGCGATCATTATAGCTCTGGTTTAGAAGATGAGAAGTAGGGTCTTGAGCAACTTGTTGTTGCCACATATTCGCAAACATAACTACCATATTATTGTTAATTTAATAACAATAACTTTTTTGCAGTAACAAAATGTAGAATGGAACCCAATAGTTTATAATTATCATATTCGCTGTATTGAGCTTTCGACCTTACGAACCCTTGAAAATATTGAAATTTTTCTAAATGCTTTTAACCTTATAAGACGCAATAAACCAGTGGATCATACTCAAGTGAAATCATTTATTGTTTTAAATTTAAGTGTATTTCAACAGATCTTGAGGACAATGTTTACATTACAGCCGAATGGAATATATTTTATTAAAAAAACTTAAAAGGATCTTGGAATCTATATTACATACATGAATAGTTTAGCTTACAATTGTGTAAAGGAACATCACTTTTGTGGGCTGTAATTACAAATTGTTCTGGTTATAGCTATTTTAGCAAATCTTAAAAAGTTGTATGGACTTCATCGAAAGATTTATTAGATTAATTAAAAAACTGCAATCTGGTTCGAAGGACCATATAAAAAGTTGCGATCATTAAATTTTCTATTATAAAGTTTTTCATGAATTCTGTATCTCAACTGTCTTATAACAAAAATTTTGTAAAAATTTAACATTTTTATTAACATTTTTATAAGGTATTTTAGTCCTTTTCCTCAACTTTATTATTGGAAAAAATGGTAATGTCCTCCATCTTTTAATTTCCGTATGTATTTTTGTCATATTCTATTTCTTTTATACCCCAAAGAGAAAACAAAATTATTATTCCTATTTTTTATGAGAAATTTGCCTGAAAATTGCTAAAAAGTACAAATTTACAACAATTTATTATAGTTTTCTTTTTTTTTGTACAACAACAAAATAATTTATGTTTTCTTTAGCTAATAAAAACAACTTTAAACGTCCTATAAAACCCTATCAAAAATATTGTATTTTATGTTTTTATGGACAGGAGAGAGAATGAGAGGGAGAACACTAAAATATCCTTACAATGACCCCATAGAGATTAAACCTAGAAAAAGGAAATATTTATAACACTTTGTTTTAGATCTAGAAATAAATGATGATTATTAAGAATTTGTACGAGTATGAATGTTTAAGGATATTTAGGATCCTTTTTTCTATATGTATGTATGCGTGAGTGTGTGTGCGTAACTTTTATCTTTAAAATTATTGTTTGTATTCACATTAATATTTTTGTGTTGTTTTTCTTTATGAAAATTATTATGCAAATATTGGTAAGTGAGAGTGTTGAAGCTTGATATATCCTTGTACTCTCCCATAGGGATTTTATAAGAGTTTTCTTCTTTATGTTGTTGTTGTTATTGTTATAATAATAAACGTGACTTTTATTTTTCTAGAATTTTTGTTGTAATTTAACATAAATATTATATTGTTTTTGTTGTTTAATAATAACCATGTTTTTCTTTAATATTGTTGTTGCTTTCTCTCTTTCCACTCACTCCTGGAGTTTTCCTTCATTTTATGCTCCTGCTTAACTGTAAATAATTTTCATATTTAAACAATTTTAAGTGTAACAAACACGCAATTTTTGTTGTTGTTACTGTTATTATTACTCTTGTGTTCCATATTATTACAACTCGTTTTAGAGGGTTTTGTCAGAGCGTGTGTTAGGTATAAGTGAGCTTAAGTATTAGTGAATGATTCAATGAGTTAGTGTGTGTATTTGTCTCTCATTTATTATTGTTTTTATTTTATTTATTTTTTTGTTGTTGTGCGCTATATTGTTGTTATTTTTATAAATTAATGAAGTGCTGGTTGGCGCTTAAGTGTTTTCTTTTCTTATTTTTGTTTCTTCTCATAATTTTTCTATTTATTTTTGTTGTTGTTTTTTTATTATTGTAATGTTTATTGTTTATTTTTGAATTTTTCTATTTATTTTGTTTTTGGGTTGTAAATATAATTTATGCTTTTTGTGTGAGACTGGTAGCAACATTAACCATTAACAATAACAAAAGAATGAGATCGAAAAAAATGTATTCAATAATTTAGGAACAGTTATTTTTAGGATCTTGATTTTTAATTATTTTAAGAACTGGTGGAAATAGATTTGATGTTTTTTACAGTTGAAGAATAAAAGGAAAATATTTGAAATTATGGGCGTGGCATGCTGTTACAATTTGATGTTATTTTGTAAAGGAATGTATTTTTAACTGAATTAAGTTATTATAACTTGGAAATTGTTGATAGCACGTTGATCTTCTGAGCACCTCTTCATGCGTTCTTGAGACTTTTAAACCGTCTGATTCATTAATTTTTTCTTCAAATTATTATATTTTGCTCAAATTTAAAGTTAAGTTAAGAAGTGTATCCTAATTGATTTGAAAGAGCACAGGTTCTAAGCTGTTCTAGGTTGCGAGGAGTTTGCCTTTTAATCTGGTTACTTCAAATGGCAAAATAAACAAGAAAAATATTTTTAGAAATAAAGCTGTAACTTTAAAAGTACAGAATAATGTATCATATAGAAATTCCTGAAAACTTTCAAAATTATTTGGATGCAAATAAACAAATTCTTGGCAGATCCTATGTACAAAGGGTTGGCTTCAAATTTCATTACCTCGGATAAAAAAAAATTAAAAACATTTTTGGAAATATATTATATAAACAACTTCATATTCTTAGAACTTAGAATGTATTTCCATAAAATTTCTCATATATAAACATCTTTGAACTGGCTTAGAGAAGTACAGACTCCTAGCGACTCTATGGTATATAGAGATGAGTTTCAAACTATGTCGGATTTAAATTTCCAAAATTTCATTCATGATCTGACTTATAACAAATCGTAGGATACTAACTAGATCACTATTTTTTGCCAGAGAACTACTATCAAATGAAAAGTGTCTTCAAATTCTTTCGCTTTCACTCCTTAACATTGTCGTTTATTATTTCTTCTCTAGAAAGAGGCAGGAAATATTTGTTTCTCTATTATTTTGTTGCCGTTTGTTGCGTTTTGATATAAACAACCCAAAATACAAAATAAAATTATTATCAACTGAAAAACTCATGTTCTAACATTTCTAATATTTATTTATTTATTATTTTTCTAATGGTGTTGGTTGCTTTCTTCTTCTTTTTTTTGTTTCAAGTGATTTAGGAAGTGTTTGCTAACGTTACGCTTGGTTAGTTGATAAAAATCTGTTTAGTCTCCCCAAATAAGAACAAAACAGAAAAGAACATGAAATAAATTGGAAAATTGTTCCTATATCATTTGAAAACAACAACAAAACAGCCAAAAAAGAATCTCATCATTTCTCACTAAATAAATATTTATAATTTATAACATCATGTCTTGTTTTAAAATATTTATTTTAGATTTGTCTCTTACACTCCCTCTCTATCGCACTCTCTCACTCTCTCTCTCTCTGTGACCATTTATTCCTTTGACTGTGTATCTGAAACTGTTTATCTTGTTTAGCACGAGCACTTTGTCATAATTTTTATTTATTTTCTTTTTGTTCACTCTATCTTCTCTAAGACTTATTTGTATACCCTTCACCACCACAAGTAGCGAAGTGGGTATATTAACAATGTCATTCCGTTTGTAACATTAAGAAATAATCATTTTAGACTTCATAATGTATACATGTTCTTGCATCAAATCAAAATCTGAATCGATTTAGCGGTGTCCGTCTATCTGCTTGTCTGTTGTTAAAAAAACTTTTATGTGTTCTTTAAGTCTGTAAGTATGTGTGTGAGTGTGTATGTAAGAAACATAACATATTTACTTTACACACATATATAGCGAAGGGTATTGAAGATTCGTCATAGCCGAATGTTGCATTCTAACTTGTTAGCTGTTAAAACTCCTTCTTTTTGATTTCCCTTTTTTGCGTGTATGTGTGTGTGTGTTTGAGAACAATTATTTTATTAAGATTTATACTTCCCGAAAAAGCAATTTTTATAACTCCATCTCTTTCTTTGTTTTCCTCCTCCTAACACACATTTAAATTTAATTCTTTCTGCATTTGAAAATATATATTTTTGTGTTTAACCAAAAATATGGTTAAATTTAATTGTTTTGCGCTCGAGTTCCAAAGAAATTTATGTTTTTAAAAGAAAAATAATATTTTTAATTTGAATAGACAGGATATTAAGGTATTAAATATTTAAATATTAATTGGAGGAAAAATCGTAAATAATCTTTAAAAACATCAAAATAATTATTATCACAACATATGTTTGTTGGAACATAATTCTTATTGGGGGGAAGAGTTTTAATGGTCGAATGAGTTTCTCTAAAGCAAGAAAGTGAATTAGGGAAAACAATGAAAGAAGATAATAAATTATTTAATAAATTTAGTAAAAAGTTTAAAAATTTACGCCTAAAGCCCTCATTTTTATTTTTCCATCATTTTAAATAATTTCAAATTTTCGAACACAACTTCGAATTTTCGACATTAGTAAAACTGAAAAATTTTTTAAATTTTCGAACCTAATTTCTAATTTTCGAAATCAATGAATGCTCGAGGATTTATTAAAACTTAGTTTTAAAGCCAAAAATATTATTTTAATGGTTTTTAGCTAATATTAAACGTTTTCGAATTTTCGAACATAAATTTGAATTTTCGAACTTAAAGATAGATATATATAGAAGAATTTCATATTATATACTCTTATTTAGTAATTTGTATAAAAATTTTAATAATTTGCTATAGCTTCGAATTTTCGAACACAGCTTCGTAATTGCAAATTTGAATAATTTTACAGCAGAAATTGTTAACATTAATTTTAACAATAACCTGTTTAATTTCGAACTTAATTTATAGAATTCAAGATATTTAGGCGATTTATTTTAATTGAAATCTTATTTAATTTTGATATTTTATATTGTTTTGAAGCGTTATGACATTTTCGAACTATATTTCGAAATTAACATTTACGTTGCATATTAAAAACCAAATATATATTTTCATTCAAAAGTTTAATTTGGATACGTTTCTAAATAAATAATGTTAAATTTTGACCAGTTTGGACAATTTCAAATTTTCAAACTTAATCTCGAAACTGAAATTTACTTAAATTTTTAGGTAAAGATATTATTAAACATTTGTAGTTCCTTAATTTAATTAACATGTTTTGGTAATAATATGTATTGATGTATTAATTGGAAACATTTTAGCTAATTTCGAATTTTCGAATTTAATTTCGAAATTGTAATTTTTGTATTTTTCAACAAAAAGTTATTATATTATTATTATTATTATTATTATTATTATTCGTATAAATATCTAATATAAATTATTTCTATGCAATATTGCCCATTTCGCAGTTTATAAGTCAATTTCGAGTTTTTGAACTTAAGTTCGAAAATTTTAAATTCGCTTAGAAATGTTTTATGAACTATTTTAAAACAATTAATGTATTTATGCAAATTAATTTAATTAAACCATTTTCTTAGATTTTCTTAAGTATTCTTAGAGTTTAAAATTCTCTTTGAAGCATTTTATCTGTCTTAAACATTCAAACATTTATTGGACAATATTCATAAAGAAATAGAATTTTATATTTGCATAAAAAAGCTGCAAAACTTAATGTATACGAGGAGATTTGTCGGAAATTTGAAAGAGGAACTACATTGTCTATTCATTGAATAATCAAAAGCAAACAATTTATAAACCAATAAACTTTAATAAAAAAATCAAGAATTTTTCTTTGCTTTTGATCGAAAAAGTAGGAAACTTAAATAAATTTTCCCATAACCACCCGCCTGCCTTTTGAATGATTTAAAGATTTTTGAATTTTTATATTTTTTCTCCATTTTTTTGTTACTTAAACTAAGAAATGGAAATAATATCAAATCGAAACTTTTTCTTTTCCTACAACAAAAGAAACTATTTAAGTAAGACATGCCTTATACATATACACACACATACATACAAACACAGACAAACAATAATAAGAAAAACTTAAAGTAACAAAACTATCAATTTGGGAATTAAACTCTACTCAATTGAAACCAATTTAAGCTAATCATTTGCTATTATTATAACTACAATGAAGATACAAATATAACAAAAAAAGAAAATATGAGGAAAAACACTGAATAGACAACAAACAAAATTTAAAAAATGGAGGAAAAGATAGAAAATACTAAATTTTAAACAAGTAGAAATGTAGTATTTGGTTATGACGAATCTTCAATACCCTCCATCAGAGATGAGTATAAATTAAATACGTTATATTTCGTAGATACACACTCACTCATATACTCACAAACGTATACATAAAAAGCTTTTTTCTGCTCTCAAAATTAATTATATACTTTTTTCTACTGAACTGATATTGAACATGTTTTTGAAATATTAATGAAGTTTACATAATTTGATAACATCCAAAAATTTCATTTAAATTAATCTACAATTTACGAAAGTTCTTCGCTTGAACTTAGAGGTTGAATCAGATATTGGTATATATCTTTTAATAAAATTTCATTGGGCTCTATCAATTTTTGTGCACAGACGACCAGACAGACGGATACAGCTAAATCGGCTGAGATTTTGATTTTATGCAAGAATATATACATTATGAGGTCTAAAATTATTCCTTCTTGGCATTACACACGGAATGACAAAACAGCCTCTTTAACATTTGTGGTGGTGTAGGGTACAAAAATAGAATACAAAAAAAATACAATAAATTTAAGTTTTTTCTTTGAGTTGAGAATAAATCTTGGAAGTGTACTGATGATGAAGATGATGATGATGGTTGGATTAGAATTTTATTATTTTTTAAATCCAAAATAACTTAACTTAACGATGGAGCACCCTGCAATAGTTTAAATAAATAAACACAAATATTCAAATTGTCTGATAGAAGTTTGAAGATGAAACAACTAAAGACTCCGCTTAAAATGTAGATTATTAATACGAAGTTTATGGTTAAACCCTGCAGTTCTGGTAAACATTGTAACGGGGTCGAAAGAAGACAAACTATTCTACCAGAATTTTCTATTACTCTTAAAATCTCTGCCATAGAGTGAAAAAAATATGTACTGAAATTTGTGGTCCTCAGAACTGTAGGTTTTTATAAACCGGCAAAAAATATACTAAATAAATATATATACAACCATAAAGCGAAAAAATGTCCTTTAAATCTTTAATGTCTTCAAGTTCTTCAAAACTGTAGGGTTTTGTGACCGTAGAATAAAATTCTTTCATTACATTTGACTCTTCAAATCATATGTCTATCAATGAGGAGAGGAATAAAGTGCTGAATGTATATTTGATACTTGTGAAGAGGGTACTCAGGCTCAATATAAAAAAATATAAAATAAAAAACAAAACTGAGATTTTAAATTTCGAAATTTTTTATATGATAAGTCATATTTTCAAAATTGTTTATGTTCGAAAATTTTAAAATTGTTTAAAGGGGTCTTCAAACAAGTTTATTTTATGTTGAGTAACATAAAAAATATTTTTAAACAAATTTCATCTTATTTTGAAAAATTCGAACTTAAGTTCGAAAACCATAAATATGCAAAACTTTTTTTAAAAATTGTCTGCCATTATAATTAATAGTATTTAATATATTTAAAAAAATATTAAAAATATTAATTAAAATTATAAGCCTTTTGTGTACATTTTATTATGACACACTGTATATCAGATTTGAAATTTAAGTTCGAAAATTCTCGAAGTATAAAATATGTTTTAAAAATTAATGGAAAATAATAAAATAAACATTTTAAGCATATAAATTTTAATTATTCGTATTTGATATCTTATTTAAAAATTCGAAGTTAAGTTTGAAAGTTTAAAAACTTCACAGTGTTAATGAAAACATTCGTTTTAAGCGCAATATTTAAGGTTATTTTGGAATTAAATGTCATTTTAAGAATTCGACATTACGAAAAGACCTTTGTTTATATTTTTATTATGACAGACTGTATATAAACGTTGGAATTTAAGTGCGAAAATTTTCGAAATTGCACCAATTCGAAAAAGAAACTATTGTAAAATAATAAAAGTTACTTTATCAATATTTAGGATTTAATTTACAATAATTTCAGAATTTTTTAAATATTCGAAATTTAGTTCGAAATTTTTAAAACTTCATCATGAAGTCATTCTTTTAAGTTTGATATTTTTGGTTTATTTTTCTAAATACTAAAATTAATTTCAGGAATTCAGCATTGCAATTAGTCCTTTGTTTACATGTAAATTATGACAGACTGTATATCAAAATTGGAATTTAAGTGTGAAAATTTTTAAAATTGCACAAATTCGAAAAAAACTATTGAAAAATAATAAAAACAACATTATAAACATCTACAATTTTATTTTGAGTATTCTAAAGCATATTTGAAATATTCGAAGTTATGTTCGAATTTTCTAAAACTTTACAAATTTTGTGAAGACATTTGTTTTCAGTGTATTATTGAAGAGTTTTTTATATTAAATTATATTTTAAGAATTTAGCAACACGATAAATCTTTTGTTTACATTTTTATTATGACAGACTGTATATCAAATTATTTTTTTGTGAAGCTTCGGCTTTAATTTTTTTTGCAATTGTCTGTGTTGTATTATTTTTTTAAATAGCAGAATTATTTTTTTCCATATATTTTTCCTTCTTTTTTGTTTATGTTTTTGTTCATTCATTTCACATTTTGTATTTCATTCGTTTTTTTTTGTTGTTTTAATATTTTTCAGTTAATTTTTGTTTGTTTTCATTTTCTGCTTGATTGAGTGCTGCTGTTAGTTGTTGCCGCTGTTGTGTGTTGTTTTGTTGCAGGATGAATGTGTATATGATGTTGTTGTTGCCTTTTGCATTTATTTTTGCTTGAATAATTTTAATATTTCATTAAATTTTCACATTTTCATATAGACAACAAAATCTATCTCCCTCTCTTTTTCGCTTTTTTGCCATTTTATCTCAGTGTTATTTTATAAACAAAACTCATCATTTAATGATATATTTTTTGTTGTTGCTTTATTATTTTGAAAAAAAATCTTTCACTCAAAACTTGATAGTGGCAGCAGCTATAAAGCAGCAACATATCATCGTCATCATCATCATCATCATCAACAACAACAACATCAGCAACAGCAGCAGCCTGAGAGCAGCAATAGCAAACATAACATGAACTCAAACTTTAGCAGTTTTAATTCATTCGTATTTTGTTGCTTCATTCATTTTCCAACCATTCAAAAGATATAATGACAAATGTTTTGCTAAATTAAGAATTCTATAGGAGTCAGAGAGTATTACGTTCGAAAAAAAATATATATCTATAAACAAACACACATACATACATATTGAACGAAAGAAGTAAAATCTCTATATAAATATAGATATATGTAGAGGGTCTATGCCAACAACTTCTACATCTATAACCCATCAAAAAAAAAAAAAAAGAATTGCAAACAAAAAATACAAAAATTAAGAAAAAAGAAGAAGAAGAAAAAAAAACAGAAAAATAAATTCAAAATCCAAGTATGAAGTACAAGTATGTTTAAAATTAAACGATGCCTGCCTTTTGCAACTGTCGCACATCTACCATATAGCACCTTCAACTTTTATATACGAATAAATATTTTTTTAATCGCACTAAAGACAACAGCAACAACAAAAACGTTAAATCTCTATAAAATTTCCTCTTTCTCCACCTCTTAACTCTTGGATCCATAGTAAAAAAGACAAAATACTTCTACTATAAAATGCCTGTTTCTTTGTGGCAAATATTCGTTTAGGGGAAAACTTTTTGAAGGCACAAAATGCGAGAAAAAACAAAAAATATGCTGAAATTAAATCAAATTATAACAGAAATATGACTTTAAACAAAGACAAATTAAGTGCTGTTAAACAGCAGAAAAATTTTAAAAAATTCAAAGAATTTCATAATAAATTTTCATAAAATTATGAATACAAAAGTTCGAATTTTTGAAATAAATTTTTCAACAAAATGGGAACAAATTTTGTAAAAAAATCGCTGTGTCATAAAAAAGGAATATTGAATGAAAATTAAATTTAAATATGGAATTTAAATTGAAGAAAAATTTTCAGAATTAAATTTTGACTAAATAAAAGCATCTATAAAACGTATACATATATACATCATACATTCATACTTATTAGCAAATTGATAAAATCTGAAACTAGGGAAAACTACGAGTAGAACTGATTCCTCTGTTCTCAGTCAATACAGGGTCTGTTCAGGTCTAACAACATAAGTTTTAAAAACATAGCATGGTATGTTAGAAAAATATAGGCGGCGCTGTTTGCTGTTTGAATTCAAATTAAAGAAAAAGTTCGAAATCTAAATTTTATTTGAAAATCAATATTTAAGTTGGCTGTGATATTAAACGAATGTGAATATTTAATTAAGGAGTTTAAATTGAAGAAAAATTTCGAAATATTAATTTTGATTTGGAAATTAAGCTCAATTTTAATAAAGAAATTCGTATAACAATATATAAATTCATACTCATTAGCAAATTGTCAATTCCGAAATCAACCACTGTTTGTTATTTTTTCAATATCGGGCCAGGTCTTCTAACGACATAATTTCATGGTAATTTAAGAATTCTACTCATCACTTCCTGATTCGCGTCTGCCTGTTCATCTGATTTATTTCTTTTTATGTAACATTGTAAATACTATATGTCCCAATTTAAAAATCTCTCAATGAATATTGAAACTGGTGATAGTAGCTCCGATAATTAGTGTCCTCCCTGAATGGATTTTTAAGTTCATAAAAGTATTAAGTACAGTTTGTTTTAACTTTAAAACTCTTAAGTGCAGAAGACTTAGAAAAAAGATGTTAATATACCGAAAAATTGAAATCTAGAAGATGGAAGATCTAAAAGATTTTACGAGGATCGGTTCCCAATTTCCTATAGCTCTTGTATACATCTCACATCTGGAAATAATATGAATGTTACTTAAAAATAAATAGAATAATTTACATATTAATGAATCAAATACCATGGAATATTCCAAGCTTCTGATATTGAGCCTTAATATGTTATAGATTTTTATAAACTCATTCAAGACCGATTATTTTTTCTCTTTTTCATCTTTAACTGTGAAAAATGTCTATTTTCTATAAATTCCGCCATTTTATAAATTTGCCTCAAACTAATGATTTCTTTGCCAAAAGTCACTCCGATTTTTTCTAAAAAAAAATTTACTTTGGCAAAACTTCAAAGAAATTTATCCGATTTTTTTCAATCAGTCCCATTTGATTGGCCAGTCTAATTTTTTCTAAAATTTTTCTTTAAAGTTAAACTGCCAATAAGAAAATTTAAAGTTTTAACAAAAAAAGAGAAGAAAACGATAAAAAATGTAACAACAAATTCTTCAAATTATTCAAAGTTTCTTCAACAAATTCTAATTTTTATTTAATTTTATTTTTCTTGCAACTTTTTTCTTTCCCTCCAAGAAAACAAACCATTTTGTCTTTTTAGCTTTTTTTATTTTATTTACTTTTTTACTATGAAAATTAGACACGAGGGAATTTTCTTCTATTGCTCTGTGTGTTATCTTGTAGAGGCAGTTGAGAAAACCGACAAATAAAAGATGAAATACTGAGAAAATAAATTGGGCTGGGCATTGGACTGCAGTTTGTGGCAGGGCAGGCAGACAAGTAAACAACTAAATAGAAGGAGGTTATTTAAATGTATTTAAATTCTGTTCTTCTTTCTTTTTCATAAATTAGATAATTTAGCATTTAAAGTGTTTGTGTGTACGAGATGAAGAATTTGGTGTAAAAAATTCTTTAAAGGGCCAATTTAATATTGATGGTTTTTTGTGGGGGCTTAAAAAAATTTTTGTCAATTTTTTTCAAATAAAATTTATTCGAAATAATTTATCAATGTTCATGTTGGCTAATCTTTAGAAGCAACAAAAACAAAAAAACGAGCATTTAAAATTTATTTCATTTTGGCATATTTGTCTATATTTTCTTTATTACTAATTGGTGATTATGAGCGGAAATTCCAAAATAAATGTTCCACAAAAAAAAAAGAAACAAAAAACAAAAGTGATGAAGCAAAAATTTGAAATGAAGAGTCAGCAGCAGCATACGTTTGACGTGGCACAGTGGTTGGAACGTTGTCATCAGACAAAATTTATAATTTTTAAACAGATGAATAAATAAGTTTCTTATTCTTATTCTAAGAAAAATCTCTTTCTCAGAAAAAAATCATCATGAATGTTAAGTGAAATAATGTACAGATGATCATCAATTCCAGTAGATTTCGACTTCAATTGAAATTAAATAGGAGACCCAAATTTCATCAAGAGATATCATTATATATTTTTAATAAAACAGATTTTAATAGCGAAAATTGGGAATAAATACTTTTTTCAAATTAAAATATTTCCAACAGATGTTCCCAAATTAGTAGAAAAATATATAGGGAATGAAAACCCATACTTATAGGTTTTATCTGGAGATAAATTTGTATAAAATCATTTGAATTCTATTTAAAGTGTTATTCCATTAAACATTTAAAGAAACAAAATAATATAGCATAAATGCTGGTAGTACTCTCATCGAGCTATATAGAAAGCTTGTACCAAAAATGTCCAACAGAGAGGCCCAGAAAGATACATAAGTAAATATGGGATGAATGTCTTCACCTAAAGCTTTCATCTGGAGGTACTTTGATCCTGTTTGACACTCAAATGTTATTTTAATTAAACTAAACTTTTAATTTATGAAAAGACAAATAGGAAAAATGCTGAAAGTACTTTCATTCACATTAAAAAAGTGTTCAACAGTACGCTCCATATAGTTTTACAAATATACATTGAATGAAAGCCTACACCTATTGCTTTCTTCTGGAAGTAAAATTGGATTAAAACTGTTTGACCTTCGAAAGTTCACTCCAACTAAACTTGTAATTTAAACAGATAGAAATTAGAAAATACTTTTATTCATATTAGGATGAAAGCACTTATAGCTTTTTTGATACCGTTTGTTCCTTAAAATTTCTTTTTAACTAAACTTTTAATTAAACAAATTAAAATATAATTGTAAGTTTTATTATTCAAATGGAAAAAGTAATCAACAGATAGATTCAAAATATATCAAAATATACATGGGAGGAGAGCAAGCATTTATAGTTTAATTTGAAAGTAAAGTTTATTTGGTCCCGTTTGACCCTCGAAGGTTTTCACACATTAAATTTTTAATTAAAATACATAAAAATAGAAAAATTGTTGGTATTACTTTTTTGGAATTAACAATTTTTCAACAGAAGATATAATAGTATGCATAGGGTGAAAGCTTACACTTATAGCTTTCATTTGGAAGTAAAATTTGTTTAAGGTTGCTTGGCGGTCCAAACTTTCAGTTGAAGCAAAAAATGTCTAAAGAAAAAATTCATAACACCTCAGGAGTAAACGCTAAAAGAACTCAAAACCAATTTTCAGAAACCATTTTTTCTCCATGTTTGATTTTTAAGAGATGTAAACTTATTTCGGATAAAATTTAAAAACTCGCACATGAAAATGCATTACTTATACGGACTGCCACGCCCATAATTACAACAATGTTCATTAAATGTTCTTCTTTTTTATACTTCTTGGGTTAATTATCGAATGACATTAGACAACATTGAATTTTGACCTTATGAAATTTATATCCGGACCACTGTATGTCACAACAAATTAAATGATCAAGAAACTATTTAAAATGATAAACGCTAAAGGCTGACTCTTCAAAGATTTATTACCCCAAGAGTGGGTGTTTTAGCAAGAAATTTACTTTATTTTTGATTAATTTCATTAAATTTTATATCATTTTTGTCCATTTCGATTTTATTAGAAAATTTGAAACTCATGTTTTTCTTTGCTTTGTTTTTGAAGATAATTTAAACTAAAATTTTCAAATAATTTCATTTGGAATAGTTTTCAAACACGCATAAAAATAATCAAATCTCTTTTAATTTGTAACAAAAATCCTAAAAAAACATTTAATATTAGTTTCATTTTTTTTTCAAATTATTATAAATAAAAATTTGTGGTTTTCATGTTATCATTGTCTAAAACACGCAAATCGGTGATTTATATATAATTTTTTCTCTCATCTCTCGGTTTTTTTCTCACTTGTTTTCTAATATTGCAAAAAAATTTCCAAAATTTTATCTTTTAGCATATAATTTTTATTTAATATCATTTTAATGTTACTGCTTTTACTGCTGCTGCTATTATAGCAGTCACAATTATCAAAACTGCTACCCCCTTTCAAAATGACCTCAATTTGTTTAGATTCATTTATGAACTTTAGAAAAAGATACTTTATTTAGTTCATTTTCATTTTTTTTTTTAATTTTCCATTATTTAATGTTTTGAAACATTAACATTATTTTTGTTGGAGGAAAAAAAAAAAGAAAAGAGAAAACTGGAAAAAGAATATAAATTATTTTGTATTTTTGCAATTACTGTTACTAATATTATTATTATTATTGTTGTTATTTTCTTCTTTATGAATTGGCAACTTCCAAAAGAAGAATATAATTCTTTAAAATGGCGAAAAACAGCCATCATAACCTAAATTTCAAAATTTAGTATCAAAACTTAAAGAGGCGTTATAGAAGGGCGTCTTATATTACTTCCACCACATTAATTGAAGTTTGCAGAAATAAGAAAGAAAAGGCCACAAGGACACTGAAGATGTTTTACAAAATTTATTCTCATTTTATTTCTTATTTCACATTGGAAATAATTTACAGCTCAATGTTGATTTTAAAAGGATCCTTTATGTAATTTTTATTTTAAACGAAAGCAAGAAAATTGGGAATAAGGACAGCTAAGGGGAAATATTAAAATCCAAGAAAAAACTCAGTCTGAATTCAGTTCTGGTTCAGTTTTAGATCAGTTCCAGTTGAGGTCTAGTCCAGTTCTAATTCAGTTGTAGTTCAATTGTAGTTCCGCTCTTGTTCTGTTCTAGTTTTTTTCTAATTCTGTTCTAGTTCAGTTCTTGCTTAGTTCTAGTTCAGTTCTTCTTCCGCTCTAGTTCAGTTGTATTTTAGTTCTAGTTCAATTCTAGTTCACTTCTAGTTCCGTTCTAGCTCAGTTCTAGTTCAGGTCCTGCTTAGTTCTAGTTCTATTCTAGCTCTTGTTCTAGGTCTATTCTAGTTCTATTCTAGTTCAGTTCTAGCTCAGTTCTACTTCAGTGCTAGTTGAAGTCTAGTCTAGTTCTAGTTCAGCTTTAATTCAGTTGTAGTTCAGTTGTATTCTAGTTCTAGTTCGGTTCTATTTCAGTTGTAGTTCAGTTGTATTTTAGTTCTAGTTCTGTTCTAGTTCAGTTCTAGTTCAGTTCTAGTTCAGTTCCGTTCTAGTTCTTTTCTAGTTCTGTTCTAGTTCAGTTCTAGTTCAGTTCCGTTCTAGTTCTTTTCTAGTTCTGTTCTAGTTTTGTTCTAGATCTGTTCTAGTTCACTTCAGTTCTTGGTTAGTTCTAGTTCAGTTATTCTTCCGCTCTAGTTCAGTTGTATTTTAGTTCTAGTTCAGTTCTAATTCAGTGAAGTTCAGTTGTATTTTAGTTCTAGTTCAGTTAGAGTTCAGTTCTAGTTCAGGTCCAGTTTAGTTCTAGTTCGGTTCTAGATCAGTTGTAGTTCAGTTGTACTTCAGTTGTATTTTAGTTCTATTTCGGTTTAGTTCAGTTCTAATTCAGTTGTAGTTCAGTTTTATTTTAGTTCTAATTCAGTTCTATTTCGTTTTAGTTCAGTTCTGGTTCATGTCCAGTTCAAGTTCGGTTTTAGTTCTGTTTTAGCTCACTTCTAGGGTTTTTTTAAATTACGATTTGTCTAAAAATTTAATTTCTTTAATCTTTTTTATTGATATTTATGTGTGAATATTATGCAGCCAAATTCCTAAACGCAAAAATAAGGTCATAAAAATAAATAGTGACACAAAACAAAAATATTATGAAAATAATAATAATAAAAAAAATTATGTTTAACACATAAAAATATATAAACACGATTTATATAGATTTTATTTTCTACAAATGCAAGCAAAAGTTTTTTGGCGTCAATGGAATAATTCAGCCAAAAAACCTATTTGGCTTAAAGCCACTTTTTTGAAGCTAAACTGGGGATAAAGAAAAAATAACTGACTCAAAAAATTATAGAAAAAATGATACTAAAAAAATAAAAGTAGAATTATTTTAACTTAAATAAAAATTAAAATAATAAAAACAATAAATTTGTATTATAAAAAACCAAAATATTTACAAAACAAGTGTTTTTAAATATTTTTATTTTTTTTTTTTTTGGAGGAAGAAAAAACTCGACTTAAAATTTTAATATTTCCGTTCATTAATATTATTTGATTCCATGTCTGGTCTCGTCTTATTGCTTATCTTAACAAACACTCCCTTTGTTTTTGGTTGTCATTAACTCACAGGCCTGAATACCTTCAAATCTAATCTGTTTTTTGTCTTTTTCATATAAAATAACAGATTTTTCTGAATTCTTGTTTTTCTATAAATTTTACATAATTTTATTTATTTGCTGTTGTTGTTAATTGAACTTTTGTGTCAAAACATTTCATTACTTTTTTCTCTTGTGTGACAAAATATTTTTTTTCATAAAATAAAAAAAACTCTGTTATCTCCAGTAATGTGTTTTTTTCTACGTTAAGCATCTTAAAATCATAAAATTGTGCCTAAATATTTATACAAACATACATACATACATATATATATACATATATATATACATACATACATATATATATATTTTTAACTACTTAAAAGTATTTAAAAATGGCTTAAATACAAGAAAAAGAAAGAATTTAATGTTCTTACCACTTGGGTGGCTGCAACAAGATTTTGTCATTAAGAACCCGAAATCAGAATTCTTAACAATTTGTTTTGGTTGCTATTGTTTAATGTTTAATGTTTTTGTTGTGTTTTGTTAAATATATATTTAAATAATTTAAGAATCTTTTGTACATAAAAAATAAATATTTAGAATATTTAACTGACAACAAGTTATCACATGAGAGATAAAACATATTTAGATACATCTGATTAACTACTGAAGACTACAATAAATATGTAAATAAGTATTTAGATTTATTACAAAATTCTCACCAAACTTAGATAAAAAGAATCCTCAACTGCAGAACAAAATCCCTACTTACTGCGTCATTTTGACAAGGCAACGTAACCTAAAAGAGTTTTGAAAATGTTACTTCCTATTTCAGAATTACTGTAACTACGTCTTTAAAGCAGTCACGATATAATATTGACTACGTTTTAATAGCATTATCGTAATCAAATTTTTTCATCAATATCTCAATAAAACAATATTAAATTTCTTAAATTTTTGCAACTAAAATTTTAAATAAATTTCATAAAATTTAAATTTAAATAAATAAAATATTCTTTACTTTTTAACAATAAAATCCTTGAGACATTTTTTAAAGTTTTTTTTTATATATTTTTGTTGATTTTATTATCAAAAAAATGTATTTATTTTCCTTCCACATTTCAGTTTGCCAAAAGGCTTTTTTGTATTATAATCTCATTTGTATACTGAGTTAAAGAAATTTTTTGGGGAAAAAAATTTGTTTAAAGTAAAACAGATACAATAAGATATTTGTTACGAGGCCTGCTGAATATTTTAAATTCATTGTTAATGGGTGATGTTTTTTTGGGGAGTGGCAGTTGTGAAAAGGAGTGAAAAGAACAAATAGAAGAGAAACTAAACTTCGAGTTAGTTAGAACAGAACTGAGACAAAACTAGAAGAGAACTAGAATAGAACTATAACTGAACAGGAACAGAAGTAGAAAAGATGTAATATACAAATAGAACTGGACTAGAACTGAACTAGAACTGAACTGATCTAGAACTGAACTAGAACTGAACAAGAACTGAACAAGAACCGAACTAGAACTAAACAAGAACTGAACCTGAACTGAACTAGAACTAAACAAGAACTGAACTAACTTCACTAGAACAGAATAGAAATAAAATAGAACTAAAACTAGAAACTAGATAATAGAACTGAACTAGAACTGAACTAGAACTAAACTAAAACTGAACTAGAACTGAACTAAAATTGAACTAGAACTGAACTAGAACTGAACTGGAACTGAAGTAGAACTGAACGAGAGCGGAACTAAAAGTTTACTACACAGAACTAATGTACTAATGAAACACTTCTTTCAAATATTTTTAATGATTTTATATATTCAGTTCTCTGCTGTCATTTTTTCAATACTTTTTTATCTGCTACTGTGTGTAGTTTTTGCAATATCATTTCAAAATTCTCCAGCCCATCTGTTTGTTTGTTTTTTTTTGTGTTTCTATATATTTCACGATGATTGTCTGCTTATGGAATTTGTCTGCTCAATTTAATTTTTGCATATTTTACGCTTTTTTCTTAAGTTATTTTTGTTTATTTTAAATTTTCATATATTTTTTTAAAGAAAATAAATATTTTTCAAAATATTTCTTGCAAAAACAAAGTTTTAACTTAAATTTTTTCCTGGCCTTTAGAATTCTTCCTTTATCATGGTTTTAGAATCATTTTTCTTTTATAGTTTTAGCCTCCGGATAATGCCACAGCAATTTTCACTGTCATAACTTTCGCCTTTATTCTCTTAACATTTCTGACGAAAAAAAGAGCTTTTAAAGTGGTAAAATAGATATATGAAATGTGGTGGCTAACAAAACAATAAAATAGCAAACCAAAAAGTCAAATAACAAACATTTCTTTAGTACAGTTTATTTTATTATTTTTTTCTTTTTTATAAAAAATTTATAATAAAAAAAAAATGTAAAATTTATATAAAATTGTTTTCCTTAGACATCCTTTCAACCAATACTCAAACACACACACACACACACTCATACAAACAGACTCAAATTATAACAGACATTTGCAGCATTATTTTCATGTGTAACTCGATAAAAAAGGACTGCAAAAATAGAAGAAAAACTTCAGAGTAACTGAAAAAAAATTGCAATTTCCGCACAGACGCACACATTTTCCGGACAACGAGAAAAAAAGTTAACAAAAAATATAATAATATTATATATACGATAAAAATACAAAAAAGGAGGAAAAGAATAGTTTTAAAAAGTACATTTTAGCAGAAAATTCAATTCCCCAAATAAAATTTCAACAAAATTTTCAGCAAAAAAAAAACAAAAAAAAAAATAGAAATTTACTGAAAATGGAAGTTGTGGAATAAAAAAAAGATAGAAAAACTGAATGAATTGGAATTTTTTGGCAAATGCATTAAACTTTCATTTTTTCCATTTTGTTGGAGTCTTCCTTTGTTGGTGAAAAAAAGACTGAAATTCATATACAGAGGTATATGATAACTAAAAATAATTTGTTATTGGATCTTTTTTTCTTTCAAAAAATAAAATCCTTTATTTCCTCTAGTTTTTCCTTTTAGTTTGTTTGGGAGAAAAAAATCACTGAGAACTGTAAGAAAGTTTGTTTTAAAGACAAAAGTTTTTCTCATGAATTTTAGATAAGAACAATAATAACAAACGTATATTAGTTCTGAATTTTTTTTCCTCAACAAAAAAATATTTATTTAGACAAACTGAGAGAATATTGAAGAGAAAAATAATATTAAAAAAATATTTCAGAAAAACTAAAACAATAAAAATTTATTTATCTGTTAAAAGGACAATAAAATGTTGATAAGAAATTGAGGGAAAATATTTTTGAATGTTTAAAGGTGATAAAATAATATTTAAATCAGAGCAAAATGGTGTCATAAAATTATAAATCTTAAGAGAAATTGGTCGATGAAATATAATTGGAAAAATTGGATGAACACTAATGCAGGATTGAAAAGGTTGCAACAGAAACCAAAGGAAATTAGAACAGGACTATAGAGAACAAGAACAATACTTAATTGAAATAAGGAGAACTAGAACTAAAATAGGAAAGCACGAGAAGAGAACAAGAACAAAAGTGGAAAGGAATTAGAACAGAAATGGATTAGTTGTAGAACAGAACAAGAACAGAACTAGAACAGAACTGAAACAGAACTAGGACAGAACTGGAACGGAACTAAAACAGAACTAGAACAGAATTAAAACAAAACTAGAACGGAACTAAAGCAGAAATAGAACGGAACTAGAACAGAATTAGAACGGAACTAAAACAGAACTAGAAGAGAATTTGAACAGAACTTGAACAGAACTAAAACAAAACTAGAACGGAACTAAAACAGAACTAAAACAATACAGAACTAGAACAATACAGAAATAGAACAGAAGTAAAACAGAACTAGAACAGAAGTAAAACAGAATTAGAACGGAACTAAAACAAAACTAGAACGGAACTAAAACAGAACTAGAACAGAAGTAAAACAGAACTAAAACGGAACTAAAACAAAACCAGAACAGTAGTGAAACAGAACTGGAACAGAATTTGAACAGAACTAGAACAGAACAATAGAACTAGAATAGCGCGAAAACAAAACTAAAAAAGAACTAAAATATAACTAGAAGAAAACTAGAACTTAAATGATCCATCTAATACTGATCTAGAGCTGAACTAGAACATCCAAATTAGAACTGAAATAATAATTGGCGTACGACTAATCTAAAGTGGATCTAGAACTGATCAAAAATTGAATAAGAATAAAACTAGAAGTAAACTGTAGTACAGCAGTATTCCAATTATACTTATTCATTTTGTTGTAAAGTTATACAGCTGCTTTCAAATCGGTTTATTTTAGATAGATTTTCAATTTCCTTATCTTTATGCGCTTAATTACAAAATGTTAAAAACAGCCACTTCATTACTACATTCACATCATCCCACTCCTTAAATTGTCAAATAAATTTAGTTTAAAAATGGTCTGCAACAAACTGTTTTTAATCTATTTTCAACTCAGAAAAAAGTCATAATTTACTTTAGTTTATTTAAAACCTCCACATAAACACGTCATTTCAATTTCGAAAATTATTAACAATAATTAATAATTCACGTTTTATGGCACACATTCGTGAAATTATAGAGAGGAAAAATGGAGATAAATAATAATAAATTTTATGTTTAACTAAGAAACTGCCAAAAGGAATTTTTTTTTCAATCAGCTGCCTGCAACAGATATTTAAAAGTGTAACAGACATGATTTTTAACTATAAAAGATTTTGTAAAACAAGGTATTTAAAAATCACATAAAAGCGTTACTCTGTTCAGTTTGGTACGAAGGAGGGGAAGATATTTTTCAATCCTACGATTTTAAGAAGTTAATGTAATGAGTTAAACAGAAGATATAAGAAAATTAAAGAAAAAATCTTAAATACTTTTCAAACAACTACTGAAATACAGCAAGTGGCTGAAGATCTGGTTTGGCTACTGTGGCATAGTGTGGTTGCTATTGGCTAAAAGTAGTTGTTTTTGTTGTTGCACTTTATGTGTTGCATGTCCATTAAGTAGTTTTAATAAAAAAATATGATTATTATGAGTGTCAGTTTATTTTATTTCAAAATAAGAATGTGGCATATCTGCATGCAACATTTGAAGTCTTTGGCAAAGATATTAAATCTTTTCACATACGACACAAATATCTTTTAAATCTTTGAAAAACAAGTGTTTGTTATCTTGGAATTTTTTCCTTTTTTTAAACTTTAAACCATTAAAAAGAAATTATTACATAAAATTTAAGATATTTTTCTCATAAAATATATTTTTAAAATAATTTTTTTCTTAATCTTTTCAAATATCAAAGATCATCTTGAACAGATGTCTTGTCAAAAATAATTCAAAAACGAAAAAGGAATAAAATATTTTGAACAAATTTTTATGAGTTTCCGTGTGTTCTGGTTTCCATGGAACCATATGGTGGCATTCATTGATGAAATTACTTGCAGCAAGTATTTTATATGATTGTCACAACTATCTCTACCAAAAGAAACTTGAGTAAAATAAATAGTTTAATATTTGTACTTGTCTTGTGATTCTCTTTTACCTTAATTCATGAGATTCTTTTCCATTCTCTCTCTCTCTTCTTTCTTTCATTCACTTTTCTTGAGTTCTTATGAATTAATAAAAATAATTTTTAAGTACAAATTTTTATGTCTCTGTTAATAGTGATTGTTTTTAATGTTCACTTTCATTGTTGTTATTGTTGTTGTTGTTTGTTTTCGTTTGTATCTGAATCTTCTAGTTGTTGCTGTTGTTCGTTGAGTGTTGCACAAGATAAATCTGAGAAAACTTTGTCATTGTCATTTTATGAAGTGCTAAGTGTTCCTTAGGAATAATAAATTCATACACATACACACACTGACATTTTCTTTTAGTTATTTAGTATCTCTATTCATACAGACATTCATATTCATATATATATAGATATTTTAAGATTTATAAATATATTTTTATATTCAGTTTAGTTTCAGAAAAATATTTTTTTATAACCATTTTTACATTTTTAAATCTCATCAGGGAATTTTTGTTTAAAACGGAGAAATAAACCACAAAACACAAAAAAAATTCATTATTCTTAAGTTTGTTGTTTTAATTAAATCCCAAGAGTGTTCAATATTACCAAGAATTTGTATTAAAAATGTTAATAAAAATAATATTAAATAAACAATAAAATGTATATAAATATTTTAGACATGTCATCAAGGTCAATCTGCAATCTGGTGTTGAAATTTCATTAACTGTTGACGGACAACGACTCTAATCAGAAAAAGTTTTTTAATGAGAAAATTTTCTGGGAAATACCAAAAAATTAAAAAAAACGTATTACAAGAAAAATGAAATTTCTCTGGAACATAAAAAACAACAAAAAGAATATTTCAATGGTAATGAAATTTCTCAAAGATAAAATATAATATTTTTTTGGGCACATATGTCTGGAATAATATAACTCTTTAGGCACAATGAATATTAATCATAAACAAAGTCAGTGCGATATTAATGCTTTATTGGCCCTATTTTATAATTCAGTCTTCACTTAGTCCCGTTATAGTACAGTTCTAAGTCAGTTCTAGTTCAGTTCAGTTCTAGTTCATTTGTAGTTCAGTTCTTGTTCAGTTCTAGTTCAGTTCTAGTCCAGTTCTAGCTCAGTTCTAGTTCAGTTCTAGTTCAGTTCTAGTTCAGTTCTTGTTCAGTTCTTGTTCAGTTCTAATTCAGTTCTAGTTCAGTTCTAGTTCAGTTCTAGTTCAGTTCTAGTTCAGTTCTAGTTCAGCTCTAGTTCAGTTCTAGTTCAGTTTTAATTCAGTTCTAATTCAGTTCTAATTCAGTTCAAGTTCTATTTCAGTTCTTGTTCAGTTCTTGTTCAGTTCTTGTTCAGTTCTACTTCAGTTCATTTCTAGTTTAGTTCCAGTTTAATTCTAGTTCTAGTACAGTTCTAGTTCAGTTCTAGTTCTAGTTCAGTTCTTGTTCAGTTCTAGTTCAGTTCTAGTTCAGTTCTACTTCAGTTCATTTCTAGGTTAGTTCCAGTTTAATTCTAGTTCTAGTACAGTTCTAGTTCAGTTCTAGTTCTAGTTCAGTTCTTGTTCAGTTCTACTTCAGTTCATTTCTAGTTTAGTTCCAGTTTAATTCTAGTTCTAGTACAGTTCTAGTTCAGTTCTAGTTCTAGTTCAGTTCTTGTTCAGTTCTTGTTCAGTTCTTGTTCAGTTCTACTTCAGTTCATTTCTAGTTTAGTTCCAGTTTAATTCTAGTTCTAGTACAGTTCTAGTTCAGTTCTAGTTCTAGTTCAGTTCTTGTTCAGTTTTAGTTCAGCTCTTGTTCAATTCTAGCTCAGTTCTTGTTCAGTTCTACTTCAGTTTATTTCTAGTTCAGTTCTAGTTTAGTTCTAGTTCTGTTCTAGTTCTGTTTTAGTTGTGATTCTTTTCTAGATCTATCATAATTCTTTTTTAGTTCTACTCTAGTTATCACGTAGATCAGTTCTAGTTCAGTACTTTTCTAGTTTAGTTCTGTTCTATATATTTTCTTTCCTGTTCCAGTTCTGTTTAGTTCTACTCTACTTTTGCTGAAGGTATTTTCCTCTCTTTCATTACTTTAGTCTTTTCTAGCTCAGTTCTAAACCTATTCTATCTATAATCTCTGGTTGTTTCCCGATTCCTTTCATAGTTCCTATTTTCTTTCAGTTTAGCTCTTAATTTTATTAAAATTCTCCCAAAATGATTTTACAGCCTTTACAACTGGTGTTTTGACTTTATGGCCATAATTTTTATTCACCCTTTGCCCCACCAAAAACCCCAAACAGATTAAATTTTTTAAGCACTATTTTCATAATGAGTTTCAATAAATCATTTTGTTTTATAAATAAATTAAGCCAAACAAAATTTTTTTCGTAAATTAAATGTTAAGACCTCAACACATTTTTTTTTTTGATTTTGTTGTTGTTGGTTGATGGTTATTTCATTTGTGAACTTTCAAATGGGAGCAAATAAATTTTTAAAAAAGGGAAATACATTTTATTTGTATAAAAGTGTAAAAACCACCAAAACTAACAACAAAAACACCAAAAAACCACTCAACTTAATGACCCACTAAATTTTGAACAATTTAAACTTTTGAACTAAATTTTTATTTTGGTTTCTCCCCGAAAAGAACTTTTTTTTTGAAAATTAAAAATAAAATCAAATAAAACTAAAAATAAAAAATATATTTTTAATAAAACTAAAATTCTAGTAAACACCTTGTGTGATAGAAAATAAGAAGAGATGGAGACATTAAGGGATTTTGGTTTAAATAGAGAATTTTCAATTCCAAAGTAATAAATCATTAGAAAACAGGAAAATTTTAAAATTTTCAGATTTTATTATTTATTTTGTTGGATTTAAGAAATTTTTTGTTTGTTTTTATTTTCTTAATTATACCCTCCACCGCCGAATGTGGTGAAGGGGATATATAAATATTGCCATTCCGCATGTAACGGTAAGAAGGAATCATGTCAGATCTCATAATTTAAATATATATTATCGAATTAATATCAGAGTCGATTAAGCTATATCCGTTTGTCTGTCTGTCTCCTGTTGGCACGCTCACATCCACAATAATTGACAAAACTCAATTTAGTAAGTGAATGTGGGAATTTGTGGTGGAGGGTATTGAAAATTCGACATAACCGAATTCTTACTTCGTTAATTATTTGTTTAGAAAATTTGGTAGTTCAATAAAAAAACAAACAAACATTTGTGATAATTAGTGAATGGAAACAAATGTTGTTTTTTCTATGTCACAAAAAAAAATGAGGAAAAATAACCAAATTAAAGCTAATGAAATAAAAATAGTGTCTTTCCGGTTGATGTTTTTCTTAATGATTTTTTATGTACTTTTGTGGAAAAATATAAACATTAAGATCATTCAGTTTTTTTTCGTTATATTTAATTTTTTTATGAAGAAATGAAATAATAAAACCACATTAAATCCATATAAATACAATTTCTGTACAAAAAGACTACAAGACCAAAAAAATATCAGTGAAGGTGTGAACATTAAACAGAAAACTGATGAAATCTGAAAAGCCACAAAACAAGAACAAAAAAAATTATCAGAGTCATCATGATTACTTAAAGAATAAAAAGACAAAAACAGGAATAAAATAAATCCACAAGTACAAAATTTTGTTATTGAAATCTATAAGATACAGGTTTTCCTCTTGAATTCTATCTTTACCTGATAATTTGCTCTTCTTGCTCTTGAAGATAATATCAAGATAGAAAGAACAAGAGAGAAACAAATGCTCATAAATTAAAAACCCATAAAACCTTCAAGACAAATGCTAAAATTAAACAACAACAATAAAACAATAAAATAAATGATATAAAATTAAATAAAAAAGTATAAAAAAGAAAAGAATAAAAATTCCACAATAAACGAATGAGTTTTCCAGTAGAGACAGACAACAGCAACAAAAAGAAGAAGTAAAAAACATCATCGAAATGCAGGCGACAAAAAAGAGAAAAATGCTGCTTCTGCTGCATATTATAATTTATCCAAAAGATTCATGCCAGCATTCATGCAACCAATACCAACAAACAAATGATACATGATGCCATCACATTGTTCGGTTCGGTACATTTGTTCAGAACTGCATATAACCCAGAGTCATGGCGGTTGTTTTCATAATAATAACCATAATGATGATGATGATGACGATGATGCTGCTGCCTGTGATGAGCGTCATCGTCATTATTATTATTTTCATTAAAATATATTGTGTAACTTTTTATACTCTTTTATGTAAATGTGCATTACACACTGTATGTGTTGCACGCTTGTGCTCTTGCTTTTTTTTGGTGGCTAAAGGTTGTGTGTTAAGGTTGAATGCCACACCAGCAAGTACATCATTTTTTTTTATTACTCGCACGTATATGAACCTCTCCAGCTCATAAAATGTCATTGTGAAGAGCACACACAACAACTAGAAAAAATTAAATGTGGAAACAATTCATATGAAAAGCAAAAAAAAAAAAAAATTAACTGGAACACAGTGCTTGATGAAGAAATTCTATATTTTAGGCTTCTTTTACAAAACAGCCAATTTAAACTAAATACGAGGGTAAGACAATCAATTGGAGTTAATTAGAAAATTTGAAAATCTGAAATTTCAATTTGTTCATTTCTAGTTTTGTTCTAGTTCTGGTCAAAATCTGTTTGAGTTCTGTTCTAGTTCGTTCTATTTCTGTTGCATTTTTTTTAAATCTGTTCAATTTTGTTCTAGATCTGTTCTAGTTATATTCTAGTTCTTATCTAGTTCTATTTTAATTCTGTTCTAGTTCTGTTCCAGTTCTCTTATGGTTCTACATCTGTTCTGATTCTGCTCTGTTTTTTTTTTTTTGGTTCTGTTTTAGCCCAGTTCTAGTTCTGTTCTGGATTTGTTCAAAGTCTGAACGTTATTCCAATTTTGAAAATAGATTTCTTCTTATACAAGTTCATTTTTTTAAATTATTCTCCACAAACCACCCTCGTTCTTTTTACCGTTTTAAGTTTTATTTTATTTTCTGTTCTTTTCTGTTTTTTTCTTCGGAAAACTGCATAAATCTCAACATGTAATAGAAAACCAGCGGCACAAGTTCATAAATGTTCCACTTATTTCATTCGTTCTTTAGTCTCATTTCAACTTAAATTCTTAAATTCTTTTCACGGCAGCCCCAAAATTTTTCATTGACCATTTAAATAAATATAAATATTTAATGAAAATTTAAAAGAGTTATTGTGTCACACTCAAACATCCACCGACTGAAAATAAATAAATTCATTTACATGAGAAACTAATCAAGACAATAAATTGGAAGAATTTATTTTAAATACAATTCCAGGAAATTTCATTTAAAATTTTGTTAACTAAATGAGAAATAAACACAAAGAAAGGAAAAGGGTATCAAATAAAGTAGAGAAAATTATGTTTTTAATTAAAAAATAAATTTTAATAAATTTGATTTTTTCTTCGTTGTTGAACACAAATTTCTATTTTTATTACAAGTTTGTCAAAAATTGGAAATCAGGGAAAATAATTTATTTTCATCAAATTTCTCGTAACACAAAACAACACGTCATAATGTCAGGGAATAAACTAAAAATAAGAGAAAAACAAACAACTAATCATAATAATGATATATGATTTATGAGATATATAGTTTGAAATTTAATATCACAACAATTGACAACGTTTATTTAAATATGATTTATGAAATAACTACAAATTTCATTCATGTGGCAGACAAACGACCAAACACAAAATAGAAAACGACCACAATTTAGTTAAAATCAGCCTACAAAAACAAAAAAAAACAAAAGCAAAACTTTAAACAATAAAATGTAAAGAGAAAAAAAGAACTAAACATAAATTATGCACTTGATAAACACAAGTCCACATTATGGAAAAAAATATATATAGAAAAAACTATAGCAAAAGGCCCCTTTTTCAGTTTATTTAAACTTTAAAAATATTTGAAAGAGAAAAACCAAATCCGGTAACAAACAATAAACCTACGCATGTGTCGAAAAGCATTAAAAAGGCTAAAATATTGAAAATAATGTTAATGTTTGACTTTCATTCCTTAAAGTCTTTCAAAGCAACATAAAGTGAAAAAAAATCATAATAAATATAATGAGCGATTACCTGAGGCTAAAATTGTAAGACAACAAAAGTATTTGAGGACGGGAGTTGAACAGAACGAGGGGATTAAGGTGCATTAAATTGCAGCTAATATGAAATGAAAGGAATTATGGAAAAAATGTCAAATAACATTTTTGTTGTGTTTTAGATTTGTCTCGACAAAAGACGAAATTCAAATATATAAAAATATTTTACATAATTCTAGAAAATTGCTAGTTCTCTCGATTTCAGTTTTCAATTCAGTTCTCAGTTTAGTTCTAGTTCAGTTTTAGTTCAGTTTTAGTTCAGTTTTAGTTCAGTTTTAGTTCAGTTTTAGTTTAGTTTTCAGTTCAGTTTAGTTAGTTTAGTTCAGTTCAGTTTTTAGTTCATTT
Organism: Cochliomyia hominivorax; assembly: GCA_004302925.2. NCBI lineage: Eukaryota > Metazoa > Arthropoda > Insecta > Diptera > Calliphoridae > Cochliomyia > Cochliomyia hominivorax. Next base: position 50,718,776 of record PYHX02000495.1, on the reverse strand, counting down.
AGTTCGGTTAGTTAGTTCAGTTCTAGTTCGGTTCTAGTTCAGTTCTAGTTCAGTTCTAAGTTCAGTTTCACTTTCAGTTTTAGTTCAGTTCTAGTTCAGTTTCAGTTCAGTTTTTAGTTCAGTTAAGTTTAGTTCTATTTCAGTTATAGTTCAGTTCTAGTTCGGTTCTATTCATTTCAGTTCTAATTCAGTTTCAGTTCAGTTTTAGTTCAGTTCTAGTTCAGTTTTAGTTCAGTTCTAGTTTCAGTTTTAGTTCAGTTTTAGTTCGGTTCTAGTTCAGTTCAGTTCAGTTTTAGTTCGGTTCTAGTTCAGTTATAGTTCAGTTCTAGTTCGGGTCTAATTTAGTTCTAATTCAGTTTCAGTTCAGTTTTAGTTCAGTTCTAGTTCAGTTTAGTTCAGTTCTAGTTCAGTTTCAGTTCAGTTTTAGTTCGGTTCTAGTTCAGTTTAGTTCAGTTCTAGTTCGGGTCTAATTTAGTTCTAATTCAGTTTCAGTTCAGTTTTAGTTCAGTTCTAGTTCAGTTCTTGTTCAGTTCTAGTTCAGTTTTAAGTTCAGTTTTAGTTCAGATGTAGTTCAGTTCTAATCATTTAGTTGTAGCTCAGTTATGCTTAGGAATAGGTTCTGTTTCAGTTCTATTCTAGTTCTGATTTTTGAATCCACTTATTTTTAATTCCTGTTGCCAAAATGTTTGTTGGGTTTTGATACCAAAGCAGACCTTTCATTACAACCTACAATGATTTCAAACCACAAAAAGAAACTTCACTAAAACAAGTGTATTTTTGTAGAGTCAAATATCATATTTATCGATATATTTTCTGATTGCAATTATATGTTCATATACGTACATAATAATGTAATATGAGTTCTTATATAAAAAAAAATAAAATAAACTAAACCACATTTTAAAATGCATTAAAACTATCAACAAGACAATCAATATAAAATTTTTAAAATTTTTTACTTATTTTTCACCTTCCTTTTCCCCTCTATAGAAAACAAAAAAATCAGAATTTTTATTGCTTTAACTTCTCTTACCAAGATAGATTTGAGTTAAAGGTGGATTTTACTAGACATTCTATATGTTGTTGAACCTGTTTTAGTCTTAAATCCCTAAAGGCTTTTTTTCGTGCTCTTAGCTTTAGCATTTATTTTATTTTCATTGTGTTGTGTTGTGTTCATATTTGTATTTTTTCTTTAATACCCAGACTTCTTATTATTAAATCTACTTGCTGGTATTGACATGATTCTAATGCTAAGCCTTTTTTATATATTCTGTAAAGGCCTAAACCTATGAAACGAGCAAAGAGGAGTGTAATTTTGCCATAGACTTTTGTTAAACAATTATTTCTTTTATTTTGTTATTATGACCAGATAGAAATGAAACATGTCTAGGCCTACACGAGTAGTTGGAAGTTGGTTGTGTAAAAAGGGAAGACATGAAATAAAGCTTTCGCAATTACAATTATTACAATTGTGGCTTTTTACCGTAAACTTTGTGTTGTATGAGTTGAGTTGGATTTCGCTTATTGTGAAGTATAAAAATGGAAGAGATGAAATCCTTATAAGTCTAAAACAATTGTTTTATAATGGTGTTAAAGGTTGCATACCACAATATTTATATACTTTTTTTATTTGCAACAGAAATTACAGTTGGGAAAAAACTAGAAATAAAGTTTTTCATAGCATATGTAACAGAATTATATTTTTATAATAGAAAAAATCTCGAAGCGGAGAATTTGAAATGAACAAGACCATAAATAGAATTACAAGTTGAAAAGAACTGAAAAAGAACTACACACAGAAAAAAACATGAATCAAAATCAACGTTGAACATTATTGATTTGAGATTGAATATTTTTTTCAATTCATTTAAATTAAGCGTTTTTACGTTAGAATCATAATGTTTACAAATATAAAACGATGAATTTGTAAAATTAATTTAAATAAAAAAAATTCAAGTAGTAGAGCTTAAACAACATTCTCAGGAAACTGTAGTCACTGGGAAACATTGTTTAATTAACATTTTGTATCTATAAAGCGAATTCATAAATGAAAAAAAGTTAAAATATTTCTATTTAAATAATTTTACACTTATTTTTTCCTGTGTGTAGAAGTAGAATAGAAATGATATAGAAGAGAACTGGAACAGAACTAGAAAAGAACCAGAACAGAACCAAAACAGAACTATAACAGAACTAGAACAAAGTAGATGCGATTATGAACAGAATCAGAACAGAACTATAATAGAACTTCAACACAATTAGAGCAGAACTGGATTAGAACTAGAGTAGAACTAGAGGAGAACTAGAATAAAACTAGAACTGAACTAGAACAGCATGAGAACTGAACCAGAAAGAAAGTAGAACAGAATAAGAGCAGAACCAGAACACAACTAGAACAGAACCAAAACAGAACTAGAGCAGAACTGGTAAAGAGCTAGAACAGAATATGAACATAATTAGAGCAGAACTAGAAAAGGATTTGCAAAGTTCTTGAACGGAACTAGAACAGAACTTAAATTAGTCTGTAACTGAATTATATAAAAATTAAAACTCAGTAACTTTGTTCGATGTAGTATTTTGTAGTTTCGCTTTAACTTGACCAAACATTCTTGTCCTTCTAACATTTTAAGATTACCAGACAAGTGTTTGAGGTTTAGCTTTGTTTGCTAAGTTCGTTTCTTTTTCATTTTATTTCACATAAAATTTATGCCTTATCATAAACTTAATTTGATATGAAAATCCCTCTGGATGTTATATAAATTGTATTATGCACATACTTAAACCTAAATCCACTTCCCGTTTACAAGCTTAAATACATAAAAAATATATTTTTTTATATACAAAAAATCACCTTCTCATCATCATCAAAAAACATTCAAAACTCATGTTCAAACTTATATCAAGTGTGTGTTTGTGTTTTTTTTGTGATAGAAAAACATTTAACATTTCATAGTGAACAATAATGACTCAACAATTTCGCCAACATTCAATAAATTAATTTTATAAAATTTTTGATTTTTTATATAAAACCACACACCTTGATAACTTATAAACACTTTATATGATCATAACACTGAAATGTTATTATTATTATTGGAAAAGGGGTGGGAATTATGTTAAATTTATTTCTTTCAATCATTAATTTAAAAATATAACCGCTCTTCATTATTGGTGTTATGTCTAAGATGATTTTGAAATATTTTTTTGTAGTTATAACATGAATTTGTAGCATTTGCCGTGAAATTACTATAAATTGATTTTTATTTCAATTTCGGAAAAAAAATTGTTTTATCATCAAAGTGTTAATAATTAAAGATTAAAAAAATAATTTCAAATAGTTCAGTTTTAATAGAATATTAAAGCGAAAACTCTAGGAGACTGAAGTGGAACATGATAAGCAAATTTTTTATCTAAAATAAATTAATAGTTTTAATTATAAATATAGAAAATAATTAAAGGTTTAAGTTTAAATTCACAAGAAAACTTTCAAATAAAACATAATGGTCCTTCTTACCAAGCCTTTTCTCTAAATCCCAAATATCATTATCTACTTTTAGGGGTTACAAGCATAAATGATTTGTTACGGTTGTTTTTTGTTTTTTTTTTTTGTCTGTTTTGAAATTCTTGTTTGTTTTACAAATTTTTATTTTTTAATTTTATTAAAATTTCAGGAAAAGCGGGGGGAGTACATGTGTTATTTTATACAACTATTAATTAATACTCTGTTATTATTTAACATAAATTTACTTTTATATTTTATTCATAACTTTTGTTAACCCATTTACATCTGATTATAAAATGAACTGAAAAACAAAGAGAGAGAAAGAAAAAATTACTAGAAACAATAAATGTTAATCAACAAAACAACATATGTGGGGATACAATAACGATTAAATGTAATTATTTCAAAAAAGAAAACACAAAATACAAAAAATGTTTAAATTAAATAATAATGATGAATGTCCAAATGAATAAATGTCCGAATGAATGAAAAAAATAACATATTAAAATGATTTCTATAAGACACGCAAACATAAAAAAGGTGATGATATTTAAAAAAAGTTTAATAAAAAATAGACTAACGAGGCCATTGTTAACACCAAAATTGATTCTATAGTCTAAGTTACAAATTAGCGTTCATGCTACAGTCCGGAATAAAGACTTTACCAAAACTAAGTCTTAATTTCGGCAGAAATGGAACAGAACTCGTAGAGAAATAGGAAAGGATCGAAGCACTGAACTGAGAACTGTAGTGGGAATTGAACTGAGAACTAAACTGACAGCTGAACTGTATATTGAACTGAACTGTGAGCTGGAAACTGAAGTGTGAACTGAACTGAAAACTTAATAAACTGATGTGAACTAGGAATTAAGCTGAAAACTCAACTGAGAACTGTATTTTGAACTAAATTACTAGAATAAGAACTGAAAACTGAAGTGGAAACTGAATTGAGAACTGAGCTGAGATGTGAACAAAGAATTGAACTAAAAACTAAACTGAGAACTGAACTAAGTACTGAATTAAGAACTATATTTAGAGCTGAAAACTGAAGGAAGAACTTTTAAACTCAGCAGTGAACTAAGATTTGAACTAGAAATTGAGCTGAAAACTCAACTGAGAACTGAAAACTAAAGTGAGAAGTGAACTGAGAACTGTATTTTGGACTAAATTGATTACTAGAATAAGAACTAAAAAGTGAAGTGGAAACTGAATTGAGAACTGAGCTGAGATGTGAACAAAGAATTTAACTAAAACCTAAACTGAGAACTGAATAGATAACTGAACTGAGTACTGAATTAAGGGCTGAATTAAAAACTATACTTAGAGCCGAAAACTGAAGTGAGAAGTGAACTGAGAACTAAACTGGAAACCAGACTAAGACTGGTAACTTCTTTTGAGATACAGTTTTGATTCATGGATAAAAATGTTAATTTAACATTGTTTGCTGAAAATATGCATTATATTACAACATTTTACTACTTAAATGTAATTTTAAAAATTATCGTTATATAATTTTATATATTAATATCGAAAGATTATAATATTAACAATATTATTTCACCATTAAGTTTAACTAAATGAACAAAAATTTATTCAGTCTCAAATCAACTTTGTTCAATGTTGATTTTGCTTTATGTTTTTCTGTGTATAGTATTTGGTTAGTTATGCTTTAGTTTATAGTATTTTTCTTTTTTTCGCGATACATCTGACGGTTCAATACTTTAAAGGAAAACAAAGAAATCGTTGCAAATTCCCTTCATAGATTTTTTATACAAACATCATATTTAATTTTATTTCTTTTCTATTTTTTTAGGTCAAAAATAAAAGTCTTTAATAAAAATGGCTTAAATAATAACAAATGTAGTGTATAAATATTAATTAAACATTTAATTAATAATCTCTATACATCATTATAATCAAATATTTCATAAAAAGTTGGTCACCTTAATTAATATAAAATCCAAAATAGTAACCGAAAAAATAAAGAAACCGAGTTATACCCTCCTCAAAAGGGAATCCAGCATAAGATTAATATTAATTAATTATTAAGCATTTTTTGTGCTTAAATGGCACAAAAATGCTGCAATTTTATTATTGTTGTTATTTGTTTAAAAAACAAAGGATAAATCGTAAAACAAACAAATAAATAATATGAATATTTTGTTACCAACTCTCAACTCTTCTTGGCTGCAACAACAATAAAAATTCTACGTTTTATTAAAAAAAATAATGTTTTTTTGTTAAAAAAAAAAAAATAAAAAATGCGAAAAATTATATACAAAAGAAATTATTATTAACCACAAATGAAAAACGATTTAATTTAACAAATACTTACACAGAGCGAAAAAAAGCAGCAGCGAATATTATGCAGCCAGTAAAACCAACAATATTATAAAACAATTTCAACAGTATTTACCTTTCAACAAAAACGCATTTAAATACAAATAAAAGATTGAAATAAACAAAAAAAAAACAAATACGTATCAATCGTTTGAATGCCACAAATTGAAAAATGCAACAACAAACTGCCTGAAATAATAACTGCAATTTCTCTGAAACTCAATATATTTGATTTTTTTATAAAGTTTTTTTGTTGTTGTGTTTCAATTTCTCTGTCATTAAATGCAAAAACGTTTTAAAAATCACCTCAAACAACTTAAAAATTACAGTCATTTTAATTGAATAACAGAGAAAAAAAGAAACAATAAAAATTAAAAATTAAAAAAATAACAATAAATTTTCAAAAATAAAAGAAAAAGAATTTAATTATTATAAAAAATATTCAAACATAAAAAGTAATAAAATAAAACAGACAAAATGACTATGAAATCAATGAAATACTCGGATTGTGATACAATTATGGATGGTTATAATCCAGTACCACCTCCCCTGCCACGTCGGGTACCACCAGTACGTAATATATATGCAGAACCATTTGCCCATGAACCCAATCATTCTAGCAGGTAAATACATTAACATTTAATATCATTTTTATTAATAATGGTGATATATTCTAAATAAAAAAGCTTCCATGTTAAGAAGTACGTAAAAGTTCATTTAGAGGGCTAAAAATCGTTAAATTATTCTTAATTAAAAAGCTTAAAATTATTAAAAAAGCTTTCTTGAAAGTCACTAATACACGTTTACTTTTCAAAAGCTGAAATAAAATAAAGACTTAAATGAATGAATCTAGTAAAAGCTTTAAAGAAGATTTCGTCCATATTATTATAATATATTTATTAAAGCTTTTATATTTAATGTAATTAAGAAAAGTTCTTCTTAAAAAAAAAAAAAAACAAAATATTTTGCTATATTTAAAAAGCTTTCTTTTTATTCGCTTTTCAGCTTCTATTTAGAAGCTGTAGAAGAGTAAGCGCAATCATTAAAAATTATGGATCAATAGTTTCTGTAACACTAATGGTCTTCAAGTTATATTATTTGAAAGCTTTAATTCAAGCAAAAAAAAATTAATTTCAAATTAAAATACTTACCATTTACATATTTCAAAAGCTTGTGCTTTTCTCAAAACGCTGACATAATTTCAAATAAATATCTGAAATCCACTGAAAAAGATTAAAAGCTTTTGAAATCCACATGTTTTCTTCACATTACATTCAATCAAAAAGGCCTTAAAAAGCTTTCAGGTATCAGTAAACCACTAAAAAATGGTAAAAATTCGATTAGTTAAAAAGCTTGGTTCAATGGAACCTAAAGCTTTAATTCAGCTCAGGAACTGGATCATATTAGAAAATTGATAATAAGTCTTACATTTTTGTGTTAAAGCTTAATAATAATTGAAGCAAAGTTGAAGCTTTTATAAAAATCAAACAGATTCAATTTATTAACTTTTTTTCAAGATGAGCACTGTTAAAGAACATTTTAATTGTCTCTCAACAAAAGCTTTTAATGAATTACAGGAAAATATCTTCAGTAATTTTATTGAATATCATAATTCGATTTAAATGTATTAAAAGCTTTAATTTAAGAATTAAAAAAACTTGAAGATATTAAACACCTCAAAGCTTTTTGGGTAAATTGATTTTAGGTAAATTGAAAAGCTTTTTGATTGTAATCAAAAGCTTAAAATTTCCTTTTAAATCTGTAAGATTTTTAGAAACTTAAATATAATTTTGTAAAATCTTTATGACTTATGAATTTTCTTTGGAATTAAAAAATTTTTATTTAGTTAAAGCTCAGAATTAGTATAAAAAGCTTAATAATAATTAAAAAAAATAAAATATTTATTTATAGCTTTTTGTATTAATAAATTATTTTAGTTTGTTAAAAGATTTTAGATTATTTTGCCGAAAAGCAAAATAATTTGAATTTTTTAGTTTTACTAAAGCTTTTTCAATATTTAATTCGCAATGATGGCTTCCTTTAAATGATGACTTATTTTAATTGCTTTTTACAAAAGCTTTATTTAAAGTGTTCTAAAAAAATTTATGAAAACTTATATAAAGCTTACAGAACAAAACGAAAAAATAAGACTTATTTTCAGAACTTTTAGTAACGGCAAAAGTTTTTATCTACTTAATTAAATATAAGAGAAGTGGGATCAAAAAATTCTTAACATACATAACATACATTCTTTTTATTTGATTACTTACTTCACTTTTAATTACTAGTGATGAAATTTTGACGATTTTATAGTGCTTTTTGTCATATTGCTCGAAAACTAGAGTCTAGTATCCCTCCACTGACCTTAGACACAGGCAGATTGAAGATTTGACTTTCTTGTACAAATTCCATATTATTGTTCTTGACTATATAAGGGCTTGTTTACCTTAGTAATATTACATCATTTTAATTCAAGAATAAGTGGACACATTATGAAGTATTGTGAATGAAGCTGTCTTTTAAGTAAATGTTCCTTGATGTAAATCTCAGTATTTATAGAGCGCGCTGTAACAAGTGATTGGTTACTTTTGTCGCAACTGCATATTGCTTGCCATACTTAAAGCACTTTGGGAGAGTTTAACTGCTTTTGGGTCCTAAAATTTACTTCAATATTCCCTTGAGCAACAGTATCATAAAATTTGTGACCAAGAAAAATCCGCCAGGACATACGTATCGTCACCAGTTTAGCAGCAAGAATATTTTTTTGTTATGAACTTCAATTTACGTGCTCTGTTTTTGGGAACTGAATTTTTAGCACCGTACCTGTTAGAAACTATTTGACTCTTCTATGTTTTTTCAACCTAAATGAGCTTTAACTTTTTGTACCAAATAGACGGAGTTCTGAGCTGACCGGGCTGCTTTTCTACCGAATGCCTTTTTTTTGCTTCAGATACATTTAGTGAACCATTTTTTCCACCTGAAGTAGATTTTCTATCAACTGATAAGTTCTCCCGGTACTGTTTAATAACATTCACAACAGTTTAATGGAAGACCTTTGAATGCTTGACCAAATTTTTTGCAGGAACAAGTTGGGTTTTATTGAAAATATTTAATGATTTTAGTACATCTCAGCTCTGACTGTGTGAAATTTCGTTAAGATTCTAAATGTTTAAAAACTACAGAATTATTAAAAATCGTTTTAGATCCACACTCCAAAGGTAACTTGATAAAAAAGATGTAGTACTTGAGTTAAAAGTTTTAATGAAAAACGTGTGTAAGAAATTTTTTTGTTCTCGGTGCTTTTGTGTCTAAACCTTTTTTACGGAAACTAATTTCAAATTAAATTTGGGGGAGTTAAACCCTAAATTTCTTCAAAATTTTACCTAAATAATTTCCATTTCATTTAATAAAAATTATTATTATAATTTAATATTATTGTTCTTCTAAGAAAAAAAATTAATGTTATTTAAAGTTGACCAGGTTTTATTATTTTCGGTAACAAACCAACAATTTACATAATTCGGTTTAATAGCAGCAATGAAATTTATTTAAAGGTTGGTTTTTTTTGGTAATAAATAGACATTTGTAACAATAAAATTTATGTTAACATGCTCAGACTTGTTCCTAAAAAAGGATACTTTTTAAAAGGAATAAAAATGCACATTCCTTTTCATTTCCTTAAATATGTTTTTAATACTTTTTGATAAAGTTACATGACTGTAAACATTTAAAAATATTTAATGAAACTGAAATATTTTTGGTTGGAATTTTTTATTTGTTTCCCATTTTTTTTTTTTTTGAAAAATAAATATAAAATATTAATATTACACATAATTCTTTATAAATAATGTACACACAGAAAATTATTACTTATTTGTTTCTGAAAAAAAAAAACAAAACCAAAAAACCCTCCCAAAATAAAGGACGAAAACAAAAAGAAACACATAATAAATGTTATGTTCAACGCTAATTTGCTGCATTGCTTTTTGAGCTCGTTATCCTGGTGTCTGGCTACTGAAAATGGAGAAAGAAAGGAGGAAACAACTAAAAATATGTAAGTCGAACAAGTCCGGCTATATGATACCCTACACCACATTATTGGTTGTTAATGACAGCTACGAAACAATTATGAACGGGCCTCGTATAATTTGCTTTTCTTAATTGTGCTTATTGTACAATAAATTATTACGATACCTAAATTTTATGGAATTTATGCGTTTTAAAAGAAATTTTCTCTTAAGGCTTGTATGGGAGGAGAACAATTTATGGTACGACCCTCGTTTAATTCCCACGTTTATGTACGATTTATGAGTTTTAATGTGATATTTGGAAGTGAGGTTGTATAGCACTTATGAAGAATAATGAACTGATGTCCGAATAATGCAGCCCAATGTTTCAAAATATAATACGATTTTTTTAAATCGTTTTATATCCAAAAATTTTACGGGCTACAAATCCCATTCTTTGGGAACATTTGTATGGGGCCTATATAAAATAATAAGCCGATTATAACCGATTTCAATAGACCTTGTCATTGGACCAAAATATAAGTACGTTCCAAATTTTATTATGATATCATCAAAGCGATCAAGCTTTACAGTGGACTAATGAGAAATAATGATCTGATCCTCGTATAATGCGGCTCATTGTTTTAGAATATCATATGATTTATTTTCGTGTAATTTCCTTATAATCGTTTTATATCTAGGAATTTTGTGAGCTAAAAATCCCATTCTGGGGAGACATTTGTTCGGCCTATACGAAATAGTCGACCGATCATTATATATTTCAATAGACATCTTCCTTGGACCAAAAGAATAGTATGTGCCAAATGTCATTATGGTGTCATCAAAACTGCGATCGGTACTTTGCGATTAAGCTTTAGATGGGACCTATGAGAAAAAATATACAGATCCTCATAAGCGACCCAATGTTTTGGAATGTAAAAATAATTTATTCGCAAAATTTCGTTAAAATCGTTTTATATTTAGGAATTTTATGGGCTAAAATTTTATTCCGAGGTGACATTGTATTTGGCCTATATGAAATAGTGGACAGATCACAACCGATTTCAATAGACATCGTACGTGGACAAAACAAAAGGACATACAGGAATTGCAGAGCGTGATTTTGAGTCAAATCTCCTAACAGTGGTGATAGAACTATTTTTTTTTGCACAAACGCAACCAAACCAACCACATATGCTGGTGTAGGGTATAAAAATTACAAGCACACAATAATAATAAAAATATTTTTATGTATTTTTATTTTATTTATAATTTTGATGGGATTTTTGCCTTTTACTTGAAGCAGAGGAAAAAAATTTAAGGACAAAAGTCCTTTTTTCACTTTGTTTGTTAAATTGTAGGGAACAAAAGAACAAACCCGTAATATGACTGTTTTTTGTTTTATAAAAGAGAAATATATTTTAAATATATATTTTTTTCGAAAGAACAACAAATAATCCATGTTAAACACGTGCCCCTAGTTTAAACATGATTATATTATTATAAACAGAATTTAACCCCTTTTTTAAATGATTAAATATGAAAATAGGTTTTTTTCTTCTGAAAACGAACCCCTAATTTTTGCCTTCTTTCAAAAAGTTAAATGCATTTTAAAGTTTCCTTTTTTTGAATACAACATTTTTTATGCAATACAACCAGGTGCGAACATGAAATTTTGTGATTGTGTTGATTTTCAATTTTTTTGGAGAAAAAAGGATTGACAAAAAATTAGGGATGTTAAGGAATAATTTGTTTAAATAAATGTATAAGAAAATTTTCAATTTTTGTAAAGAAATATGTATGATACCATAGTATAACAGTTTTTTCATTTTCAAAATTATAACAGTTTTTAAAAATTTATTTAGAAATTATCTTAAATCGAATTTTAAGAAAAATACGAAACTCGAAAATGTTTTAATATTTAAAAAAGTATAACACTTATTATTGATTTAAAAAAAACACAATGAAAATTATCACTTATTCGTATAACAGTTTTTTTGCAATAACTGTTATAAAATTGTAACACTTATATTTTAACTGTTATATAAATTTATAATTGTTTATAAAAAGTTGTAATAAACGGTCATACAAAAGTTTAATAACTTTTGTGTAATCTGTCATAAATGTTATACTCTTCTTAACTTCATAAAAGTATAACACTTTGATTCAGAAAATTTTCTTAAATTTAAATTGTTGAATTTTAAAGTCTCATAAAATTATAATATTACTTATGGTTTAATTTGTATTAAATCCCAAGGAGAATTGGCAGTCATTAGTATAAAGAGTATGCAATAACTGGTTATAAAATTATAACACTTTACATTTTAACTGTTAAAAATTAGATGTTATTAGAAGATTTTTAAGAATTTTAAAATCATTTTAATAAATCTTCAATATAATTATATTAAAATATTAATAATAACCCAGAATAACTTTTTAATAACTGTTATAAAATTATAATACTTTATGTATATTAAATGTTGGAAGTCTAGATATAATTGGCTAGTTAGTTCTTTTAATTTTAAAATCACCTGAATAACTTTTGAATATGAAACCAACTTTTGTCCAATATTAAGCAAAGTTATAACAGTTAAATTTTAAACATTACCTAATTTATTACACTTAGAATTATTTTTTTTATTTAAGTTAGAATTCCTCCTATATTATTATAAAGTTATAACATTTTTAATTTTTATATTTTGATGTGATTTTTTTGATATTTATAAATGAAAAACTATAAAAATGATTATGTAGTATAACAATTTTTGATAAAAATGTTGTAAATTTTTAACTGTTGATTTCGAAACTGTACTTAATTTACAACACTTTGCTTAATATCTTTTATAAGAAACTAAAGCGAAAATAGTTTACTTTTGTACATCAGTTCATTAATAATTTTATATAAGTTCATAACAGTTTAATTTTCAATTCCTATACATTTGTATATATCACTATTTGTTATATATTATAACAGTTAATTTTAAAACTCTAATAAAATTATAACATTTAAATATTGAAGTATAAAAATATTTTCAATAAACTATTATACAACTTAAAACAATTTTTTGTATATAAAACATTTTGAAATTATTGCACAAAAATATAACACTTTCTTCACACTTGAAATTAAATTATGCGTTTAAATTTTAAAAATATTATAACAAATTATTTTGTAAGTGTTAAATTATTTTAAATTATAATAAAATTATTATACATTTTCTTAATAGAATTAAATTATTATTCTTAAAACAACTTTATGGAAATTATTCCTTTTAATAAGTTTTTGAATAAAATTTGTAAAATATTACAACAGTTTATTTTATAACTTTTATACATTTTTAAAAGTAAAAATATTAAATTTTTTGATAAAAAATTTATAACAGTTATTTTTGAAACTGTTATACACATTTTTAACATTATATTATACATTTCAGACATAATATTATTGTAGGGTTAAAAGATATATTTTTTTCTTTCTTTTAAACCCCTACATTTTAAAATCCTTCTTAGCTTATGGTACCCCTAACCAAATCCCACCTTTTATATCTATCGGGGTGAGAATTCTTTTATTAAATGTTTTCCAAAAACAACGAAAACCTTTCATTTGAAATTTTCTCCGAAAGAAAAAAAAAACTTCATACTATTTTTACACTTTTGTTTGTATTTTAAACTTAAGACTAAACTTTATTTAACCAATAAGTACGTGGCCGTAACAGCTACAACAACAATAAAAATAAAACTTATTGCGTTTATATTGAAAATTATGGCAAAAGGAAAAAAGTTAGTTTTAGTTAAAACTATTCAATAAAACAAAAAGAAAATACAGCTTTTATTTTGTAAAGAACGTTCTGCCCCCTCCTGTAAATTCATCACTAAGTTTTACAGTTTTGTTTTATATGAAAAAAATAAAATAAACACAACAATTTTAAAGTTTTTGCACTGCTGTTGTTGTTGTTGTGTTTAAAACTTCAATTGTTTTATGGTTTCCTCACCGTTGTGTTGTTGTTTTTAGAACTTTTTTTGTTTAATAAAAAGCAGGCTTAACATTTGGCATTGTTGGTTTCTTGTGTTTTGCCAAAAAAGAAACACCACATTTGTTGTTGCTGCTCTTGTTGTTGTATTTCCTTAACAAAAAAAAACTGTTGACATTATGTCAATGTCTCTTATGTATGTGAGTTTAGTGTGAGTGAATGTAAGAATTTTGTGGTATGAAAAAAGTTTATTTTTTTTTTGCTGTTGTTGTGTGCCCAGCTTGTGTCGTGCCATGTTGCATGTTGTTGGTTTATTGTTTTGTATTTGGTTAACTCATGTTTAGCATAAATTTCAATTAGTTTTTGTTTTATTCGTACTTTTTTTCTTTATTGTTGCAAGTTTCATTCTTTATTTATATTTATTTTATGTTGCAAGTTGTTTTAAAATATATATTAAAGTTATGTTTGTTATTTTAGTATTTATTTTAAGATATTTATCATTTAACAGTTTTGTTTGTAAAAAAAGAAAAAAACTGTAAATAAAAGCTGTAAAATGTCAACGTTATTTTTGGTAGAAGAAGAAGGGATTTATGTAGAATGATTCATAGGGAAAAAGTGGAATTTCCTTTGCGGTTAACATGAGTAATTCTAAGAGTCTATATTGCACAGTTGAGTATGAGCTATACAAGGGATTACATAAGTGTCTAGTTTGTGACTGGTAATAATGTATGGTCAGCAAAAGTCCCTTGAATATAATCATTATTGGTTTCAATAGTATGATCTCCTCTAGAGTTTTGTGTATGATATAGAATCGAATCAATTTTATCATCTACAATAGAATCCAGTGTATGATCACATTAGTGTTTACAGTAAATGGTTGTGTATTATCTACACTAGAGTCTCAATTATGATTTACACTAGTGTTTAATATATGATCTTCACCAGATAACAAATCATACATCTATACTAGTAAATGGTCTACACAATCACATTGTCTAATATCTACACTTATTTATGGATAATGATCTATACTAATGTATCTGGGATGAAAGAAGTAAGATCGAAAAATTCTTAATAAAAACATTTTTTCTTTGATCATGTTACCTTTGTAATACATGTCAGTTATTATGTTTAATGCCAAACAATTGAATATATCGCTAATCTAATTCAAATGAGTGACCAGAAAAGAGTCCGTACTAAAGTTTATTTAATATTTTCAACAAAAGCTAACTTGGTCCTACAAAAAGTTGGCCAATTATTCAAAAGGTCTGCCATCAAACTCTTTTCAATGTTACTAAGCAGAATCGGGAGAACTTATCCTTTAATAGAAAACCTGGTTCAGGTAGAAGGAGTGGCCCACATGATGTTTCTAAAGCGAAAAAATTATATCATTTTTAAAAGTGCTCTCAATACATCCGATGGTAAGGCAGCCCGATAAGCTCAGAGCTTGGACTTTTTGGTTCGAAAATTAAATTCTAATGCAGTTTTAAAACATAGAAGGCTCCAACAGTTTCTGACAGTAACGCTAAACATTTAGAGGTCAAAGTAAGAGCGCGAAAATTGAAGTCAAGTTAAAAAATATTCTTGCCCCATAATGGATGACAAAATATATGTTCCGGCAGATTTTTCGAAACTTCCTTAGAATGAAGAAAATTTAGGATCCAAAGGGTCAAGATTTCTCAAAAAGTATTTCATATGACAAGCAATATACAGTCGCCGCGCAAGAAACCAATCTATTTTATTATTACAACTTGTTCTATAAATACTGAAATGCTATAATGTCTACATGAGTGCCTTTTATATGATCTAATTTACTATCAGGGATATGAACCCAAAAATCTTAATATTTTTTTTTTAATTTCATTCTTCGTTAAATAAAACTTTAACAATTAAATGAAATACTTAACATTTTATCTTGATTTCATCAAAATTACTCATAATTCCATGAATAAAAAAAATTTAACTCCTAAATAAAAACAAATTTAATTCAATCAATTAATTAACTTATTACAATAAACATTTTCTACATTAACTTTATTTTCACAAGAAAAATTCAAAACTCCTATGAATAAATGGAGAAAGAACGGAAAAAGGCAAAAAACTGAATCGAATCGAACAATATAAAAGTAACATCATTGTTGGTCTCAGCTACAACAACCAAAAAAAAAAAAAAAAAAAAAACAACAATTGTTACAAATTGAAAATTTCCCAGTGATGTCCAGACCATCCATGTCGTAATTGACAACTTGACAATTTGATGAAGTTCAAATGAAATGTCAATTAATGACAAAACAACAACAACAACAATACAAAATTTACGTAGTTTAAAATTCACAAAAAAAGGAAACTAAAGTAATGAAGTGAAGAGAAAAAAATCAGCAAATATTTAAAGTGATTTTTTTCTTATTGGGGAGTTTAATTATAATGAAGAGCAAAATAAAAAAAAGATTTAAATACAAAATTACTTTAATACAAAAATTTTTAATTCTTTTATTATTTCATGATTTAATGAACAACTTCCCGTTGTCTTTAAACAGGCATTTTTTTATTTAATAAGGAGTGAGATCGTAAAATTCTTAACATACACTTTTGTCAATAAATATGATGTCAAAACTTTGTTTTTTATAAAATTATTATTATGTTTATTAACACTGCTCTGCGCTTAACATCTACCAAACTTTTGGATACCTTTTTTGTGCTCTTCAATTTCCTTTTAACAAGAGCCCAAGGTTTTTTTCTTGGTCAGAGATCCTCCTCCAAATTACCTAGTAATTTGGATGATTTGACTTTTGGTACAAGAACCATAATAAATTTTGAAATCTGATGGCAAAGAATATATTTAAATTAAATTAAAAATGATAACAAAATTATCTTCAATTATTGCTCTTGTATCAATTAAGGTTAACTATAGTGACAGGATACTAAGTCAGGTCAAAGATAAGTGGACACATTATGAAGACTAATGAATGGAAACAGCCTTTTTTGAATGTAAATTTCAGAAGCACCGGGCAGTTTGGAGGATTTGCCTCTCTTGTTGCAAATGCCACATTGTTATAATTATACCACTCGAGGGCTTGTTTACCATAGTGACAAGATGCCAGTTCCAGTCAAAACTAAGTGGGGACATAATGAATGGAAGAGCCGATTGTATTCCACAATTATATATAGCATTTTGGGAAATTTTGACAGCTTTAAATTCTTAAACTTTTTTTAACATTCCCACTATCATCAGCAATATAAAGCTTTTGAGCAGAAAATTACGGAAAATCTGCCAGAACATAGGTTTTGTCATCCATAATACAACAAGAATATTTTTTATACAGTTTAACTTCAATTTCAGTGATCTGTGTTTGGTCTCTAAATTGTTAGCAGCATTCCTATCAGGAACCTTTGATTACTTGTGTATTTTAAAACCAGCGTTCATACCGTATGCGCTGAGAGTTCTCTTGTAAATGCTTTCTATCATGTGTACCATTCTTTCTATCTGAACCAGCTTTTCTATCAAGGGACAAGTTCTGCGTCTGTTTTAATGACGTTAGAAACAGTTTTACTACAACTTTTTGTAGAGCCAAGTTGTGTTGTTGAAAATATTTAAAAATTTCAGTGTGCACTTTCTTCTGGTCACTGATTTCAATCAGATTAAAAAAATACTTATTTGTTTGACAGTAAACATAATAATTGACTTGTTTATCAAAGATAACTTGATAAAAAAAATCTCAAAATATACTTGGGTTAAATGTTTCAATGAAAAACGTGTGTTAAGAATTTATCGATCTCACATCTTAGTAAAATGATAGTTTTTTTCTAAAGCGCAAAAAGGGAACAATTATAAGGAGAACTAAAGCCCGCATTAAACATTTATTAATTTATCGAAGAGAAGAAGCTTCATACCATAATGTTTGAGTGTTGTACTTATTATAGCGGCTTATTAAATTTCATAAAGATAATCAATTCATGAGTTTGAAATCCAAACCAATTAAAACCATAACTATTTATTCAATTTATTATTATTTTATTATTATCTCAAACATAAAATCTATTTGAAACTTTATTAAAGTCCATAAAGCCTGTCTATAGGGGAGTGTGTTTGTCATTTGATCATAACAAATCGATTGGTTTTACATGATTTTAAATGTTGAAAATAATATTTTAATAACATTTATCTTCTCAATAAAACAATTTCTTAGCATTAATCTAAGTCCCCCATTTTTTATTGGTCTCCAGATTATTTTTATTAAATTAAGACAAATTTTATTAAAACAGCAGGAGCTCTTGGCATCTAATATTATCTCGTTTAAAATTATTAGTTTTTTTTTGGAGAAAAAATATTTAAATTTTATTTATTTTAATCATAATTTTATTAATAACATTTTCTGCTTTATAGTTTTTTAATGAATTTCTTTATTATAAATTTTTTTTAAGAATTTTTCTTAAAAGTTTCATTTAACTCTTTTTTTTCTCAATTTATTTAATTACTTTGTTAATTTGTAATGTTTAAGTTGTAAATGATTGGCTTGATTGTTTTGTTTGTTTATGTGAATTAAAAACAAAAAAACATGGAATCAAGAATGTTCGGCTATGCCGAATCTTATATACCCTACACCACAAATGAGTGTGAAGCAAATACCTTATATTTCCTACTTACACTCACAGACATATACAAATTGGTTATATTTTAGGCTATAACCTTTTTTCAACTGAACCGATTTTTTGGAATGCTAATGAAGTAAATATAGCTTAATATTATGACAAGATTTCAATCTAGTTTGTCGACTTATAATTGACAATTTAACGAAAGGTTTTGTTTGAACTTATAGGCTGTCTTAGATATCGTTCTATATCTTTAAATATACTGAATCGATTTTGCTAGTTTTAGTTACGAAACTTCTTAGAACTATAACAAATACTCAGGACAAATTTCATTGAGCTCTGTCGATTATTGTGGATGTAAACATACCATCAACAGACAGACTTACATACTCAAATCGACTCAGATTTCGATTTGATGCAAGAATATATATACATTATCATGGTCTGAGGTGATTCCTTCTTAGCGTTATACATATAACGACAATGATAATATACCCTCTTCACTACTAGTGATGGTGGAGGGTATAAAAAATACTTGAGAGCTTAATTTATTCAAGTGGAATAAAAAGAAAATTTTTTATAATTATTAATAACAATAAAAAATGCATTTCAACTCAAGTGCAGTTTAAAGATATTGTCATTAGCATTAAAAAATATTTAAATAAGTAAGAAAAACAATAATAATTATAACACATTAGTGTGTCTGGTAAAATTTATGAAAATTGATATGTAAATAATAAAAAACACTTAAAAATATTTAAACAATAATTGTTAATTGTAAGAAAAATAAGCATTTTTTAAATTTGTATAACAGTTCAGAAATAACTGCCAAACACTTTCAACAAAAAAATTTATACCATTATATAACAAAACTTATTTAATAGAAATTAATATAATTTTTTAAAAGTTTTATAACAGTTTCAAAATTAGCTGTTATAATTAATTAAAATTTTTAACAAGAACTTTTATACTAATACAGAACAGTTCCTATAAATTTTTCTTAAAGAAAATCTAAAAATTTAATAAAAATGTATAACAGTTAAGAAATAAACTGTTATAATTTTAGCAAAGTTGTAAAAAAACTTACAACAAAGTGAACAATTTATTTAATTTCATTTAGGATGCAAAAAGCAAATATATTTATAGCTTTTTATCAACTAAAATATTAAACTGTTATAATTTCTCATTACGTTTAACAAAAGATGTTATAAAAATCCCCGAATATAAAACTTTATTTATTTTTAGAAAATCAAGAAAATTATCTAACAAATAAAGTTGAACTAAAACTATTAAACTTAAGCAGTTTAGTAAACTGTTATAGTTTACTAAACTGAAAACATCAAAAAAGAAAAAATGTATAGTGTTTTCAGTTTATATTTTAAATTAATTGAAATGTGTAACAGTACCAAATAAAATTACAAAATTATTAAGAAAAAAGATTTTTTTTCTTAATAATTTTTTATTTGTTTTATAAAAAATTTTATAACAGTTATAAGAAAACTGTTATAATTTTATGGAAGTTTTTGAAAAAAATTGTTATACAATAATACAATAATTTGTTATACTTTTCTAAACTGCTATAGTAACCTACGAAAACTGGCCTAATTGCTGAAATTATGAACTATTTCAGAGGTATATAAAATAATTTAAATACAAATTAAACTGTTATAATTAAAAATTAAAAAGTGAACCATTTTTACAGAAAATAATTCATTAAGGTTTAAATGATTTCAAAACTGTTCTGTTCTTCAAATGAATTAAAATAGTTTTATGTACAAAATCTTATAGAGAGTTTTATGTTGATCTAATAAAATGCTTCAAAAAAACTATTATAATTTTTTCATTTTATGAAAATAACTCAAAAAACCTACACCTACTTATACTACAATTTAATTTAATAATTTTCTGTTATACTTCATTATCAATTCCTCTTAGATATTAATTTCTCTTTTAATATTTTCTTTCTTAGAAAATTATCGATTATTTCTGTTGAAAAAAAGTAAACTTTACTAATTAAATCGAATTACTAAAGCCTGTCTATCCAATTTAGAATGCTTTCATTTTCCTTAACAACTCTTGGGGTAATGGATGAATTAAGCTTCAAATCAAATTATATACTCAGCTCTTTTCCTATTTTCTTCTTGTTGTTTTTTATTTGCATCTTCAACGTATTTTACTCTCTTCCTACAATATTTAATGTAATACGATTAAATGTAAAATAGATGCCATATAATTTTACACAAAAAGCAAATAATAAAAAAATTAAATAAATTAAAAGCAATAAATAAATTCACAAAGGAATACAAATCGAATATTTGTTGAATATAAAACCTTCTTCATGCCAGTGTAAAGAGTAAATGAAGAGGGGATACTTTTACGCAAATAAGAGTGATTTTCAAAAAAATAAAAGTAAACGTGTAAGCAAAAAAATAGCAAGAGTATTTTTTATGGAGATTTTTTTGCAAAAACAACAAGAGTAAAATGTGAACGAGTGTTGGTGTGAGAATGAGTGAGTGTGTAGTAGGTAAATAACAACAACAGCAATAATGTTAAATGTAATTGCATTAATTTTTATTGTGAATTAAAAAAACTCCAAATAAAATTGAAGAGTAATGGTAAACTCACACATATACATACATTCATATATTTAAATTTCTATATAAGAGTATTTTTTGACTGCGTATTCTCTATTACATTGTACACAGTGGTCTTATAACGTTTCTCGATATTTCACAATATTGAGGTGTTTTTCATTTAATTTGGAGAAAAACAGATTTCTAGTAGGTCCTGTATTCGGGATGTGAATCTCCAAAGTAAGTAAACTCTGGCATAACGATTTTTTGTTTAAATCGCCAAAATTTTATTTGTGACTTCATCGAAAAAATATTTTACATTTATAGGATTTATAATTCTCTTATATTTCTCTTGTAACTCTCTTAAATGTATATAAATTATAGGATAATTTTGTGTCATTTTTTAACTTATTTTATTAGGTTTATGAAATGGGTGTTCTTTGGTCCAATTCTGTAAATTCCAAAACATTCTGCAAGAAGTGGATTCAATAAAAAGTTATTTAATTTTGAAACAGAAATTTAAAAATAATCGGATCTTTTACAATTTTTTTCAAAAAAGTGGTAACATTTTTCACTTCAAAATCAAAAATATAAAATCACTTTAAAATCAAATCTGGGCCTCAAAATTTTTTTTAAATTTTTAACGTAATTGCATATGAAGCAAATCCGAGGTCAAAAGGGGACACAGTTTCCCCGCTAGCTCTATGGGAATTTCGTATATTCAAATATTTTTCTTTAGATTTTTTTTGGGAAGAATCAAAGCTAAAGTTATCAAAAAAGTACCTGGATTATATAGGTACATTTATTTGCTCCATTTCAAGAAATCTGTAATGGACCAAATCTTAAATAATGGCAGGGTGAGCAATTTACTGAAAAGTTGAAGTTTTTAAACAAGTTTTCCCCGAATTGAAATTTTGTATATTTTGAAATAGAAAAAGTTGGTATATTTTTATAGCCCTAGATTTAAGACAGACTTGCCTTTATTACTATCAAAATTTCATATTAATATCTTAATTTTTATGAAATAATTTTTTAAAAGAGTTCAACGAAAATTTCACTCAGTTATATTTAAGGTATGTTTGAAGTGTTTTGGAAGAGTTTAAGTTCCCAGTTCCAACTAGTTCTTCTCTAAATAAATTCTGAAAATTTCATGTAGACAATCTTGTTCTTATGAAATTTCGAAAAAAAAAAAATATTCAACACTTCCAAAGTTACAAACTTTTACACCACTGTGCTGTGGTGTAAATTTTAATAGTGTATTTATGCAAAATATTTATGTTAACACATTTCAAACATTTGATATGCCCTGTTTTAAAAACCAATTTTTACACACTTACACAAACAAACACATTCTTCAATTTATAAAATATATCCCTAAGTATGTTTATATGTGTATTACGGTTGTATGTTTGTAAATTTTTATATAACAATGAAATATGTTTGTTGTTCTTTAACAAACATGATATGAATTGAAAATTTTTGCATTTTTTCTTTTATTGCAAAAAAAAAAAAACAAAAAAAGTGAAAAATATGTCTGTGTATAAATTCAAACCTTAAACAATTGTTTAAAATGTCAGTTTAATTCATAGCAAACAGCTTTATATTAAAACAAAAGATGAAAGACATATTCATATATAACCAATACATGCATACATACTTATAAACAAAAACAATAAAGGAAATAATAAAAAAAGAAAAGAATTGTTTGATATAAAACTATGGTGTTGAAGTTTAACACTTAGGGGGGTCTATTCCAGTGCATTCAATGCAAAATATAATAAAATTTACTGTAAATGCAGCCCTGAACTAATTTTTTTTGGGTTCTTTTTTGTTTTAAATTTTTATCGAAAAGAAAATTTTATTAAATTGGTTGAATACTTAATTTAGGCAAAATGTTGAAATTAACTGTTATATTCGAGGTATAGTTTTGGTATTGATAGGTTAAGATCTCAATGATGACCTCGCTAAATATTTGAAATAATAGAGAAGTCTCAGTTCGAGTAAATATTTTAACAATTTAAGAATTTTGTTATAGTGGCCACCACTATTATTAATTACACACTCCATCACCACAAGTAGTGATGAGGGAGCATAAACTTTGGAAACATTCTCACGCCTATCGAAAACATTTTCAAGTCCACAGTAATGAACCAGTTATAACTAAACTTGGCTGGTTATTTTTTATGGTCCTTTTCAGTTTGTTATTTAAAACTGGCTTTATCGGTTTAGTAGAAAAATATTATGTATAAATATCTGAAGCAACCTCAAATTTCAGAATAAAAACTTTTCTAAAATTTACAATGAAATCTAATTGAATTTAAACAGATTTATCCATTAAGCACAACTTCATGTAATTCATTATTGACTCCAAAGATCATTAAAATCGAATCAGTAGAAAAAAGGTTAAAGGTTAAAAAATGCTAAGTTTTGATACACCTCAAAATCAGTGTTCCATATAAAACGTAATTTTGGAGATAATTTTCTGAAATTTGCAATACATTTATATATACAGATATGGTCATTATTTGACTCAGCGCCCATATCCTTTTTCCGAAACATAAAATATAAGTTTTTAGTAACCATTACTCATTATGGTTGGTTTATCACAATATTATGATTGTATAATTAACATAAGGTGGTAAAAAATTAAAATGTATGACCATAAAAAGGTTGTGGAACAATCATACTTAAGTAATGTCAAAACCATAATATGTTTATTTTAGTTTGGTGTAAAATAAGAAAATTTATGTTAGACTAATCTGACAAGCTTGAAAAGCATTCTGAAATTAGTTCTATTTTACTGTTATTGTTTTGAAAGGTAAATAATCTATTTTGTTACTAAAATATGGTTGTATCACAACTATAGTTTTGTTAATTTTATTTTTATCTATTTTCTTAAGTTCGGAAAGATTTAATGAAAAAGCAATTTAATTGGATCTTAGTTTAAATCGTTGACGTTCCTATCAAGTATTGGAAGAATGTTTAATTCAGTTGTATGAAGTAACAATAACATTATGTCACACACATTTACATTCTAACATACATATTTCTAATATTATATTCCTTAAACATAATTCAAATCGTATTATAATTAAATAATTTTATGTAGAAACAATATAATAAATTTTTTTATCTCTTATTTCTCTTCTTTTTAGGTAAGTTCAATTACCAGGATTTCGTTAAATACATATTTCTTCTATGCTCTGGTAAGCTAGAAAATTTTTATGTGATTCCATTCAAATTTTATTTCCTTTAAAAAGCCCCGAGGAAAAATATACATTTATCTCTATTGATTCGATCTCATAACGTTCGAAAAATTTTTTTAAAGATGGTAACAAAAAAGAAATTGAATTATTGCGGTCTCTACCAATCGAGTCCCATTATTATAATTTTATCTTTAAATATAACAATAAGTGTGTTTTGCTCTACCATTACATCACTTATGCGAATATTGAATTACAATTTCAATTTACATGCTTTCAGGATTAAATTGACCTTGAAACTGAAGTCTACAGTCCATTTCAAAATCTCTATCTGTCGAATTTAATACCAAACCAAGGTTTCACAATTTATAATTAAATTTTTAATTCTAAAATTTTGAGAAATTTATTAAACATATTAAGTTAAATAGTTTTAAGTAATATTATTATTTTTCAAGTAACTACCTTTTTAACGATACCAATCACTTAGATAAACATCTTTCACCACTTTTAAAAATTATCTGAAATTGAGGCCTCTTTGTAGAAATTTTCACATTTCCCATGTAAATATGTGCTACAGCATTCCAAGTAATAATGGAGTAGCAATTTCAACATGTCTTTAAGTAATGTTCTGTTTAAAATATTCACTTTTTTTCAGTAAATTGCTCAACCTATCGTTTGGATCCATTACCTATTTCTCGAGTTATATAGTCTTGAGTTATATAGTCAACGATTTTGGATTTAAAATTGTTTCTCCTCAAAAATCTAAAATATTTAAAAATTAACGAAATTTCGTTAGGGCTACAGGGAAAATTGTTTCTTCTAATGTCCTCGGATTAGCTTTATATATATTTACGTAAGACACTCTTTCAAAATTAAAAAACAAATTGCATATATTCCAGAAGGAAATAGTTGATTTTAAAGTCGAAATAATTTAACCACCTTTTTGAAAAAAATTCAGAAAAAAATTAACTTTTTTTTTAATTTCTATTTCAAAAAAATATATATATTTTATGGAGTCCACATAGGTATACGGCTCCTGCATAAAAATATTTTAGATTATTGTACAGAATTCAGACAATATTTTTAGGATCCAAATAGAGCCCACCAAGTTATAAACAAACTAATGAAAAACATATCCAAAAATGGATGAAAATATTACTTTGGTCTAAATATCTTTTAAACTATAAGAGTTATACCACACATATAAGCATATTTTTGTATATAAAATATTTTTCAATAATAAAATTGAAAATCGAAAAATGAAATTGAAAAAAAAAAAACAACTTTGGAGATTCAGTTTTCGACCCAAGGGACCCACTAGGAAAATATTCTTCAGCAAATCAATTTCAAAACACCTCAAGAATATTCATGTGAATATTTCGTTGAAAAATCAAAATCAAAAGTTAACGAGTTATTTCCAAAGAAAATGAACGGTTTGGCCACTGCCGCCTTCCCTTTTAAGCTTTATACAGAGATCAAAGTTTTTAATAATAAATTTTAAAATTGATTTTAAAATTTTTAAATAAAATCAAGAATTTATTGCTTATTTTTACAACAAAAGCTAACATTAACCTTGTGCTAAAATATTTTGGCATATAACTGTAATATCTAACACATGATTCCTGCTATATATTTATAGCAAACGAAACCAGAAGAAGAAGCATAATGCATATGAGTTTTTGCAACTGTTTTGTTTTTATTAAATGAAAACAAATGAGGTATGTTTATGCTATGGAATCATATAGCACACGCATTTACTATTTATGCATATTTATATTTTATATTTGTATGTGTTGTATGTATGTAAAATGAGAATTTTTATGGTTAAGGGTGACCATTAGGAAACAGTTTCTAAAAACGGTATTAAATTTTTAGAAAAATGTTTATATAATAAAATCTAAAGCAAAAAATATTAACTTATTATTAAACTCTTAATTATGATCTAATTTTTTCATTTGTTTCTTATGGGTCATCCTATTTTTTATAGCTTATATATAGTTTATGCATAAAATGATGAAATATATGCATTTTGTCTGTTAAAATCTAGAAAAAAATATGAATAACAGAAATTACTTTTCCTCCTTTTTTTCGCACAACTATTTTGTGTGAAAAAAATCTCATATGCAATTTTATAGTTTTTTTATGCGTTATTTTGCTGCTATATGCCACATACATCAGTTTAATGTTTTCTTCCTTTTTTCAATATTTGTATACGCACATGCGCACTTTATTAAATAAAATTATAAATATAAAAAAATATCGTAATAAATATATAGAAAACCCCCTCTTCTCGAGTGCAGTATTGAAAGCAAAGAAATGTTGTACATAAATAAATTGAGTTAAAATTTTTTTCTAGCAAATTTTATTTCATATATATTTTTTTACATTAAACATTTGATGTATTACTGCAGTCTGACTGCCAGTTGTTTATTATTATTTTGCTTTTTGCATTATTATTTTATTTTTCTGAAATAATTTTAACATACGATGACTGACTGACTGAATAAGTAAGTATTCATGTAAGGCTTTTATAAAATGTTTGTATGTAACGTTATTTTTTATTAATATTATTATTTTTATATGTTGGCTGATTTTGTAGTTCCTGTAGACCTCCCTGTTGTAATAGTAGTGAATTTTGCTATGAAATATTGTATTCCGCACAGTGGGAAAAAATCAAATATATTTTTGGAAATATTAATGATGCAGTTTTGCTCATTTGAGGAACTATAAGTTCAACTTTTATTTGGTCTGTGGGCTTCTTATTAAGATTATATGGACTGCGATCCTTGGACTAGACTGGTATCCACATTATAACATTCGATTCATATACACATAACTTACATATATATTTTCCAAATTTTAGAAATTTTCAAGTTATGTAGTCAATTTTGAGTTCCAAGAAATTCACTTTTGGTCAATCTGAAAAGTCATACTTCAGTATTTCTATTTTGATACTCTTCTGTCCAGTCGCTGCCAAAAGTTATATCAAATAAAGTAGCAAATCGAACGTTAGAGAGATTTACGAATTTGTACTTTATTGCAAATATTAAAAAATGTTGATACCAGAGGTTTTCTTTTCTGAACCTACGTATATACACTTACACACATGCTTCGCTACCAAATTTTATCTGAAATTAACTAAATTATCAGAAATTTAAAACACATTTTTAAAACTCTGCCAACTGCAATTTTAGTGACGGCTTTTGTAGAAATTTAATTTAATAAATTTCATTTTATAAATATTACGGAATTGTTAATTCAAAATGATTAAATATAAATAAAATTATTTGTAACCAAATATAAAAGTGTTTGAATTATTTTCAAAACTCAAATAATTTAAAACTTCTTTATAGTCCTTTTTTCGCTCTTTATTAAAGTGTCTCTTTCACAATTTATTTGTTTTAAACTGTCTTAACATACGTTTGCCACACTTCATTATTTTCAATCAATTTGTTCTCAACAAAAATCAAATATCCTTTTTATTATTATTTTTTTTTTTGTAAATCAAAAACGTAAAACATGTCCCCCAACTCATTTATCTTCATCTCTTAAACAAAATACAACTCAGCAGCCCTTTATTTATTTGAAACTTTAAAAAAATAGCAACAAAAAAGGATAATTTATAAGGCAGACTATTGTATTATAAAATGTGTAACAGAGAAATATTTCTTTAAAGAAAAGCAACCCAGTAAACAATGTAGTTAATAAGGGGAACGACACCAAAACAATTTCTTTTAAGCAGAAAAGAATTAAAAATTAAGTAGAACTTAACTAAAACTGAATTAAAAATTAACTAGAACTAAATTAGAACTGAACTAGAACTGAACTAGAACTAAACTAGAACTAAACTAGAACAGAACTAGAAGTGAACTAGAACTAAACTGAACTAGAACTGAACTAGAAATAACTAGAAATGAACTAAAACTGGATTAGAATTGAACTAAATCTAAACTAAAATGGTACTAAAACTGAACTAAAACTGAACCAGAACTGAACAGGAACTGAGTTAGAATGGAACTAAAACTGAACAGTAGCTGAACTAGAACTGAAGAAATACTGAACTTAAACTGAACTAGAACGGAACACGAACCGAGCTAGAACTGAACTAGAATGTAACTAGAACGGAAATAGAACGGAAGTAGAAAAAACTAGAAATGAACTAGAACTGAGCTAAAATGGAACTAAAACTGAACTAGAACTAAATTAAGAATTATTTGTAACTCAATAAGAATTGAACAGGATCTCATTAAATGAAGTTTATTATACATTTTTAGTTTTATTTAGTATTCATCTCCTTTTTATCGATTGAATACAAATTTATTGAAAAATATCAAAGTCAAGATGTCTATTTGATAGTCAACACTATAACTTATTTTGTTCAACGTCTGAAGGAACTTCTACATTTAAAAGGCATGAAAATAAAACAATTTATTTTAAAATACATGAACACTCTCACTCACACATGCATAGACTTATTTATAGTATTTAATTTCACGCCTATTCCTCTTATTTCCCTTTACTTAACTGGTATTAGAGCTTTTAACAAAGAATGGAAGAAAAAAATCTAACCATTTTTCAAATTATTTTAATAGAACAACAACAAAAACAACATGTCTAAATAATATCAAATAAAAAATGTGTGTAGAAAAAACATTGCAAAATAAAATATTTACAAATCGAAATTGTTTTTTTTTTTAGATTTTGAAAAAAAGAAAAATAGAAAAAATACCAAAACGACAAATCAAATGTCACACAATGACATATAATTGCATGTCTATAACGACAAACACGGTTAGTGACAGTTCATTGACTTAAAAATGTAAAATAGAAAAAATAATGAATGAAAAAGAAAAATTACATTAAAACAACAATATT
Source organism: Cochliomyia hominivorax (assembly GCA_004302925.2). Lineage (NCBI taxonomy): Eukaryota > Metazoa > Arthropoda > Insecta > Diptera > Calliphoridae > Cochliomyia > Cochliomyia hominivorax. The sequence continues at coordinate 50,689,715 of PYHX02000495.1, read as the reverse complement.
AATGTAATGTAAATGTAAATGTAAATATATAAAGACAGTTTTATGAAAATATTCAAAAGAGCTAATGGAAATTTCATCATTTATAAAATCTTATTCTACAATATTTATCGAGTATTATTTACTCCATTTCTTTTCTATTGGGGTTTTCGAAAAAAATTCTAATATTTTTTTTATTTTCCGTTGGCATTTGCAAGAAATAACTCGGAAATCAATGATATTGAATGGTTTTTGTATTAAAAAAAACAATATAAATTGTAAATATAAAATACAAATTTTGTAGGGGGTTTGAAGTGACATGTTTTCCTATTTCAATACTTCCCAATTGTGAAGTACATGCAACCCTTTTGTTTCGCATTTTGTTTTCATGTTTTTCTGTTCAAAGACCACAAAAATAACCAACAATTTGACATTTAATTTTCTGACAATCAAATCTACTTTGGGCTTCTTCAATGCAAATAAAAATGTTAAGAATTAAATTTCGAAAAGAAATTTGAAAAAAAAAGTTTATTTTTAGTAGTTTAGTTCTAGTTCAGTTCTGGTTCAGTTCTGGTTCAATTCTAGTTCAGTTCTAGTCCAGTTCCAGCTCAGTTCTAGCTCAGTTCTAGTTCTATTTCAGCTCTAGATCAGTTATAGTTCAGTTCTTTTTCAGCTCTAGTTCAGTTCTAGTTCAGTTCTAGTTCAGTTCTAATTCAGTTCTACCTCAGTTTTAGTTTAGTTCTAGTTCAGCTCTAGTTCAGTTTTAGCTCAGTTTTAGTTCAGTTCCAGTTCAGTTCTGGTGCATTTTTTGTTCAGTTCTGGTTCAGTTCTTGTTCAGTTCTAGTCCAGTTCCAGCTCAGTTCTAGTTCAGTTCTATTTCAGCTCTAGTTCACTTCTAATTCAGTTCTAGTTCTATTTTAGCTCTAGATCAGTTATAGTTCAGTTCTAATTCAGTTCTAGTTCAGTTCTAGCTCATTTTTAGCTCAGTTTTAGTTTAGTTCTAGGTCAGTTCTAATTCAGTTCTGGTGCAGTTTTGTTCAGTTCTAGTTCAGTTATTGTTCAGTTCTAATTTAGATTTGGTTCTTTGGCTTCGTTGCAAACTTCTTTCTATTTCTAAGTAATTGAATACGCAGGGTGGAATAGAAGCAAATATAAATAATATTAAAAAACACTTCCTTCGAATTTAAACACCATAAAAGACAGATATCTAATGTTAAACATAAAATTAAATAAAGCAACAACAACAAAAATACATATAAAAAGTCGTAAATGTAAAAAAATTGATTTCAAAACTCTGAATACAACAAAATTACTTAATTCCATTAGTTGAGCATTAGCGAGTGAGTGCAATGTCACTTGTATTCAATACACTTGATGACTATAAAAATGTCTGTCTGGAATCACAACTAAAAAAGAGAAGGAAAAAGATAAATAAATACATAATACGTATAAAATGTCTGTAATAAAAAATCCAAATGTTTAAAAAAATTGTGTGCAAAAAATAAAAAAAACGAATACTTAAGCCACCAACAAAATAATGCTTAATACCTACAACAAAATGTTGCTGATGTTTCATAAAGTTGATGTTGTCATCAACAACAGCAACAAAAAACATTGTCATTATCGTCATCATTATGATTTTCCTTAACCAAAACAATGTCATCAAACTTTCGTAAAATAGCAACAGATACACACACATACTCGGTATTGCATTTTATTGAACTTAATGCCGCAGAAAGTGCAAAAACGCATCATGAGAAAAAAATGTAATAAAAATTGATAAACGTTAGTTTTTATGCGGGTGAAGCTATTTTCTTCCACTTAAATAAAATGTTTGACAAAAAGAGAAACCAAAAGAAAATCTACTAAAATGCATTTTTTCTATGTCATTTTTAAGTCTTCTTCTTCTTTTTTGGTTGAAACACTTATATAATCCTAAAATTTAATCCTTTAGTTAAATATTTAACAACTTTTATTTTCTTTAATAAAAATATAATTTTATTATTGTAGAAATAATCATTAAATTTAATTTTCAACTCATGAGTTTGTTTTGAATTTTTACTAGCAAAAACACTTAAATAAATGGAAAATTTTATTTAGAGAAAAAATATTTAAACAAATTTGTTGTTGCATTTGATTAAATTGTGAAAATTTTGTTATTTACTCACCTGAAAAAAAATACAAAACTTTTGAAAACATCACAATCATCATTATCGTAATGATCATCATGAACATTTAAAACTTTATTAATTTAGTAAAAATAATTTTTGTACAAAATAATTGTGCTTAAAACCCCAAAAAAGAGAGAAATAAAATAAATAAGAGGGCGGTGAAAACAAAGTATTTGAAAATAAAAACGAGTAAATTTAAAACCTTTTAACCACAAATTATTTGCAAATTTAATTAAATATAACATTATTTTGTATTTCATTTGCAAAAATTAATTGTGCAGCCAATAAGTGTTATGGATTTATTTGAAAAAATTAAAAATAAAAGCGAAAATTTATATACAATTGAAACTTTAAAATTAGTGAAGCCTAAAAGATAACAGGAAAAATACCCTACAAATAACAAAAAATGCAAATTTTACAAAAATTGGTTATAGTTTTTATCTCACTTAAAAGTATGCAATGGATGTTAATAATTATTTTCACCTAAAAATATACTATAGATTTTAAAGTGTTTTTTATTTTTCAAATGAAATTGCCGCAGTACATGAAATTTTCTCAATCACTTAGGTTATTTATATTAAAAATCTTTTTTTTATTTTTATTGCAGACCCAAGAAATATTTTTTTTATATGTTATAACCCTAAGCTTTAATTTAGTTCCATATCTTCCATATATACATATTTTATATATTTTTAATAAATGGCATATAAGTTCGTTATTCCAATTATTATTACTGATTCCATTGCTAAAATATAGCAAAATCGATGTAATAGGAAATAAAAATCAAACATTTTTTCCCAAAAATATGCCTTTTTAAGAAACCTTCTCTTTGACATATGCAATCGCATTTCAAAAGTTATATACTTCTAACAATAAAAAGCTTAACCTTAATTAAGGTAAAAGGCTTTAAATTAAATTTCTGAAATTTTTGCTTTATTCTAATCTAAATTATATTAAAAATTGAAAATTATTTCTGCCTAAAAGGATGACGTTTCTTCTAGAATTGCATCTGAAATGTGCTCATCTAATTGTTTCAATAAGTATTTGAAGTTATACATTTCAAGATAAAATATTAAGAAGATTTTGAAAAAAAATTCTCCTAAAATTATGCAAAAGATTTTTTAGTTTTTATCCCAAATATATGCAATGAAAATTAAAGCAAGGTGCATTCATAGCATGTAAATATTCCATGTTAAATATTTTTTAAGTTCATTTTTCACTTTTGTTAAAAAAAAAACAAAATAAGAGAAATAATTGCCAGACATTTTAAATAACTTGTTAAGGATTCCACAAAATATGCTATAATTTTTTGGTGTGATAATTAATCTTAAGGTACTTAGAGTCTTATAGATTTAAGCTTTTTTATATTATGACAGTTATTGAAGATATATTTCTCCGAAAAATATACCAACCTTTGTTAACATTTTTTCGCCTAAATATATACAAAAGTTAATTATTGAAAGACTCTTGATGAGGACTCTAATTATGCAATTCGCCTAATTGTACAAGTATTCTCATGACCCAGTAATATGCAATTGTATTCAAAACCACAGCATATTTTTTGGGATTTAGAATACAAAATCTGATCTGCCTCAAGGTGTTAGTATACACGGTTTTAATAAAAGTTGATCCAAATATTGAAGTAAACAAAAATTTTAAACAAAAACTTTATATATTAAAGCATACTTTTAGGGTTTCCATATAGAAAATTTTGATGTAAATTAAATTTTAATTTTTTTAAATTCAAATTTTAAAAATCAAATGCTAAATCATAATCTTAAAAAAGTCAGATATTTACAATTTTTTACCCACAAATTGGCATCAGATTTAATAAATTTAAATATTATATAGAAAATATATAGGATATAAAATATATTTGGTATTTTTAAAATTTATATATAAAGATAGTTTTTTAAACCGATTTAGTTCTCCCACTGTTACTTATAAAACCTCTGAATCGAACATACATGGGACACGAGTATACAGCCCTTTATTAAGCAAAAAAGTAAAATAAATGAAAAATCTCTATGCAACATGAAACATTTTTACTATTTGCTGAAATATCAATTGTATTATATAGCAAATGTGCCATAGACTACTACAAATACCAACAAACAAATAAAATAGTCTCTCTCACACACACAATCAAAGAAATAAATTAACAAAAAAGGAAAAAAAGAACAAAAACTTTTTTAAGTGTATAACAGCAAACAAAAAAAGCAATGAGTTTGTGCATAGAGTGTTGCAACATCATATAATAGCAACAAAAAAAAAAAAACAAAAACAACATCTAACAGCAACAGAAGCAGCACGTTTAATTGATTTATGCTTTTGCAAATAGCTATTAGTGTTGCTATTGCTATTAAACATGTTGCATGGTTATGGTTTTGTTATGGTGTTAGTAGCAAAACTACAAATGTATAAGTAAAAAAAATGTACGTATGTGTTGAGTTACATGGTGGCCTGTGACTAAAAAAAGAAACATTTATTCTATAACATACAAATAAAATATAGCAAAACTACATTAAAACATAAATAAGGAAAAAAATACAGAAACTATTGATTGTTAGTTCAGGAGGAAAAAAATATAAACTCTTATAACTCTTATGGCGAAATTTTTATACGCCCCAACCATTTTCAATGTGTTAAATTAAAAAGTTTTTTTTCGATTTTTTTTTCAATATTTTTTTTATTCATTTTCTGTTTTTTTATTATAAATTTTATTTTGCAACTGTTTGTTGGATTTTTGTACAGGAAAAGCCTCATAAAAGTTCAATTGATTTTCAATTAAACAGACTGTCGTTAACAGATGAAAGTTTTGAGTTTTATTTCTCGAGGTTTTTTTAAATATATTATTTTTTTAATAAAAGTATTTTATTTTATTAAAACTGGATAAAAATAAAGAGTTTTATAAAGAATATCGTTGCAAGTGGAAGTAGTTTGTTCAGATATAAAATAAATCGATTTTTTACGTATTTTTTGACACAATTTGTGTAGAAAGATCTATTTCAAGGAATCAGTTTGACTAATTTTAATCTAATCCTCAACAATAGCTTCAACAATAGACATTTCTCTCACAAAGAAATATTCCATTCCATGTCTATTAAATACTGGTTCAATAGTTTATTTCTTTCTATAACTGAATTTCACTTCCTAAATATTTCCTCTCAGGTAATGCTACAATATTTAATTTCGTTCGACGTTCAAACTCAATATTCAAAAAGTATTTATATATTTTGGATAAAGCTTGATTATAATCTTAGATCAAAACTATATCATTTCATCTGAAAGGGAAGATTCAATCACTGAAAGATTAAGGTTAGAAAGCAAAATATCTAAGCTTTCATTGTGAGTTTCTCAATATCAGTTCTTAACAGTACTTCCTTATAATATAATAAAAATTGAACGGTACTTTAATAGAATAATTGTAGAACTATCTTAATTAGAGCTTTAAGATCTCGGATGCATAATGGCAACATATAATCTCATCATGCGTCTAGTTTTATTTTCTGTCCTAGAAACAAACGTGAGAAGTTCTCTTCATCTCATTAAAAACTCTCTGTAATGATTGAGTCATACAAACTATCCAAATTCCGAAATACGTCATCCCATTAAAAATTTCAAGAGGAATTTTTAATAACAATATAGAGATGATGTTATATATCTCTATATTGTTATTGAAATTATAGTTATCGGATGATATACATTTTTGAAACATTTCAAATAACATGAAACCTAACAGAAATTTTAAATAGTTGAAGGAAATAGAACTCTATATTATTAATAACATTAATAAGAAGCTTTTTCAGTAAGAGAATTTTCTGAAAGTTTAGTAAAGAAATCAAGACTTTAGAAAGTTTTAAAATTAGAGAATTATTTGAGCTCTTAAAAATCTTGCCATTTTTTGAACTCTTTTAAAGAGAAAATAAACATTTTGAGGTTTCGATATACCAATTAATTCTCTAAACTATTTGGAAAGCTGTTATGAAGAACTTTTCATAAGCTGCATTTGAGAAAGCTTTGACGGCAAATACATTTGCATTCTGCAAATTCCTTTTAGAATAGCCTTAGTAGAAAAGAATAATAATATATATTTTGGAAAGCTTTAATTAAGAGTAGAGATTTTTAAAACTTCAATTAATATTTTTTGAGCTTTTGGTAGAGCTTTCATATTATAACCTCACTTTTGAGAATTTATATAAAATATATCAATTATAAAAGCTTCTGAAAGTAATCGGTAGATTTTTCTCTGTTAATATTTTATGTTTAGTAAATACTTTACATAATATAATTTGGAGAAATATAAATTAACATGACCGACTTAAAGATTTTTATAACATATATTGAGGGCAATGAAAGAAATCTAGAAGTAATATAATCAATTTTCAGAATATAAGCAGTGTTTTTCAATATCAGATTGCAAAAAGCTTAAAATGAAACAGAAATAAAATAGGGAATATACGAAACCTTTATTCATCGTAAAGAAAATTTTCGTTAATTTTACGTAAATTCTTCAAATTGACGAAAAACAAATTCTTTATATTGATGAATATTATTTAAATTTACGAAATTTTGGTAGAATTGAGGAATGAATTACGTCAAATTGTTGTAATAATTTAATATCTACATTGATTATAGAATATTTTCAGAATTGTAAGAGCGAGAATATTCAAATTTGGTTCAAATGACAACCTTAAAGGACTGTTTTACTGGACAGAATGTAAGTCAAATAGGATCAGGGGAGAAGTAGGCTACATACAAATCAAATATAAAATATCGAATGTATATAGATCTACTACAGCGAAAATTTGGTCCCAATTACATTTTTTAATATACGTCAATTTCTAAAATTTCTTTAGAGGTAGTGCAATGTCAAAGGACGGTGGTGAGCCGGTCGGCTTGTATTTCTGATGAAAAAAAAGTAACCACGATCCCTGTCCTAACTGCAAAATTTATAGTTTATTGCAGTAAATGTATCATCCATGTGTCAAATTTCATGAGATTTTCTGCATTAGTTATATAGATATGCTGCTTGCAAGGAGGATGCTCTCACCGATTTTCCATGCAGAAATCTTATAGCGCATAATGTTTTGAACTTAAATAATATCAGCGTGTCAAATAAGCCTTGAAGCCATAATCGAAGTTTCAAGTTCTCTGATATATAACTTTATTTTTACCGAACCGATATTGCTGATTTTATTTTAGACGAACTTTGTCTATTATTGCGAGTTGAGCGTCAAACAGATAGGCAGGCGGACATATATTGTCTCAGATGATATGATCCGAGTACATACACATTATGGGTTTTAGGGGATTCTTTTTTGAAGTTACAAACGGAATGACAAAGTTTATAATATACACATTTCGCACATTTTAGCACCCTGTATTTTTTAAAAATGGTTCATAATTTTTAATAAAAACTGTATTATAATGAAAAAGTTATATTTGATTCATTTTTTTAACATTTTCTAGACTTTCAATCAAAAATATTTTGATTTATTTTTACAAGCCACTTTTGGGTAACAAAGACAAAGTAATTCTAGGAATTTCAACAAGGAAATCGTATATTTATGTTAAAACATCAGAACTGATGTCAACACATTAAATGACAGTTTAATGAAAAAAAAAAAAAATATGAAATAAATAAAATAATTTTATATGTTTTGGTAATCTAAAGGGAAAAAAACATTATTGTCAACATGCAAATATGTAACACAAGAAAGAGACGTCAATACAAGAAATATGTAACATATGGCTAAAAACCATGACACCCTATTTTAATGCTCTTTTTTTAGGGTATGAGGAGGGTAAGAAAAAGAAACTCGTGCTAACGCCCGGATATAGGCTTTCTTTTTTGTTGATTGTAAATTTTTTTGGCAAAAACAAAAGATTCAATAAAACGTATTTTCGAAATGCTTTTGTGTTTGTTTTCTGTTTATAATCTTTTAACATTTGTAACAAAGTCTACGTGTTTTTTGCCAGAAATAGAATGGAATAGAAAACATGTCATTAATATTGGCAAAGTGAAATAAAGAGGAGCATTATACTATATGATTACCAATACATAAAAGAAAATCATATCTACATATATTAAACATTATTGAAAGTTTTCAAAACAAAGAGCTTGATTTTTTTTCTGTTTCTTTTAAAATCATTTCCGCATCCATGGCCATAATATGTAGAGATATTTTAAGTCGAAATAGTAAAAATCGTTCCAACTGTGAGCAAATACTTTAAAGATGTAACAAATGTTTTTTGCTTTAACTGCTAAAACTAAAGTTTTAGAATATTTTTGGTATTATAGATCGTTTGCCTTCCATAGGCATTCACTCAGCTACTCACTCACTCACTCTGCCTGTTATATTCCTTTCTTATCACGTACAATTTTCATCAATATCGTGACGTTTTCAAAATAAATGTTTTTTGTTTTTCTTTTTCTCCATGATGCTTTATATTTGGTCGTTACTTATTATTTCTTATTTTTGGCCTTTAGATCTATTACCAATAAGCTCCTGCTGTTCCAAGTTCTTTTCTATTTTTTTCTCTCTTTCTGTATGTGATTTTGCTAAAATTTATTTTGGCATTTAAAATAATTTTTTTGTTCTTTCATTCTGTCGTGTATTTTTATTAATAACATCAGTCACTCACTTAAATTTTTCCATTTTCTTGTTTTTAGTCATGAAATTGTTTTCATATGACTTTGCACAATATGGGCCAAGTTTATATGTTATTCTGCCGTTTTTTGGTTTTTGGTTTTTGTCTTATATTTAAATGGGGGTTAATCCATAAGTGACATTTAATTTTTTTCTTTTAAGTTTTGGGGGGTAAAAAGAAAACAACTCCTTTTCGATTTTAAAATATTTTAAAGGGAGATTTTGTTTTGACATTAAAAATTAATTCAGTTAAATAAATATTACAAGATATCAATTTCTAAGAATTTTTATTGAATTCTTTTAACAGCAAATTGTAACAAAAGTGTGAATTCATAAATCTGTGAGTTAAGATTTTTGAATACTTTTTTTAGAGGACCTCTATAAAGCTGAGAAACTAAAAAAATATTAAGAGTTTCAAAGAAGCCAAGTTCTATCGATATGGAGACACTAATGAACAGTGTGTCCAAATCTTTTTTTTTAGTTAGAGTTAAGGTGTTTTCGTGTTGATCTGGAAGAGTATAGGTGAGGAGAGATTCATAAGGTCTATAGATATATATACAGATTTTATATTTCTAAATTCATAAATCAATTTTTAGCAAATTAACCTGATCTGATAAGGGCCTGAGTTATTCCGAATAAACATAAAAATTCTATACTTCAACAATGTGGAATTTCATTAAGAGATCTATAATAGTTTTGGACACTTTTTGATATGTTTCATGGAAAAAGGTCTCCATTTTTTATAAAAATCTGAAAAATCTTTAAAAGTCGAATTTTAGGTTAAAACTGTTGATCATTAATACATTTTTGAAAAGATCAATAATCTTTGTGTTTGAAAACGTTAAAATGTAAAAAAAGGTCGACTTGCGATCGCTTATAATTCACGCAAAAAAAAAAAATATTTAAATGATGATAACTTCATAGTTAAACGTTTAAATCCATTTCACAAAAATCGAAACTTCTTGAGTTTTAAAATACAATTTCAATAAAGAACTCGAGAGTTTTTGCTAAATTTGAATTTTATAGAAAAGTAATTCGTTTTGTAAAAATGATTCAGATTTTTTACTCAATATTGAGTTTCTTTTATTTTTCTTAATTCTATATTTTTCGACAAAACTTAAATTTTTCATCGTTATTCGTTAATTTTGCTTAGCTTTATAGAGAACTCTATGAAAGAGTTTTATATAGTAGAAAGAACTTTTAAAGTTATTTACTAAATACTGCTCCTTTATAAAGAACTCTTCCATAAACCTCTTTATTCAAAGTATCAAAGGAATATTTTATGGATTTTTTTGGAAACTAATCCCAAAAAATGATTCAAAAGACATTTCGTAAAAATGTCAAGGGTCGATTCTTTTTAGACTTAATTAAATAGACTCAAAATTGACATCGGGAAGATTTTTTGAAGGGTCTTTATATATTTTAATAAAAAAAACTTCTTGATTAAATTCCTTTACAATGAAACCTAAAAGATATTAAATCCAAGTTTTAAGAAATATCTGTCTTTTATATTATATTCCCTTTTATAAATTTTATTATTTGCAAAAAGGAGAAAAATCTTTAAATCTTTCAACTGGAATCATCTTCATCATCATCATTTTTGTCTTAATAACTAATCATCTGATGGTTTTTACTACAAATAAAATTGACCTTAAGATAAATGACACAAAATAAAGCAAAAGACAAAAAGAAATAGAAACTAAAAAGAAAAAATTTAACTAAAAAAATACAAAAACTAAATCTTATCATTTTCTTAATAAAAAATAGTTAAAAGAAAAAAAAAAAAAAAAAAAAAAAAACAAAGTTTCCTGAAAAACTCAAAACAGAAAAGAAAACTTTTGACAAAACCTCAAGAAAAAATTATAAAAAAATTGCTGGATGTAAAAGAAAAAATAGAGGAGAAAGAACGTTTTTTATGCTTACAACACGTATTGAATGGCTACGACATTTAAGCTTTTTTTCTGGCAAGAGAAAAAACAGCAGTTTTTGGATAGATGGACAGACAAGCCAGCCATACGGCATTATAACCATTCATGACCATAAATGTGCCCTAAAGGATGATCACAAACAGAAGACCCAAACAAATGACGAATAAAAAAAAGAGAGGAAAACTAACAAGACAAAAACAAGTAAAAATGTTATAGTCGGTCAAGTCCGACCATGTAATAGCCTACACCACATTGTTGATTGTAAATGACAGCAGCAAAAAAATTAAAAACGATCCTCGTATAATTTAGTATTTCTGTTTTATGTTTAGTATAAAGCACATTAATATGATATGAAGACTTGTATGAAATTCATGCATTTGAAATTCATATAAAACTTGGGACGTTATATCGGAGCTAGAGGAAATGATGAATTGACCCTCGTATAATTTCGAACATCAATTTTAGATTGCATTTATTTTAATTTCAACAGTTGTTATTACAATACCAACATTTAGGATCTTCAAAGTGATATTTGAAAGGGGGCATGTGTAGGACCAACATTTTCATAATTTGGCACATCGATTTAGAGTATCATAAGACATATAATTGTTAAATTTTCTTGAAATCACTTTATACACTTGGGACTATCATGACCTTAAACCCCTACTCCGGGTTGACACTTACATGTGAGCTACCTGAAATATTCGACCGAATATGTTTAAGAAAAACGCTTTGTCCTTGATCCAAAAAAAATAACAACATGTACCAAATTTCATAAAGATATCTCAGAAATTGTGACTTATGTCGGCTCCGAAAGTGATTCTGAGTCGAACCACCTACGATGGTGTAGGGTATAAAAAATATTTGTTACTTTTCTTTCAAAACAAAAAATTCTTTATAGATTTCCAGAAAAAAGCGAATAAACGAAGACTTAAAACTTGTCTGTTTGCTTTTCAAATGGCCAAAATAATACAACAACAACAGCAACAACAAAAAACCAAAGTTGGCCATTGGCTTTATGTTATGTTTGCAAAACATAACAAAAATTCTAAGTTATCCTCCTTTTCCCTTCTTTAATCCGAAAAAAGTAACCAAAAACTTGTTTTCTTTTAGTTTAAATTCATATTGAGAAATAAAATTTTTACTTTTTATTCTGTTTTAGCCAGATTTATGTTTTCCTGCTTGACTGCATTGCCAGAATAAACAACAAAAAAGAGTCAAAAGAATGAAATTTTCTTCGTTTGCTTGCAACATCTAACTGATGTTGTTGCAACACGCAGCAACTTTGGATCTTCTTTGCGTCTTTCTTATATCTGTATTCTTCTTTTGCCGGCATACGAGGGAGTCACTCAGTTAGTCATTGAGTCCAGGGTAATATTAACATTTCTTGACTTTGTCATATTGTATTGGTGCTCTGGGTTTTTTGTTGCTACCAAAAAAAAATCGGTCTGTTGCAAAATGATATGCATTTAACTATATTTGCCACAGAGAAACATAAAGGATTCTTTTTTATATGTTGAAAAATACTTAAAGAAATAAACAACATTCTTATTTGCTGCTTTTAGTTTAAAGATGCTTTGATTTTTTGCGATTTGCTATAAGAAGTACCACATGACTAGAAAAACGGCCTAAAAATTTAATTTGAAAGGATTTTATTCACTGTGATTTCAACAGGCAACAGTCATCTTTGATCATGGAAAATCTACCTATAAAAATCACATTTTCCTGTTGTTTAGATTGAATCATATTTTCACTTGTAGGGAAATATTCGTACATGATCATAAAAAAGTCCATGGACAACAAACAGATTACATCAGGCAATATTTATGCTCATTGGAAGTCCACAGATAAAAACTGTATTTTGATTTTGGTTCATATCGGATCATATCGGTTGGGATAAAAGTGTCAAGACACAAACAAAATCAATTTAATTGACTTTTAGATCAAATACTTTTGTCGGTTTGTCGGATTATTTAAAAATACTTAAATAATTATAGTTTCTTCTTCATATAAAAAACATGTCGATCTTGTTTAGAACAACAAATTTTTTCAAGACAAAATATTTTTGTCATTTTGTCGGATGATCGTTAAACAATAATTGTCTGAAATTATATAGATATTAAAATCGGTAACCAATAAAGCAATTTTATTCAAACTATTCGTTTAAAACTAATAAAATTGTATGTATGTCGGGTGACCAAAATCTTTTGTTAATAATTTTCTTTTCCTAAATATTTGATCTTTCAAAAAGACCATACAAAATCTTCGGTTAACTTAATTTAATAAAACATTTAAATTTATTCTCTCAACAAAAATTGCTTACCGATTTGACTCGAAGATCTTTATATAACATTTGTTTGAATTCGATGATATTTCTCGAAGATAATTTATCGGAATTGTCGGATGATTTTATTTAAAGTTGTCTGATGTTTTTAATTTGTTTATATTTTAAAAATGTCGAATCATACAACATTTGCCAAAAACGCTTATTTTATTGAACTGTTCAATTTACGTTTTGTAAATAAATTATTGTCGGTTTTATCGAATGGGTTCAAAGTCTGCAAATATTTATTATCCGAAGGTTATTATTTTGTATTTAAAGGCAGTAAAACTCACCTTAACTCATTCTTTCTTTTTGTCTGAAATGTATGCAATTTTTGTCTGTTTGTAGGTAAATTTTTTTTATATTTTTAAATTCTCAATTAAAAATGTTGTCAGATTATAAAAAGTTTAAAATTTGTCGGATGATTTTTAATCTTTTGATGAAAAATATTAGAAGTTTGTTTTTTAATTACTAAATTCTATAAATAAATTTTGGACAGACATATTTGTCAAAATGGTTTTGATTAAAATGATTTCTAAATTAATATTACAAGAAAATTTTAACGCCGAATTTATTTCTATTATCTGTCCTAACTTTTATCCTTGTGGATAAAATTTTTGGAATTTTTTTGTCTGATTGTCGGGCAAATTTATTTTCTAGTTAATTTCCTAATGTAACTGATTTCACTTTAGGACATGATTTCTTTTACTTAAAAATAAAATAAATCTTTAAACATTAACTGAAATTTCCTTAATTATTTTCTTAATTTTTTCCTCGTCAAACGAGATCTTAGTGTTGCATCTTTAAGTAATTGAAGTTCAGTTTCATTTCTACTCATTTCTTGTTTAGTCTTCCCGACTTTTTTCAAACTTAAATGGCTGCTAAAATATGTTAAGATGTTTGCAATTTTGTTTAATTTCAATAAATATATATAAAAATCTCACTGTTTAAATGTCTGTCCCAAATGTTTGTCTAATGGTCACTGTGGTAATATAAAAGTCTTTTACGTGACTTTTGTAGTTCTCTTTTTTTTTCATTCAAAACTTTGTTTCTGTATACAATTTTTTTCGATTATTTTAAAACCTTCTAAGTGCCTTGTGTTCTTTGAGGTTTATTTTTTTGTGAAAAGAGACATAATATTTAACGTCTCTTTTGATGTTAATTAATGCTGAAATATAAGAATTTGCAAAAGGTTACAAGCAGAAGACCATTAAAAAAGAAATAAATTTTAAAAAGTGATTTTAAGAAATAAATCAGGGGAAATAAAAATAATTAGCACTTCAACGTTTATAATAATAAAGATAAATTGATAGTAAAAAATATTAAAAATTTTGTACTTGACTTTTCTGGCATATTTTTGTCTGTTTGTCGGATGCTTAAATTCTAAGTGCATTTTTCTTTTTTTATTTAATAATTATAAATTCTAATTTTTTTAATGACTGATGTTATTTGATGTATGGGTCATAAATTTTTTGTCTGTTTATCTGATAACGTTTTTTAGATGTTTTCTTTTAAAATGTTTTTCAATTAAGCTTCAATAGTACTTTCTGTTATTTTGCTCGAACAGGTAGTCCTCCGTTCAAAATCCATCAGACTTTTGAACACATTTTTTGTTTTCTTCAATTCTCTTTTAACAAGAACCCAACATCTTTTCACTGGGCCTGACTGCTGGCAGCTTGGTGGATTTGCATCTTTTAGTACAAATATTTGTTATTGTTGAATCGCTCAAGGTATTGTTTTTCGTAGTGACGAGATGCCAGGCCAAAAATAAGTGGACACTTTGAAACGTCTTATGAATGAAAGCAACCTTTTTTCTAAACATCCTTGTCAAAATTTCGGCCGTTGTAACAAATGATTGGTTGCATTTACCGCAACTGCATATTGACTTATATTCCAATAACATTTTGGGAAATTTGGACCGCTTTTGCGTCCTGAACTTTTCTGCAACATTACAAACATAACACAACAACATCAGCAACAAAAAATTTTTGACTGAGCTTACCGGGCTGCTGCATTTGTAGGGAGCATTTTTGAAAATGCTTTCTGTTTTTTTGTCTAAAAAACATTACGTGGACCATTTCTACTACCTGCATCAGGTCTTCTATTTGATAATAATGGAAATAGTTTAACTGCAGACTTTTTACAGGACCAATTTAGATTTGTTTGACATTTAACAACTTGATCACAAACAATTTCAAATAAACCTGAAATAAACGTTTTTTTTTTTATTAAAACGCTTAATAAAAAATGTATGTTCAGAATTTTTCGATCTTACTCCTTAATAGTTTGTCGGTCAGACATTTACCTTAAACTGTAGTTGGAATAATTATATATTAGATGTTTAAATATTAAGAAACAAATTGTTCTAATTTTTTGTAAGTAATATTTATGTCGGTTTTTCGGATAACTTTTTTCTCCCAGTGTGGTTGAATAACAAAATTTTTATATTTACATAATATTTTAATCACATAAATAAAATATTTTTTTAACTAAAATTTTGATATATAATAAATTGCCGAACTATTTTGCCTGATGATGATAATTTGTCGGTCAGACATTTATCTTTAACTTGTATTTTGAATATTTTTGTAATATTATCGGTACATATTTAAGTATATTTAAAAATGAAGTAAAAACTTTAAATTTCCTAATTTTTGTAATGAACAATTTGTCGGTTTCTAGGATAATTGCTTTTGTCTTTTTGTCGGTTAAATAATAGCACATTTTATTTGTATGATTTTTTCAAAGTCTAAAATAAATATTTTGTATTATTTTCTGAATTGTCTTCTTAAATTAGTACTATGTACGACTCTAATGTCTGACAATTTTTGTCTGATTTTCGGATGACTTTAATGAAGGTATTTTCTTATCTTGTAATGTTTATCATTCATATAATTTTTGTAAGTTAAAATCTTTTTCATGTTATTATGAAATAAAATCCCCGAATATATTTGTCTGTTTGTCGGATGCCTTCATTTCATGTATGATTATAAAATTTTATGAAAATAATCGTTATAAAATAATTTTCTTACCAAATATTAACAAATTAATTAATTTTGCAATACTTCCTTAATTACCATTATTTTACCATTTCTTTCATATTTTTTCCCACATATTACTTGCAAAATACTCCCAGAAATCTGTCAAAATACTTACTTTCTCCATATTGCCATTCAATATTATTTTCTACAATTTCTAGCTGCTGCTGTTATTATTATTTTCATTTCATTTTTTCTGACATTTGCAGCAACAAATAATAATATATTTTTTTCTTCACATAACATCACACATTATGAGCAAAAATAGAGAAAAAAGCAGCTTAACATCATAAAAATGTTTTTCAACTCTTACGTCTTTTATAAACATTATAAAACAGCAGGAATTTAATATTATTGCTTGATAATGCCGCAGCTATAGATACAACATGATGCAGCAAAACTAGCAACAGCATCAGAAAATGCTACAATTTCGCTCCCTTCCTCCCCAAAAACACACCTCTTATAACAAAGAAAAAAAGACTTTAATAACAAAAATTGCTGTTGTTTATAAGCGTTATCATTTCACTGTCTGGTTCTCCCTATAACCCTCTCCATTTGTCCCACTCTCTTCCTCTATTTATATCTTTATTTGTCTGTCCAATTTTGTTGCAAACTGTCAATATTCATTGTACGTGTAAAAGTACTTTTTATAACTTCAATTGTTGTTGTTAGTTTTTCTTTTCACTTCTTGTTGCTATTGGCATATTTTGTTGTTGTTTTTGTTGCTGTTGCATTTGCTGCTACTGCTGCTTTTATATTTCACAGTAGCTAAAATTGCTATTGCTATTTCATTGCTACTTTATTTAACTGCCACAACTACTGTATTGATACTTTTATTGTTTTCATTTTCATATGTTCAGCATGATAATAATGATGACATTGATGATGATCATCATCATCATGATGATGATGCTGCTGCTCCCAGTTGATTTCTTATTTTCTTTTCAATATTTTTTTTCGACTTTTTTGTTTTAACTATTTAATTTTATGCAGCAGTTTTACAACTGTCATTCACTTGTAGTTTTGTTTTTATTTTCAGTTTTATTTTTTTGTTTTGTTTTTCGTATTTTACATTACTTTTAGATGTCAATGTCTTGTTTTGTATAAATATTTCGTTATTTTTTGTTATTTCTTTATTTTGCAATAGTTTTTTTGTAAAATATTCAAAACAGGGGTGAATAATTTTTAAAATGTAAATTTTTGTTTAAATACAAAATTTGAAAAAATAAACAAAATATTAAAGTTTCAACTGAGTTCAGTTTCAATAAAATTTTGGAAAAATCATTTGAATATTTTCGGATTGTAGATCCATTATAGATCCATTTTGTGATTTAAAATAAATAAAAAATGTTGGTGAATTAATTTTTTTAATTTAATTTTTATTTCTTTCCCAAAAAAAGAAGAGTTTTTCATATATGATTTTTCAAGAAACAGTTTTTGATAATGAAAAAAAAGTTCGGTTGATTTTATTGCTATAAAAATGACGGTGAATTTTCCTTTATAGAAAATTTTTTAGGAATTTTTTTAAGGGACAATTTTGGTAAAATTTCCTTTATAGAAAAATGTTGGTGAATGGTTTGAAATTTTTTAGCAGGAATTTTTTGGTTGGATATTTTTCTATAGAATTTTTTTTGGTGAAATTTTTACAGATTTTTTATGGTAATTTTTCTACAGATATTTTCTTTTTGATTATTTTTTCATAAATATTTTTGTGGGTACAGAAAATTTTTTTGGATGAAATTTTTCAATATATTTTTTTGATTGCAAATTTTCCATAAAACATTCTAATTGAAATCTTTTATAAAAAATCTTTTTTGAATGAAATTTCCCTACAAAAATATTTTTAAACATTTTTCTTGAAAGAATTTCTTACCGAAAAATATTATTCTATAGAATATTTTGGTTGAAAATTTTTATTTAAAAAAATGTTTATTGAAAATTCCTGGCTAAGAATAAGAATTTTTTTTGTAAAAAAATCATTTTTAATAGAAAAATATATTTTTTTTAATTAAAATTTTTCACTTTCTTTTTTTCCAAATAAAGATTTGGATGATTTTTTTCTAAAGAAAAATTAGGATGTTTTTTTTTTTGTTATTCTTAAGAAAAATTCAGATTTTCCTGATTTCTAGTGAATTTTTGCCAAAAAATTTGTAAAGAAAAATTCTCTATGTATTTTTTCTAAAGAAAAATCTAAAATGAATTTTTTGCAAATAAAAGTTTTGGATGATTTTTCTTATAAGGAAATCCAATATATTTTTTAATAAGAATTTAAATATTTTTTTAGAAAATTTATGAACATATTTTTCATGATGAATTTTTTCTTCGAAGATAATTTTAGTGAAAATTCTTGATGATTTTTTTCTGAAGAAGATTTTAAATGAATTTCTTCTAAGGAAAATTCATATTATTTCTTTTCTGATAAAAATTTCTAATAGTTTTTCCTTATTAAAAGTCCTATTTAATTTTTAACGTTATAAAATCGATTTCTTTTAATTTCAAAAATTGAGGTTTTCCGATCCGCTTTTGGTAATTTTTCCTTAATTCTTGGCCATAAAATCTTTAAAGAAAATTTTAAATAATTTTTGAATTGTGCTTTATATCAGCTTATTTTTCTTTTATTTAAAAGTGAAACTAAATTGTTACCTTATCAAAAAGGAGCAGCCATATGTTGTCTTTTGTAACTCGCGCTTTATTCCCAACATTCCACTAAATATCACTTTCTTAAAAACAAAAATAAAACGATCAATTTCAAAACACACTTGTTATACTTCTCAAAATATCATGACCTAAAGAATCCCTAAAAAAAATTTCGAAGACGACAGACCGAAAATTTTCCAAACAAAAAAACTATACATTTCAACTAATTACGAGTTGAAAAATGAAACACGATCAAAAATAAATGTAAAAGAGTGCAATAAATGATCATCACAGACTTGCAACGGAAATAGCGCATTAAAATTCACTCTTCTAAAACAAAAACAAATATAAATAAACAAATGTAAAATTTAGTTTAACTAAAAAGGGAAGTATGACTAAAGTTTAAACTGGCATTAAGGGTCACTTGTTTAGTTATTAAAAAAAGTAAACATTTTTGTCTGAACGAGAGGGGAAGATGATTTTTATAGAAATGTGTCAGTTAAGTATGAGTTACAAGCAACAATTGTTTCTTGAGTGAAGGAATGAATGATGTTTGAAATAGTGACAGGGGCTGAGACAAAAGACAGTTAAATAAATATTTACCGGAATTAAAGTTCCTTTATTTAATTTCTTTATTATTTTTAATTTGATATGCAAGTGGGCAAAGAAGTGAGACTAGATAGTTAGTGAATAGGAAGTGATGACATTAAGTCAAGTGTCAAGGGATAAGGAGAAAGAATTTAAACGGAAAAAAACAACCTCATTTGCTGAATTGATATTTGTCAGTATCGAATCGACAACAGTCCACATGATATTTCTAAAGTAAAAATTTAAAGCATTTTCAAAGGGGCTTGCAACACATCCGACAGGAAAGCAACCTGGTTAGCTCAAGTTTAAAAACATATGAGGCTCAAATGATTCCTATCAGGAACGCTTCTAAAAATTTAGAGACCAAAACATAGTACGGAAATTAAAGTGAAGTTTTCTAAAAAATATTCCTGCTGCAAAATAGATGACAAAACGTATGTTCTGGCATGTTTTGCCCAACTTGCTGGTCAAAAATTTGTGCTGCTATTGCTCGAAGCAATGTTGAAGCAATATGCAGTTGCGACAAAGGAAGCCAAATAACGGGATCTATAAATACATCAATTTACATCAACGAATGTTTACAAAAAATGGTGCTTCCATTCATAAGACTTCATAATGTGTTCACTTATTTTTGGCCTGACTTGGCTTGGAGAGGCAAATCTTCGGAACTACCCAGAGCTAAGGTCAGTGGGTTGATATTGAGCTCTTGTTAAAAAAAATTGAAGAGCACAAAAATGGTATCAAGAAGTGTAGTATATTTTAAACGGAGATGGACAACCGCTTCTAACAAAGTGACAGAAAACACTATAAATCCGTTAATGAAAGGATTTCCAAAAAAAGGTCCTTTGTAAATTGTAATAACAATTTATAAATATTATTTTATAATTTGGTTTTGTTTTTATTTACATATATGTATGTTAAGAAATTTTCGATCCCACTTGCTATTATAATATATTTTTTCTATTGCTGGGTTTTCTATTTGAAATTATTCCGTTCCCTTGAGAAAGTTTATTTAGGCCTCTTTTACCAATAAGATTTTTGTTATTATTTTTTTTTTTGTTAAGACTTAATGGGAAATTTTCTCAATTTGTTTAATTATCAAAAAAAGAAATTATATAAAATTTTAATAAAATCGATTATTTATTGATGACCTAACTTAACCCTTTTTCTTTTCTTCTACTAAAATTAAATTCCCAAAATTGTTCAATAGAAAAATATTGAAAGAGAATTTTTTAAAACCCTAAAAACATAAATAAATTTAAATTAATTCTTTTTTCATAAAAAAGGTAACATTTAGTTTTTTAATAAAAATTCACTTGTTCAAGCATAAAGTTTGTAAGAAATAACCCGCAACATAAATTCAGTTGTTTTTAAAAACTCTACTTGATGAAAGAATAATTGTATTTTAAGAAGACCAAAAAAAAGGGTTGTTTTCTTTAAGAAAAAGGTCTTTTATTTAAGAATTTGTGTAGTTTTTCGCTTAAAACAATAAAAGACCAAAAAACAAAAAATGTTATAAAATATGATTCAAAAAGTATCTTCTTTTTTGAATTAAGAACTTAGAATGGAACGAAAAATGATACAAATATATATAAAAGATACTTAAGAACAACAACCTCAAAAAAGGGTTAAAAAAGAGACCATAATAAAGGAAAACTAAAATAAGAAATATTATGTAAAGAAGAAGAAGGAACAAGAATGTATAACATATGCCAATAATTTTTAAAAATAACTAAAAAATAAGACTACATTTTGTGATGAAGTCCTTTATGTCGGAATGAAAATCATATTTAAAGGAAAAAGGAAAGAATAGCAGGCAATGGTGAATTTTAATTGCACTTCCGCGATGATACCGGCAGAAATAATTTAGTGAATGAATAATCTTTACTTAATGGTCTACCTTTTTTTAGGTAGGTGGGAGTGACCCTTTAGGTCTCTTGCTTGGTGGCATACACCTGGACCATTATATCGGCCTGTTGTGCGCTCATCTTCTTGAAAAAATAGATACCGACTATAGAAAATCTGTGTCGAGCACATAATTTCCCAATTTCCTCCAATCAATTCCTTTAAGATAAGACGTTCCTGGTACTGTACCCCTCATAACATTTTGGAATCTTTGACATGTAAAGGCCGGACAGTAACAAATGATATTCCACCGTTTCGACATTTTTCAAGCTTAAAATCTCTAAATCGATTGCTATTTTTCTGCCTCTATATACCCGATCATTTGCTCATGGACAGGTGTCCATGTACCCTTGTATTTCAAACTCGTATAGTTCCTATAGGTTTCAGTAAATATATAAATATTTTTGTGTTCCAAATCAACCAAGTTTTCTCTAGCCAGACCATACATTCCCTGATCTCATGTACCTCTTCTTGCATGACCGTTTATGGTCTGGTTGTCGGAGACATATTCTAGTTTATTGTTCATCTATTAACAGTCTTAGTCATGTCCTACCATCCAACTTAGTACCATCCGTAATTATTATTTAATGCAGTTTTTTGGAAAAAAAAATTATTAAAGCACCGATCTGGCCATAAGTAATGAGAGAAAAATTGCTAGAAAATTTTATAAATTATCTGGACAAATGTTATAGAATTTGGATTACATTTTAGCAAAGACGTATGGCCGGACGTGACTAAAATTATTAACTCAATATGATGTAAAAATATATTGAAAATTTGAAAAATATTATTTCTTAAATCAATTTCATCTACTAATATTATATTTCTGTTTTATTTTTTCATTCCATATTTGATGTCCTTTTTCTGGCTCCTTAAAGGTAAGTAAAGTGTTGACTTCAACAGTTTTAGAAATATGCGGCAATAAATACTTTTATTGTTTATCATTCTTCTTTATAAGACTACTAAATCTGAAAATATTAATATTAATATTTCTGAGATTGCCTCAGATATCGGTCTATAATTTAACATTTTTCAAATAGCTTAAAATTAAAAGTAGGAACATTAACGGAATAATTATTTGCAAGAAAAAATTCATTGATTTTTCATTATATTGAATGAGAGAATGCAAGATCGACAGATAGAAATAACAGAACCGTTTCGGAATTTGATATGGTCCAGAAATATACTTTAAATGTGGCCTTATTAGTTTTATTTTGTGCGGAAGACGCTATGAAATTCTCTCCATTCTCTGCATTTCCTAAAACGTGACTTTTCTATATTTTCAAATTTTGCACATAGAGATATCGGTCTATAATAATTATATTATTGAATGGAATTAGTTAGATTTAATTTATAGTTTAGCGAGAAGTACAATAATTAATCTGAGCAAATTTTACTGGTGGGCAGATCTAAAGATAAGAAAGAGATTTTTAATTTATTCCTATTGATTTTTCATATGAAATGATAAACTTAACATTTTCTTAAATACCATTTGTTATAGTGCAGTGTATCATACAAAAACTGCCAAAAAATATGATGAAAAACAATGAAAAGGCAAAGAAAAAAATAAATATCCTTGAATAAGTAAGTGTAGGCGCGTTGATGTTTAACAAAAAGAAAGGGTTCTTTAACCTATATCACCATACGATAAATACACATATAAAAATACATACAATCATATATAAGTTAGTGTAAATATACATTTTATTATGGCGCAGTTGTTATTTTGTTCTTAATAGTAAATATTTCAGTTTTCAGTTGAGTTTTTTTATTTTTTTTTTGGCAAAAGTTCAAAAACCTACAAATAAAAATTGTTCAAAAGAAAGGAAATATTTTTCCTCTTTCATATAGTATTGCATGATGATAGTGGGTGGTAGTAGAATTCGTAGAATATAAGTAAAAATCCTGTTATAGTGATTTCTTTCAAGGAAAAAATGTAGTCATGGTTGTAAGGATATTGATATATTTCTTGGAAATTATAAAAGAAAAGTCTAATTAGTTTTTTCTTTTGTATTCTGAAAAGAAATGTTAATTTTGATTATTGGTTGTTAAGCATTATTCGAAGCGGAGGAAGCACTAATCTTTATAACTGGAATAATTGAGAAAATAAGTTACCATATGAATTCATGAGTGGAGACTGTTATGGACAATTAGGGTCATTTAGATTATGAAAATTTAATAATTTTTTTAATTTTAATTGGATAATTTTTTTTATTTGAGAGGAGTTAATTTAATTATGATAACTGGTGGAAATTTACTTTTGGAGTGAAGTACCACAATCAATCTAAAATTTTGCTTTATTATCAGTTTAACGGAACTACAGCAGAGTTTTTTGAATCTACTATCTGATGGATTTAAAATTGAAATTGATTTTCTTTATTGCATCATTCATTTGCATCCAGTTCGCAGTACTTTACCATTTATTGCATGCTGTTTTGATTATCTGGTAAACATAACTTAAGAACTTAGATTGCTAAAAGGATTATAAATTGCTACTCGTAATATTTCTTCCTTCACAGTTAAGAGAATCTCTGAAAGAAATTTCAATCTGCCCTTGGATCAAAGGACTATGATAAAATTAGCTTTTTAGTTTGGCACACCTAAGGTGGAGATTATTAATATACATTCTTTCATTCGAATGCATTTTTAATCTGCATCTGGTATCGTATGCTAATTGATATTTTAATTACCTGTTAAGACCATCGTGACATTAATATACTTTCTGATAAAAGAACGTAGATTAAATTCTTTTATCTGCCTTTGTTTTCAGTTTCAGATCTAAGGTAGAATTTTTTATTTACCTCGATGTTAAAATTTAATTTTTCTTTTTTGTAAGTTCAGCAGGATTAATGCAGAGTTTGTTAATTTTGTCAAAAAAGTTGAATCTGCTTTTTAACTTCTTTTAATCCAGATTTAAATACATTTTTAAACTGCATCCGATGCGAAGCACCGTAGATTTGTTGCTTCTTATTGGATCATGGCACCTTAGAAACTTTAAACCATGATTATCCTTCTCTCCCAGTTTAATAAACTAAGTCACAGTTTTTCAATTTAATTCCCGATGGAAGGACCATAAACAAATACAGATTCATTCAAATAGAATGATGTCAGTTTGTGTTACAATGTTGCTCTAACAATATTTAGCCTTATGAAATTTAAATTACGACTCGTAGGTCCATAAATGAAAATAAATTCCTTTACTTCGTCCTTTATTTTAACAGAATTAATACCGAGTTTTTAAGTCTACTTCTCGTTTCAAGGATTATAAATGATTGGCAATTTCTACACTTTCATTTTCATGTATTCTTAAACTACTTCCGGTTTGATGGACCATAAACAATTTTGAAATTTTAACATACCTAAATCGAAATTTAGTCAGTGGAAGAAAATCAGATTTCTTTTAATTAAAAAATAATTAGCATTTAATCCGAGTATGAAATTTTCCATTTCCGTTTTCATCCAAGCAATGTTTATTCGTTTAGTTCAGACAGATGGAATAAAAATTGCTACTCGTAATATTTCTTCCTTAAAAGTTATAATTTCTAATATTTCATTTTCTCTCAGTTAACCAGATCTACTTAAGAGATAATTTTTCAATACACTTAAGATTTGGAGAAACGTTAAGAAATATCAAACTCTAACTCTCCTAAATTTCTTTTAGTTTAGTAGAATAAAATTATATTATCCGATTCGAAGGACCATGAAGACATACAATATTTTATATCTCTTAGAAAGAACATAGTAAATAATTTCTCTCTCTCTCTCTCAATGTGACATTCAATCAAAATTCTTTGGAACTTTTAAACCCCCTCCGATCTTTTTTTAAATTTTATTGCTTTATTTGAAAAAAAGGAAACAATTTATTTTCTTCTTCTTTTATTTACCTTAAAAATATTTATATTACCATTTTCACAGCCAATCAATTTCTTTTTATAATTTTGCGCTTTTTTATTGAAATTTAATAATAATACAAACACAAATAGAATCAAAGCAAATCTTTGTCAAAGACTAACAATATTTCCTAATAAACTAAATAAAAAAATGAAAAAAAAATCTTTTTTTTTAAACGTGAAAAAATGAACTTAAGAGAAAAACGAAATAAAATAAAACTTTAACAAACAAAACAGAAATAAAACAAAAAAACTTAAAGGAAAGAATGAAAAAAGTCAATCTATGCCAGGTTAAGAGGTCATTTATACTCTATACTGTTCTCAACATATCCATACACACGCTTATGAAAGAAAAACTTAATTTTCAAAAGAGGAAAATATATGTTTTTTCTTATTTTCTTAGCATTTTTTTTGCAACAAATCAACATAACAAAGTGAAAAGTTTTAGAAAAACAAAGTTTTTCTTGAACAGTTTTATTTCATAGAAAAGAGAAAAGAAGAAAACAAAACAACTACTATTTTACGCTGCTGCTGCTGCTGATACTAGAATTCATAGTTGCTTTTTGAATTGCCTGTGGTCTTCTTTCATATTTGCAAAAAAGTTAAGAAAACTACTAATATTTACTAATATATTTTGTAGTTGTTTTTTTTTCCTAAAATTTCTTCAACTTAACTTATTTGTATGAAAAAAAATGAAATAAATATTCGGAAAAGCTTAAAAGTTATAATATTC
Source organism: Cochliomyia hominivorax (assembly GCA_004302925.2). Lineage (NCBI taxonomy): Eukaryota > Metazoa > Arthropoda > Insecta > Diptera > Calliphoridae > Cochliomyia > Cochliomyia hominivorax. Next base: position 50,663,873 of record PYHX02000495.1, on the reverse strand, counting down.
TGAAAGGAGTAGCTGTAACGAATTTCAAAAACCCTTCATGATTCCTTTTTAAGAAACCTTGGTCTATTTAGGGGCAAACATATCCCCTGCTTATATTCGACAAAAATCCATTCTATAATCACATGATGTCTACAAAACTAGAATTCTCTGGCAACAGAATTTCCTTTTATATACAGAATTTAATTTTTAAATCCTCTTTATCAGAATATCCGAAAGATTCATTGCATGAAATAGGAGCTTCCACAGTCCAGCCAGACATTAGTTTTAATAAGGACGTAATTCACATAACATTATTACACTTTGAAATAATATATCATTTGATGTACAAAAATTCTGAGACTTCATAGCTTCTGTATCTGATCCATAAATATATATTCCTACACATTCTATCATTATCCGCCCCACATTTTTTCTTATGAAACTTCTTCGAAAACTCGTAATTCTATAATAACAGTTCCTTTGATATGTAATTATAAGTATTTGTTTCGGGTAGGGGCCAAAATTCTTTTTGGCCCATAAAAGTGCTACTATAGCCCCTGCATATAATTGTCAATAAATTTATTTCTGAAGGACGTGATTCATATAAAATATATATACTTAAACAATAAAATTTCCTTTGAAATACAAAATTTAATATATGAATTATCAGAGGGTCCATAACATTCCCTTTATCTATATTTGATCCTTATATATATACTCCTATACTCTCTAACATTATCCGCCCATATTTTCCAAAACTCATAATTATTTCAATAACAGTTACACTAATTTATAACTATAAATATTTATTTGGACTGAGGGATCTATACCGTATTTTATGAAGCGATACCTTAAATGCATTCGACTTTGATGTCGTCACTTCTTATTTTATGTCCGTAATTCCTTTAAGCAAAGCAATGAGTAATATTTCTAAAAAAAGTAACAGTTCTATATGAAAATATGTATAAAAGGGGAACTTAATCTCCTGCCCCGCTCGGAAAATTCTTTAACCACTTCAGTAATTCCGACTTAGAGAAGCGGATATATAATTTTGAAAGGGTCCAATAATTTATATAATAAACTCAATATTTTTCCAACTCTTATTTTTCCAACTCTTATATAAATTTGCGGCCTTTTACCTCGTACTGTCTTGGTATTCGCTTAGATATATCAGATATCGGTATATCGTCAAATTTAAAATAGGAGCAATAACTTTTTCTCTTTGCAACAAAATGAAATACAATCTAAAAATATCCCCCTTTTACCTCTTTTCTAGCCAAAGTCTTCTAAAATTTGTAAATACTTCTATTTAATTTTCCGTTTTACACAAATATTTTTCTATATTTTTGGCCTTAAATCTTAAAAGAAAAACTATCTAATATTATTTAGGGAGGATTTAAAGATTTTTCTATATTATAATATTTTCTTTTGTAGGTTTTCTTTTATCCTTAAAAGAAGAAGAAAAAAAAAATGGAGGAAACAAATATGTTGGGAAGAAAAACATAAACCGGATGCTTTTGGCTTCTAGACATGTTGGATATTCTTAATATATAGTTTATGTATAACTATTTGTACATAAATCTGTGATATATACAAAAAAATATAAGTTTTAGAATATTTTTCGGTCAGAAGAGGGAGGGAAAAAGCTAACAATGTAAAAGTTTACTTTAGCTAAAGTTTATTTAGAAGGATATTTGTATATATGTGTATGTGTGTTTTTTGCAAAGTTCATTATTGGTTTTTTTTTTGTTCATCTCTTACTTTTTTTGCAATAAATATTTAAACTGGGTCATTAGGCATGCAATACAGGACTTTTTTATTCTTTTGCTTAACATTATTTTACTTCAGTATGTTTTTGTTGAGGGGTGGGAGGATGGGAAAGTCGAAATTGAGGAAACAAATAACTCTCTATTAAAAGTTTTCCTTTTTTTGTTTTTTGTTTAGAACTTTATGAATTTGCTGGGGTTAAAGATGGAGTTTTAGGAATTATGATTGTGTATTTAGTTTGATATGATCTTAAGGTTAAAAAAATTTACAGGATAAAAATTGCTATAAGAGATTATGGTCCTTCGACCGGATTCTTTTTCTGAATACTGAATACCTTATGATTATCAGAGAACTAGAGAAAAAGGAAGTAGATAACAAAATTACTATTATGCTCCTTTGAACTGGATGTTAATTGCAGCAATTATTTCTATTTTTTCCTTAAAACTGGAACTTGAAAGTGCCGTAACAAGCATGCTCTAGTTAGGTTTTAAAATTAGGCAAGTGTAATAATTATACATCTTAAAGTCATGGAATTAATTAAGAATTGAGCCCGCTGCTTAAGGTCCTTCGAAACGAAAAAAAATAATTGGGTGGAAAATGAGAAAAAGGAAAAGTTTTTTTACATTTATTGATTTGTAAAAATTTGCTACTCAAATGAATCAAATTAAAATTTTAGCCAACTGTGGTCCTTCGAATTGGACAAATTTATTTTTTTTACTTGTCCTAATTCTCCAACTTAAGCTTAAGTTTATTATCTCTGAAATTTTATGAAAATTTTGACGCTAATATTGACTTTTGTGAAAAGCGTTATGATATAAAAAATTTTTCAAAAGAGATTGAGGGGTGTCCCCGTTGCAAATTGAATACTTCCTACTGTATAACTGAATATCTGTATAACTAATACAGAAAATCTCACCCTAACAAGGGGAATTTTGAATATGTTGCTGATATTATTTTTAAATTGATCTTGATGGCGGTAAATAAATATTCGGCTGTATATTCCCACTTGTTTGAAAAATATTTGAGGTAAAATCCATGCAAATTAGGGATATACATCATCATTTTTAGAAAATAATTCTGTAACTTTTGAAACTTCAAGTTCAGTTTCACTACATATTTTTATAATTTTGAGTTCATGCACATTTGGAAAAAAAACTATTAATATAAGACAAATGTTTGGAGACAAATTGAAAGGAAAGCAATCAAGATTGTACCTTTCTTATGGTCCTTCGAACCAGATAAATCTTTTTATAACTCTAAGCAAGATATTGAAAAAATAGATAAAGATTGTATATTTTACAAGTTCCTTCGAACCGGATTAATCTATTATTTACTTTGTTCCAAAGAAATTCTCGTCAAAAAATGTTTCAAATTCAAAGCTGTGAGATTGCTGTGGAACCTGCTGAAAACTTCTAACGAGTGACTTTTATTGAAACTTAGAGACAGATATTTTGCATATTTTATAGAAAAGGTGCATGAATTTGCTTAAATAGTTTCTGGTTAGTTTCCGAAGGTCTAAGACTTGATGACATTATCCAATATAAGTATTTTATATTTCTTGGAAAGAATTGGTTATTCAAAGCTGTGCATCTAGGACGTTTTAAACTGATTTCCAGATAAAGATTCCAATATTCAACAATTTAAATTTCTTTTATTTCCATGTCAATATATTTTTATAGGCTTAAGTGAGTGAAATTTCGTGATTGTACAAATTTTATATATTAAAATGACTTCTCCTTTGAAAAAAGGGCAAAATATCCTTCACCTTTTCTATCATACCTAATACATATTTATGGTTGACGAATTTTACCTTTATTTTCTCTCTCTCTCTCACTCTCTCTTTTTTCTCTCTCTCTTTTTCTCTCTCTTTCACAAGTTTGCCAAATAAAAATTGATTATTAATATTCTTCTTATTTCTTGTTATTTCTGTCAAATTGGCCGGAAATCTCTATATTAAAAAACAAATAAATGATATAAATAATATATAAAGGATTCCATTTCATTTAACCTCAAAAAAGATATATGAAATACAAACAAATTGTATAACGAGAAATTCAAGTCAAAGAAGAGGAAAAGGTCAATATTTTTAACATACCGTAAACACAAATAAATAAATAATAAAATATACATTTTTCATATAAAAAAACAAATAAAATGACACAATTTTAAATTAATATTTCATAAGAAAATATAACAACTAAAAGCTTTTTATTATTTTTAAAATTAAAACTAAAATTATCTCAGAATATATTTCTTTTTTTAACTTTAAATAAAAATTTCTTTTTTGTAGGCAAAATGAAAAGAAATTTAACATTTTAATTAACTTGACTTAACTAAACTTAAAACCACTAAGATTGAAAACTTTAAAATTAAGTACATTCATGATGATAATGATGATAAAGAAGAGAAAGAAAATGAGAAAGTTGAAGGAAAAAAAAAAAAAGACTGAGAATTTGAAATTTAAAAAGTTTTCATTAGAAGAAAATTTTTTCTTCTCATTATTTTTATACTCTCCAGTACCACAAGTAGCAAAGAGGATATATTAAGTTTGTCATTTCGTGTGTTACGCTAAGAAGGAATCGTCTCAGATCATATAATGAATATATATTCCTGCATCGCATTAAAATCTGAGTCGATTTAGCTATGTCAGTCTGTCTATCTGTCTGTCAGTTGACACGTTATAATTCAGAGAAGTTTCCTATTTTAAATCAGCAAAATCAGTCCAATATATAAAAAGTTATAGACCGATATCTTAGGCGAACTTTAAATTCAAAGGAAGAACTTTCGTAAAATAGTCAATTATAGACAACATTTTGCACATATAATATATTATATATAATTCATTACCATTCTATATTCAAAATCGGTTCAGAAGAAAAAAGTTTTAGCTTCTTTTATGACTCTCTAAGTGTTCCTTTATTATATATAAGAAAAGTTTTTATGTATTGTATTCATCTGTAAGAGTGTATGTGCGATACATAAGGCATTGTAATCACACGAATTTGTAGTGGAGGGTATTGCAGATTCGGCATAGAAGAATATAGCATTCTTACTTTTTTAAGATTGTTTGTATGTGTTTGTGTGTATTTGGTTTTTAAGAAATAAAAACCACAATTAACAGGAGGTACTACATTTAAGATTTCAAGAGATTGTGAGGAAAAAAAAACTGAATGAAAAGAAAAGTTTATTCTAGTTTCAACTCAGAATTAAAGTTCTTAGAGGCAAAGGATGCAGAGAAGGTTATGTGGGAGTAGGAAGAGGTTGGAAAAGTGGTTATAAGTGTTTTATTTTGTTGTATTTGGAAGATAAGTTGAAGACACTTTAAACTTAAAACAATTTTCTTTAAAGTTTTTTTTTTGTTTTCGAACAAGAGATTAAAACCAAATAGTTAGTTGAAATTCTTCTTGTTGCATTTTTTTTCTAAAAATAGGAATATTTGGTTTAATTATAGTGTCCTAATAGAGAAAATGGAAAGTTTGAATAAAATATTATATTCATAAAATGTAATCTGTTTAACGAAAATTAAGAAATTTAAGAAAAAACTACATAAAATTTAAAATATTTTGATTATAATTTCAAATCTCTGAATTAGGAATTAAAATAAAAATTTCAGAAATTGTCGATTTATTTAAAACTTAAACCAGTAGTAGTTGTAGTTAACCTCAAACTAACATTTATCTGAATCCTAGAACATTCTTGTTTGAATCACTAACCTTTACTGCATATTATGGTACAATAATTTTGCAAAACTCATATTCTATTTTGATGCAGTTCTGTCCTCTCCGTCTGGCAGCCTTTGAAAACCCCGTAGGAAATGTTTAAATTTAATATTTTCCTAAAATGTTAAATCACTATTTTTTTATAAAAATATTGTAAATTGGTGGATATGATGAAACAAATTTTATTAGTGGTCAGACAAATATCAGAATTTATATTCATTTCTTTTATAATGATAAAATGTCTGTCCATCCGTCTGGGGATATAATTTTTCCGATGCAAATGATCATGAAATAATTCAAAAGATTATAATCTGCTTTAATAAAATTTCCAGATTAAAATATTTTTAAATATTTTTTTTAATTAAATGTTTAATTATTTTTATTAAAAATAATTATTTGTTGAAAATAATAAATTTCCTTTAAAATATTTTAAACATGTACTTAATTGTCTTTTACTTATAACAAGAGTTGCATATTTTTAAGGGCCATTGCTTCAATTTCTATTCCAATAAAAATTGGTTATAATCTATTCATTTGCTTTAGTATTGTATTTCTGAGCCCATCAATAGTGTACATTTTTAGGCTTTAATTTAGAAGTTCATTAAGTATTGCCTACCTTTAAGGCGTTTGTCTAAATGCTACTATTCCAGCACACTATCATTAGGTTTTAGAATTGGCATTTCATAGATATATTATTAATTTTAATCTATAAGATATTTAAATGTTTCCCTTCTTTAAGGAGCTTGATTAACTGTTTTTTTCGAATCTTGTACACTATTATCAGGTTTTAGTGTAATAATTATTGATTATCTTTACATGATTTAATAAGGTTTCATATTTTTGAATACATAATTATCCTCTAATTATGTCATAGAGGAGTTAATAACAGTAAAATAATTATTAAGGAGCATCCTTAGTGTAAAATTTTTATTAGAATTAGAGTTTTCTATAAAGAACTGAAATATATTCTTTTTATTGTCAAAAAGGCCCATTTTTACAAGTTATACGTAACATATAATAAGTGATCATGTTTTTTCATAATTATTAAACTCATGAGTGTTGTTTTTTTTAATAAATTTAAGGACTATCCGTAATGCTTTTCATAGCATAAAAACCATTGCCTATCTTTTAGGAGATTTCTTAAGTAAACTATTTTTACTCTAGTAAAAATTGTCTATTTTTAAATTGTCCCTATAAGAGCTGTTTATTTTATAGAAAAACAGTATTCTAAAAATTTTCTTATCCTTTGTTTTAAAAATTGATGAATTTTAAAAATCACGTTATAAATTTAAAACGTTTCTCTCAATATAATATTGAAAGTTTATGTGTAAGAAGTTTCCTTAATTTATTTACAGTTTTAGGAAAGTTTAGAGCCATTTAATTTAATATCTTTAGTAAATAACATCTTAATCAATTAAACAAATATAAACTATAGTTCTACACATAGAAAAAAACCAGTAGCAAAAGCATAGTTGGCAAAAAAGTTGATTTAAACTGACTAAAATTGTTTCATTCAGTTAAAATTAAACGCTTTAAAGTTTGTTGTGAAATAATATTGTACATATAATAGTTTTTTCGATATTAAGTTATAAAAAAATCGAAACAAACTGGATTTTTTGTAAAACAATGTTGATTTAACATTGTTTTTTCTGTGTGCTATTTTTTCACATATTTTTTTTAAATCTCATAGGAAATTTTTCGTTATTTATTGGTTTTTAATTAAAAAATTAAAATGTTTCTTATTTTAATTAAATAAAATTTTCAAAAAAAATCCAATAGATTTTTCTTAATTAAATCGTACAAATCTTCTAATTATAATTTCCCAGATTTAATTTATTTTATAACATATATTTCTCACAAATCTCGATATTCTAACAAACTTTTTATTAGAAATAAATCATTCATTAAAAAAATTATTAGTAGCAAAAAATACAAATATTAAAAGAATTTTATGTTTGAGAGAAAAAAAATTATCTAATAAATCTATCAACACAATAACAAAAACTGTCAACGCCAACATAAATAAATGTTTTTTGAAAAAAAAATTTATCATAATTATGACACATGTTCAACATAACATAAACTATCAAAATATTTTATTTGTTCTTGTAGTTTTTATAATTTCTTTCTTTTTTCTTTGGAGGCAAAGATTTTTTCACCCTCCACCACCAGAAGTGGTGAAGAGGGTATATAAAATTTGTCATTCCGTATGTAGCGCTAAGAAGAAATCATCTCAGACCCCTTAATGTTTATATATTCTTGCCTCAAATCAAAATTGATTTAGCTAGGTCGCACTGTCTGTCTTCCTTTCTATCTGTTTGTCAATCTGTTCCTCTGTCTGTCTGTTTGTCTGTCCCTCAGTCTGTTATTAGCACGCTCACATCCACAATGATTGACATAGCTCAATGAAATTTGGTCTGAGTATTTGATATAGTGTTGAGCAGGTTCATATTTAAAATCAACAAATTCGGTTAAGTATATTAAAAGATATAGACCGATATCTGATTTAAAAAAAATAAATTTGAGAGTGTATGTGTGAGTGTGTATGTACACACAGTAAAAATAACGTTCATCACTGTTGATTTGAAATTGAATAATTTTTTTTAATTTCGCTTAAATTAAACATTTTTATTTTGTGATGAAAAAATATTGTACATATTGGAATCCTTCGATATTAATTCAATTATACAATGATAAATTTTCAAAATTTTTTTAAGTAGTAAAATTTCAAGAATATTCTTAAGAAACTGTATTTAGTGTGAAACAATGTTAAATTAACATTTTCTTTATCTATGAAGCAAAATCATTATTGAAAAATTATTATATTTTAATTATTTCTGCATTATTTTTTCTGTGTATATGAAATACAACCAATTCACATGAATTTGTGTTGGAGGGTATTGAAGATTCGGCATAGCCGAATATAGCATTCTTACTTCTTTTACCCTAAATTTAAGAAAAATATTTTTTAAAATTTTAACAAAAAAAAATGTAGAAAATCTTAATGGGTAAAATATAATGTTTTTTTTTTTTTGAGAAAAAATTGACATGATTATAATTTAATTTGACATAATAATTTTACAAGTCTTATAAAAAACCTAAAAAATGAACAACAAAATATGAAAAAATCTTATTTAAATGCAAATGAATTTAACAGCAAAAAATATGAAAAACAACATGAAATCTTTTGTTAAATCAAAAAGCGAAAAAAAAATTTTTATATAAAATTATTAAGATATAAGTTTGCTGCTCAACAACTGGCCAGAGTTATAAAAATGTCTGAAATAATTTAAAATTATTTTCATTTTAACACCAAAAGAATTTCTGAGCTGTTTCAAGTCATGTCCCAAAACTCAAAAACTCAGCAGGTATAAATGTCGGTTTTAATAAAAGAAAACGCCATAATATTACTTTATGTTGTTGAAATGCAATTTGAAAAAAACTCCTTTTCAAAAAAAGACACTTAACTAATGAGTTGTATATTAATACACTAGAGCCCCGATTTACGCCGTTCCGATTTTTAAGAACTGAAAAGTTTGATTTGAGTCGTTTCGATTTGCGTCGTTGCTAAAATAAATCAATTGGCTAAAATTGTTACACTATTCCAATCTTAACGATATAACACCAAAATAAATCGCTTATTGGTTAAGGTGGAGTCCCTTTTTTCAATTGAGATACATGAACGAAATAAGGGAAGAATGCCACTTAGCAAGGAGTTAATAAAAAATAAAGCCTTTTTCTATTTATTGCTACCTTACATCTAGTAATTATGGAAATTCTGATGATTTTATAGCCATCAACGGGTAACTTGTTTTTTTTGTATCAAAAATACAAACTTGTTTTTATTTGAATATTTTTCCCAATAAATTCGAAAAAAGTTTATTTGATTTGCTTTGCGTCCCCATTAACGGTGCAAGTCGAAGCTCTCGTGTATATATTTTTTTTGTAAAAACACCTCAAATGAATTCATCAGCAGTAGCAGTAGCTTTATAGGCAAAAAAATATGTATAAAAGTACAAGAAGAAAAGAAAAAACCCAGAACTGTCAACAAATGTGTCAGATATTGTTTTGACCAAAATGAACGTTTAAAAAGCCATAAATTTCAAGTTGTATATGAAACATGTTATATAATAAGGATCTGTGGTTAAAAATATATTTTTATATTTTTTGTTGTTATAATTTTTTGCTCTCTAAACACTCCTTTTGTGTTAAAAATATTACTGAAATTATTAAAAAAATATATATTTAGAAACACGCACACTGTATGTTCGTTAATAAGTACTTAATATGGGAGAGTACTAAATGTAAAAATGTACTTAAACAAATTGAGAAGAAAAGAAAAAAAGAGGAATAATAATAGAAAACCAAAATACCCTACTAAAGGTACTTAAGGTTCAAGCAATATTAAGAAAAGTATAAAGTAAAATATCGTAAACTATGTATTCGACTCTCAAACTCTTTTAAAAACTTCTCCTTAAAGAAGAAGCATTGCCCATGCACAAGGCCTATTAATAATCAAAAAAAAGTACTAATTCATTTTTGTTTTCCTGCTTTCATTATAGATTTACAGTTCTCATAAATACTTTTCAAATCTAACCGCTTCTCGCTACCAACAAGTATGGCCTATCCGTAAGGCGCTTGCTAAAGTAAGGACTTCTTATGTTTTGTTTTTCTATTGTTGATATACTTCAATAAAAACTGTTATACATTAATTTTACTTTGCATATATTTTCGAAGTTCCAGTTTCATTAGCTATCATTAGAGCTCCTGATTAAATGTGGTTCTCCAAATATATTTTGTAAGCCTTTCCTAGACTGATCTGAAAGGTGCTTGCTTTATCCTTTTAATGTAGAGAATATAACTCCAATAAGAACTTTATTATTTATTGGGTGGTTTTCATAACCTAATAAGTATTGCCTATCTTTCAGGCATTTGGTAAAACAATATTCAAAAAGTACTGCTTAAATTCTGTTTTTTACCAATAAAACTATATTATTCCGCCCTATTCCTATACTTTAAGGATCTTATGAAAAATTTTTTCGAAGTTCATAAAGTATATCATTAAGGGGCATGATTAAACATAGTTCTTTTGCTGAAATCATATTTTTCTCTTTTAGAAAAACAAACATGCCTTCATACAGGGATTCAACGTAATTCCTTTAGCCCAAAGAATACTGCTTCTGATTGATTTTCTTTTTTTTGCTCCAATAAGAACTAAGCTGCCTTTAGAAACTTGCTCCGGCGTCATTTTCATATCATCTTTTTAAAACGACTCCTTTTTTTGCACTCTGGATACGAGTCTTAAACTGCAATTAAATCAGTTCTACGTTAAGACCCTGGATTTATTTTTTTCTTAGTCAATCGAATCTAACTCTTATTTTATTTAAAAGACATTTTCTCAGAAAAATCATTGCCTAGCGTCTCTTTAAATTAGAGACGTTAGGTTTAAGACTTTGTTCTACTTCAAACTCCTTAATGGATATTTTTACTCCTGTAAGTATTGAATTAGGGCAGTTAATTAGATGCATGCTTTTAAAATCTTTCCTATCACTAAGATACTTGGTTTTGTGTTGTTAAGAATTTTAAGTAAAGCCTTTTTCGGGCGTCTGATAAAACGCTTTAATGCTCCAAAAGGAAAAGTCTGACTTAAGAATGCTATTTAACAATTGGCTTTTTTCACAAAATGATTTCAGATAAGTATTGCCCATCTTCAAGGCGCATGTTAAAGTGTCATATGTGTACTTTTATCAGTATTGCCATATTAAAGGCGTATGATTCTCTTATTTACGTAATTTTAAGAATTAAATTTAATTTTCAAATTATCAGATTGCTAAATTAAATATTCTAATTTTCAATAATTTTTTCTTAAATTTTCCACATTTTTTGAAATATTCTTGTTACAAGTTCTTTATTAATCTTCATATTACCTCCTTTATTTAGTAGCTCATTTTCTCACATATATAAATTTGTCTTACATGTTTAAGCCTCAATTTATATGACCAATTAAATTGTTTGCACTTGTAATTTTATATGTGAAAAATTATTACGTGTTTATACATTGAATTTTCAAGAAATTGTAAAAACATGTTAAATGTAATTAAGTTATTTAAACAATTTAAGCTATTTTTCCCTTAAATGATAACATCTACATAAAATTATAATTAAATAAAATTAATGAATTTTGAGCATTTCAATATAAATGATAAGAATATTATTAAATAAAATTACAAAAATAATTGAAATTATTATTAGAGACATTAGAGTAGAAATATCAGAAAATTAAGATTTTAATAAATTGGATTGTCCAAATTATTAAAATGAAATCAATAACTCTTTTGTTCAAATAATAATAAGTCAATTAATATAATTGCTTATATATTGGGCAATTGCTGCACTGTCGCATTAATAATTCTTAAAAATGTTTAAATTATTAAATAATTTCGGATTTCAAAATATCAGAAAACGGCTGATATTATTCTGTCACTTTGCTCTAACGTTTAACACTTTTAGACCCCTTTTTTGTTCTCTTCAATTCTCTTTTAGCAGTGACAGTTTTGCTGCATATACCACATTATTGTTCTTGTACCACTCAAGGGCTTGTTTACCACAGTGGCAGGATTCCAAGTTAGGACAGAGAAAAGTGAACACATTGTGAAGTCTTATGAATGGAATCAAGGAATTTAAAGCTTGATGTAAACTTCAAATTTATAAATCCCGTTGTAAGAAATGATATCCTTCTTTTGCAGCAACTGCATTTTGCTTGCTATATCAAGAACCATTATGGACATTTTGACTATTTTCGGCAGAGCAAAATCTCTATTTTCAAATGATCTGACTTCTCTTTGGGAAGATTAAAAAATAAAACTCTTTTTTCAATTACAATTTTAATTTTTATTTTTTTTTCAATTTTGCTCTTTTATTATTTAACTATAAAACGAGTTTCACTTTAGATCAATTTGCTTTTTGAAATTAAAACATAAATGTCTGTCCATCTGTCTGACTGCTCTTGGAATGATCAAAAAATTTTTTGTTAAATATTGAGGAGAAGAATTTTAATAAAAATGTAAAAATTTAAATAGAAAATATTTTAGCTATTAAATAAACTTACATAAGATCGGATCATTTTTCGTGTTTATAGTGTCTGTACTTTCGTCTCTATTCATAATTGTGAAAGAAATATTAATTTTTTCCTAGTGCTTCATTAAGTGTTGCCAACTTTTAGGACCTTAAGCCCTGGTTTTATTTAAATTATTATAATTAAACTTTTTATTCACTTAAATAGAATATTTAAAGCAAAAGTCAAATTCAAAGTAATTGCCTACCTTCTAGGCCCTTGTAAGTTTTTACTCTTGAAATCTTCAAATCAATTCTTTTTAAATGAAATTATTGCATACCTTTCAGGCGCTTGCTATGAAGTTTTATTATATATTTTACATATTTAGCAACTATAATTTCTTATCACTTGAAAATTGTTTCCCGTAATTAAAAATTATTGTTTCTATCACACACTCAGCCACACTCAAAAGTAACAAAAAGTAAAACTTCAAATTATTTAGTGTGATTTTTATGACCATTTGAAAAATAAAGTTAAACAATTTGAACATAAAAAAGTTTTCTTAAATTTTATTGCTTCTTTTTTATGGCTTTAACAACAAGTGTTTATAAATTATTAATGATTTTTATTTCGTTTTGTGGTCAAATTTTTATTGGTTAAATAATTATCAAACCAAAACTTTTAACTTTTCAGTTTTAATAAAAATATTACATTTAAATCGTTTACACAAAAAGGTGCGAGTTAATTTCTAACCAAAAAAAGGGAAAGTTTTCAACTTTAAAAGAAAAACATTTTTATTTGTTTATCACTTATTTATAATTAAATATTAAATTTACGTTTTTAGTTCTAATTATAAATAATAAAACATTTAGAAACGTAAAATGGCAATTTGTAGACATTTGTCAACCCAAAAACAGAGAGAAAAATTAAAAAAAATATTTCAATATTACAAACTAATTAACAAAGACACTTCTTATTTTTATACTAAACACACAAATGAAAACAAGTAATAATGCTATATTCGGCTATGCCGAATCTTTAATACCCTCCATGACAAATGCGTGTGAAGTAAATACTTTATGTTTTGTACACGGGCACTCACACATACACAGACGTTTGCACTAAAAAAAAAGTTTTTTTTTCCTCAAGCACGGAGCAACTAATGTTTTTCTACTAAATTGTTTTTCTACTAAACTACTAATATATATATATATATATATATATATATATATATATATATATATATATATATATATATATATATATATATATATATATATATATATATATATATATATATATATATATATATATATATATATATATATATATATATATTGATATTATGGTAAAATTTCATTCTAATTTGTCGATTTATTATTTAGAGGTTTCATCAGATATTGGTCTATATCTTTTAATATCTTTTAATATACTTAACCGATTTAGCTCAAACTTCTCAAGGGAATAATAAATGTTCAGCCCTAGTTTCTTTGATCTCTATCAGTTATTGTGGATTTGAACGTGCTAACAACAGACATAAATACAGACAGACGGACATCATGGAGTCTTGGATGATTCCTTCTTAGCGATACACACGCAATGACAAAGTTAATATACCCACTTCATCACTTGTAGTGGTGGAAAGAACACACATTTAGTAAGAAATAAAACAAAAATAATAATAACTAAAATTAGAAACAAACATTAAACTCCACTAAATACATCAAGTAAAACATATGTTGACACTGACAACTGAAATGAAATTATACAAAAAAATATATAGTTTTTTTTTGGGGGGAGAAAGAAAAATAAATGAAAAACAAAGTTTTATTTAAGAAAATTTAACAAACAAATGTTATGGAAGTCACAATATTGGGAAATAATGAAATAAAGTAATAAAAGAAAATTTTGGAAAAAGTGTATTTTTATTAAATTTTCTATTATTTACATGAGGTAAAAAATAAATTTAATACATTTTTATTTAATTTATTATTTATATTTCAGTCAGAACTCAAATTCTGTTAACAATGGTATTATTTTACATTGTTTACTCAATGTAAACTATGTAAATATTATTAAAATACTTACAATTTAATGAAATTTGTTTTCCATATAAATTTTTATTTTTTAAAAATAAAAATTTTCAATTATTTACATTATGTAAAAAATGTAAATAATTTGTATTATTTCTTAGTTTTTATTGAAGTATTTTATATTAAATTTTCATTTCCTCCACTAAAATTCAACTATTTACATTACGTTTAATAAAGTAAATCGGGGGGGGATATTTTGCTTTATATATTAAACCAAATTTTTTAAATATTTTTTGTTTAAATGTTATATTAAATTTTTAGTTAATGAACAATTTTTTAATTATATTAAAATTCACAAATAAATTTTTATGTTCTAAAGACAACAATGAAGAAATTTTTTACTATTATTGACATCATGTAAAATTGCCAAGAATATATGTTAATGAAGAATATCATAAATATTACATTGTGTCAATTAAAATCGTAACTGTGAATAATGGACAAAGCTTAAGATTAGATTCATGTATGTAATTTAATGTTGAAAATTTAATTAAAAAATCTTTTTGGCTTTTAATTCTACAAAGAAGAAGTTTTCGTAATTCTTGTCATTGTGTAAATAATGTAAAATAAAGACAGCTGTCAAATCATCTACATAATTAAAAAAGTGTAAATTTGTTTGCCTTTTCAATAGGTGAATATTATTCCAACTACTTGACATTTTGTAAATAATGTTAAAATATATATTTTAACTTATTTGATGTAAACAATGTAAATAATACAAAAATATGTGTATATTGAAGATATTTTTCTATAAAAATATTTTTCTAGATAATTAATATCATGTAAATAATATGAATGTATACAGTAAAATCAAAAGTCATGAAAGCTTTTATTTATTTACTCGAGGTAAACTATTTTTAATAAAATAATGAATTTATAAAAAATGTTTTCCATTATTTACATCATGTATTTAATGACAAAAAATATTGCGGTAAAAATAATGACGAAAATTAAAAAAAACAAGGAAGAATGTTAAATGCATGTGAAGAAATAAATTATATTTTTTACATATACACTCACACATACACTCACAGACGTATAAAACATATACACAAGGTTTTCTTAAATATTATACCGTAATAATAAGTTATATTTTTGACTATAACTTTTTTTACTGAACCGATTTGGATAATTTTTGGAATTATAATGATATAAATAAAACCTAATATTATGGCAATATTTAATTCCAATTTGTGAATTTATTTATATGGATATATAATATATACATGTTATGGGGTCTGAGATCATTCCCTCTTAGCGTTACATATGAAATGACAAAGCTAATATACAATCTTCACCACTTGTGGTGGTGGAGGGTATAAAAATGAAAATTCCATTAATATTTTAATTGTTTACATGATGTAAATATTGTAAACAATTTGAAAACTATTAAAATTTTGTTGTTTTTAAATATCATATGTCAAAAAAAAACCAAATTAAATTATGTGAAAGTACTTTATCAGTAGAAAAATCATTTGCGATAATTGATATATTAAAACAACTTAATAAATTACAAATCATTCCTCCAATAAGTTTTAAATGAAGCCATATTTCTAGTCAATGAAAATTATATATCTTAAATTATTTCAAGGGTTATTAATTTTTCTTTGGCTCTAAACATTAAAATTCCTAATAAATTTTGTATCCAGAATTTTATTACGAAAACAGAAAATTATGACCAAAATGTCGAATAATTCCATTTCCTTTTCATTTATTAGCAGAAAACTTAATTAACTTTGTATATTATTTTCCTCTCGCTGCTCTTCATCATCATTTCATTTATTGTTAATCTTTTTTTTCTCTCTTCAGATTTTTATATCATTTTTATATAACACAAACACTCTTAATACTTAAACAATATTAAATTGCCATGTATATGTGTATACCCCTCATGTATGTTAGATGTTTGATCCATATAAAGCTTTGAAATTGATTTGTTGCAGATTGAGTTTTTGTGGTTTTTGTTGGATTATAAAAATTTTTCTATTTTTATGGCATCTTTGTTGTTGTTGTTCATTTTTGGTTTAAATACTTTCAGTCAAAATCTACATTTTATAGATTTTCATTTATATTTGAGTTTGTTTTTCCTGACAAAGATCATAAAAATCTTTAGCTATTTCTGTAAGTGTGTATGTGTGTTTATCTCACATATATGTATATAAAAAAGATATTGTTTATTTTTTATTTAACGCCTTGATTTTATTACTTGGTTCTGTTGTTGTTAAAATAAAGAAAAATAAAAAAATTGCCACCATTAAAATATCTTCTTTAAATATTTATATAATAAAAGACAAAATTTTATAGACTTTTTCAATATTTATTGATTATATATTGACTGATCGTTAAAATAGAAATTTAACAGTTTTTTTTTAATTTGAAAGTGAATTTTATAACCTCTACGATCAGAAGTGATGAATGGGGGTATGTGGAATTTATTGTGCTGTAGGTAACACTATAATAAAGTCAGTTTTATACCCTACACCAGCTTAGGTGGTTGGGGTATAATGTGTTGGGGTGTTTTGATGTTTTTAACAATGAAAAAAATTTGAAACACTCATACTGTTCAACTTAGAATCACTTTAATTCCAATATTTCAGATGGCTTCAGTACAAATGTCCTATCGAAATGTAATTTGGAGCTAATAAAAGCCCTAAATAAAGAGCGTTTTCAACGTAATTCTTCAAGAAAGGCTTTAAATTGAGTTCCGAAATGTCCCTCAGTTCTTATAATCCAATTGTAATTAATTCTATTAAGATCATTTGCTTTTATCTTTGATAATTTGTTGTTGTTTAACCATATTGATAAAATAACAAAAAAGTTATAAACCGACATTTGAAACAGTTTTAAAACTCAAGAAACTTCTATAAAGTTGTTCATGCATGTGGTTACAGGAAAGAACTAATGACCTAATTATAGGCTTCTATCAGATAAGAAAAGTGTTGCCTATTTTTGGACGCATAAGCGATAATGTAGATTTTCATATCTGGTTTTCTTTAAATGAAACTATCTTGGTCCATTGTAAAAATAAAGTAGTTATAAATAACAGATGGCTAAGTTATGGGCTGATATCAGATAAATAAAAATAAATTTTCAGTGGCCGATTTTTTGGGAGGTGTTATTTCTTGATGTTTTATTAAATTTAATGATAAATTAAGTTAATTTAAAAATATTCTTGGTCTACTTGAAAAGCCTATTACATGTAAAACAAACATAATGCTTTATATATTGCCTACTTTTAGGAGTTTTAATAAAAATTAAATTTTAATTAAGATTTCATCATGGCAGTCTTATATGTGTTCCTTTATTAAATTTAAAATTTATCTTTGTTTTATAAGAACTTTTTATTTGAAAAATTAGTTTCAACACGTTTTTAACCTACTAATAGTATAATGTGGCCTATTTTTAGGAGCTAACGAAATCTCAGGTTTTAACTGAAGTAGTTATCAAAATGAAATGCAAACTAAATAAATCTTAAAATCTGCTTTGTACTTTTCAAGGAAACATTAGTTTTAAAACCAACTGAAATTCCATATTATAAAAAATAAAACTATATTGCCTATTTTAAGGAGTTAAAAGCAATTCACTTTTAAATTTAAGGTTTGATTACGACAATCTTAATTGATTTCTTTTATTGAGTTACAAATTTCTTCCGTAATATGAACTGGAATTCTCTTTTTAACCTATATATTACTATTAAGACAAAATATGTTGCCTTTTTTAGGAGCTTGAAAAATTCGGATTTAAATTTAAGGTTATTGAGCTTTTTATTTTTATAATAAAATTTCCTGTATTGAATTTAATGTTTGTAAAAATTGCTTAAAAGTAAAATCAATTGCAGCTCTGTTTGTAGGCAATAAATAAAAATTTGTTGCCTATTTTAAGGCGTTCACGCAAATGTATTTGTTATGTATAATTTTTCATTTTTTTATTATTTTATAAACATAATTGCATTTATTATTTTTTAATATTTAATTTAAATTCTTTTGCCTTTATGTTTGAGCTACAAAAACAACAAAAATTTTCTTTTGAGTTCTGCTCAATATTTACTTTAGTAATATTTACTTTACAAAGAAATAAAAGTTAACTTTAAGAAAAAATAAAAAAACTAGAACTTTTTTTCACAAAATAATATTTGCGGAGAAGAAACAACTTTGGCAAAAAATAAATATAAATTTAAGTTTTTTTTGCGAACAACATTTATCAACTGAAGGGAGGGAATGTCTAGCAAATAAATAAAAAAGTTTAAGTTTAAAATTTATTTATAGAAAATAAAATAACAAAAAACCATTAGAGCAGAAACTATTTACTAAAAAAACACACACACAGTTTATAAGAAAAATTTCTTATTTTATAATATTTTTTCTTCATATTGAAGTTAAAAAATGTTTATATTAAAAATATTAAAACTCTATGAAAAAAATTTGTAAAACAAAATAATTTTTAAAATTGTTTATGGATAAGAAAAAGGAGAAATAAAAAGAAACAAAGTCATAATAAAATTATTTAAAAGAAATTAAAAAAATGTAAAAGTGACAAAAATTATCTTTAGTTTTATAACCAGCGAAAACTCAGAGTATTGAAGATACTGGAAATACTGGTCTTTAACTTTTAAGATCGATTGCATTTTTAAGCAAATAGATTCCAAAGCCCAAGCGAGCATGCTTTTGTTTACAAATTTCTAGAGAACTGATTGCCAAATATGTCCCAAAAAAGGAATCGGTCAATCTGGAAAGCTTTACTTATTTTAATATCATTCTATTTAGATGATTTGTGAAATACTTAAATCACATAACTTTATTTGGATTGTGAAAAAGCTGTAGATATCTATCTATAACCTATTTGTTTCTGAAACGATTTTGCTTATCTTAACTGTAGCAGAAATTGAATTTGGATTATAAATATCGCTATGAGAATTCCTCAAATGTATTAAAAAATTATAGACAACTTGTTCAAATTTTCGTTGATTCATATTTCCATCTATAACTCAGATGTATATGAATCAAAATAATTTTAATTTTTGGTGATGATGTAATTGTGCTAATATGCGAAAATATAAGAAAAATTTTAATAAAATCTTGTATTTGAGATTGTTGCAGATATCGGCCTATAAGTTATTTCATAATAGGTCGATATTTCATGCTAAACGACTTCAAGTAATTCTAAATTGTCGAGGATATCGGTCTATACAAATTTTTGGAATAGAGCGATTTGTGAGACCAAAACTAAGAAAACAAATACGCAGATAAATTTTAAATAAAAATGGTGTATATTGTGGGAAGTAAAAGACTGGCGTTCATATATATATGGCGTCAAAACTGCACTATATGGGGTATTAAAAATTACACTGTTGTTGGACATGGAATGACAAATTTCATACGCGAAATTTGAAAAATTTTGAAATTTTCTGTATTTGTCATGTTGAATCCTACACCACCATAGAGGGTGATATGTTGTGGTGCTTTACGTGAAGTACACATAATCATGTTAATGTTAATCATATTAACAATGTCGGACTTCATTAGAGAATTTCATTATAGATAAGTTTCTTAGCCTGATTTGATTTAGCATCGGATCATTATTTCACATACTTTGCTCCCATAAAAATGTTTTCCAAAAAAATTTTAAATTGGGATACTTCGATCAGTGTAACACGGGAATTTGGAATACGTGATTGTTGTGGGTTCCTATCCATTGGTTGTTATTAATATCGGTCCATTACTTTTCATAGTCCTTTTCTGGAAAAAGAAATAAAAATCATAAATGAAATATTTGCATATCATCTTCCTTGTAACCCTCTTTTAAAGTTATAAAAATCTGTTTCAAGTAATTAAATCTGAAAGGAATAGTTTACATTTATGTTAAAACAAATCTTTATTACTTGAAGATAATTAATTAATTTAGATGATATCAAATTTTAAAATCACTTTATTTTATCCAGAATTATACACAATTTTTAATTAAATTTTTTTATCTTTCATTTCCTTTTCTTTTTAGGTAAGTTTGTTTTGCCTAGATTTTGAAAAGCTTTCATAAATTTTTTCTTCTCTCTGGTGAGCTATTAAATTATTAAAATTTTAATTTTTTCCCATATTTACATTTGGACAATAACTAAAGATTTAAGAAAGAAAAAATGCTGTAAATTTGATTTAACAAAAATTTAATTTCAATTACTTTATTGAAGAAGAAAAGAAAAAAACTGACAAAAAATATAAGACAAAAAAAGAAACATATGCTTTTAAATACAAACATATATATGGCAATTTCCTAACAGTTTCATTACATTTTTAGTTTAGTTTAGTTTTTTTTCTACTTTTCTCTTTCTCTCTCTCTCTCTCACACTCTCTTTTTTGCTGTGCTGCTTTGTAAAACAAACATAAAATTTCAATTTTAAAAGCAAACACTTGCATTTAGCACACAATCAATCACAATTGAAACTCTATAGTAAAATACAGCATAACTACTACTACAACTACATATACTCCTCCTACTTTTGTATAGGAAAATATAAACAACATGTCAGTATTTACCTCAAAAGTATGCAATGCTTTTTTGCATAGAATTTGAGTATTGGTTATAAATAACAACTCCACTTCTCTGCCTTTCATTTTTAACAAGTATTTGTATATGTATATGTATGTGTATGTGTGTGTGTTTGTAGAGAGAAGCATTTATGTTTATTTGCTGATATTTTGTTTGTATGTAAACTAACACTTTTGTTTATTTGAAGTGGTAACAATAAAAATACACACAAACACTCATACCTAGAAAAGAAAAAAACACACAACTCTCATACCTGATAGACACTTAAAAAAGCACTTGTAACAATTAATCGGATGTTATAACTATAACTACAAACCTCTACTCCTTATATAACTCTATGTTATTTATATATATTTACCTTTTACCCAGGTACAAATAATTCTATATAAAAATAATATAAAACATAAAAAACTATTGTTTGTAGAATAGAAACAGGGGAAAAAATCAATATTTATAACAGCAAAAATCTACATATTCATAGGCACTTTTTTGCTTTCTCGAAAACGGAAACAATACAGGAAGACTTTTCAATGGGCAACTAATTAGAAATGATGGTATTACATTGTTTTTCCAATTAGTCAAGCGTATACATACTATAAATGATCATTAGACTGAGAAAAAGTAGTAGAAGTGCTTGTGAAAGTTATGCTAAATAGATTTTTTTTAAATATATGGAGCATACTTTTAAGGGCTTCATATTTAAAAGCATACTTTTAAGCTAACAGGAGGTAAATTATAAAATATTTTTAATTAATAAAGTATAAAAATCATCATTTCTTTAGAGTTATAGGTTAAGAACTAGAAGAAATTGTAAGATTTTGAAAACAGGAAAAAATTAAGGATAACAAATTTAATGAGAGAGAAGAATTAGCAGTAGTTTCTCAAGGTATAGTGGTATGCGATAGAAACGGTAGGACGTTTTTGTAAGAGACATTTGTCGTCCTTAAAAAATGCAAGTTTTTTAAAGAACATCTTCTCGAACCTTAAACAACTTATACCTCAAGTTTAGGAAAGAATTATGTGCATCAAATTGTTTGAAGTAATAATTAACTTTTTTTTACTTCCAGTAGTTTTCTCTATGTCGAATCTCCAATAAACTCCACACCACTTTCATGACAAATAACAAATATGCAGATGGTCTGAGAAATAGTTATATAGCCACTTCGATGCCTTTACAGAAGGCTTAATTTTGCATAAAACCGATTGTTATTCAATATCGAGCTCTAATGTTTGCACATCTAAGAAAACTTGCTTCAAGTTAAGAAGTTTCACATTATTTTGTGGTTTATCTTGTGACCTTCAAACATCATGTAATTTTTTGTAGTATACTTTCCGGATCAAAAATTTTAATCCCATCTTATATAATTGTTTGGTTGCATACTTTTGGGAATTCATACCATCAGAAATATAGATCGGAAAATTACATATTTTACAAAAAAAAAAAAAAAAATACAAACATCAAAAAGTGCATCAAGATTATATCAAATATTTGCTGAAAAAATTTTAAATTTTCCTTAAATTTATTCTATTTTTAATGAAAAGAATGATAATTTGAGACTATATTACCTTAATTTACTTTATGTAGTAATGTTTTGTCGCATACTTTTAGGAACTTATGCTATCAGAAATAATGAACGGAAAATTACATATTTATAAAAAATTAGTTTTATTTAAAGAACAACTAAGTTCATATATTAAGGAATTAAGTTAATGAAATATATATTGATGGCAACAAAATTTTAAATTGTCTTAAAATTGTGTCAGATTTTATAAAAATGCAATTTTTAACGAAGCAAAAAATTCGAAATCAAATTAAATTTAAAAAATTTTCCATACTTTAGAAGGTAAAATTACGCAAATAAGATCTGCATACCTATACAAACAGAAATATTTCAGAACTTTGGAAAATTTTTTATTTAAATTAAAATTATTTAAATATAATTAAATTGTAAATGGACCTCTATAGGTATAAACTTATAGAAATTGCATACTTATAAGGGCTAATATTTTTTAACGTAGTACTTATATTTAGGCTAAAAATGTACACTTAATTAAATAAATATATAATAAAAGATCTTCAATATGAATTTTTTTAATAAATTCAAATCATTAGAAAACATTGCCTTCATTTAACTGTCTATAAATTACTAAAAATATAAGATTTTTTCGTCGTTCTTTTTATTATTTTTCAAAAGTTTTAAAATTAAAAAAGTATTGCATACATTTAAGCTGAAATAGGTATATTTGGTAATTTTTTCTATACAATAAAATTGTTGGAATATATTTTTATTATTTAAAAATTTATTGAACATATATTTCTTTATAAATAATCAAAATATGTTACGAAATTATTTCCAAAATTAAATTAACACTTTAACAAATATATTGTCTACTTTAAGGGCTTTAATAAATTACTAAGAAATTCAATTAAAATTTATTTCTTTATCATAATTTAATATTTTTTAAATGAACATTTGATTTCACAAAAATATCTTTTTTTTATATTTAACTCAATTTAAAATGTTTTAAATATTTATAAATAAATTTACAACAAGAAAAAAATCAAATTCTCTATATTTTTATCATATGTTTTATAAAATTTTTTCTTTGGAAAAAAGAAGAAACAGAAAAATATATAAAAAATCTGTGCAATATAACAAATCAACATATATTTTCCATATTCAGTGAAATATCGATTGTAATGTAATCAATCACTCTATCAACATTTCACACATATAAACATTTTAACATATATTTATTTATATTTTTATATACGTATGTAGATAAAATCTTGTGAAAATATATAGAGAAACATGGAAAGGACCCTGTAGTTTTGAAACTTGTTATAAGTTATTAAAATATTTTATAATTTTCATGGTTTTGTGAATTTTTGGATTTCACTGTACATCCATTTCATTAATTTTGTTTACAAAATTTTCTAGTTAAAGCTGATTTTGCTACAAAAGAACTTAATTAATATTAATCATACGCTCTAGTATATAAAATTAGGAAAAGAGCAACATTTTTTGAATTCCGAAATATTTTAGGTTTAAAAACTACTGAACTTTCAAATAAGGAGTAAGATTTAAAAAAGAATGAAAGCACAAAAAAGGTGTCCAAATAGCTGTGATTTAACAGGGATAGTCCACCTGTTCGAGAAATGTGACAGAAAATACTATAAAAAAAGGATCAAAATTTCTTCACTAATGATTAAAACTTTAATTGTTTTTTGTAAATTGTAATAATATTTTTTTCAATATATATGTATTAGCATATATGTATGTTAAGAATTTTTCGATCTCACTCCTTATAAATCATGAAATAATATACAAAAGAAGAAATATTTTTTGGTTTAAGTGAAAAAAGAAAACGTTAAACTAACAAGTGTTGAGAGTAGATAAGTAAACACCATACATACTTACCTACATACATGTATATGCAGTAACAAATACTTACATACTTTGTATAACTGCATTTGAAATGTAAGTAAAATAAGAAAAAATCTTTAAACATTTTTTTTTTCAAAAATTACCGAACAAAACACACGTTTTTTGTTTAGTTACAGTTTGATGATAAAAAAGAAGATTTTTCTCTTTTTTCCCCAATTTTTCACACACCAAATACTTGTGTTTAAAACGTTTATTTCTTTACTCCAATAGATTCACAAGAAGAAGAAAATAAATAAATATATATTGATTAAAATTAAATTTCCGCTTTTATAAAATAAAATCAAATCAAATGTTTAAGTTTTAAATTTAATGGCACAAAAAGAAGGAATATTATAGAACACAAATTTACAGCTTTTTTTATTTAAGTTTAAATTTAATTTAAAACCTTTTTTAAAGGTTTTTCCTATTAAATTTTTTTTATTAAGAAAACGAAAATTGATTCTTCTAATTTTGCTAAAGCTGCCTTTAATTTGGGATTTTTTTAAAGCTTCAGTCTCTTGGCTTTTGTGTTGCTAGAAGGTTATCACGTTTTTTATGTTTTGCACGTAGTTGCAGACATTTTTTGACGTGAACTCTCTGTCTAAACTCTACTCGTTTCTATGAAATTGCGTGGTTGTTAGTATGGATTCATTGGCTTTTTTCTTTGTTTTTTATTATAAAAGAATCGATTGTATGGGTGGTATATATACATGATTTCATTTTTTTAGGCATCATTTTTGTTGGCACATGTTGTTGTTGGGTGGTCATATTGTCTAAAATAAATATGATTAATCAACAAGGAAATATTTGTTTTTAGAAGCATTTTTTTTGTACGAAAGATACAAAAAAGTATTCAAGACTTTTTAATATCTTTAATAAAAAACTAAGAAAAAACTAAGTTAAATTATGTCTGAAATAAATTATTATATAAAACTTCCTTATGCACAATTGTTGTGACTTAAATTACTTTAGAGAGAAAATTATGCAGACTTGTTAATTTTGTGCATTTGACTAAAATATTCATAAGCTACAGCTTTCATTTAAGATATAATTCATTAATTTTGAATAAGAAGACTTGCAGCTGGAGCAGTTTTTGTAAAATTACTCGTTAATTAATATTAATCATACGCCTTAGTACATTAAATATTTTAATCAAATGCTTAAGCTTGAAGTTAACAAATTAATCTATATTATTTTTTTAGAAATAAATTTTATTGAAACTACAAAGAAATTTATACAAAATAAATTTAAAAAATGTAACCGAAATTTGCATTAATTATTGAAATGACATTCTTAAAGCAATAAAGTGCTCGTTGTATGCGATAAAATATTCTAAAATCTTAGCTTTCATCTCAAATTTATTTCAAAATTTTTATAAGTAAGACCCAGTTTTGTAAAACAAGTCATTTGGAGATTACCCTCCATGTTAATAATACCACATTATTGCATTTGTACCACTCAAAGGCGTACCAAAAATGAATGAACACAGCATGGAAACATTCTTTTTTATAAACATTCCTTGTCGGAACAAATGATTGGCTTCTTTTACTGAAGCTCCGTATCAGCAACATAAAATCTTTGCCCAGGAAGTTGCGAAAAATAAGTCAGAATATATATGTCGATAATATTTTTTTAGAAAACTTAACTTTTTTCGTGATCACCTTTTTGTGTCTTAATTTTTAGCAGGATTCCTGTCAGGTATTTTTGAGCCTTGTATGTTTTTAAACATACATTAGCTTCAACTTTTCGTACTAAATAGTCCAAGCTCTAAGCTAATCGGTCTTTTTCTAACCAGATGTGTTAGCAAAAATGTTTCAAAAATGTTTTTCATGTCATTAGAAACATCGTGTGGACCATTCCTTCAAATGGATCATTCTTTCCATTTTTAAAATAGTTTATGGTCTAAACCCTCTTTATTTAGATAAATGTTATTTAAGTTTCTAAATACTCTAATAAGAGCTGTTCTACCATAACAAGTTAATAATTAATGTTATTCATACGCCTTAGTGCAGAAAATTAAATATTGATATGAAATATCAAGCTTTTCTAACTTGATATTTTAAGTTTTTGGATAAGACAAACGAAATGTAGGTTTCTTATCATTAATTGCCTTTTGAAACGTACAAATTCTAATAAATTCATTTAAAAATTATCCAAAAATTTTAAATTTCTATAAAACTTTTTCTACGAAATTATTACCAAATTTACCATTAATCTTTTTACATTAACTGCATAAAATTCGATTTTCTCCTCCTTCACCTCCTCATTACTATATTACTTTAATTTTATTACTCATAGTTACTAGAAAAATTGGATTACGAATTTATGACTTGTGTATTTCAAACTAAAAAAACAAATCTTAAATGCATAAATACTACTAAATAAGTTACGAAACATTACAATTCAATAGCTAATAGCTTCTAAATGTTAAAGATGAACACATACATCCTTTCTTATCCCCTCCCGTCTTATAAATGCCACACAATACAATGACAACTAACAGATTAGCTCCACTTTTAGTTTTATTTTAGTTTCTTTTTCGGGAGTTTTATTTTAAATGTAAAATCATGTTAAAATCTCTTGTAACATTAAACTCACCAAAAAAAGAGGAAGAAGAAAAATACTATTTGTTTTACTTACATTACAACAAAATACATAGTTGTATTTTATGTATGTGTATGCGAGTAAAATATGTAACAACAAACAAATGCAATTGTGGTTAAATCTTAACAAATACTTGTACAAAAGATCTACAAATAAATGTTTATATGAAATAAAATACGACTCTATTTTACTTACATAAGAGAGAGAAAGAGAGATAGAGAAAGAGAGCGTGAGACTTTTGTAACTATAGAAGAATAATTTCGGAAATAAATTAAATAACTCTGTATTTAAGCTTAAGATTAGAAATTCCAAAATAAGAAGATTTTGGTACCAAATGTAAAGTTTACACAGATTTAAACTTTATGTAAAATATTATTGATTTCTTACTCAATTTAAAGTTTTTTTTCTTAAAAAATAATAATTAATATTTATTAAGATTTCATAAAACTAATTAAAACTATTTATATAAATTTTAAAATTAATAAAATATTGAAAAAAATAATTAAGCTTGAAAAATATATTTAAGCAGGGAATAAAGCTTAAACTTCCTTACAACTATCACTTTGATGGGGTTAAATTCTACATATACGTTGGTATTACAAGAATATAAGTAAAAATTGAAGTGTGTTACTTAACGAAGGTGGGTCCAAATTAGAAAACAAATATATAATCTGATGTAGGGTTCTTCGAAATATAGTCGACTGTAAATTTTTGCTTGTTAAACTTAATTCTTACATTAAAGTTAAAATTAAAGAATAAGAGTTTTATTTTGATGTTTACCAAACCGTTTAAGAAAGTAATAGACAATTTGGCTGCTTATTGTAATCCTGACTTTATGGGATTTTGGTGTTACACGCGAAATGACAAACACAATATACTTTCTATCACCGCTTATTTAGGTTAAAATGTCAAAAATATATAAATGTGTAAATTTTACATTAAATTCAAATCTCATAGGAAACCTGTTGTTGCTTGAAAATGTAAGTTTTACACTAAAGATCAAACATCAAATTAAAATACATAAAAAGTAAAATTACATCATAATGTAAATTTCGTATAAAAATTTAATTTTCTCCACAAGTTTGTGAACTTTTCTGAAAAATAAAATTTTACATTGAAGTAAAAATTCGAATATTACAGGAAACTTAAACTTACAACAAAAATATACATTTTACATTAAAAATTTACATTTAAATGTAATTTTGACTATAATATAAAAAAATTAAATTCAAAATTTACATTATAATGTAAATTTTTTATTAAAATTAGTATTTTACATAAAAAGTTATATTTTTCAATAGAATTACATTTTACAATAATACGTAGATTTTTCATAAAAATGCATATTTTGCGTTAAAATGTTTACATCAATTGAAAATATTACACAACTATTTAATTTTTACATTGAAGTATTCAATATTTTGTAATATATAAATTTTTTACAAGAATGTAAATTTTGATATTGAAGTCACTATTTAACGTAATAATTTGAAATTAATATTTTACATTCACATTAAACTTAATTTAAAAAAAAAAAATATTTCATTTTAAATCAAATTTTTTATTGTTTAATGAATACTTTACATTAAAATTCAATGAAAATCTTACATTACAAATCATACCAACATGCTGTCTTTAGATGGATAATTTACATTAAAAAGAAAATGTTAACTTAAAATGGCAAATAAAATAGAAATTTCAATTAAAATGTAATTTTAGAGTAATTTAAAATATTACTCAAACATTTTGTTTATACATTAAAGTAAACAATATTTAGATTAACATAAATATTGTATAAAATTGTAAATTTTATATCAAAATCAATAATTTATAATTCACATTGTAATGTGTAATTACATTCAAACGTAAAAATACATTAAAATGTGTTATAAAGTGTAATTTACACTTTGTTTTTATTTTACATTGAATTATATTTTTAAAAGGATTTTTACATGAAATATTAATTTACATTTACATATTTTCAATAAAGATGTAATTTTACTTGTCTCAAATCCTTCAAATTAATGTAATGTATTTATTATTTAATTTATTAAATGTAAAAGGAGACGACAATTTTGTCAACATTTTTTACACCTTTTCAGTTTAAAATGTAAATATTTCTTTTAAGAAATAAAATTATTCTGTAGTTTTACATTTATGTAAATAGAACAGTGCATTTAATAATTTACACCATAAGTAAATTTTAATTTGCGTTTACTCTTAAATTTTCAACTTTTTATGTAATTTTTTTTCTATTATGAAAAGTTTACACTTAATAGAAAGTATTTTATTGTGTGGGGAGAATTTTACATTATCTTGGTTAATTTTTACATTAAACAGAAATCAAATATACTAATTTACATTTTTTTACAGAATTTCATATAAAATTTCATAATTTTAAATTTAATTTAAAATATTACACAGCGCAGAGAAAAGTTTATATCTTGAAAATTTTGCATTAATTGGGATTTCATGAAAAATATGTACATTTCTTCTGTACATTTTCTCGTCCTCTAAGTTCACCTTTGGCACAGATGTATTACTTACTTACGTAAAGAGTAAAGAGTACCTTAAGGTATTTGTAAATTCCAAAAACATATGTTAACTAATACAAATGCAAAAAATGAAATGTAATGAAAAGAACGGTTATT
The DNA here is from genome assembly GCA_004302925.2 of Cochliomyia hominivorax. Taxonomy (NCBI): domain Eukaryota; kingdom Metazoa; phylum Arthropoda; class Insecta; order Diptera; family Calliphoridae; genus Cochliomyia; species Cochliomyia hominivorax. The sequence goes on along the minus strand of PYHX02000495.1, from coordinate 50,634,038 downwards.
TCAAAAAAAGGGGAAGTTTAGCTTGAATAAAATTAAATATAGAAATTAATTTTCTATTTAACGTTATTCTAAAAATAAAACAGCAAATCTTTAGCAATCTTTCCCAGAACCAACAAAGCTGGATCTGCATTTTTTCTTGTTTTTGCAATTCTGCCAAACAAAAAAGCTTAAGAAGAGTTTGTTTTTGTACAAAAGTATGTACATTTGTATGTTCAGGTATTTAAACTTTTATTTGTTATAAATAGAAACAAGTAAAAAAGAAAGAACAAGTAAAACAAATAAGAAGCTCTTAACAGTGTACTTGTTGTAATATATGTTTACTCTTGTATATATGTGAAAGTATACATACACATGTAAATATATTCTTGAATATGTACTTCAAGTTCATTACAAGTTTTTAAGCAGTTTAGCGGTTAAATAATAAAGTTTTTTCAGATTTTTTTTCTGCTACGTGCTTTAAGGTGTATAGAATTACGAGTGTATGTGTAAATATAATAACTTATACATATGTGGCATTTAGTAAATATTTGTTGTTGATGTTGAGGTTTATTTACGAACAGTTAAATACATACATACATACATACATACATACATACATACATACATACAAACATTAGTATATAATTTTTTTGTACTCATTTTAATTTCGAGTACCCAAAGTAGCTGCACTTTAGCAACAGAGAGTGAGAATGAGAAAGAGCGAGGAAGCAACATTGTAACTGTTATATGTGCTTAGCAAATATTAAAAAGAAATTAATTTATTGAAAGCAAAAAAATGAAAGTATACTTTAAGGAGTCTTTAGAATAAAAATTAATGTTCATTTAAAAACCAAATAAAATTAAAACTCATAGAAATACTAAGTCTCTTAAATAGAACCTTAATTGAAAAAACCTCCTTTTAAATTTATTTAAAGCATAAAATTTCTCTAAATTAAAATATTATCTTAATAAAATTTTAAAAACTTTTTTCCCAAAGCTTTTGCAATTTACTAATAATTTTGTTTATTCTATTATTAAAATTTTTCTTAAAAACTTTTTATCTTTTTTCTTCGTAATTCTTTAAAATTGTTTACATAAAACACATTGTAGGTTAAGTAGCTTTAATTCAATTTATTATTTATAAATATATGAAAACCTACTTTTGCACGAAAAGAAAAAACTTTCCTCCTTTTCGTACTACCTTTTAAAGCCTTCGGCAACATTGAAAGTTTACTTTGTTTTGTATATTTTGCGCTAAAAAATCTTGTCACATATTTGTAAAAGTTTGGAAAAAAAAACTAAAAAAGTAAAACATGTTTTAAGGCTGTCATATAAGTTAATTAGACTTGATATAAAATTTCAAACATTTTTCAAGGTTTTAACTAAGATTCGCTTTTTTCGTTTGTTGGCTGCTTTTCAAAATAAACAAGTTAATGTTCAAGTTTGGTTAAAGTTAATTTTTTTTTTTTCGTTAAACGAACTTAAGAAATGTAAAAAAAGAATTTGTTGCCTATTTTAAGTCGCATAAGATTTTTTTGTTTTGAAAAGGGAATCTTTATTGGAAATTTAATAATTGAAAATGAAATAATTTAAAAATAAGTTTCATTTTAAGATTAAATTCACATGTAGAAATATTGCCTAATTCTCAAGTATAATTACAATTTATTTGATAAAATATATTACAAGTAAAAAGGAAGTAAGTCTTGAGTTTAATAAATTAAAAAAAAATAAATTCTTTAGTTTAATATTCAGATGTGGAAGTTTTTTTAGGGTTTTAAGAGATTTTAAAAAAATATAAATTTGATTTCTATAGAGAATTTGGGAAATCATTCTCAATAGAACCATTGAATATAAAATATATTTCTAAAGGCCATAAACATCATCTCCTATAATATGAATTCTCTAATTAATTAATAATAAAAATAATAATAAAAATTTTAAACACTTCGGGAGTACAACTTTGAGCGATTGTGAATTTTAAAGAGAAATTGGCACATTATGCTTATTAAGATCACCGCTGCGAGTGATGCCATATAGATCATTCTTAAACCATTCGAAAACTAAAAATTCTTAATTATAACTGAGAAAATATGAAAAATAATTCAATATTAAACTTTGACCAATTACAACATCCTAAAGGGAAAGTGGATGTTGTGGATGAATGGATCCGTCGCTAGGAAAACTCCCTTATGAAAAGAAATTCTTAAGACAAAGGTAGTCAATTGTAGAAAAAGAACATAAAGAAATAAACTTGTAAGATTTAAAATAATGGAATTTAGAGTTTGGAAAATTATGACATCGATGTGGAAAATATAAAAAATAAATTAAAATGAACTTTGGCCAATAATGATTTCATAAACAATTATCGATATTGAACACAAATACAATCAGTAAAAGGAACTAGATAAAATATATTTCTGATGATCACTACTAGAATCTCCTTAATTTTTTCACTGAAATTCCTGAATGGGGTTTGTGACATTTTTAAAAGATATCGAATTCCATTTTAGTCAAATTATGACTTCTATACAAGATTTTATATATACTCATCAAATAGGAACATTGTTTAGAATGCTTTTACATGGAGGACAATTTCTTGGTCTATGGCTAACTTCCATATTGCGATTTTCAGATTTTAAGGGAAATTTAGATGTGGCGAGATATGACTTTTATGAAAATTTTGGACATTATGAATACATTGGACCATATCACGTATTGCCAATACATTAAGAATTCGTCTGATAACTATCGCATATATACATTTAAAGAGAAATTGACATTTTTTCAATTAAAATTATTGAAAATTATGACTTTTCCCATTCTTGGAGAATGGAATTGAATTCTATTGAGAACTGGAATAGTCTTTCGAATGGAATAACTTCCTATGGATAGTATTTCTAAAAATCATCACCGTCATTCCTAAAAAATGAAATTTCTGAATAAATCTCGATATATAAGAACTACTGTTAATTTTGATTTTTAAGGAGAATTTTGGAAATAACTGTTACTTCTGATGACATACAACCCTATAAATTTAATTTCAGTTTTGGTATATCATGAATTTTTTTGGAGGATTTCTCATATTAAAAGGGTCATAGCATTTCAGAAGTTTATTATATTAATTAAATTTATCAATCAATTCAATTTCACATTGATTTGTTATTTTGAAAAACTAACATTTTTATGTAAAATTTACATTTAAGACTAAAACGAATATTTTAAAATAAAATTTACATTTTATACTAAAATACGCATTTTCAACTAAAATCTAATGTAGATTTAAATAAAAATTTACATTATCGTAAAAAAATTACATATAAGTGTAAAATTTACATTTCAATGTAAAATTAGTGTCAAATATACATTTCAATGAACATTTTAATCTTGTGCAAAATTTACATTTTGATGTAAAAATTAAATTAATTTGTAAAATTAAAATTTTATTTTTCTGTATAAAATACATTCGTGTAAAATATAGTTCTTTCGGAGTTTTTTTTTTTTTTTTTTTTTTTGATATTGCACTGACATCGAATATTTTTTTAATATAAAATTAACATTTCATTAGAAGTTAAATTTACATTTTGTGTAATGTACAAAATTTACACTCAATTGTGTTTTTTTTTTTTTTGAATATTAAGCAGTTAGTTTCATGAAAATTTACATTTCAATATAAATTTTATATTTCACTATAAAATAAATCTTATTAAGGATTCGGTGTTAATTATTTAATTCAGTGTATTTTTTATTTTTGGGGTTAAGAAACTTTTAGCTAATTTAGAGCTTAATGTATTTTTTGTTTGTTTTTTCTCCTTTTTTATTAATTTTCGTTTTTTCTAAGCAATAAACCCTTAAATACTTCTTATTAGTTTTCAAACAAACACTCTCAGCAAATATTTTCTTTATTTGAATTTCTCCAAAATTTAAGCCATAAATGATGACAAATAGTGTTTTGTGTTTATTTGTGTATGTTTGTGTGTGTTTGTGTTTTATAACACTAACAAATATCATATGGCAACGTTTACAGTTATGCTTTACACTATTTGATGCCACATAGAGACGAATGAATATGTGAAATTATACTTAAAAAATCCCTCTTGGAAACTCATTTAATATTTTGTGTAAAAGTGTATGTGTAAATTTGTAAATATGTGTAGGTTTTTTAGTGTTGGATTATGAAAAGTTTTTCGTTTTATGGTTTAAAGATTGTCAGACAGATAACACAAACAAATGTTTTGGTTTGTGATTTAGAAATTTGTTTTCTATGTTGATTCTCATTTCTTCCTTTTTTCTATTTGCCACATTCATATATATATCTTTTTGCTCAGTCATTGTTATTTTTGGCCAACAAAAAAAATTATTTTTGTTTGGCATTTAGCCAAAAAATTAAAATTTTTCAAGACTTATTCTAATAGAAATCCGTAGTTAGCAAAAGTACTGAAATTAAAACAACAAAACGAGCAGAAGTAAAGATTTAAAAACCAAAACATGTACTCATGTCTATTGCAGGCGTAATATTCTATGTATTTACAGCAATTTTTTTGAAACGCACACAAACACTCATATAGACATTTAAGCCTTTTTTCATATGTGTGTGTGTGTATAAAAGTATATAAGCAATAATTTACTTTTCTACTCTCCCACAATTGAAGAGAGAGAAGAGAGCATTCAGTTGAATACATGCTTAATTCATTTGTATTTGTAGTTAAAACACACATTTGAAGCATCTTTTTATGCTGTGTTTAACATACAATCACAGTTGCTAGTATTTAGGCAAAAGTATTTGGACAGAAAAATATTAAAATAAAAATGATTTTCATATTATCTACTCCTAAACATAACCACAAACAAACTTAGTTGTTGCAACTTTCCAAAAAAGATCTGAGGAGTGAGATCGAAAAAGTCTTAACATACATATATTTATATAAAATGAATAATAAATGAAAATAAATCACGAATATTAGCTTATGACCAGCACCGCTACAAAGCATTGATTTGGCAAAAGAAGTTTGCGGGTCTGCCAGCATGTTAATAAAAACGAAACCACTAAATTTATAGTTTTCCTTTTTTATGTTGAACCTTTTTCAGAAATCCTTTCATTAAGGTTTTTCTATAGCTCATGCAGATAGTTCATTTCCGTTTAAATTCCACCATACTTTTGGACACATTTTTTGAACTCTTCTTTTTTTTGCAAGTGTGAAGAAAAGGATTTGTCTTTCTTGATACAAATACGACATTATTGCTGTTGTGCCTCTCCAATTTTTGACTAGGAAGTTGCGAAAATCTCCCAGAATTATTATTTGTTATGCAGCAAGAACGTTTTTTAAGAAAATTCCTTGCTCTGTTTTTGGTCTTTTGCCCTAAATTTTTAGAAGCGTTTATGCCAGGAAATTTTTGAACAATGTATATTTTTATACCTGCAAAAATTTTCGTACCAAATAGTCCGAATATTAAGTTGGCTGTTTTTCTACCGAATAAGTTGGGAGCTCTTTTGAAAATGCTTTCTAAAATTTTGCTTTAGAAATATCATGTGCTCCATTGCTTCTCCCTATTAATAGCATTGGAAACAGTTTGGCGGCAGAACTTTGAATAAATGGCCAACTTTTTGTAGGACCAGGTTGGGGTTTGTTGAAAAAAAATTATCATTTCAGTGCGTACTTTTTCTGGTCACCCAAACTAATCAGATTTACAATATATTCATTCGTTTGACATTAAACATAATAAGTGACATGATTTACTTGATCAAAAAAGTATCAAATCATATTTGGGTTAATATTTTTAATGAAAAACGTGCGTTAAGAATTTTTCGATCTCAGTCCTTATGTATGAAAATTTTTGGTGCATTGTTTTTTGTTGTTGTCATTTTTGAAAAATAAACTAAAAACTATAGTAAAAGAGAGATAAAAACATTTTCAAAACAATTTAAGTTGCAAATCTCTTTCAAAAATATACAAAAATAATTTGCATCATTTCAGTTCGTTTTTTTTCATTCATTTTTTTTATTTTTATTTTCTTATGAAAATAAAAGGAATTTTTGGTTTGTAAAAATCTTTGTTTGTGTTGTTATTAATGTTGAATGTTCAAAATGTTTTCTATATTCAAAAAAAAAAAAAAAAAAAATAAAAAAAAGATTTTAAATACTTTATTGTTTGGAAATGTTTAAGTAAATCTTGTTGCTAAACTTTACATACAACCAAAGAAAGAATGCTTAAGTATAAGAATTGTACATACATATATATTTTCAAGGACAAAAGGACTTAAAGTACAATTTAGTTTTAAGCCAAAAATACAGACTGATCTTTACATATTAACATACAAGTGTAATTTTCATTTCAATTACGACATACAATATATTTATAATGAAATGTAAATTTTAGTGTAAATTTACTTTACAACAAAGAAACACAATTTTATCATGATATAAAAATTTTAGTGTAAACATAATACCCCAACAAATAACTCAACCTAATCATGATGTAAGTTTATATTACAACTAATCAGTGTAATTTAACATTTTAACGTGCAAATACAATTTTATAATGAAATGCAAAATTTTAGTGTAAATTTAAGCTTTTTAGAGAAAAATTAACATTTTCTACACACTTTGCATTTAAGATCCAAAAATGCATTTAAGTGTATTTAAAAAATGTATAGCATCAATCAATTGTAATGTAAAAAATACATTTTAGAGTAAAGTTTAAATTACACAGTAAAATTTACGACAAGAAATGAAATTTCATAAAAATTTTTAATTGTAGTAAAATTTATATTTACATGCATATGTATTTTGTTGTAAATTTACATTCTTTTGGTAATATGCAATTAAGTTGTAAAATTAATTTTATAAAATTTATTTTTTCATGTAAAATTTTTAATAATAAATCTAAATTTTGTTGTAAATTTATAGTTTAATTTCTTAATAATTTGAATTTTGTGTAAAATACATTTTTTTACAATAATGTAAAATTAACATATTATTGTAAAAATTACTTGACTTTTGTAAAATTTTCATTTAAAAAATAAATTGTAAACGCAAAATTTATATTTTAGTGGAAGTTTACATTTTGGTATTATATTTGTATTTGATTTTGAAATTATAGTTAAATGTAAAATGTTCATAATTTCTGTAAAATTTAAATTTTTGAGCAAAAATTGCATCACAACATAAAATATATATTTCTGTGTTAATAAAATTTAATTTACATTAAAGATTACGTTAGATACATTAAGCATTAATTTTTGAGATTAAATATATATAATTTTGTATAAAGTTTTATTATTTCTTGTCAAATTTGCATTTCAGAGTAAAATTACGACATAGTTAAAATTATTTATACATTTACGTGTAAAGTAAAAAATAACGTAAACTTTATATTTTAGTATAACATTTTACTATTTTTGTTAAATTTACATTTTAATGTAAAATAACACATTAGCTTATAACTTAGTTTTAATTTTATACATATTATGTTTGAGGTACATTAATTTTTTTGATATAAAGTTTCCATTTAAGTATATATTTACGTAACTTTTCCTCTTTTGTAAATTTACATTTCTTGTGTAAAATCGAAATGCGTAATTCAATGAAATTAGGGAAAACGTTTAAAATTTCGTACAGAATCGAAAAAAGTTTAATTTAATACAATATAATACATATAAAATTGCGTGAAATAAAAGCCATTTGTGTAATGTTACATTATTTTGTCAATTTGATATGTACTTCCACTAATAATTTTAGTGCAAACTTTAGACATCAATGTAATATATAACTATTTCATAATTTTAAATCAAATTATATTGTAATGTAAAATTACAAAAAATTTGGATAAGAGTGTAAAATGCGCTGGTAATGTAAATAATGTATTTATTTAATATATATTTTTTTGAGGAAATTTATTAAATTGCCGTTTTAATTTGTGTAAAATATTAATATCTTGTGTAAAATTAAATTTTAGTGTAAAATCGAAATATATTTAATTGTAAAATTTTTATATCAAATTTTAATTTTAGTGTAAAATTTAAATTTGACATTTAAATTTAAACAAAAGAATATATCAAATATTAATTCATCGTTAATTAAATATTTTGTGTAAAATATTTATTTTAATATGGGAACGAAATTTAAATTTTGATGTAAAATAAACATTTTAGTATTAAATTTTGAATTTGAGTAAAATTGACTTTAATTCAGTTGAATGTAAATTTGTATGCGACGTTTAATTTTTAATGTAAAAATTCAGTTTTAGTGTAACTTAGTGTAAAATCTGTAAGTAAAATTAGTTCCATTAAGTTTCAAATTTTGTCTTTTAATGCCTTTTTTACCTTAATGTTCTTGAAAATTTGTGGCACAAATCTATTTTCATTGTGGTTTCCCTTTTCTTCTAACAGAGACGCCAAACAAGTTACTAAAAATTAAAAGCTTTAGTCTTTCAGAAACTAACTTTCAACTTATACTAAAATTCCTCCCCTACCTGCTCCCTCATTATTTTTGCCCAAACATTCTCCTCTTTTTAAAAGGATTCTCTCTATATAATTTTTGTTTTCAGCAAAAACTGAAAAAAAGCCAGAAATCTATATTTAGTGTTGAAATCTGTTAAAATCTGTTTGCAAGCTTATTTAATTAAGCTGGTCGTATTCAAAGTTATTTATTATCTTTGTGGCAAAATGCTTTTGCCTTTTATTTTATTATTGTTGTTATATTTTCCTTATTGTCTTTAGCATTTGGTAGAAAAAAATGCTTTCAAACTGATTTAAGTTGGGAGGTTTTTTGGAATGTTTTTGTTGTTGCTGCTGTTATTGTGTGGCAAGTTGGTGTCGTTTTTTTTTAATAAGTTTGTTAGTCGGTTGGCTTGTCTACTGGCAATGTTTTGTTGCAAGTTGAACATAATAAAGGAATTTAACGTTATATTATATTTACTGTTAAGTAGATTATGTATATTTTTTAACTCTTAAACTAAAATATGAAGTGAAATGAGAAAATGGTGAGAAAAAAGACAGAAATCTCTATAGTATTAAATTGAATTTGTATGGAGGAGTAAAGGAGACAAGTAACTTAAATTAATTTATTTTTAAAATAATATTTATTTTAAAAGTTTTATGAAAGCAAATCCTGAAAATATTTGAAAGTTTAAAAAAATGGTGAATTTTTTATAAAATTAATTTTTATAAGTCAACGTTTTTAAAGAATTCATATATTTTACGAAAAGTATTAGCATAAAATGTTGGCTTAAATTTAAGTCACCTCTGGTTCAATTCCATTGAATATTATGAAAGTTATACCAGTTTTTAGAAAATAAGTACTTAATTAATATTAATCATACGCTTTCAGGAAAAAAAAATAATAAAAAATTGTATTTTTAAAGTATTAAGACCCAAAGAGAAGGAAATTCTATTTATAGTTCTGAAATTTAAGAAGACAATTCATAATTGAATCATAAAATCATATAAGTGTAAAAACATAAAAGTGTAGAAATTTTGCAAGTTAAAAAACTTTGCATTAATTTTTATAAAACAGATTTACATTTTCGACTTAAATTCCCTAGGTTTATCATATTTATGCTCTTAACAATTATGTTATAAACAGATTTTACTAGTTTGGAAATCTGGAAAATGAAATTTATATAAACTTTATTTATTCCCTAAGAAAATACAGGACTACAAAATAACAATTTTATGAGAAAATGGTGACCATACAATCTCCTAAGAAAAGCATATGTTTTTTGTGGTTTCATTTATTTAGTAATAAACAAAGAAGCTCTGCAGAAAAGCTACCAGTTTTTACCAGTACTTATAGATAGATATTATATCCAGTAAATAAATATATAAAGGACGAAATGGTCATTTATATAAATATCAAAAAAAATCACAATCACCATCAAAATGTATTGCCAACATCAAAATTACATATGAGTAAAAATAAAACCAATATAAAATACACACACACACACACATACAAAACTATATAACTAATAATACGAATGGCAGGAAACATCAAACAAATGACTATAACAATTGTGACAACAATAACAATTTTCATTTTATATAAACTCGAATTCAAACATGAATGAATTCTCAAATGGGATTTAACATGAATGTTGTCCAAATTTGGGCATGACACAGTATTCCTCTACATTGTTATTGTAGAAACACCGCAACAACAATAAAATCAAAGACAATTCATTTTTTTGTATGTTCCTTTGAGCTTCCAAGTCAAATAACATAAATAAGATTCCTAAAAGGGTGAGGGGAGGGAGAGTGAGAAATAGATTGTTGAGAACAAGATTCATTGGAAATTTTAAAGTTTTGATTTTGAGAAGGAAGCAAACAGTATTGGTAGAGTTTCACTTTAGTTTTGGTATAAAATTGCATTATGTGTAAATTTACACTTATGCAAAATGTGAACAGTATTAATAATGTTTAATAAGCAACTGTTTTTAAATCGATATCCTGTGCTTCATGTATATTGGTCTCAATCATAAATACAGATCCAGGTCCAGGCTAGAATTAAGCCAACCAAATGTTAAATGAAGTGGATGATCTTTATATTATTAACGTTCAGAAGATTATCTAAGTTATACAAAACAGGACTTCCAAAAACAGAGGTCCTGCCCTGTCCTTGATTAAAATTAATCATAATCTCAACTTGTACATAAATCATTCAATGGAAGATTCAATCAACTGACGTTCATCAAACAACGAGCAGTGATCTCTGAGATAAGAGAACAAAAATTCACCGTTACAATATTAACGTCCACAAGTTTATCCAAGTTATAAAGAGCGGGTCTCCCAAAAACAGAATTCCTGAAAAAAGGGACAATAGTAAAGGAAACGTTTATTTACCTCTTATTTCTTATTATGGCAACTTAAATAGACGACCTTAAAAGGGAAATTCAATCTTCTGTCATCCATATCTATCAAACAATAACAGGTGTTGTCTACGATTAGAGAACGGAAATTTACCATTATGGCTTGATTCTGGTGCAAGAAAGATATCATTTAACTATCTTTCTTGATGTGAGCAATTTACCAACTAGGTGGTCCATATACTCATAAACAAGAGTTGACTCTATTCCGGTAAACAATATATCAATGGTCATTCTAAAAAGTACGAAGCCTTTGTTATAACATTCTGATACTGGTAGAGTGTGAAAAGCAGGAAACTTGTGTTTTCTAGTGAAAGGCACAAATTAAGTTTTCCCTTCCACACCAATACACACGTTCCAATCGATAAATTTTACACTAATATTGAACTTTTATAGGAAAATTTTTATTTTACGCAGAAAAACTTGTAATTTTACATAACATTTGGAATTTCGTGATAAAGTTAAGTTTCATTGTTAGCAGCCTTTATTTTGTGGAATGTATACATCAAACTTTTAAATTATTGCATACTTTTTGGCTTATATCGTTAAATGTCTATTTAATATGTTGCCTATATTTAGGCTTAATTTTAATAAATATTATTTTGTTTTCATTTATTAGTAATTTTTTCTTTATTCTGTTTTCAATATTTATTGATGTTTTTTTAAATACTTAATTATCTTCAAAAAAAAAAAAAACAATATTTTCAAGACAACAAATAATTTCCTGCTTTTTCTAACATTTGAAATTCTTTGGCATTTCTGTGATTTTAGCTATTTATTTCCTTAAACACAAAAGGGTTAAAGAAAAACATGACATTAAATCTCTAAATCCCAAAACATACAAATGAATGATGACCAAATGTCTAGGCATAAATGTGATAACAAAAACAACGACAACAATAAACTACAAAAAGAAACTTAAAATCTCAGCAAAAAGAACAACAATTCGAGAAAAAAAACATGCAACAACATTTTTATTTATAACAGAACTAAAGTTAAAAAAGTTAAATAGAGAAGAGAAAAATGGAATCAAATTGAAGTTGATATAAACGAAGAAGTATAAACATTGAAAGCCCAGCACGTTGCAAAAACGTGCAACATCAAAAATAATAGTAAAACTACAAATACAAAACAAAGAAGAACTCATATGTATTCTATGGTCATTTCTTTGGAAACAGACAAACACTAGTCTTATGTAGACAGAACGGAGAAAAGCATTTAACTATTGGGCCCTTTGGAAAATAAAAGCATAAAAACGAAAAATAAAAACGTTTGTATGACTAAATGAAATGGTTAGAGACTGACAATAACGCAAAAAGTATGACATAAAACAATGACTTACACTTGAGCATCAGATCGAGAAAGAGAAAGAGAGAGGAGAAGAGTTAAAATTGTTAAGATAAAAAATAGTTTTAGTTTTCGACAATTGTAACATTAAAATGTTTCCCATTGGTCATCAATAACGGACAAAATGTTTAAGAAATAATAGAAAGGCCAAAATGGCATAAAAGAAGAACTAAAATTAAAAGGAAGTTTAATAGGAAGTTAACACAAATAAAGAATAAAATTACAAAAACAACAACAACAAAAACTTCAAACAATGACATTTAATAATGATTTGTTAAAAGAAATTTATAGGTTTTCTGATGATGGAAAAGAAAAAGAAATATGAGAGGAAAATGTTAAAAGAAACTGAAGTGTGATACTTTTTTTTAACTTTTTTTTTTTTTTAAACTTTAAGGACCAAACTAGTAGTTTCTGGAAAATATCATACGACTATTAATTATTTTATTCCTAAAACTGTTTCATATATTTCATCAATGAAGCCCAAAAGTATGCTAACAAACTATAAATTTTTGTATATAAAGGATTTTCTTCAAGTTCTATTCCAATGTCAAAAAAGTCAGTTCTTAAATTAAAAGTATTCAAATACATTTGTATTAAAGTTATATACTTTTAGGAGGAATTAATACTAAAAAGAACTAGTTAAGGTATTTTAAATTTATGTAATAATTAAAAAAATATATGCTTTCGGGACTATAAAGTAATAGATCAATATATAAATTTATTACGAATATATTTTAAAATTTGCCCAAAAGTATGCTACAGATTCATTTTTATTTTAAACCCCAAACATTATGCTTAGGTTTTTCTTCACTACTTTAAATTGTAAAACATCAAATTTTATCGTAATAAATGTTTTCATTATTTTATCATTTCTAAATTGTTCCTAGTTGAGACCTAATTTTGAGAGATTTACAAGTAACTGAAACAAAATTAAATCTTGCACAATTACTATATAATTGTTCGCCTAAATGTATTACTATTAAACATTTTATAATAAAAACTCTTTTAACTCAATTAACTCTTTTACTACTTTAATGTTAATAAATTTGAAGCCAGAATATATGCAGCACTTTTATTATATTACTATAAATTTGAGACCTAATTTTGGGCTGTTTTTTTTTAATAAAAGGAATAAATTTTGATTTCATATCTGGTTAAAATTTACATTGAAAAATTATGTCCCTTATAAACCCATATTTCAGTTGTTCTTAATCATATAATCCTTTTTCGATGTTAACTCCTCTTTTGAGGAATTGAGGAATATTGAGGAATTTCATCAGCATTACTTCAACACATCTCACATAAATTATATTCTTAACCTTCAAGGAGCGTTATTAAATAACATTTCTCCATAACTATATTTAATAACTTTGCTGTTTAATATTTGTTCACTTCCATAACTGTTTTACATAATTAAATTATTCTAAATTCAGCCCAAATACTAAATCTTTTGCAAAATATCTAATTATTTACTTGAAAACCACAACAAATATTTCCAAATCATTTAAATAACTCAATGAAGAAAATGGAAATGCAACAAAACTATTTTCTTAAGACATGTAGCAGCTGACTATTGAAATTGTGGCAGCAGCAACAGTAACTGCCAGCAGTCAGTTGTTGGCTACTGGAACAAAAATAACAAATCATAACTTATTTCCATAAAATTTCACAAAACCATTTAAGATAAGTCTAATTAATGTTTGTTACTTATGATGATGTTGATGGTGATTGTCCAATAAGAAACCCATGTTTTTTGCTTTTAAAACAAATATTTTACCTCCCATTGCTTTACCAACAAAATATACTTAATAGAAAATAGCCATTGGCCTTAGTTTGGTTTAGGAGAGGGAATATATGTAGAGTAATAGAGTGTGAGTTAGAGCTATTTGGGGAATAGTAATAATTCATTTAAATATGGAAATATTTTAGGTAAAATTTATCTATTAGATACAAAGACATGTTAGTATTATGTGTTTCATTTAACAGGAATTGAAATGGAAATTGGAGTCAATTTGAGCAGAAAGTAAAAGACAAACATTTTAGTTTTGTTGATTATAAGTATTTGCATGTGATTTGTGGTAAGAAGGAGTACAACAGTTTTGGAAAGTATTCGAATTAATATTAAAAAATATTTTAATAATTATAAAAGTTTAAAGTTATAAAATTATATTTTAATGCGAGTGAAATATTTTAATGATCAACTTTTTGTAAACCTCAAAATTATGCAAATAAATTATCTTAAATATGAGCCTAAAATTATGCTTTAGTATTTTCTAAATTTACTTTAAATATCAAGTCATAATTTTAAAGATGGTTTTGATCTAAAAGTCCCTGGTAAACTTAAGGACCTACAAAAGAATCCCATGAGTTAAACAGAAGCCAAATAATGTGTAAATATATTTTCACAACTTAAATACTTAAGAAGTTGTGTTATTGTCTTCATATCTTAAAGCTTCACAAGATATATCCAGGATCCAAAAGGGTAATTATAAGACTTAATATGGGCTTTAAATCTTTAATTGGACTTTAAAATAAAAAGTAAATATCTTATCAGGCTCAATGGAGTTTATTTTCTAACTCCAATGGGAAGTCGTAAATTTATTAAAGCCTGATAGTATGCAATCAAATTATTAAAAATATGTGATTAAAACTGGACTATTGACATAATTTAGCGGTAGTTGGAATCAGAAACCCTAATTATAGATTAATATAATTTATAGTTTCTGATTAATCCAGAAAATTAACAGTATTAAATTTTGAATCTAAAGGCATTTATGTAAAAGTTCGGTTTTTGATGAACTATCGGTAGAACTGTTGGGTGATTTTATCACAAATAATTAAAATAAGTTTTTTTTCTTTTAAGGATCTGATTGCAAACTATTTATAGATATATATTTTCTAAAAGATACTAACATTTACATTTAAATAATTAGAACTGAAGATTTCCAAATATAAATTACAACTGTGAGTTTATTTTAGTCATATTAATAGAGGACACCAGTTCTTGAAATAAATTTATTTTATTGTAATTGAAGAAATCATAAAGTTTTCGGACCTTATCATATACTGAAACGATTGGGATGTATCAGACTGTCATCCTTCATCTATTACCAGAATGTTTCTAGTTTTCTGTCATGCTCTTTATTTAAATCAAACAAATCGCTTTAATTCAAAGAAAGTTATAAATGATATCTGGAGGAACATCAAAACACTTTGAACTTAACCCAAATTTAGCCATATTTGTGAAGAACAGTATATTTTTTTGGAAGAACGCGGGGTGTAGCTCTTCTTTGGAATTAAGGTTTTACTGTCTATATTTCCAAAACTTTTTTTCCTATTAAAAATTGTTTAATACTTCTCCATGAAATGACAATTACTTCCTTCAGAAAATAAACTATTTGAACTGTGTAGGGCCATAGGATAAGGTAGCACTCATAGCATTAGTTTCAGGCAAAAATATTAATTCGAAATCTCTTTATATTCCTTAATCTTATAATTTCCAGAAATACTCCATAGAAAAAGAACCCTCAAAATAATTTATGAAGCGAAAGGAAACCATACGATTCACTGTGAAAGTAATCAATAAACCATTAATTTTAACAAATATCTTGTATGTTGTCCTCCTTGAAAAACAAAGTACAAATCTTTTTCTTTGACCAAAACCAAGAAAATCTATTGTCTATTTATAACATTTAACGAATTTATTATGTACAAGACAAAATGACCTAAAGTTTACTTTGCAGCTGATGGTGGTGGTAGCGGAGGGGGCAAAATTACTTAAAACAAAAACCATAAAAATACGAGTAATAAAAAAGGTAGAAGGAACCTATAAATACATATTTTCACCTGTCCTTTTTTCAGACCTACAAACTAAAGGACATTAAGGTGGATTGACATAAACGAACCCAACACTCAATTAAAGGTCATAGAAGTAGAAATGGGACGAAAAGAAAAAAAAAACAATAAACAAAATGTAAAGAAAATACAATTAAGAAGTTTAGTGTCTTTTGATGATAATTGCTAAAAGTGAAAATAAAGATATAAATTATTTAAGTTAAACGATTTTTTTATTTCGGTTTTTTGTTTGCTGTTTAAGAAAAATAAAATGAAGGAAAATAAATAATAATAAATACCAACAAAGGAATTAAGCCCTAATGTAGGCAATATATTTTCGGAGACACACATTTTTCAAAACAACTTCATTACAGTTCTTTTAAGATTTAATTTCAATTTTTAAAAATAATAAAATATGAAAAAATTTTAGTGATCAAAATCTTTTTGGAATTTTTTATATTTATTGAAAGGAATAAAAAAATCCTTCCTCCTCAATGTAGGCTGCAAAATTTTTTATTCAGTTATTTCAATTTCCAAGTTTTGTCAACAATTTAAACTATTTTTTAAACTCATTGAAAATTTTCTACATTTTAATTGACATTTTTAAACCATTTTTGCCTAATTATAGGCAGCATATTTTTAACAATACCTTCATTATTACTATTTTTTTACTTTATTGCAAAATTTTTGAACTATTTTTTACAAACCTTTTTATTACAAACTTTTTGAAAAATGTCGCATTATAATTTACTTCGTCGAAGTAAACTATTTTTAGAGCATACATTTAGGAAAGTCGTATTTAATTTATTATTTGTAATAAATTGTTTAGTAATTAAAAGCTTATTATTACGGATGTCAAGTATTAAAAATAGTTAAAATATTTGTGAATTTGTTTTTGAATAGAAATAATGAGCTCTTTAAAGCCTTTAAATAGGCTATAAATTTTAATTTAACAATAAATAATATTAAAATTAATTAAATCAAAAATTTCTCTATGTCTATTCTATTTAAAATTATGATGAAATATTTTTCCCAATCCAACTTGATATATATCTGTTATTACGTTTTAATGAATTTAATTATAAGAATATTAAATTTTATTAAATAACAAATAGCCTAGTTTTAGGGGGCTTTTCTGAAATAGAGTTTTAGGTATTAAAAATTTTAATTTAAAACTGGATCACTGTGGTGCCCCTGTCGGATATTTCTCTATATGAAAATACTATATGTCTGCCTGTTGTTATATGTCTACCTTTTTGGTCAGTTTCTGGTCAAAATAGAGTAACTAAATTGTAGATAAATCATGGGGAAGTCGTATCCTCCTAATAAATGAAATTTTTGATATTATCTCTGAAACAATAAAAGAAAATTTAATAAAATTTTCTTCATTAATGGAGCAATATGAAAAAATACGTACATGTACGAAACATAATGTATTTTCTTTTTTAGGTGATTGTGGTGAAAGCTTTAAGTTATTCAAAACATTTTTCCAAGAACTTTTTTGAATTCTTTCGTTAAAGAAAATCCATTTTAAAATCTTTGAAAAGTATCAATTTTCTGTGTTTTCCAAGACAACCGATGACTAGACATAATCAAGTTAAATCTATAACTTTATTAAAATTTCTATATAAATAAATAATAATTATATTATATCATCACGTTTTATTTACTTATACTTATGCGACAGACAATTAACAAAATTACTTATTTTACGAGAAAAGCGAAAATACATTCAGCAAGACTTATTAAATTTCAGTTATAAATACGAATAATAAATTTTATATTCACCTTAAATGCCAAATACACTGACACAATTATATTATTTATATTCCACATTTGACATTACAAATGTCAACAACATATACACACGTTATGTAAGAGAATGTGTAAGGACAAATGTCAGCTTACATATACATGTATTGTTTGTTATAATAGATATAAATGTATTGTAAGTGTAAATGTAATATGATACTCTCTCTCTCATACATACTTAAGCATTTTTTGTATTCTAAACATGATATTTGCCAAAAAAAAAGGAAAAAATTTCATATCTATTTTTTCTGTATTATAAAAAGCAACAATGAGTTATATTTTTCAGTTTTCAACACTCAAATCATAACAGTCCCGAACAAAACTATTGGCACAGCAATGTATTTTATTATTGCCAATTTTTGGCGTTTTTTATCCATTCTTCCTTTAACGTCTTTTTAAGGTTAGATTTATTTGAAATAGGTCGGTTCTTGACTCGTCTGTCCAGTTCTTCCCTCAAATGCTCAATTAGAGTGAGGTTTGGAGACTGTGGTAGGTGCGGTAAATCATGGGACACATTGTAAATTAACCATATGCGCACATTATGGCCTGAATGTTTTGGTCTTGTTAGAATGTAAAAATTGTTTGTAACTTTAACCTTTCCGCACTTTTTCTTTTATGAAAACCAGTTCACCTATATCCGCAGATGACACACAGCCCCATACCATTACATCACCTTTGCTAACATTCGCTGATTTCTGCTTTTTATTGGCTTTACATGCATGACAGAGTGCATCAATACTTTTGTATTGCAAATTAATTACTTTTTAACAAAATATTCTTTCAAAGTATGTTTTGTGTATTTAGCAAATAAAGTGTTTGTATTAGTCAATATTAATGATATTTTCTTCTAAAATTTAGTTATAATGCCGGAAGAATATTAAATTCTTTACTGTGCGTATAGTTTTGTTCGGGACTGTAAGTGTAAAAGAAAACATATTTTTTTTGTTAAGCTTCAAGGAAATTTTCAATTTTCAAACATGGCGGCATTGTCATTGTCATTATGATGACAATAATTTTTTTTTCTTGCACCACAAAAGAAAAACAAAATGTGAAATTGTGTATATTTGTAAGTATGTGAATTATATAAGTAGGTCGTTTGTATCCTGTCTAGTTGTGAATATAAGTAAATGAGAGAGAAATGGAAAGAGAGCGTTCTAACACCCTAACTTATGCTATGATCTTCATCATAATCATCTACATTTTACACTGCAGGAATTTTTTAGATAAATGTTTGAGCGTATATGTGTGATGCTTTCTTGCAATTTTTTTGTTTTTTGTGAAATGTCTGTTTTGTGGGCCAATGTCCTTGAGAAAAAACAAGATATTTTGTTGACATCTTTTTTTCAATGTTTCCATATTTTCTTATAAATTATTTGCGTGACATTATCTTAATTTTGTGTTGTTTTCATTTTTGTTTTAATACGTTTGAAAAGTACTAAATTTTGTTGTTATTTCTTTTCTTAATATCTCCTCATTTTTGGGCGTTTTTGCTTTTCTAAAATACACTCATTATGATAACGACTATAATTATGATTTGACATTTGATAAAAGATTTTATTAATTTTGGCTTTTCCAATTCCATTCTAGTTTTCTTTCTAAAATGCGAAAATCCAAACATTTTTGTAGATGAGCTAAAAGCAAGTAAATTCCATTTTCTTTGGGAGTAAACAATTTTGGCAATAAATTTGAAAATATATTTTGGCAAGGCTTTAATTCTGTAATAACCTTGGTTTGGAAGATACAGAGACAACTGTGAAAATAATAAGATGAAAAAAATTTAAGTGAAAAACCTCTTTATAACAAATAATTCCAATTAAAACTAATACTTTTTCAATTTATTGTATTCATTTTCATCCTTGAAATGATATTTTTATTCCAATTTGTGTTATCAGATTTAATGCGTCTGTAGTTATAGATTAGAAAAATGAAGTATAAGTTCAAGGCTAAAAACAAATATAAGAATTGTGGCATACTTTTAGGATAATTAAAAAAAATCTTATTGTACTCACATTTCTCTGTAATTTTCAATGTTTTTCATCTTAAAAAGTTCTTGAAATGGAAAATCAAAATTTGTTGTTCCTTTGTCATGTTATGAGACAGTATGCTCTGTATTGCGACTATAATTCATGTTTAAATTTAAATAAATTATGTTCATAATTTAAACATTTTTAAAGAATATAACAAAATAGTAACTCTAAAGACAAATTATTATTTTTTTATTTTAAGGGAGTAGATATCCGACTTAAATACGATTTGAACATTCTTTTTATCAAAAATCATGTTATTTTCGCTGAAACATCGATATTCAGGTTTTTCCGATCTTATAAAATTCTAGACAGACGGTTGGTTATGTTTTCAATTTATTTATTTATATCACAGAATATGGGTGCTTTAACTTGATAAAATCCAATTACTATATAGAAAAAGTTCACGTTGAGAAACTATAAAATATATTTCAATGTTTCTGAAAATATTTTTTATATTGTGATTCTTCTAGACCGGACGGACGGATGGACGAACTTTGTAAGGGCATTGTAAAGAAAGTATTCAAGTCAGTTGCAAATAAACATTAAGGACTAAAGTTTCTTTTTTAAGTTGGTTTACTTTTTAGTCACAATCCATTTGGTACATTGTTTCACCTAGCGCCCATACAAAGACATCTCCCGAATAAGAGTTTTAAGGTTGTAAAAATATTTTTTTACGGAATTCGGTACAAATAAGTATTATGATGTTCCAAAACATTATTCAAATTGTACTAGGTCTATTTTTATCATAGTTGCCATACAAACACCTGTCGAATATCACTTTTAAGGCAAAATTAAGAAAATAGAAGCAAAAGTCTAAGTTGCAAATTTTATGAGGGTAGATCCAAAATTTCTTCTAGATACCATATAATACCTCAAAGAAAATCCTTACAAAAAGCATAAATTTCTAATAATAATCTTTATAAAATTCTTCTAACTGCAAAAATCCGAAATAGTTTCTGCACAAATTTTTTGTTTACAAAGAAAGTTCAAATTTAACTTTGAAGGGGGAGAGGGCTAAGTCCAGATCTCCCCGTATTTGACCCATTTTGTGTCAATGTTGTGATTAAAAATTTCAAAAGCAGGTTTGTCATGTCAAATACATTTACGGAAATCTCAATGTGTTTTTGATTATGTAGTTACAGCTATTTCCAGACCTGTGGATTTCATAGATGAAAACCCAAAATCCCTATTTTGGGAGTTTACTTATTTTTGAATAAAGGTAAATAGATCTTATTTTGAACTAATTCCATTAAAACAGTATTTTTACAAAATTATATATTTATATAGATTTTAAGAATAATTTTTATGTATAATATCTCTTGTATCTAATATCTATATAAAAATTTCAATCCTCCTTCCTTTTTCTTAATACTTTCCCCCATTCCACTTTTCTTACTTAACCATACTTCCAGGGTTACTTGATATCTTTAATTGCATTCGATATATTTATAATGATTAAGTCCATAAAAAACTGAAATTTAATATTGAGTATTTTTCTCTTTCCTTTTTGAAAAAAAAAAAACGTTCTTGCCAAAAATACTCTGAATTCCCATTAATCTTTCTTTATTTCTGGTCATTAATTAATACCACAAATAAATTCTTTTTAAATTATTCATACTTTAAACTGAAATTCCAAAAAACATAAGATCCTTTAGCGCACAAAAATACTCATTAAGTTTATAATGTTAAGACATTAAAATTAAAGCTCTTAAAATTATTCATAAGGAAAAGATATCAAGACTTTAACACCAATAAAACACATAAGAAAAGTTATAAAAATAAAATCCAATAAAAATAAATAAAAATTAAAATAATAAAAAAATGTCATCAACATCATCGCAATAATTAGTCACAAAAACAAATTAAAAATTGTTTTGACGGAATTTTATTGATTTTTTGAGAATTTGATTTTTATTTCACTTTTTGTCATTTAAGTTGTTTTCGTATGATTTGTGTTTTCTTTTTTTAATTAACCCTAAAATGTCATTTTTAGTATAAATTATTTTTTGAAAATAAATAAAAGATTTAGTTTTCACTCGTAAAATTTATTTAAATAAAATAGAACAGCTTTAGAAAAACAAATTGTTTAAAAAGAATTAATTAAAATATTTTAATTGAAAATAAATTCTTTGGACCACAAAACCTATAATTTATTTGTTATTCTATAAGAAAATTAATGAAATTCTTTAATTTATGGTGAGGAAAATAAAAAATTTCATGAAAGTTTCACATTATGAAACTAATTTAATTATTTAGACCCTTCAAGTAGGGTATAAATAACATTTAAAAATGCCTGCCTGAAAGTAGGCTGTGCAAACATTTTCTAATTAAAATTTTACAAATATTAATGGTGGTTATAAAATCAATTTTATACTAATTCGCATTAAAACTTTTGGGCTGACTAATATTCTTAAATAAACATTTTCATTGCTTCTAGAACTGCTACAACTTTGCCTTAAATTAGGCAATCAATTCTATAACAATAATAATAAATTAAATAATTTTTAAAAATACATCTTCAAATTTCCGGCTCAAAATAGCCTACATTCATTCTTTTTCTATTACTAATCCTGAGTACTTTTGCTAAGATAAATTCCTGGCTCCTAATACCAAAGTTTTGAACAATAAATTCCTTGTGAATACCTTTTAGTATGCTTTAAATATATTTTTAAATAATTCTTTTAAAGCACAAAGCAAATTTAACTAATTCAAAATATCATTAACAAGATTTCAATATTTCGGATATAAAAGCATTCTTGAATTTGAAAAAAGGCTACATTTTAATCGCCTAAAACTATGCTTTAAATAATACTTATAGTATATAAATTTAAAAAATAAACTAGAACTTTTTTATATCTAATGAATATTTCTGAATGTTTTTTTTAAAATAATTTCTTGATTCCTAAAACTATGCTTCAAAAGTCTATTTGATATAAATCCCTTGAAAATGTCCTGCAAGTTGACATTCAATACATTTATAGACACTTTCTTTTAAATTCATAATAATTTGAATAATTATAGAAATCTTTTTTAATATTATTTCAATATTTTGCAGATTGTAATAATATAAGTTTTAAAAAAGGTTATACGTTATCCTCCTTAAACTATGCTGAGTCGATTTAGTTATGTCCTTCTGTCTGTTGTTGGCATACTCACATCTGCAATAATTGAGAAAGCACAATAGAATTCGGACTAAGTATTTGTTATGTTCTTAGAAGTTTCAGCAAAATCGGTTTAGCTTATTAATACCTATAGACCGATATCTGAAGCAACCTGTTAGTTCAAGGATTGAACTTTCATAAAATTGTCAAATCTAAATATACAGAATAGATTGAAATTTGCCGCAATATTTAGTTATATATTCCTCATTATCATTTCCAAAATAATCAAAATTTTACCTCGCTCGCATTTGTGGTGGAGGGCATTGAAGTTTCGGCATAACCGAATATAGCATTCTTAATTGTTATTATTGTTTTATAATAACTTCCCTAAAATACGTATTCCCTTGCTTTTATTGTCTATTTTAAATTAAATTCCCTTTAATACCTTTAAAATCATTTATTTCTTTTCTTGTTTTTTCCAAAATAATTTAAAATTTCTTTCTTCAAACAAATTTAAATCTCTTTATAAAATACTGTCCATCTTTATTCACCTTGAGGTCCTTTTTTAAAATAGCGAAATGAGAAATGTGTATTAAAAATGTAAATTAAAGGTATCTAAGTAGTGAAAAGGAAGACAACAACAACAAAAATTACAGCCTTAATATAAAATTATAACCTTAAAATGAAGAAGAAAGTAAATAATTTATGTTAAGCTCTGATGGTCATTGTTTTTTATTTATACAGTAGAAAGAGCTTTTATAAGGTTTTTTGTTTTTCACGTTTTACTTTAAAGAGAATTTAAATATTTTTAATAATAAAAAAAATTTCTAACTCAAATAAAATACTTGAAACTTGAAGTAGACATAATGAGAAGAAACCTTGAAATGAAATGATTTTAAAGGACCAAAAAATAAAAATAAAACAATAAAATGACTTTGAAAAGACTTAAGAAATCTAAAAAAAGCAATTTGAAGAAAAAACAATTTAAATATTTTTTATAAAAAGCATATAAAGCGAAACAGCTTTAGTAATAACTTTTAATGACATTGAAAAACTACTAAAATTTAGCTTTAAGTCTGATTTTATGTCTAAATTCAATCTTTTGTGCTCAAAACATTATCTAATTTAAGAAAAAGCTACGAGGCCAGAATATTTCAAATGACTGTCCTTCCGTCTGTTTGAGAAGCTTTTTGATATAACCAGTTCCATCAGAAGATCCAAATAGTACCCAATAATAACTTCAAATTGTTTTTATTCACTTGGATTTAAATAATTTGTATCATGATTTTATCTTATGCCAAAGAAATCAAAAAGTACCAATGGAAATTTCACAAAAAATACCTTTGGAAGTTCTAAAAGTCAACTCTCACCAGGTTGGAATCATATATCCTGAATTAAGTTATGATGAGATGATCCAAAAAGTATCACAAAATCACTTTTTGTCTATTATTATCCAACATATACCCAATTTCGACAAGCCAAAAGTACCACCATAAGATCCAAAAAGTACCAAAAAGAGATAAAATTTGTTTTTATCCAAATAAAAATGAGATTGAAAAATTCTGAACATAAATATAAATATACATTAATTATTTTTTTAGTTAGAGTTATTATTACAATTTACAAAAAGATATATATTCATAGTTTTATAGTGCTTTCTGTCACTTTAATCAAACAGTTAGTCGATCTCACAATTTTTGCAACCATTTTTGTGTCCTTTACTTCTCTCTTAACGAAAGCTCAATATCTCTCCACTGGCCTTAACTCTGTACAGTTTGGAGAATATGTCTCTCTTGCTACAAACACGATATTATTGTTACAGGATCCCAAATCAGGTCAAAAATAAGTGAAAACATTATAAAATCTTATTGTATACATTCCGTTATGTAAATATCGGTATTTATAGAGACCGTTGTAAAAAAATGATTGGGTTCTTTGGTCGCTACTGCATATTGCAGTTGCGTAAAATCTGCAATTGCAAAAGATCTGCCAGAGCAAACGATTTGTTATCCACTATGCAGCAAGAATATATTTCTTAGAAAAGCTGACTTGAATTTCTGTGCTCTGTTTTAGGCTCCTGAATTTATAGCATTACATTTCATACTTTTACATTAATTTTAACTTTTATTACCAAATAGTTCGAGCACATAGCTAACCGAGAGCTCTTTTAAAAATGTGTTTTACTTTTTTTTGGGAGGTTTAGAAACATCATGTGAACTATTCCATCTACTTGAGTCAAGTATTCTTTCAATGAACAAGTTCTCCCAGTGCTGTTAAATAACATTGGAAACAGTTTGACCTTTGAATGTTTAGCCAACCTCATGTAGGGCCAAAATGGGTTTTGTGGAAAATATTTGATAATTATAAACATAATAAATGACATGATAACAAAGGAATCTTGATCACAAAATCATCATATAAATCTTGGTTTAAAAGTGTTAATGAATAACATGTATTAAGAATTTTTTGATAACACTCCTTAAGCAATTTCATATATTTAGTAAATTATTACAAATTTTCTCTCATAAATGTATTTTTTTTTAATAATTTTTTAATTTATTAATTTTAAAGTAAAAATGTAATTAATATACTTATAATTTGTCTATTTCTTTCTCTTTTTAGGTAAGTTGATTTTAAACAGGATTTCTTAATTGTGCCTATTTCGGCATGGAAATAAATAATTTATGAATTTAAAGTTAAGTGAATGTAAAATTTAAAATATAATTTCCGATATTTAAGTGTTAAAATGTTTACTTTGTGGCAAAAGTGTTGCCTAATTTAAGGATTGCTTCAAGTTATAAAAGTCTAGCATACAATTGACTGTTAAACTTCATGATTTACAGGCTCATCAATGTCAAATACACATTTTAAAGGCAAAAAGCATAAATTATAGAAATTTTGAATAAATTCAAAATTACTAATTGTTTAAAGTTTATGTTATTAAGAAAGAAAATTCCAATTTGTATTATTTATTATAATAAAAAGGAAATATTAAAAATATTCTCTTAAACTCATATTGAGGATTTTTAATCAAATAAATGATTTATTTCCTTGAAATTAATTAAGAATCTAATAAAAATCCTGCACATATTTAGGTTATTTCACTAGAAAACGTAATATAGAAAGCATTCAATTGTTTTTTAATCTTAGTTCTTCGAAAGTGCTCCTAATTTATGAACTAAATGTTAGCAAATGATATAGCCTATTTTTAGATCAATTAAATAACAAATTTAGTTGCCTATAACCATGGATATAAACTCAAGAATCGAATTAGAAGAACTGATTGTTTTCGAAATAATTAGAGCATAGTTTTAGGTACTATTTCCTATCAATGCCTATATTTAGCTATATTTTTTGCTGATCGATTTTTGCTATTTTTATTTTTAGTTGTAAATGTGTCAGCTATATTTAAAAACAAACTTCGGGAACTAATTTTTTAATCATTTGAAAAATATACTAGAATATCCTGCAGCCTATTTTTAGACAAATTGAATAAAATTAAGTGTTGCATAAAATCAGGTTCCATAAATTATTTAATTTGTTTACCAATTTCCTGGGGCATGTTACTTTTAATTCTACAGATATCGATAAATATAACAAAAATAGTTTTTTGATTAGATTGGTTCTAAAAATTACTGCAACCTATTTTTGGACTTAAAATAAATAAATATGTTGCCTGCAATTAGGAGCATTATAAAGTTTGTTAAAGCAACATCATTTGCAGAATATCCTTTTTGTAAATGCGTAATTAAAAAATCAAAATTAAATAAATCTCTGAACCTGAAAAATTATGTTGCCTATAGTCAGGCTGTAAATATATAAATTATTACATATATTAATTCGAATGATTTTATTTTTTATTATTTTATTTCAATTTGTGTATGATTTTATCAATTCTTTCATAGAAAAAAACAAAAGAAAATTGAATTTATTGCGAAATGTGTTTAGTCTAATCAAACGGCAAATTGTATTGTCTATAATTGGTAACATTTAATACTTGAGATATGTAGCATAATTTAAGGAATATATTTATATATTAACAATGCTTTTATTTATATTTTTTAATAATTTGTTTATTACTTACTGTTGCAGTTTAATTTTAATGTAATTAAATATGCTGCCTATAAACAGGTGTATTTAAAGTTATAATAGTATAGCATACTTTAAGGCGCTTTCTTGTATTTATTTTTTTGTTGAGGTATTTTATCTATTTTATGTGTAAATCAGATCTCAACTAAGCTGATTTAAGCAACCTTCAATTTTTATATTTTCTATGGAATTTGACTAATGATTGTTCATTTGGTTTAACAATTTATTACTTTTCTTCTTATCAATATGAGGCAATATAATAAGCATTTACTATTTTCCCCATTTAAGTTTAAGTATTTTGCAGAAAATCTTTTTTAAAAGATTTCCCTGAAAATCTATCTATAATATTTATAAGAGGAGACGAAAAAAAAATAAAATAAAATGAAAATAGTAGTAAAATCATTGTTATTTTTCTATAGCTCTTTGAAAATTTAAATGTGAAATTGTGTGTAATTTTATGTTTTACCTACTTAACCTTCTATTCAACCAAAATAGCAGCAGGAATAACAAAAATTTTTTTATGTTGACAGAACAATTTTATATAATTTTTTTCTTTTTGTGACATTCTTCTGGCTTATTGTTTTCCCAAACAAATACAATATTAGTAACGATGACAATGACAATATAACAAGAATATAATATTCCCAAATTCCCTATAAAAAATATTGAAAGAAATAAAAGAAATAGGAAGCAAATATTACAAGCCCTCTTAAAACATGCAAATACATACACACACACACTCAGACATTCAAAGAAATATATATATATGTATATAAAAATCATAGTAATACGTAAAATCAGAGGCCCATTATAACAAATAATAGCAACATCATGAACACCAACAATGAACAAAAAAAATACCAAATAAAAAACATGAAATCCAGGAATAATAAAAAATAAAATGTAGAAAGAAAAAGAAAATTGTAATATCGACACATTTTTAATGGAGGGTACCTTTGAGTGTGACTAATGTTAAGCAATTTGGCACAAAGACTCTAGAGACTCAACAAAAATGTTTTACTAGACTGTACAACACGACACTATGACGATTACAACTACTACTACTACTTCTTTTGCGACTACTACTTCCACAACTACAACAAAAATGTCCAAACAGACCAAAATCAAGAAGAATAAATTTCTTGGCCAAAAGAAAAGCCTTTAACACTAACAATTGTATTGAACAGATCGCCAAACAACTGACAATCAACAAAAGCAACAGCAACAACAACAGTAACAACACGAAACAATTTTGAAAAACTGTTTAAGAAACAAACAAACAAATAAATTGAAAGGACAAAATCGTTAATGTTAACAACACACGAATACAACTATACAAAGCAACAAAAACAAGAACAATAATATCGTTTTTATACTTTTAAGGCCAGAATTTTCAGATTCATTCTGACAGAGGACTGAAACCAGAAGAAGAATTGTATACCAAGAAAAAAATTCGATACAAAAAAACAATCAATGTTATTTATTAGTAACGAACGAACAACAACAATAAGAACATCAACTTAAACTGAAAAGCAGAGGAAAAAAAGAAATTTGCATTCAATTTGCTTATCAACAACAATAAAAACAATATTGAGAAACAGAGAAAAAAGCTTTAGTGAACTTTTAATACTAAGATATTTAAAGCTTTTTTTAGGTTCTTTGAATAGAGCTTGAAAAGGATGATTTCTTCTATGGGAAAATTTAATATTTTAAAACTAATGCTTTTGAGCTTATTTCAGAAGCAAGCTTTAAGCTTTTTTTGTAAATTAAACTTTAATTTCGAAATTAAAAGGGCTTACAGGCTTCTTTTCGGAAAAACAACTTAAAGATTACAAAGCTTATCTGTGTTGTTTTTTTATATATTTATATATCTATGAATTCCATAATAAGAACTTTATTTTAAGTATTTAAATGTTTTTGTAATAGTTTTAATAAAACTCGGAAAGAATGAATTATTTTATATATTTTAACATGTAATATTTAAAGCTTATTTTTGAAATTCAAAAGCTATTTTGAGAATCAAGCTTTAACTGGTTTATTTTTAGCTTATGTGACTACAGTTCTCATTTAGAAAATTAAAAAAAGGCTTAAATGTGCTTTAATTTAATTTAATTTTCTTAAAGTGTTTTGATTACAATTTTTGTAATCAAAACACTTTAAGAAATAAATTAATTTTGAACCACTTCAAAAAAATCAAGCCTAAATCTATCAAAGTAAATCTAAGATATTATTTAAATAAAGCTTAAAGCTACTCGAAAACATTTTTAATTATTCATTATTTCTTCTAAATGATAATTAAGAAAACAATAGACAAAGCTTCAAATAAAAAATGAAGCTTATATAAAAGCTTTTTAAAAATTAGAGTTGTATGATTGGATACATTTATAAAAACTTTATGTATTTTGAAGCTAAAATTCAAAGCTTTTTTAAATCTTTACATGAACATACCTAACAATTGTTACATTCCTTTCTATAATTTTTAAGAGCTTTCGAACATTTTAAAACTTTTTTCCATGTTTCATTAAGACCTCAATAATGCTGTGAATAAATTATAAAAGCTAAAACCTTGAAATGACAGTAAATCTAAAAAGGTATTAATGAAAAATGCTTAAAAAGCTTTAAAAAGTTTAAAAATTTAAGCAGTTTTAAAAAAGGAATTTTAAAAAATGGTGGTATGTTTGTGCAAAGATTTAAAATTAAAAAAAATCTTTTCAAAGTTTCATTTCTCTTAAAGCTCTGCTTTTCTCTTTATTATTGTTTATAACTTTTGTGTGAATGTATTGGCAAACAAACCAAAAACAAACGTATCGTTACAAGAAATCAATGACAAAATGTCATTAGTATTAACAACTTTAATACAAAAAAAAAACACAGACATTCTTATGAACCTGTATAAAACAAAGTTATTTAATTTTTTTCTTTCTCTTTCTTACTCACAACAAAAGAGAAAAAAATTGGAAATTTATAACAAAAACAAAGTTAAGCAAATGAGCTTAAGCTCACACACAATGTCTCAAAAGCATATAAAACCAAATGATGTATGTATGTGTGTGTGTGTGTGTGTGTGAAAACGGATATGTGGGGGGTAAAATTAACAACAAAAAGAAAAAATATATTGCCAAATGAGTTGAGAGTTAAAAGCTTTATGTGTTAATGTTTCCAATGTTGTTGATGCTTTTGCTGCTGCCGATGATGATGAGGACAATGATGACTCTGGTGATAATAACAAAAACAACAGCAATAATAATGATGATGACATACTTGAAATAATAAAGAAAAAACAAAAAACGAAAACAAAAATATGTTTATATGAGCTGAAGAAGAGGAGTATGTGCGTGTGTATATATTAAAGAGCTTGCTTGCATATATATATGTATCTATACGAGTATGTGTGTTTGCGTATGGCTTTTATCACGAGTATACTAAATTATAACCAATAAAGCACTTTAATTGGCTTTTTTTCATGTGCTTCATCTCTTATTTTTTATAACGCGTCTTGGGTTTAAGTGCTTAAATTTGTTATGGTCTTCATTCACTTGTGTGCCTGTCTATGTGTGTGAGTTTGAGTTTTTAACTTAATAAAAAGCTTTAATGTTGTTATTGTTTATTTTTAAGCAGCGATAAAGGTAAATCTTATTTAAAATATTTTAACTGTTAAGACGGGTCCATCATCAGTTCTCTTAAGTCATGACTCAGTTAAATTTTTATTTTTAAATATTTCTGAAAAAATATATAAAATAAAGATTTAAAAAAAGAAACTGTTTTTATTTTGTAAAATTAAAGTCACATTAAATATGATTTATTTTCATTTTATTTGTACAAAAAGATAAACGGAAATTTTGTTTTAGGAATTTTCTTGAAAAAAAGAAGAAGAGTTATTAAATGTTTTAATTTTTTACTGTTGTGTTCGAAATAAAATATTTTAACTGGTTAATGACTTGTAAATGTTAATGTTGGGAAATAAGAGCTAAAACAGAGAATTAAAAGGAAATTAAATGTAAGAAGTATTAATTTAATTTGAAAACGAAAATTAAAGGAAAGAGCAGTTAAAAGATGAGCTATGAGAAATGAGTTTAAAAATATTTTAAAGCTTTTATTGTCATAGCAATGAAAAAGCTTATATTAAAATTAATTTGTATAAATAATTAAAAATAAAACTTTAAATTTACATGTTTGAGAGCTTTTGAAAAGTTGAACATTTTTCTACAAAATTTTTGGAAAATTTTCAAATTTTTTCATTTTTTTATTAATATTTATTTACAATAAAATTTATTTACAATAAAATTTCATACTAATCGTGTATTAAAGACTCGTATTTGAAAAGCTTTTGAAAGTATAAAAAAATGTATACGTTTTAAGAACTGTACTTGATTATTTATTAAAATCTTTTTAAAAATCTTAGAAATGTATTTTTAGGCAGAAGAATTAACAAAAAAATTTAATCTATAAAGGCTTTTTTGTATGTATTTAATTTGATGCCTTTAGAGCTTTTAGTTTCTCCTAATAAAAAAGAATATTTTACTTTAAGATTTCTAAACTTCTACGACTTCATTTCTTAAAAATTTTAATCTCAAAGCTAGAAACTTCCGAAAAAGTCAAGCTTTGCTTTAACTTGCTCTAATAAAACGTAGTCAGAATGGTTAAAAAAGCTTTTTAATAGCTTTTCTGTAAAGTTTTTGGAATTGTTTATGTTAATCGAATAAGTTTTGCGTAGATTTACTTAATTATTTAGTCCTTAAAGCTAGAAGCATCCAAAACAGCCAAACAAAAAATATTGTATTTCACAATTAATTTAAGTTAATTAAATGGGACCTTTCGTAAAGCCTTATGAAAAGCTTTTAAAAAGGTAAAGTTTGAAATATTTGATTTTCGCAAAGCTTTGAATTAAACCAAAAGTTAACGATTTTACTTCCATTCAATTTAAATATTTCAAAACATTTTCAGGAACTTTAAGCTTGAGTCTATCATACCAGTAAAGCTTTTTTCATTAATACATTTTTGGGAATAATTTAGCATACAATTTTTCAATTGTATTCAAATTTCAATTTTGTTAAAAAGGCACCCAGGCAATCAACTTAAATATATTTTATTGTTAAGTAGATGTAAGCTTTTCTAAAAGCATTTAAAAAACAAGACTTACTAAAATTTTGTTTTTTTTTTTGTAATTCCATGAAGCTTTTTAAAGTATTAATATTCCAATTTTAGTTGAATTGGTAAACAAAAAGCTTCTTAAGAAATATTAAGCTTTAAGTATCTTAATTTCGGAAAGCTTTAATTTATGAAATATTAATTGATTTAAATTCATTTGTTTTAAAATATTTCAGCTTTTCAAAACATCTATTCCGAGCTTTTATATTTTTGTAAGAGAATTTAAAATTCTATTAAATATTTATAAAAATTAATTAATAAAATTCGATTATTTCCCCAAATAATTTCTTTTAATATAATTTTCTTCTAATTCCCTTCTTACTATTTCTAAACAAATTACTTTAATTTTAATTACTTTTCCCCAAAAACTATGCTACAATTTTCTTCAATATCATTGCCATTTTATATTATATGAGTTTTAATTATTTCCTTTAAAAACGCCTTAAATATTTAATTTTCATTTTGAACATCTTATATTATTCTACAATTCTAATACATATACTCTTATGTAAGTATGTGTGTTTGTATATTTTCGCTTTTCAATTTATTCTTTGACCTAGTTTCGGCTTTTCTCATTTTTAGCAGTCATTTAACAACCAAAAACAAGGAAAAAATGCTCCAGTTTGAAAACATTAACGCACTCATTTTATGTTTTTTTTTTAATTTATTTTGTACTGCAAATAACAACATGTCGGGGTTCCTCTTTTTTGCTGTATTATCCTTTTGTGGAAGAAAAACACATCCACACTTAAACAAAAACAATACAAATTAGCTAAAAAATATTAACATTGCAAAGTGCAATGAGTGCATTTGGCTTGTTATTTTTATATGGATGTTTTCTGTATTTTTTGTTGTTTTTTTTATTTTATTGTGTTTTAGTGGCACGTTGCCTTGAAATATTTAAACATATAAATTTAATTAACAATATCCTTATTCGAAGTGAAAATATAAAACCCAGCGAACATAGTTGAATAAAGGATGTAGAGGAAAACATGTGTTTAAAACTAAATTTATAGTCCTTTGAAAGTGTTTAAAAAGTAGTTGAATTTTATATATTTTGAGCTAGAAGGATCCTAACATCTAAATAGTGATATGTTTTCTTAAAGGTCTTTACCACCATTTGGATTACTAGGGGATACAAAAGTAGACACTTGGTTCTACGTTACTTTGAAAAGAAAAAAATACAACTTGGACTTTAGTAAATCAAAAACAGTTTGGAGTCTTTTAAATTAAGTTTAAGTTTTAACTAACTACTCTATACCATACTTTGCGATAGCAAAGTAGTGAAAAGTTTTTTTGAGTCTTAACCAAATATTTTCTTAGCAACATGAATCCTTTTAATTTTTTGAAAGTTATTTTTGTCCTTTTTCTTAGCTTCTTTTCGTTAAAATACTTGTCAGGATTAAAAAAAACACTAAGGACTAAAAATGGAAAATGTCACATATACTTAGTCTCTCAAACATACACACATACACATACCCACTCTTATTTCTATGTTTACATTTATATAAATATATATAATTATAAACAAAAACAAATAATAATTATAATGCTACAGAATTCTGAAAGACCGGGTTAAAATTTCTAGCTAAAATCTAGGGAAAAAATAATAAGGAAAAAAGGACAAAGGAAAGCTTGGGAAAAAAATATAAATGTATGTTCTTGAGAATGTTTTGTTCTTGTAGCTAATGTTAAATAATTGTAGCACGCCCAAATAATCAAGTACTCGTATTACTCGCACATGTACACAAAACGGTAACAAAAAGGAATCTAAACACATTCGTATACACATGCACTTTTTGTAAGGCAAAAAGGAAATGTAAAAGGATATAAACAGTGGGTAACAGGATTAAAAAGATTTGATATTTACGATAAACACAATTATAGTTAGAGATGTTGTTTTAGTATCAGGAGTGTGACATTACAGGACACGAGAGTTATCAGAAGATATATTGGAACTTCAGCTTTCTTTATTTATTGGCATTGAATATATTTACTTTCCGGTTCGCAGGACCAAATATTTTTATTTCGTTTAATGCTCCAAAAGACATATATTTCAATACTATACATTTTGCACTTCTATAATCATTAAAAAGTATTGGTATTCTCAAGAACTAGTATTCTCAAGGGCATCGTACGAGGACTCATTAACTAGTCAATCCATGCGCTTTTAGCTTCACATTGAAATCTGAGTCAGTTTTGTTATTTCCGTCTGTAAATAACAAGTTCAAATCAAAAATAAATTTGTAACTGAATAAAATCTGGCCAGGTTATTTTCTGCTCTGATCAATATTTATTAGTAGAAAGTGAATAAAATTCAATTTTGACAAATATAATATTAAATATTTTTAATAAAGACAATTATTTTCCGGTTCGAAGGACCAAATAATTATTTATTCCCAACTTTATTTGTTATTGAGTCTATTTTGCCGATATTCTTTAAAAAGTACATTCTACGCTGTTCAAAAGTTTACCACACTCGACACAAAATCGTTTTTATGATTGCTTTGCTAAAAATCCTCAATAGGCTGTTTTCCCATTTAAGGAGTCCAATATCTACAGTTCGAAGAGTGACACTTATAACTTTAGTACAATTTTTTTTATATCAACTCAGATTACATAATTTGCCAAATAATATAATTGAAATATAAATTTATAAATCTCATATTATTAAATAAACCCTTTATTTTCCGGTTCGTATGACCAAAGAGTTATACATTTTCATTTTTTATTTGGTACAATTTTAGTAATATCAACTCAGATAAGATTCAGGTAAGAAACTGTTGCCAAACCACATTAATTTATATGCAATTAAATAAACTCTTTATTTTCCGATTCGTAATACCAAATAGTTCTACATTTTATACGTTGGTTGCTATTGATTTCATTTAGATTTTTCAGATAATCGAAAATAAAGCTTTTGTTTAAAAGTATTTCTTTTTAAATGATTTTAAACAGAAACTATTTTTAAAGATTTAATTGATGACGTCGTGAACTGTAGTGTATATATAGACTACATGGAAAACTTTAATTTCGCATGGAAGCTCTCAATAGTGGCTTCGTTTGGATCACAAAGTTTTATATTTCTACCATGTCTACTAAATCCTAAAGCGTGTTATAAGTTTAAAATGCTAATCAAAACGATTCTCCCAAGCGTTATAAAATTTTGATTGAAATATCCTATCGGCTGCTTCATTGGGAAAAATATTTCATTATTCTTCTCTTAAGATGTTTGTTTTCGAAGGACCAGAAACTTTAAATTCAAAGTATCAGTTGTAGAAGTTAAAAATTGTTTATAAATATAACTTTGTCCGGATGTTAATAGAGATCGCAGATTTGTTCGAGAAAAGTTGAAGCAAAATAATGAATTCAAAGTCGGCGATCAGTAGTTTGTAACTGAGAAGCTCTTAAGCCATTTTGAAACGAGTTTTAATATATAGTGAAGATATTTTAGGGGAAATGTTTTGGAATTAAATTGATGACACTTCTGAAAAAAGGTCATCATGAAAAATATGTATTTGAGGTAAACTTTTGTCAGTATGAAAGCAAAACTTACGGGGACTAATTTAGAATTTTAAATCATTCTGCGTCCGTGTTTCATCTTGATTTTTTTAGCCCACTGTTAATTATTTTATGTCACTTGTTTGTTCTCTTCAAAGAAAGAAATAAAATGTTTTTCTTCCACTTTTTTTTTGTAAATTCACATTTGTTCTTTCAAATGTCAAGTATTAAACATTAAACATGACTTAAATATGCATATACATGTTAACATTATTATTCCTTCTTTCTTTTTCGTAATTTTCTTAAAACAAAAACAACAAAAATCCAAAAGGAAAAGAAACAAATTAAGAATAACATTATTTATTAAAGATCCTCAGAAAAATATATGTACAAATAAATAAGTAAATATGCGTGTAAGAGAGTAGAAAATATAAACATTAGAAATTGCATACATGTTTGATTACACTCACATATACATAATTAAACACACATACTGATTCATATAACATGTATTAACCATAAAAATAAATGTCAAAAACAAAAGTGCTTTTTTTGTTAAATTTTTGGCAAACAAAATACAAATCGAAACTTTTACAAAAAGGAAAAGGAAATGAAAATCATGGATTTTTCTAAAGAAATATTCAATTATGGACAAAAAACAACAAAAGCAACTAATTTACTATGGTTGGTTGCATGCTTATTTTAAAATTTTAATGGCGTTTTCTTTTATGAGTGTATAAGGAATCATAAATTTGTATGTATATAAAATATATGATGTTATTTTTATTATGCCAGAAAAACAGGACTTTTTTTAATGATTATGGAAGGGTTTTTCAATGTTGCATATTTTTAGGAACATCAAAAATTGTAAAATTGAAATACTGTGGTGCTTTCTGTTAAAAGGGTCAAATAAGTTAGGTAAAATTCAGAAACGATTTAGGAAAAACTTTTGATTATCTAAAATTATAGTATTCACCTTAAAGTATTGTACATTATAAGTGTGATCTAAATCTTGAGTACTGTAATAGATAAACTAGTTCCGAGTGACATAGATAATAAAATAAAGCATTTTATTGTTATAATAATTTTTATTAAAAAAGTAAAATTAAATATTAAAATAAGCAAAAAAAAATAATAATAATAAAAATAAACAACTCTGAAAAAATTAGGCATCTTTAAATATTTCTTTAAAGTATTGCATATTTTCGGGAGTATTTAAGTTCTGAAATTTTAAATACCTTGATTATTTATAATAAAAAAGGACTCAGATATTTTCTTTGGCCAATTTACCATTGCAAATCATGTCAGTTATTATGTTTAATGTCAAGCAAATTAATATATTGTTAATCTGATTATTATGAGTGATCAGAAAAAAGTGCTTACTTATTATTCAATGCTTTTACAAAAACAAACTTTATCCTTAAAAAAAGTTATCCAAACATTCAAAGATCTGCCATAAAACAGCTTTGAAACAGTACCAAGAGAACTTGTTCTAAAAATTTTGAGGCCAAAAGCAGAGTTTTCTAAAAAAATATTCTTCCTGCATAATGGATGATAAAACGTATGTTCTAGCAGAATTTTCGCAATTTCCTGGCCAACATTATTATATAGCTCGAGGGAATATTTAAGAAGAATTTAGAACTCAAAATTTCCCGAAAGGTTCTAGTTGTGGCTTGCAACATGCAGTTTCAACAAAAGAAGTCAATCATTTGTTCTAACGCCCTCTAAATATACAGAAATTAACATCAAAGAATGTTTACGAAAAGACTGTCTCCATTCGTAAGACCTTAAACTACGCAGGTGGTCTATCTGTTCGAACAAAGTGAGAGAAATCACTATGAAAACGTTAATGGTAGTGTTTTCCAAAAGGGTTCACATTGCATCACGTGTGATTCAAACTATAAAAATATATATAGTTTTTTTGTAAATTGTAATATGAATTTCTACCAAACAAAAAATTAAAACTATAAATTTAGTGGCTTCGCTTTATTCAGCGTATGTATTTTAAAAATTTTTCGACCTCACTCCTTAAAATTTAGGTGAAATCAAAAGCTAATGCCAATCTAGGTCACGAAGAGTTAATAATTTTGATTTATTATAAATTTGTTCTGATTTTTATAAACAATATTTGCACATCTTTGTGTAAATAAATCAATTACTAATCTATAGGAATTTGGAAGGATCACTCACTTATCAACTAAAGAAAAGAGTTTATCAGCCTAAAAGAAGGCAATATTCTTTTCCATGTTTTAATATCAAATAAAAGCTTGTTTGCTTATTATGATTTCCTTCTAATATCTTGGATATTGATGTCCTGTATTGAATTTCCTTAAGTGGAAATGGTAAATAAACATAATTTTATTATTTCAGTTCAATGACCTAAAAATAGGCTACATTTTCCTTCATTAAAATCATTCCTTTTTTAGGGCAAAATATTTAAAATTTCATAAAAAAAAGAAACAAACGTTTTTCAGCCCTTTCTGACTTCCTCAATAATAAAAATCGAACACATTTCTGGAATATTAAATAAGCGGGGCGTTTGAAAGCTAGACGACGACTCACACTTAAAACAAATTGAACAAAATTTATAGTATTTAGTGTATAAAAGCATATTATTGTATATAATTTAACATAATACAACCATTTGTCATGCAATTATGGCAGTTAAACATTTCCCCAAAGACTTGTAAACCAAAAGAGGAAAAAAACTCCAAAAAATCGTATTTAAAGTCAAACCAAATTTAACTCATACCTCCATATGCCAACACATACAACCCCCTCGATTTGCTACCATTAAACAATAACATTTTCTTTAAGTGGTTAAGGGAGTAAATGAAAGGGGAGAGCGAGACAGAAGTAAAAGGCTTTTTTGCATAAAAGGATATGAAATTTATTCATTTGTTAAAATGACAACTACCGTTTTAGCTTAAAATTTTGCGCCATAACAATTGAAAATAGCGAAAAATTTTTTATTAAATTTTTCCGTTTAAAAACTTAAAGCGTTTTCCCTTTTTTGTTTTTGATTTAAATTTTGCTATCAATTGTAACACACACACATATGAATGTGGGGGGAATATTTGTATATGTGTGTATGTGTTTTTGTTAAAGCTTACGCTTGAGCACTTTTGCTGATGTGTAGGTAAATATCACACAAAATAATATTTTGTTTTTTGGGTGTGTCGTCTATGGTTTGGTAGCTTTTCAAGCATAAGTACACCTTCAATTTTGTGGCTTTTAAAGTTTAGTATTCAAAATAGATTTTCTCTTATTGCTTACTATACATTTATATATGAATAAATATGTATGGGTGTGTATGTATATGTTACGCGTTTCCTGTTTTCCTTGTTATTATTATTACTTTTCCTAGCGCTTCTTTTTTCGTTGTTGTTTTTCTTGTTTTATTTATGCAGCTTCCTTTTACTTGGTATTTTGTTTTTTTTTTCTTATTTCCATTAAATATTTTTCTTGTCTTTTTGTTGGTGGTTCTGTATGCCAAACTTTTCTGCCACCGAAACCTAAAAATGTTTCATAAAATAAATTGAAAAAAGTAAAAGAAACAAACAGAAATAAACTAACGAACGGCCAAAACCATTCAAAATTTAACGAAAAAAACGGAATTTTTATGATTAAAGTTGTTGGCTTTGGAAACCATAGTTTTAGTGGAAAAAAGATCCGTGTATTTTGGTTAGAAACTCCATTCCTTTCCCTCTCTGTCTCTTTCCCTAATGCCTAAAAATATTCAATATTTTCTTTGGCTCCTAAAAATATGCAAAATTTTCTTTCCTCTTATTTTTTCTCTCGGTAAAATTGTGTGTGTCTGTGTGTTTAAAATTTACATGAGTAAAAAGATTAAATGTTGGTATTATTATTTTTTCTATTTAACATTTTGTTTTATTATTCTTATTTTACGTCTACTGTTGAATATTTAACAATCTGAATATATTTTTTTCTACAATAGAAAATAAACGAGCTTTGAATATGGGTCAAGAAGATGTTTCTAATGCTAAAGAGAACATTTTTTTGTTACAAGGAATATAATTCTAATAGTTTGAAATTAAAAGTTAGGAATTTCTTGTTTTAATTTTATGCAGTTTTATGTTTTTCTTAAACATTATTGCATAATTTTAGGGTTTAATTAAGCAAATTTTTAAAGCATGATTCTTAAATTTATGTTTATCATTAAATAATGAAAGAACAGAGATTAAAAGTTAATAGGGAAGTTAGGCTGAACCGATACATACTTGCTAAGTACTTACTAACATTAGGAGTGAGATCGAATTCCTAACATACATATATATTATTGAAGACGAAACCACTTATATAACACTTTTATTTTTTTCTTTTATTTGATTAAAATTATACTTACAATTTTCAAAAGATGTATATTTGAATAGTTTTTATCACTAAATGCGAAATTCCGAATCTTATTCTTAATGTAGTTCATTACTGTTTAAAATCAACCACACTTTTGGACAATTTTCTTGTGTCCTTCAGTTCTCTTATAAAAAGAACCTGAACTATCTACATTATTGTTTTTGAACTACTCCTGGGCTTCTTTACCCTAGTGACAGGATGTGTAGTCAAGCCCAAAGTTGGCAGGCACATAAGAGGTCTTGGTAACAGCCTTTTGATTGCTTTTGGATCCTAAACATTTCTTCAACATTCCTTCCAGCATTAGTAGCATAGAATTCTTGATTAATAAATTTCGAAAAATCAGCCAGAATATACGTTTCGTCCTCCATTATGCAACAAGAAATATTTTCTTGAAAACTTGACTTCAATAATCGTGCTCTGATTTTGGCCTTTAAATGTTAAGCATCGTTTCTGTCAGGAACTTTTTGAGCCTTGTATAGTTTTACTTCTCCATTAGCTTTAACTTGTCGTACCAAACAGTATGATCACTAAGATAACCAGGCTTCTTTCCCACCGAATGTGTTTGAAGCTCTTTTGAAAAGGCTTTCTATTTTCCTTTTTTAAGGCTGAACCAGGTTTTCTATAAAAGGACAAGTTCAATAAGCCTATGTCTTTTTATGAACCATCTGATGTAGGGTTCCAAAAATGAAATCCTACCGATGACAGATTTTTTACTTGATTACAAAAATATTTTTATAATCAAAAAAGTAACCATAAATTTAAGATTTTAAAATTATTTCATTAGATAAAAATTATTACTAAAACATTTTCTTTTCCAACCATTTCAACTTCATCAGGTTTTTACTACTTTTTAAAAAATATCCACCTTTTAGTAAAATTTCCCCAAACCTTTTCGAGAAGGTCATTTGCTTTTTTTCATTTCAATTTTTCTCTAAAATCTACCTCCCACCTCTAATCAGATTAAAGGTTGATTATTATATTTCATCATTGCACATTACAAAAAAGATTAATTTTTCATGCTCTCTATAATTAAAAACAATTTTTTCCACTTTATAATTATAAACGGCCAGTGCCAAAGGAGAAGAAACACAAGGAAACCAACCCAAAAAAAATATTGCAAAAATTTTATAGCGAAATAGTGAAAACCCAAAAAACCACCACTCTCATTAATAGCAATAGCGACAAAAGGATATAAATTCGTATTGCTAATGGCAACTTATAGATTAAATTGTTAAACTAAAACTGGCAAAAATAGGTAAAGATTTTATGTTAACCTTCTGAACAAAAATTATTATAAAAGTGGTGGCTTTTTAAGTTGGAACGAAAAGGAGAAAAGGGTGTTTTTTTGTGATTTTTCCAATCAGATTTTAGTTTTGGAAAAAATTTTAACATTTAATAAAGATCATAAGATAAATAATCATATTTCTAAAAAGAAAACATATTTTTGAAAAACACGAGGGGGTTTATTGTTTTTTTTTTCTACAAAAGATCACACGCCTCCCCAAGAGGAGAGGAACGAAAGAAAAACAAGTGAGAGAATCTAAATAGACTAAGAAGAATTTAAAATCCCCTTCTTCCTAGTTTGGTTTCAATTCTGTTCTAGTTTTATTTAGATTAGTTCTAATTCAGTTCTTACTTATTTTTAGTTCAGTTTTAGCTCAATTTAAGTTCAGCTCTAGTTCATTTCTAGTTCAGTTCTAGTTAAGTTCATGTTCAGTACTAGATCAGTTCTAGTTCAGTTCTAGTTCAGCTTGAGCTCAGTTCTATTTCAGTTTGGTTTCAGTTCTAGTTCAGCTTTAGTTCAGCTCTAGTTCATCTCTAGTTCATTTGTAGTTCAGTTCCAATTCAATTCTAGTTCAGTACTAGATCAATTCTAGTTCAGTTCTAGTTCAGTTCTAGTTCAGTTTCAGTTCAGTTTTAGTTCAGCTTTAGTTTAGCTCTAGTTCATTTTTAGTTCAGTTCTAGTTCAGCTTTAGCTCAGTTCTAGTTCAGTTTCAGTTCAGTTTTAGTTCAGCTTTAGTTTAGCTCTAGTTCATCTCTAGTTCATTTCTAGTTCAGTTCTAGTTCATTTCTAGTTCATTTCTAGTTCAGTTTTAGTTCAGTTCTAGTTCTAGTTTAGTTCGAGATAAGTTTACTTCTAATTCAGTTCAAATTCTGGACTTAATTACTTTAAGTATTTCTTTAATATACCTTCCATCTAGACGTATCACTCGTTGTAATGAACCTTATGTACCCCATTTACATTTAGTAGTTGATGATATAAAAAGAAGTATATTTTTTCTTTGTCGATACAAAATTCCAATTATTTGTGAACAAAGTTGAAAAATCGTTCACAAAAAAATTGCATTTCATGTTTTGTCATTAACATTTGGTGACAAGCAGCTGGATGGATGTTTATTTTTTCTTCCTTTTTAACTTTAAAATAACTTGTAGCATGAAAAGTAAAGTTAAAGGGTGTTTTTCCGTATTTACTCTATTGTATTCACACTATTGTTACTGTATTTTTTCAAAATTTATTAATGTTAAAATCACGTGCTGTTATTGTTTGCGTATAATAAGTTTGAAAAAAACCTGCATTTTGTCGTTACATGCTGAGTTTTGAAAATTGATTTTTTATTAAATAAATATACACTCTGCACGCGTGCGTGTGTGTGTGTGTGTATAAATGCCAAACAGAATTTCAATTTCAATTTATGGTTTTAAAGATTGAACAATATTTTTTTTCCTATTTTTTATTAGCTAAGCAAGTTTAATTGCAAAGATTTTTTATTCCTAAATAGCGGGCGTCTTTTTTTTTTAAACAACAATTTAATTTTAGGTTTTAAACATTATGATTTCTTTCTCTTTGTGTTTCGGGGGGGAAATAAATAAAGTATTGGATTTTTTTATGACAATTTAATAAGGGCGTATTTAGAAAGTAAATAATAGAAATCAATGTTATTGAAGAAGGGGAATTAGGCATTAGAGTGGAATATATTTTTTATTATGCAATAATACTTATGAAAATTATAATAAAGTTAATTATAAAAGAAAAACTAGAAAATGAAGTAAGAGTTAGAGCATTTTAAAATATCATCCCCTATAAGGTTAAAATATCGGTCTATAACTTTTGACTAAATTTTCATCATGGAGGATACCAGACACAAGACAAATGGAAATAACTGTATTGAGTCAGATTTTGTTATTTTATGTAAATGTAACATTATTTGTCATTATATAATAGAGGTGATTTTTACTACATTTTTAATTTTATAAATTTTAATACTTTTCAAATATATATTTTTTCAAAATTCTTTCATTCCGATATCTAATAAAATATTTTTGTTTTCTTGTCTCTTTCCATATTTGATGCTTTTTCGCGAACTCACAAAAGGTAAGAAAATATTGAAATTTTTAAGCGAAATATCAGTTCACAAAAATATTTCTGAAGAAATGTAATTTTTACATTAAAACCTGGGACCTTAGAACCTTTATTCAAAAATGAAATTTAAAGTTTTTAGAAAGCTTTTTGCAATTTAAAAAAGCAATAATTTTTTTTAAAAAACTTGACTTCAATTACCGTACTCTTTATGTGGCCTCTAAAGTTTTCGTGTCAAGAGCTTTTCGAGACTTGTACATATTTAAGCCAGCATTTGCTTAAACTATTCATGCCAAATAGTCCGAGCACTGAGCTAATAGGTCTGCTAATGGATGTGTTGGGAGCTCTTTGAAAATGCTGTCTTTAGAAATATCAGCAGGACCATTTCATCTATTTGAACTAGAATCAACGAATAAGTTCTCCCGATACTATATTATAACAGTTTAACGGCAGGTCTTCGAATACTTGGTCAATTTTTCTCAGGACTCAATTGAGTTTAGTTGAAGATATTAAATTTTAGTACGCACTTTTTCTGATCACTCATTTTGATCAGGTTAACAATTTATGTCACATTGAACATAACTTACAGGATTTACAAGGGTTACTGGTGGTGTATTTAAAAACCGAAGCTGGAAACCGGTTAACAGGTTTTTTGCATTTTAGAAAATCGATCGGTTTCGGATAATTTATATTTTCTAATTCGGTGATGGAAGGCTTCATTTTGATATATCTGTGACTGAAAATATCTACAATACTAAGACATCATATTTTGAATCGATTTCGAAATGTCCGTCTGTTTTAAACATGTTTTAAATAAAAATTTTTAAATGAGATTCTGCAAGATTTTTTATTCAGCAATATCAGTTTTTCAGTCATAGAGATATAACCCTATAATTTAGACATATTTAGAGATTAAAGAAAAAGTTGTTATAAAACAAAAATTATCTCGATACATTATTTTAAATACGATACTAAAATACACAAACAAAAAAAGTTATATACCACACCCTTTTAGGGCAAAGATACTTTTTTGAAACCCGATTTTTTCGAACAACTCGAAACCGGTTTTCCAAAAATATCGGTTTTTT
This sequence comes from Cochliomyia hominivorax, assembly GCA_004302925.2. Taxonomy (NCBI): domain Eukaryota; kingdom Metazoa; phylum Arthropoda; class Insecta; order Diptera; family Calliphoridae; genus Cochliomyia; species Cochliomyia hominivorax. The sequence goes on along the minus strand of PYHX02000495.1, from coordinate 50,589,521 downwards.
TGAATACACCAGTAACTGGTTCAAAAAAATAATTAAGTAAAAGTTGGTCTAAAAGTTTTAATGAACAACGTGTGTTTAGAATTTTTCATTCTCATTTCATAGTAATTTTTAAGAAAAAACTGCCTTTTTAATCATTTATCTTGTGATTTCAGATGTTTGAACTTTTGAAAAAAAAACTTTCGTAATTTATAATTATAATTTTTTAACTTTTGCTTGCGACCCCCCAAATTTTTATAATTCTTGTTGAAAAGAAAGAAATTAATATTCTCCTCCATTTTTAAATTTGTTACAAAAAAATATGTTATATTTTTGGAATATTAATTTTATCTTATTAAACTTTTAAATTAAACTCATTACAATTTTTGAACAAACTTTTCACTTTTTTCTTATTTTCATTTCTTTTACTGACTAAAATATTAAAAGTTTAAACTTTAATCCCTGAACTATGTAATGCTGCCCCTTAAATTATGCTTTGAAGATATAAGGTTTTATCTATTTAATAAGAAAATGTTTTATAATTTTAAAAATTTTCTCGAGAAACGGAAAAAAAACTAGAAATTAATTTAAATTACTTCAGCCATAAGATTTTTTCTTTAGAAAAAAAAACTAATTTAAATTCTTGGCGAAGGTTTTTTTCGTTAAGGCAAAAACAAATGAAATAAATGAATGAAATGTTTGTTTAAAGACTAATTACCTTAAAAAAAGAAATGAATAGAATTGAAAACTGACCTTAAATAATAGACAAAAAATGGAGAAATATGAGGAAAATTAAGAGAAGTAAAAAGTTTTCTGAGTCAAGCAACAATTACCAACACTTGTTTGAGACAACAACAACAACACCAACTAATGTAAATGAAATCAATTTATGTAAAAGTACACACACATACTTAAAATTTTATAAATTTGTTTAAAAGGTCCTGTTTTTATTGTGAATATTAAGATCCTTGTCTTGTGTTTCTGCTTTTTTTTTGGTTGTTTGTTTGAAATTAAAGCAGCTTATTAAAAATCTCTAAACGTGTTGTTTAAGTAAAAACAAAATTGGAAAATAAATAACTAGACAAGAAAACAAAAGCTACTAAACAAACACACTGATATCCTTGTAACAGACAACATACACACCAACGAACCAAAAAACAATACACAACAAAAACTTTATCTAACAATTATGCACACGTTAACAACTACCACGAAATTATTTAAAACGGAAATAATCACACACAAACACACACACATAAAAACAAACGCACACAGCACCCTCTCCACATCTCTCTATTTTAGAAAAATATACAAATTTACAAATCTCAGCAGACCTTTTTGAAGTTATAACTTCTAGCAGCAACAGACGCAGCCACATATTGCTAACAGAAATGCTACAAAAGGTAATAAGAAGAATGCTAAATGGCAAAATGACTGGATTTGTTTATTTAAAGCTGCCTTGTTCCTTGTTTCTGAAAAGAACAGAACCAAATACAATAAAATGAAAATAGTAAAAGGAATAAATATGTAAAATACTTTAGAGAGCTTTTGAATTTATGCGTCCACTTTGAAATGCCATTATCAGTGTTAAGCCACAAATACGCTAAAAATAATATTCTGGTTCAATATTTGGCCGGCTATACACACAACCACACACACACACACACACACCCACATACACTAGTTAAACATATACAAAAATAATGGCCAAATACAATAAAACAAAACCGAGAAAACAGGACTTAAAATTTTATAAATTTCAGCTTTGCTTTGCTTACTGTTGCTTTGTAGTTATTTTTTTCCTGTGTTTTGGTAAAGAATTTAAAAAATTTATGCAACAAATATTTAAAACAGAAATAACAACACTCACACACACATACTTACAATAAAACTCTAAAAAAAGAAAACAAACGAATTTTGTTAAATATAAGCAAATATAAACGCTAACAATACTCCAGGGTATAGTATTGTTTTTGCTATTGTTGTTGTTGTTGTTGCTGCTGCTATTCTTGTTACTCTATTGTTGTTTATTTCGGCTATAGACAAATTAAATATTTTTTCTATTTCATTATTCTTTGTAGTTGGGGTACCCATGTTCTGCTATTGTTGTTTGGATTTAACAATAGAACAAGACGAAAAATATATCGATTTAACCCATGAAGGATAATAAATTAATTTATAAAAATATATATAATAAATAAAGCTTTTATATGGCAAAAAGCTAATTTCTACAAATAATGTGTTAAATTAACAAAAAAGTATTTAGAGAATTTAAGAAAAGCTTTAATGCAAATAGTTGCAGAGTTTTAACAAGATTTTTTTCATGATTTAAAAACAGCTTTTAAAATCTAAAAGCTTTTCAGAAAATATAAAGTTAAGCTGTTCCGCAGTTCCGAATTTAAGAAAGTTTTTCAATGAAAATTGCTTTATTTCTCTTCCTAAATAAAAAACAAGCTTTCTGATAGAAAAGCTATGTGTGTTCTTGGTTACAAAAATTCTAAAAATTTTCTGTTTTGGACAAATGATGTTAAGAATACTATTTCCAAAAATGTACTAAAAGCTAGATTTTCAAATATTTTTTGAATAATAATAAAAAGCTTTTGAAAACCAAAAGTACTTAAAGAATACTTTACTAAAAGCTCTTCTATTGCTTAAATTTTTAATGAAAATTTTCAATAAATATTGTTGTAGAACCTTTACAATACAAATGCATTTTCTTGAGTTAAAAACAAAATTTTGATACAAAAGCTTTTTATAAAATATTTCTTGAAATTGATACACTTGATAACAAAATAGTTTTCTTAAAATTTTATTAAAAAAATAATAAGTCGAAAAATAAAATTAGAACTTAAAATACAAAAAGCTTTCCAAAAAAATATATCTAAAAGCTTATAAAGCTTTTAAGATGTAGTTTTTTAAGTTCTACCTAATGCTCCAACGTAACATGTGAAGTGGCTTTAACATTAATGTTTTTTTTTAATATAAATACCTTCAAAAGCTTTTAGAAAATATTTTTACAAACCTCGTCGAATATTCCTCCTGCATAGTTTTTTAGTAGAATTAAAAAATTCTACCTTTTAAAATAAGCAGAAAATACATAAAAAGCTTTCATATATTTTAACGGTTTTCTTAAATAAAACTGTTTTCGTTTAGCGAAACAGAAGCTTTTCAAGATTTATGTAGAAATATTTACTTATGGAGAACAAAAAATATTTTATAAAGAAAACCAATATCTACATATGAGCTTAAAATATAAAAAGCTTTATATGAAGGTTTTTTGATAATAAAAATTAAACACTAAAAAATTAAAAAAGTTTTTCCTGTTGCATTAAAAAAGCTTTTAAAACTGAAACACTTTTTCGAGAAAAAGTCAAATAAAATATGAATATAATAATTTGAAAGTACAAACAAAAAGCTTTCAGAATAAGAGAATTTATAAGAAAGCTTTTCAACATCAAGAGCATTTCAGATAAAAATTTTCATTGGAAAGTTTTATTTTACTTGATAGATCTTATTTGCAAGCTTTCTAAAATGTCAATTTTTCTCTTATTACAAATTTGTTTCTTATGAAGTCATTTTTATGAAGAGCTTTACAAGCCTCAAAAACTTTTAATATAGGAAAAGCTTTAAAATGGAATTGCTGAACGAAATTTACGTCTCAAATCTTTAAATAGAATAAGTAAACTTAAACATGATTTTAGAAGCGCTTGTAGAAAGCTTTTTAGAAAAATTGGAAATACTAATTGATAAGTTTAAAGACAAACTGATTAGTCAAAATACTATGCTTTATTGAATACACGAAGATCGAAAGCTTTTTAGTCATAATATAAATAAGTAAGGCTTTATCAAGATAAGAGCTTTTAAACATACTTTTGAAACAAATGTTATCTGCAAACAAATTTAAAAGCTTATTTGCAAATAAAATTGAAAGCTTTTGAAGAAATTTTTATTTTCAATAAAGAAAATATATTGTAATTAAAAACGAACAGTTAAGTTCAGAACAGTTTAGTTTCAAAAGTATTTTATGAAATTGTTAGTAAAAGTAACTATCAAATCATATGTTGTAATAAAAAGCTTATTTATCAAAAACCGTTATGTTTAATCCCTTTTAAAAGCTAACTTTTTTGAATTTTTTTTTAAAGTTTTTCATCTTTTCAAAAAAGCTTTTTATTATAATTACCTTCAAACGTTAAAGCTCTTTTATAAACATTATCGATATTCTGTTAAAGATTTTTAAATAAAAAATTGCTAACGAACAATTTGAAAAAGCTTTTTTGATGGAGACAGCTTTGAGCTTTTATAAGTTTTAACTTATTTGACTAAAACTGACATATCTCATCGCCCAATAGGTTAACATCAGTTACAAATAAATTTATTTTTGTCCATCGGTACCCAAAAATACCTTTATAATATTATACAACTGTTCTATGGATTTCATTTCAATTTATTGAAATAAATATTCGAATATCTATAGGACTTTGTTTCAGTGTTTGTGTGTTTGAGTTTGTATATATTTAGCTTTTCCTTATTTATAAGTAAAGAGACCACAAGGGTGTATGCAAATTTTATATACCAAACAAAACCTTATAAAACAATTTTATTGTATTTCATAAGCATTCTTTTATGCCAAACAAAATTATTCTATAAATTTTTCTTTTCATTCATTTTTTCTCTATTTTGTTGTTATTATTTTTGGAATTTATTAAAAAAAAGAATGTTCTTCTTCTTCTTGAACAAGCGTTCATTTCTATAGATTTTAATTGAAAAAATACATCATTGTTATAAAGAAAATAAGAAAGTATAGATTTCAAATAGGTAAAGTTAAAAACAGCCACTGGTAGAGAGAGAGAGAGAAAGGGAGAGAGAGCGGTGGGTGGTTAATGACAACAAAAGTAACCTTGAAATGAAATTTTAGTTATTTTTACAAGCCGTGCAATAATTTGTTTAAATAAAATAATTTTTGGAAAAAGTAAATTTTTAAATTTGTGAAGAATTGAGGATTCTAATTAAAAGTTATTTTCAAAGTTTTTATACCCTACACCACCTTAGGTGGATGAATATTTATCAGTTGGATGGGTTATTATGGTTTTGGGCAAAAATTCTAACACACAGAAAAAATTGACCAACACAACTTTTAATTATACCGTTCGAATTAGAGTAACTTTCTATGTCGATTTAACGATGTCCTTCCGTCTGGCCGGCTGGCTGGCTGCCCATGTAAACCTTGTGAACAAAATACATGCAGCATTTTTAAAGATATATTAATGACTTTTGGCATTTGCTTTTATTTTGGCCATGGATGATGGATTTTAAACTGGTGATGATGGGTCCATTATTTCACCGAGCTGACATACAAAATTTCCTCCTGGAAAATAGAGATTTAAGGGCACAAATGTTTTAAATATAATGCGATTTTAATGAAATTTGCCTTACGATTCTAAAGGATGTACCAAATTATACTACAATCAGTCTAAAATTTTTCATAGTTACCATTAAAACCCTTCTTCCAAAAATTATTTTGAAGAGCTTAAATCTCACATATACGTTGATATTGTAATGAAAATCGGTCTAATCTAAATAGTTATAACCAAAATAAGATGTGCGAAATTTTACGAGCATAATTCTAGCACCCATATAACGTCCACAAGAAATTTTTTTAGAACGAACTCTTAAGCATGAAAATCACTTTATACGATAATAATTCATTAATATTTGGAATCTAACACCTATAACCAACAATATGGTGGAGGTTATTAAATAGTCGGGCTTGAACGACTATTACTTCTTACTTGTTTTTTATTAGTTTCTTTAACAAAAATTATTTTCAATCATTTTAGCATTTAACCTTCATAAGCATTATATTTTTCTCATTAAAAAAAATCCTACAAAATATAAATTAATTTCATTGACAAAAAGAAATCCATTGTCCTTAAAGCTAAATTTTCCTATTACCAACATATGAGACAAATCTTTTTGAATCTGTTATCAATGACAATTGACATTAATACATTAAATTTTGTTGAGGGGTTTCCTCTACAATTTTTTTTCGTAAATGTATATTTATTTTTGTGCCAAATAACATTTAACCCTTTAAGCCTCAGGCTTTGCAAAAAAAAAATCGAAATAAATTTGAGTAAACGAATGAAAACGATGCCAACTGACAAATGTCTTTAAAAGAAATTAACGACAAATTTACCCTTTTCAATTATATAAAACAGACGAGGGGATAGACAGTTTAGTATTGGAATTGAAATGATATTAGACATATGCCGTTAAGGTCATTTTGTTGTTTTGAATTTTGAAATGTTTTAAATATTGGATTTCAAAACAATTTCAGCTCGTGTATTTGATAATGGTAAATGGGTGAAAGTTTGGCAAAGTATATTGGGAAACGAAAAGAACTAAAACTGAAGTAGAACAGAATTGAACAGAACTAGAACTGAACAAGAGGAACTAGACTGAATCAAAACTAAAGTGGAAACAAAACAGAACTGAACTAGAAAGCAAATTTCTTGCTTACAGTGGATTGACCATACGAAATCAAAAAACGTCTCATTAAATTTATGTTGTCCTTTTTTCCTCAAGAATTTATTTCAATTATGGGCTCCCTTTTGCCCAAAAATTCAAACACTATCAACGAATAACACAGAAATATAAAAGAAACTTATATCAAATGTATGCAGGTAGTATTTTATGATAACAATCTCTTCTTGCGTTTTTATAAGATTTTTTAAACAAAAAAACTGCGGGTTTTGTTGCTTTTACAAACGCTGATTTTGTACGATTTTTTTAGTTTTCGTCTTCTACAAATCTTTGGCCCCACCATATCCATGTTTTTTGCCTTTTTTTCATATTTTGCAGATTTTATGAATGAACATGAGCATCTTAAACAACAAATATTACAAATAAAAATTTTACAGATGAACGAACTTCTTTTATATTTTGCGTTGAGAGGAGAGAAAAAAACTCCTTTACGTTTCATGTTCTTTTAAAAGGAGAGAAGAAATCTTTACAAAAATATAAATTAGATTGTATTACGTGTGTATAAAGTAAGAAAATAAGAATACGTTTTCTTTTCTTATTTGTGAAAAAGATTTAACAAAAAAGATAAAAATCTTCAAAAGGAAAACTGTTGATCATGGAGTGATGATGAACAAATAAAGAATTATGCACTTGTTTAGAGGAGAAATAATGATGATAAGGTAGCAGGTTGAGGAAAAAAATTTTATATCAAATTTTTCATACCGCAACATACGTTTCATTCAACATTACTTTAGGAACATTTAGCAATTTAATTTATAGTTTAGTTCAAGTTTAGTTCTTGTTCAATTTTTGTTCAGTTCTAGTTCAGTTTTAGTTCAGTTCTAGTTCGGTTTTAGTTCAATTTAAATTCAGTTCTAGTTTAGTTCTAGTTCATTTCTAGTTCATTTCTAGTTCAGTTCTAGTTCACTTCTAGTTCAGTTCTATTTCTGTTTTAGTTCAATTTTTGTTCAGTTCTTGTTGAGTTCTAGTTCAGTTTTAGTTCAGTTATAATTCAATTCTAATTCAGTTCTTGATTAGTTCTAGTTCAGTTCTAGTTCAGTTGTAGTTCAGTTCAAGTTCAGTTCTAGTTTAGTTCTAGTTCAGTTGTAGTTCAGTTTTTGTTCATTTCTAGTTCAGTTCCAGTTCAGCTCTAGTTCACTTCTAGTTCACTTCTAGTTCAGTTCTATTTCTGTTTTAGTTCAATTTTTGTTCAGTTCTTGTTGAGTTCTAGTTCAGTTTTAGTTCAGTTATAATTCAATTCTAATTCAGTTCTTGATTAATTCTAGTTTAGTTCTAGTTCAGTTTACTAAAAATCCCTAAAGTCTTCACTGTTAAATTAGAAGATAACATTTTCATTTATTTTCACTTAATATTTAGTAAAAATTGAGACAACCAAATTCGAAATCGTATTGAAACTGTTTATTAAATCGTGTGGAATATATTTATGTTTCTGTGGATTATGTTTTTATGCTTATAATATGCTCTTTTGATTATTTGTGCTTAGATAAATTGTGAAACTGTTAGTTTCATCTTGTTTTACCACCAAATAATATTTTTTGGAAAAAACTCTCCACTACTTTTGTTAATACACAAACACTGCTCTTTTATACCCAAATTTTCTCTTTAATTTTTAAACTTGTTCTTTGTGAACACATTAACATTATTTAACATTTTTATGTTTAATAAAAAAAACTTCACATTCTTCACACCCTCTCTTCGTGTTGAATTTTTATGTTTTGGCTGATTACTTCAGTTTCAATGTTAAAACTTAGAAAATAAAATACTCTCTTAACTAAAAAATTAGTTAGAAATATTTCATCCCTAATAATATTCTTTATTTCAGACTTTAGTTTGTATAACACTTACACACTCACTCTGTTATGTTCAATAATGAATAAATTGTATTTTAAGGATAACCACTCTCCACTACTCACTCTCTGTACTCTGCACTCTCCCCTCTCCCATATATAATAAACAGCTGCCTGCTTTGTACAAAATTAAATACACAAACACACAAGTTTAGTAAAAAAAGAGTACTTTATGCCTGAATATATGCTGTTTGGCTACGCTCTGCTCTTGTTTTTACTCTCGTTCTTTATACAACAAACAAAGCAACATAAGACACACACATACACACTGATTGACTCACATTAACATACATTGATACTTATTTTGTATGTTGTTTGGGTTTTTTCATTGTATTTCATCTGAAACGCATTTCTGGGGCACCAAAGGAGTGCGGCAGCTATTGTAGGTAGTAGTATTCGTAAAAGTGTTTATACGTACGGTTGCTTGTCTTGAGTACTCTGTAATTACGGTTCTTTTTTGTCGGAAATAAAATAAAATATATTTTTCCAACATCTTGTTCTTCTTCAATAGAAAAAACAAACGTCTTTTTTTTTGTACGTCGCGGCGCGTGTTCGTTCGTTTGGATGTGCGTTTTTTGTTTTTTATATGAACGAAAATAAAAGCAAATTTGTTTCATTGAATAAAAAAATAATAGAAATCAATCTTGTGGATAAAATAAATAAATTCTCAACAACTTTTTCTTAAAGAGTTTGTTTGTTGAGATTTATTTTTTGCAATTGAAATTAATTGCTGATTAAAAGAAAAATATTATTATTTATTAAAAAAAAAATAATAAAAAAGAAAGAATTGAATGAATTATAAAAATGAAAATAATTTAATAAAGTTATCATGAATTGAGAAAAAAGTACTAAATTCATTTTTGTGAATTAAAAATTAAGTGCTAAATTTAAGCTTATTTCACATTTGGGATTATCTTTCATATTTGGATTATTTGGCGGTTAATAAGCAAAAACTAAATGGATTATCATGATATTATATTTCCTGGAGTGGAGCCACCTTTACCTCCCAGACCCAAAAGGTTGGTTTCAAATTGGATTAATTTAAAAAAGTGTAAATGGAATAAAAATACAAGAAGATTTTATAGTTGAGAAAGAATGCAGCATTAAAGTGTTCTTAAATGGCTTTATTAACAAAAGTTTATTTCTATTCTGCTTTTATGAAAATATAATCGTGCTTTGTCTTTGGATATTTTAGAAAAAATTTTAAATTAGAATTGTTGTTTTCTTCGATTTCAAAATATGAAAAATTTTGGAAAAATTATTTTATTTAAATCTTGAAAAATATTGGAAAAAATCAGTGAAGAAATTAAAAAATCTATTTTAGAAAAAATACAAAGTTCCATTAATTTGACGAAAATAAAGAAAATTTCACATATCATTTTTCTTTTTAAAATAATAGTGCTTCTACCAAAAATTCTTCTATGAATATTTATTACTTTCAAGAGTTTTCAGCGAAAATTGGAATTCAATAAAATATTATTTTCACCTTAGAAATTTTGGATTGATATTTTTTATGAAGAAAAAAATATTACTTTTGGAAAATAATTAAATTTTGTCCAAAATATTTGTTTTTAGAAGATTAATAGAATCGATACCAATTGAAATCCTGATAATTTGATCAATGAAGAATTAATGTTGGAATTAAAATATTTGATAATTGGGAAAATTTAATTATTAAATCGTTAAAAAAAACCTTTTTTGTCATTCATTTTTAATATTTTTGTGTATAAATTATATTTTTAACCAAAATTTCTTTGGAAAATTATGGATTACAAAAAGAATTTGAAACTGCAAAATGGAAAAAAATATGATCAAAAATTGCAGTTATTGTGGAAATTTTCATTAGAGACAAAATTTTCTAAAAATCTTAAATTTATAAATTTAAAAATCAACAAAAAAAGATACAATTCTTTTTATGAAAAGTTTTGATGAAATTTTAGTAAAAAAAAGCAAAATAAAAGAGACGAATTTTAACAAAAAATAGAAATTTTGCGCGATTATTAATTGACTTAAAGAACAATTGGATTTTTCGTTAAATAATAAAAGTTTTGGTGCTAAAATTGTGATTTATACTGAAAATTAGGATTTGAAGAAAAAGAAGTAGAAAGTTTTAATAAAATTAGTTTTTTTTTTATTAAATATTTACATTTATAATTAAAAGTTTAAATTTTAATTGATTATTATGATTTAAAATAAAAAATTATCAAGTATAAGATTTTCAGTTAAAAATTTTGAATTTTTTATATAAAAAATTTAATAATTTCGATAATTATTTTGATAAGTTGGAATGTTCAGTAAAAATATTCTTCCAAAGAAAAAAATTTGTAACACAGAAAGTTTGAAATTAAATACAATTTATAATTCAAAATTGAGTTTAGAAATTGTATTGATTTTTGCTCAAAATTTAAATTTTTTAGATCGAAAATTGTGTTTTTGACCAAATACTATTTTTGTGCATAACTAATTTTGAAGGAACATTTGATTTTATTGAGAAAATTCTTATTTTTTATAAAAAAATTGAAAAGTGCAATTTATCTTAAAGTGTTTTTTAAATAAAAAAAATAGAATTTTGTAAGTCTAAATATTAAATCAGAAATAAAATTACAGAATTTTTTTCTGTAAATAAATTAATAATTAAATGATTTTCTTTTTCTTTATATAAAAATTTTGATTTTCAATAAATATTGACTTTAAAGCGAAAAACATTATTATTGAAGTCTTCAATTTTATTCTTATTGAATTTTAATTTTTTATTAAATGTTGAAATTTTCGCCATCAATTAAAAATCAGCGAAAATGTAAATATTATAAGTCATTAAAATGATTTTAAAAAAATAAAAAATTTAGATATTTTATTAAAAAGTGTAGAAATAAAAATAATTTATAGAAATCGTTCTTTTTTTCTTTAAAATTTAATATATTTGCGACTTCATTGAATTAAAGCAAACTTTTATAATTGTAGCGAAAAAATAATAAAAAAAAACGAAAAAATAAATCGGAAAATGGAATTTTTTGAAAATATTAATTATTAATGAAAAATAAATTTTTAGTACGGAAATGGATTTTTAGAGAAAATTTTAATTTATATGAAATAAATGATTTAAAGGGGAAAAATATTGTAAAAAATCAACAATTCGTAAAAAAATTAAATTTTTGCTTAAAAATTTGTAAGAAAATGAATTTTATGTTTAAATTTCAATATTTTAGTTAAAAAATTGTTTTTTGATAATTTAAAAAAATATTTAAAAATTAAAGGAAGTAGATTTTCAGTGAATAAAATTGTTATAATTTTTTAATGCAATATTTAAAATTTTTTAATTTGGAATAAAAAAGTGAATAAATGAATTCAAATGAAAGAAAATTTATTTTAATGAAAAATTCTATGGAATTGAGTTTGAATGATTGAATGAATGAATTAGACAATGTTAATTTGTGTTCTTTAAGCTTAAATTAAACGTTTTTAAACAAGTTTTTATGTTTGGGTGTGACACAATGTTGAATTAACATTTTATTATCTATGAAGGTTAATTTAGTATTTATGCAGTTTTGATTTTGCGTCACAGATAAAAAATGTTAATTCAACATTGTTTTACAGTAAATGCAAAAAAGTAATTAAAAAAATATTGTTTTATAATTTTATAAATTTATATCGAAAGATTATAATATGTACATAATTATGTCACCCCAAACTTAAAAACGTTTAATTTTAAATGAGTAAAAAATTTTAGTCAATTTTGCTTCAATATTTTTTTCTATGCGAAATTTTAATTTTTAATAAAATAAAAGTTTTTACTTGAAAATTTGGTTTTAGTTAAAAAATATTCATTATTTCAATTAAAAATTTTATTTTAAATGAAAATAAATATTCTGATTAAGAAATGAATTTTTAATAAAGAATGTTTTTGTTAAAAAAAATTTATAATTTATGTATAAATTTAATAAAAATTAAATAAAAAATTAAATAAAAATTAAATAAAAATTAAATAAAAAATAAAAAGGACATTTTTGCTATTGAATTTTTAATGAAAATAAATATTTTGATTAAAAAATGAATTTTTAATAAAGACTTTTTAGTTAAAAAAATATATATTTTAAGTATAAAATTTAATAAAAAAATTAAATAAAAAATTAAAAAAGTACAATTTTATTAAAAAAATTAAGAATAAAAATATTTTTTTAAGAAAAATCTAATTTTATAGAGAAAATTGATTTCTTGTGAAAATTTAAAATTTTTGATAAGAATTTTTCATGACAAGATTTGAAGAGAAAATTTCAAATTTATGAAAAACCTGCTTTATTGAGAAAAAATATGTTTTAGTGAATAATCACATTTAAAGTAAAATATAGGATTATTAGTGAAAAGTGATTTTTAGTGCACAAAAGTAGAATGAAAATTGATTTTATAAAGATTTTTTGGTGCAGAAATTGATTTTTTTGTTTGTAGAAAAATTAATGTTGTTTCGTGAAAAATTGAATTTCATGTGAATTATTGAATTTTAAAAGAAAATGTGAGAAAATTTACTTGTTCAAGAAATATTTTATTTAAAGTGAAATGTTAATTTTGTAGTGAAAAATGATTTCTAAAATAGGAAAAAATTGATTTTATCAAGAAAAAAATTATTTTATCAAGAAAATATATTTAAAAAAATATATTTCAAATAATATTTATTTTGAGAAATTTAGCATTTTGTGGAAAATATAATTTTTGCTAATTTTTTTTTATAAAAAAGTCAATATCTACTTAAAAATTTAATTTAATTTAAAAATTGGTTCTTATTAAATATTTTTAGGTTGATATGTAGATTTTTATAATTTTTAATTAGTATTTTTTTTAGTTCGAAAACTGATGATTTAAAATTGAAATTATTTGAAATTTTTTTTTTATAATTTTGACACATTTTTTATTTTTCTAATTTTTGTTTTATTAAAATTTAATTGCATTTTATTCTAATCTATATTTAGTTCATTTTATATTTTATGGATTATTTAAATTTCCATTGATAATTGAAACACATCTTTAACATAAAGTTTTATATATGAAAACATTTCTTTAATAATGTAATCAAAGATTTAATGGTTTTCATAATGATAACCTATTTTGTGTTAAGAACTCTTTTTAATATTTTTTCAACAAATTAAAATTTTTCAAAATATTTTGAAAATTTTAATTAGTAAATAACTCAGAGAAACGAAAGATTAGTTTTCAATAATTTAAAGAATTTTAATATATAAAAAATCTAATTGAGATCGGTATTATTAAAGATTCTTATGAATTTTCACAAAATTCCATTTCATTTAAATTAAATTGTTTTTTTTTTAAATCTTTTATCCTCATATTTGCTTAATCACCTAAAATGACTTTATACTTTTTTAGTATAATTCACATTTTTGATTACATGTGAAGAATTAACAATATTTTGACATTTGGTATTCAAAAATCTAAAACTCCTCCCCCATCATTAGCTCTCATAGGATGTGGGAAATTTTTGATAATTTTGTATTTCTGCTAAAAAAAATCCTCCATATGTTTTTGTTGTAAATTTCAACAAATTTAACATCTGTAACTATTAATAATATACAGACACACAAATCTTTTTGTTTATGACTCATTTAATTAAAGACTCTTGACTCTCCACATGATCTTCTTTTCTTCTTCATTTTGATCCAGCAGGTAGATGATTTCTTTTCTTCTTTATAACCAAAAACAAGTTACCAATACTTAACAGCTGAGACTAGAGCAGGTATTGGCTTAAAGATTATAACAGGCTTAGTATAAGCCACTAAATTAAGGTTTAGTTAAGAATTTTAACTGTTTTTTCAAAAAATAAGTTCTTGAAGAGTTGTTTTTTATTGCATGTAAAATTGTATGTGTACAAGAAAATTTAATATTCACAATAAATATCAAATAACAGATTTATTAATTTTAGTTAAATTTAATAAAAAACATTTGTCAATATCATTTACATTGAGGGAAAAAATAAACTTATTAAACATTTATCAATTGGAACATAAATTAAACACAAGTCAATATTTTTGAAGAAAAGGGGAAAGACATAAATTTAAAAATCATATGTGAATACCCTACACTAGTTGAAGGGGTTTGTTATTTGAAATGCTATAATGGGAAAAACTTGGACACTATTTTTGATTTATAACAATTTTAGTTCTGATTTTATTGGGTAAATGAACCTGTACATCCATACATCTGTTGTTTAATGGTTTTGTTATTTAAGTCCAACAAAATCGGTTTAATGAAAAGCAAAGTTATTGAAAGGTATTCGATATAATTTTAAACATTTAACAAAAGGTTTTGCAGTAAACTTCATGGATTTGAAGAAAATAGTAACACAACTTCATTTAAATTTAACCAGAATTTGAATCGTTTTTTAAGTACCTAAAATTAGAAAAGATCGGTTTAGAAACAAGCATGTTATAGTCCGATATCCGTGATAAAAATTTTTTCGCATATTATTTGCTGCTTTAAATAGGAAATTTTGATACATAAAACCAATGAAATTGGACCAGGAATAAAGAAGTTTTTAAACGGTTACCACAAAACAAATTCAAAAAAAATTATTGGAATAGTTTCCATAATACTTAAACTTATTTAAAAAAATAATGTAAATATGTATGTATGTATGTATGTATGTATGTATGTATGTATGTATGTATGTATGTATGTAAATATGTATGTATGTAACGGGCAAAATTTAATGAAAATTCCACAGTTTGATCCTAAAATACCTGAAAGTAATATAGACTTTAAAGAAATCCGATAGGACCTGGAGGAGAAATACCCTCCATATAAATCAAATATTAATTATCGAAAATCTGAAGATCTATAACAGCTAAGATAAGACCTGCGGGAGGGGTATTACTTTTGAATTCTTGTCAAAAATTTAAAACGAATTTCTATATTCCATATGTGCTACCAAAAATCTGAGAAATAAAGTTATAACTCTGTATACCTCATTAAATTTAAAAATTATGCTAAAAAGAATTTACTGTCATAGGTGGTCGCGTTTGTGCTTAAGTCTGTAACGCACGGAAAAAATATTGCTACTACCACTTTTAAGCAGACCGTTCCACTCTGATTTAACGAAGTCCGTCTGGCTAATTGTCTTTCCATGTAAACATTGTGAATAAAATGCAGGTCGCAATATTAGAGATATCAAGATGAAATTTGGCACGTATTATTATTTTGGCCCTATTTAATTTGGTGACAATGGGTCAATTTTTACACCTTGTCTCCATACAAATGTTCCTCCCGGAATGTGTTTTTAAGATCATAAGAGTCCAAAATATAAAGCGATTTTAACGAAATTGAGCAGAAATAAGTTTTATGGTATTCTAAAACCATGTGCCAAATTATACGGTCCATTATTACTCACAGGTAACATACAACCACTCTTCCGAATATCACTTTGAAAGGCACAAATCTCATATAGACATTGATATCAATGTCCGAAATTTTATGAGTGGTGACATAATTTCTTCTAGCTTCTATGTAACGCCCCGAAAAATGCTTTTAAAATCCATTAATCGCTCTTTAACATTAATTAGAAAACAAATTATATGACGGTCGTTCATTAAGTTTTCGCAGTTACCATATATAACGAACATTGTGCTGTAGGGTACAAAATATCCGAGCTTGATCAACCATAACTTCTTATTTGTTTTCTTTCATGAAATTTCAAATGTTTTTCCTCAATCATTCAATAATAATTTATGCATAATTACTGTCAAACATTTATTAGCAACGTGACATTTGATATTAGATAATAAATTAAAAAAAAAAAAAAAAAAAAAAACAAACAAACAAACAAACGAACTCTTAGAAAAAATCGAATTATGAAAAAAAAAACATATATTATGTTAATAAATTAAAGGTGTAAAGAAAATAATTATTTTTGAACAACATATTTTATTTATTACTTTAAATATTACAAATACAACAACACCAACAACAAATCAGCGGCCAACTTAAAACATTTTCCAAAAATCGACAAAAATCAATATTTATTAAGGAAATTTTGTAAAACAAAAACAGTCATAATAATTTAAATAAATTTTATGAGTTTTTCCCTTTTTGTACTTATGTCTTTTTTTCGTTTTGTGGACATAAAAAAGTGTGTTAACATCTAAAGAAAACAGGTGTTTATGTTTATTATGTTGTTTTTAAGGAAACAACAATAATTGTTGTAACTGTAATAATATTAAATGTTGGTTGGATGTTGTTTAAAGTGTTTGTTGTTGTTGCAGTTGTATTTAGTCTTAATATTTATGATTGTTTAACAAAACAAATAAATGTTTTTTCCATAAATATTAAAAATAATTGTTATTACTAAATTTTAAACAAAATTTTAGAAAATAAAACGAAAGTTTTATTTTTTCTTTAGTTTTTTTTATATAAATTAATTTGTTTATTTTACTTAATCAAGTGCAAGAGACATTATACTAATTGCGGATATTTACCTAAAACAGCTTAAAAGAGATTAAGATAATGTTTTTTTTCTTTTAATTTCATTTCTTTTACCTTTAGTCGGTGTTGTTTAGGAAAAATCTATTAAATAAATTTAAATTGATTGATATTTTTTTAGAAAATAAATAAAAAGGAGATTTATTGAAAAAAAAAAAAAAACATAAATAAATTTAAGCTGGCGTCTTTGTAAATTATTGTTAAAATTGAAGAAAATCCATAATAATTTTCTCAAGTGATTAAGAGAAAGTTTTGTTAATTTTAGACCAAATATGTACTTATCCTTATTTGAATATAAACACACGATTTTATATCAGTAAACACATATTAGTCTTCTTTGATTTTTATCAGTATCCGGTTCGTAAGACTCTTGCTAATTATCCTTGGATTTGAGTTTGTCGCAATCTAAACTGACGGCTTTTACTATTCCTCAGAAATATATGTATTTTTGAGAAAATATGTCATAAATCTAACAAATTCGTCCAGGCATTATATAATATAACTATATTATCCGGTTCGTAAGACCATTAATAGCTACTTTAGGTTGCTATTATAATTTACAACAAATTTAAAGTTTATATAACATAAAGCAAATGTTAAGTTTTCTTAAGAAAACATTCAAAGCACATCCTTATTTAATATTGATGTGTTATCCGGCTTAAACGAACATTGAGAGTTCTAGAACAATTTAATTGACAATAAATTTTATACTGATTTTACATAAAGTTATTTGTCTACTATTTAAAAACTGCTTTAAGTGCTATCCAGTTCGCAAGACCATATATAAGCCTCAAATAAGTTTTGATCAATAAATCTCTTATGGTGGCTTTTGTAAAAACTTTTGATATTATTTTGATTTTGTAGAGACTTTTGATATTCTTATATAATATAATTTGATATTGCGGTCGTTTTTCGGACCTCTGATATCAGCTGATTTTAGACTTATTAAAACTCATCCAATTATTGATTTATCGTTCTCCACTTGTGCAGTTTCATGAAATTTAACATTTAACAAATCGGTTAGTTTGTAACAAAAATTTCAGAGTAGAATAAAAAAGTGTTCAAATTAGAATTTCTGAATGCTCTGACTTCTGAAGTAACAAATCTTGCAGATACGATTTTTGCAGAGAGAGTTTTGTTAACACTTTTAAAGTAGTAGACTTTTTTTAATTATATAACGCTCAAAAACTATAACGTTCTCTCCGATCTAGTAAGAAGAACTCACAATTATGATACCTATAGAGATTTTTACATATTACTGAGGCAGTTCCAAATGATGTATCAGGTTCGAAATATCATAAAATTTTCTTTGGTTATGGTATTCCAAATCAACGAAAATTTTATGACCCTTCGAAGCTGATACAGCGAATACTTAACAGTATCCTTAAAATAAATAAAGTGACAATTCAAAATTCAATTCTAAACAAGTAAACACAAATGTCAGATATAATTATAATACATCTGACATTTGGCTTTCTAATGAAAATCTTAATAGAACAGTGGGTTTCAAACAAAAGTTGTATGAAACATTTCCAAAAATCCTTTTTCACAATTTCCCATAAATATTAATAAGGATATTTAATTAGAAGGATTCTGTCATTAAATTCATCATATCAATTTTGAACCCAACTGTAATTATGCGCGTGTTTTCTCTAACTTTAAATCTTAAAAAACCCACACATACTTCTTCTCTCTATTTGATTCTTTATAAAAAACTGACAAATTTAAATATTTAACATACTCATTATAAATAACTTCCTAAATAAATAGCAAAAATAAAAACAGGAATCTAAAAATACAAACTTAAAAAAAATATCCTGCTGAAAAATATAATATCAATATGATGAAACGCTACATTTTATTAACAAACACACGCACACAAGGACAGACGGAAAGACAGACACTGAAGGATAAATATAAAATACACTCAAACCTAAAATTAAAACCACATTCGTTTACGAAATATTTTATAACAACCACCAACAACAACACCAAACGTGTAAATATGTAAAGGTTGTTTACTGTTGTTGTTGTAGTTGTTTGCAAAAACGCATACACACACATTTGGAAAATAGAAATCCCTTTAAATGCCTGATATTCTCTTTTTAAAAACAATATAAAAAACATCATACACACAAACAAACAAATAAATATTAAAAATCCTTGATAGGTATTTAGCACACATATACATTTAAGCAGCAACACACATATACTCACACATACAGACATCTATACAAATCCTTAAAATTATATATAGATTTTTAAATGCTTTGATCATTTACGCCATATTTATATTTTCTACCTACCGCTTTTCAAGTGTATGTGGCATATGACACACACACACACATATACACATGAGTATTACAAAATCTTCCTAAACGTTTAAATCATTGTTGTTCTTGTTGTTGTGTATTTTATTTTGTTATAGATTTATAATTCTTTACTTTGGTCCCTGAGGGTGTTATTAGTCACAATTCGACGGCGGTATTTTAATAATAATTTTTTTCTGTTCTCGTTGATTCATTGTTAAATAAATTGTATGCGAAATTTTTTACCAGTAACAGAATCAGAATCCAGGACGGACAGACGAAAATTTAAATACAGTTTTGTAAAAAAAATGGCAAGAAGATTTTTGAAAATATTCAAGCGTAAAACTGCCTGCCACATGTGTTTGCCCGTGTGTGTGTGAGTGTTTTGGGTGAATTTGATTGTCTGTGTAGAGGAGCAAAGTAGGAAAGGCAAGAAATTGTTTGGATTTTTTCCTTTGTTCATTTTTAGCTTTTTGAAAAGATAAAATTGCATTTGAAATTGAAGAAATAATTTTGTTGGCTGGAGAAATATTTTCTGTTCTCTTGAAACTTCAAGTAAATTGAGGAAATTTTTGAAATGCTAAGAGGAACAGAGAAAGAATGATGTAAATAAGGGATATTCACAGCCTAAAAGGTAAAGAGGTTATTCTAAAATTCACAATTAAAATCAAATTTAAAAGTAATAAAATTTATTTTTTACTTTCTCTAAAACATTTTTTCAATATCTTTCTTCAAATCCTTCAAGCTAAACTGTGATTATCCTTAGCAATTTTCAATTTTATTGCTATTTGTTGTCACATTTGTGTATTTTAATATATGTTTGCCTCTCGGTTGTTTTTAGGCCCTTAAGATATTGTAAATCTTTTCAAGCATATTTTAATTTGTTAAATCATATTAAATATTCCTTCATTTTTTCCTTCTTTTTTTGCAAATGATAAGGGTTGTCAGTTAAATGGTTTCATTTTTAATTTTAATACATTGAAGTTTTTAAGATTTGAAGAAAAAATTTTAAAAAAGATCAAGCAGAAGATTAAAGGGCAATTATTTTTTTCTTTGTTCTTCTTCGTATACTTTTTAAAAGATAAAGAGAAAAAATAAAATATTTGATGAGAAAATTTGATTTACAAGAAACCAAGAAAAGAATTCTTAGAGAAATTAAAATTGCTAAATATTGAGATAAAATTCCGTATGAACTTCATAGATATATGCATGTATTTGTGAGTTTTCAATCAAACTTATAATGTCCCCCTACCAGAAAACCTATCAAAAAGTTTTAATTACAAGGGATTTTAAGTTACTTGTCTATATTATCAGGTTCGAAGGACCATTATTTGCAAGTTCCTCCTGAAGCAGGAGGTATTATAAATGTGTGGGTCCATTATATATTTTGGTTATTTTAAAAATAGCTTTAATTCAAAAGAAGCAAACTGAAGGGACTAAATATAATATGTAAAATATATGGGTTTCAGGTTCAACTTTAGGTTTTGTATTTTTTTATCCATTAGCGTCTTATTTCAAGAGCTCTTAAAAAGGTCGGTTTCGAAGGACCGTAATTTTAGTGATTAAATAAGAATTTAGTAATTAAATTAATATATCAATATCTTCAGACTTTTACGAGACAGTATACATCTTTAATAATTTAGTTTGAATCCATATGTAAAATCTATATATATGAGATTTGTTGAATATTTTATTAAACACTTTATTAGATAATAAGTGCTCCTTTCGCTTTTTAATGAGAAAATTACCTGCGTGAACCGTGTGAATAATAATAATATCTACAGAGCATCCCGTTAAAAGGATCATAAACGTAATTATATTGGTTATATATTCAAATAATGGAAATAATTCATATGGCTCTTGTAGACTGTCTGGTTCGTAGGACTAAAAATATAGTTTTCTTTAAATTACTATTTTTATTCAATGTTTTAATAATAATAATAATAATAATAATAATAATAATAATAATAATAATAATAATAATAATAATAATAATTATTATTATTATTTTAGAGTTTAACTGCATTTAATTCAAAAATTATAAGAATCTTGTATAACAACAAAAAGGATCTTAAGTTTGAAAAAAATCTAGCTTGTAGAACCAGAGGTATAAAAATTTTTATTCGCATTCAAGAAATATGTAATTATTTCAAAATCACAATAAAATTTTCTATATTTTAGGTGATGTAAAATTCAGAAAATTAGTATTATACCCAGTTCGAAGGACTATTAAATGTTGTTTTGTGCCCTTAATTCCAGATATTTAATTATTATATTATAACTAATATTGTTTTATAAGTTCTAAAAAGGGTGGACAGGAAAGGATTTATCCAGTTCGAAATTTTATGATTCCTTTTTTCCGGGCTTATTTTTAGAACTAAGTCAAATAACGTTTAACAAATACAACTAATTTATAAAATACAGTTTGAGGTACCATTAATTACAATTAAGAAAATATTATTTGAATCGATATATAAATATTTTTATATTTAGAGTTTTAATTTTTCTTTTTTATGTTGTAACTTTAAGAAAAAGAATTATTATTCTTATCTTAAACAACTATTATAATTTTCCTGCAAAAAATCCTCAACAAACATTTAAATTTACAACCACCCTTAAAGTATGTTAAACAATACAACTCCCTTAATTATGCTAGAACTATAACATCACCAACTAATAAATGAACTCCTTAAAGTATGCTCGTTTTTTTCTTTGTTTGCTGATTCCCTCGTATAATTTCTTATAATTATCATATTTGCTGATTAAAATAAAAAATAAAACATAAAAGAAAAACATTCAAACTAAAACAGACAGAAAAAAGGAACAAAAACTAAAAAAAGAACACAAACAAAAATAATCCGCCAATTTTTCAATCCACTTATATATGCTATACTTATTATATTTTATTTGTATACATATATATTTTTTATTTTACATATTACATTAGCATATATAAAAGATAATAACAACCAGACCAATTCAAACAGCAGCCAAACTACACAGGAAAAAAAGCATTTTATGAAATAAATATTTTAACAAACAGCCAGACTATAATAACGTCCTATTAGCAGAACAAACCAAAAAAAAAAAACATAACATAACATCATCATTATCATCAGAGATATATAAAAATAATAAATATATTTGTATAGAATAGGAAATTGTTGAACAAACAAAAAAAAACTATTGAAGTTTTTTGCCATCTTTTTGAAGTTGTTATCATCACAAGTAGGTTTTTTGCTGTATTCTAGTTTTTTGTTAGTGTTACATATTTTTAATATAATTTAATATTTATGCAAAAAGGCATAAACACATAAGTATAATAAACATATATGTGTACAATTTCTTTTTATATATTTGTTGCTTTTTAATAAAATGAAATTGTTCATATGTGCATTTTTTTCCTTTTTTGCAAAAAGAGGAAAATATGTATTTTTTTGGAGAAAATTATTTCCACTTTACAGAACAAATTATAAAATTTTCGTTAAACAGAGCTATAAATATAGTAAAATTTTCAATTAGGTTATAAGAAAAAATTATTTAATGTTTGACGTGGCGCCCGTCTTTTATGGGAAGAGTATTTCGTTCTCTTAGAGACCCTATGTTATTTTTGATAGCTTTTAACAACAATTTTGATTATGGGTTTTCATTTGTTTAATTTCAGAATAAGTCTGTCTCCTTTATCTCTATCCCCAGGCAACAATAAACCTCTCATGAGATATTGTACATTTTATGAGCGATAATCTTGTTTAAAGGACCATTAACAATGTTATCTCTTTTTAAGATTTTAGTGAACTGCTATATTCTTTAGTATTTAGTATCAAAATTAAGTTACTAAATCAAAACAAATAAAACTCACCTAGTTCTAAGGACCAAAATCGGAAACATTATTATATCAGATACTAAAAAATGTCATATTTATAAAAAAAAACAATAACCACAAAATAGGCACTATTTTGTTTATAAATTGTACGTTAATTATTCTATGGTTCGAAGGACCATTTAGAAATAAATTTGTTGGAATTATGTCACAACTTAAGTCTCATATTAAATCTATAGGATCCCAGAATAGTGAATTCGCTAACTATTACTTTTAGAATCACTTAAAGCCCCGTAAAGAGGAGATAATGCCCTAAAATAGGCATAGCTTTTTTTATAATTTACATACAAACAAGAACTTTGATTTTAAATCATGTTAGTCAATTTTTCTTGTAATTCATACATACTATAGTTCAAAGGCCATATATTCCTTTTCATAAAAGAAATATATCGCTCTTAGTTTTAGTAACTAATTATATAAACCTTTTTCATATCAAATCTCAAAGCAGTATACTTTCAAATCACTCCTTCAAAAAAACTGATTGATTTGAAATTGTAAACAATTAACTCAATCCCTAAAATAGGCACTACTTCGCTTATGTTTTATGAGTGCATAAAAGTTCCGATTTGAAGGACCATTAGAAAATAAATTTATTTTATATGTTATTTAAGAAGTAACAATACTATATTCGGCTTTGCCGAAACTTCAATACCCTCTACCACAAACGTGTGTGAAGCACCTGCCGATTTTGGTAATTTTTAAATGGTAATGAAGTATATAAAACTTTATTATGGCAAGATTCCATAATTATCTGTTGATTTGTAATTGACAATTTTACGAAAGATTTTTGCTTCAACTTAGAGGTTGCCTCAGAAATCGGTCTAAATCTTGTAATATATTGAACCGATTTTGCTGGTTTTAAACATTAAATTTCTTAGAACTATAACAAATACTTAGCCAAATTTCATTAAGCTCTGTCAATTAGTGTGGCTTTGAGAGTGCCAAAAGTAGACATATAGACGGACGGATATAGCTAAATCTACTCAGATTTTGATTTGATGCAAGAATATATATACATTATGGGTTCTGAAATTATTCCATCATGGCGTATCATACAGAATGACAAATTCACCACTTGTAGTGGTGAAGGATATAAAAATATAACAAACAAGGAAAATATATAATTTCTTAATAAATTTGTAGATCCACAAAGGGGAAAACTTCCCAATTACTGCTATTGAAATCTCTTATGAGAATCTCTTCAAGCAGCAGATTAATTTGACTTTGGGATCTGGAGATTCTTACTACGAAAGATCTATAGATTCTATTATTAAAATTTACCTCAAAAACTTAAGCATACTTATAAGGGTTTAATAAAGAAAATAACTAAAGCAGACTTATACGAATTTAAACCTATTTTTAATTCACACTTTCTTAAGTGTAAAATTTTAAAATTTTGAAATAATTGTTTAAATTCTGTATGCACTAAATCATGAGCTTCCCTTAAAAAATTATACATTACTAAATTTTCAAAAACAAAAGCATACTTATGGGAGTTTAAAAATGTTAACTTTCTATAAATTATTATTTTTTAATAAATCAATTCTATGAGTTTACTTAGTAACGCTTATATTAGAAACATCACCATTACGAATTTTTGAAGCATACTTATAAGGTTCTGAACAATTGTTTGACATAACATAAATTTAATATTTTTTTATAAATTAATAGAATAAAAAATATGACAAGCACTATTATTAACCAACATTTACTTAAGGGATTTTCTCATATGTATTTAATGCAGTTAAATAAATTTTGATGATTTTACACGCACTTGTATTTATATGTTTTTATGGTTTGATATGGAAAAGCACAAAGCTTGAGAGCTACGCTCAATCGTTTAGTTGTTGAAATGGTTAGTTGGTTAAACGCACTCACACACGCATACACACTCTCAAAACAACAAGCCAAAATCAAATATGCGTAAATAATTGATTATTTTGGCTTGAGTAAATGAAATGATATGGTTTCATTGTCTAAGCTTTGCAAAACACACATACACACACTCACACAAACACACTTTGGCAAAAACAAATAAAAAATAAAAATAAAAACAACAAAACCAAAACTTATACCACTACAATTACGAACATACTCACACAAAACAAAAAAGGAACTAGAACTCACACATATTAAAGTTAACGCCTAAATACAATGAAATTTATGCAATAAAATACCAAAAAGCGTAGATGGAAATTTTTGGAAAGAGAAGGGGAGTTAAAAAAATCATAGGATAACAATTAATTATTTCATTGGTTTTAAATAAAAGAAAACTCGTTTTGAACCCCTTAAAAAATGAGATCATCTGAGGTCATTAAAGTGAAGACCTTAAAGTATTGAGAAACACCACGTCCCTGTTTTTTACTAAAACTTTGATTTCGTATTCTCTGTTTTGTATATTTTTTGTTGATTTTCGCTATAAGATAAATATTCTTGGTAGTAACACGTAAAAGTCTATAAATATTTACCGTGGAAAATTGTTATCAAATTGAAATGTTGGTGAAAATTTGTGGTGATTTTCTTTTTTCTACCCAGACCCCCTTTTTTCATTTTTTTGTTGGTTCAAAAACTAAAATAAATGATTGAATGTTAAATACTTCTACTTTCTACACACATTAACAGCCTAAAGGCAAACACGTGTAGGTTGTTAGTTCTATATATGAATATTGTAATGTGGACTCTTACATCTACATTGACTTACATATATTTTATTAAATGTGTTTGTGATTTGTCCTTTTTTCTTCTTCTCTTCTCCTCTTTGAACTACAAAAAGGGAAAACATACACAAAAATAAAATACAAAGAAAAGGTTTAAGGTTAACCTAAATGCACACACACAAAAAAATAGATAACGAAACAAATTAATTAAAACAGCCTTAAACTAGGCAATATATTTGATATCTATTGTGAATAAGACAATATTAACTGAGGGAAAAAATCAATAAAACATCAAAGCCTAAAAATAAAGCCATTTAAAATATTAAAACTTTTATATAAAATTAGCGTTTCGGTTTTTGTAAAATTTATTTATAAAAAGAGAAAGGGATTAAAAATATTATTAAATGAAAAGCCCCTAAAACTAGACTAAGAATTTGTGGGAAAGGGTAAACAACTATCAGAAGATTTGCTGATAAAAGCGAAATTTAAAAGGTTTTTACTTTAAACAAATCTATTGAAATAAAGATATTTATAGCATTGAAAAGAAAAAAATAATTTAAAAATGCTGTCAGCAATTATTTTAGAAAATAAAATTAATTTGGAGCCTTAAAAACGGCAGTAAAGTAGTGCTTGTGATAATTATTTTAAATATTTTTTGGATTAAAATATATTTAAATCGAATATATTTTAGAAGTTAATCTATATTGCTTACTATTTAAAAATAAAAACGGTTTTAAAGAAAATTGCCTATATTTAGGCTCTAGTAAGTAATTTTATTTCCATATCAATTTTCATAGAAAAAAATGTCATAGAAAACTTACTCCTCAAAATTTACATCCCATAATTAGGCGTTTAAGTCTATTGGCGTTTGAATTAAAACAATGTTTAAGTCTTATTAAATTTTATAAGCCTTATATTGAAATTTGCATAAATAAATTAATATATAGCCTATAATCCTGCAAATGAGATGTCTGAAATAAATTTCAAAAAAAAAAAAAAATAAAAGAAGCTTTTAATAAAGTTAATTTTAAAACTATTGCCTACATTTAGGCCTTGCAATTTATTTTAGAGATATTTTCGATTATTTCCACACTTTTGTAATAAACTTCCTTTTAATAAACTTCTCGAAATAACATCCAAAAAATTTAACCTATTTTTAGGGGTTCAAATAACAAATTAATATTTGAATTACCAAAGATTAATAATGTAACGAACCTTTTATTAAAATCATTACAAACATATAGTTCATAAATTCGACATTTTTTTTTTAATTTCAAATTTTGAGAAATTAAAAAGCTGAACATTTTGTACTGTCTATTTTTAGGATTATAAAAAATATATTGGATATTTTCAGGATAAATGTTAAAACAATTTATTAATACTTCTTCTAAATCCATTATTGTAATTTCGTTAAACATTTTTATAAATTTGTAAAGAAATGTCTTAAAATAGTTGCCTATTTTAAGACATTTCTCATTTTATATTTCGTTAACTATAAAATGTGTTGCCTATTTTAAAGCACATCATATGCAAAAAAATAATATATATATTCAGGCATGTGCTTAAAAAGTTTCTTAACGCGTATGATTATAATTATAATTTATCTGAGTATTATTCTATTTAATAATAAATATTGATAACGGTTGACGCTAATCAAAGTAATCACAAAAAAGTATTGCCCATTCTAAGGGTTATATTATAATCTCTTCAAATAATTTATTTTTAATATATTAATTTTTAATGCTTTATTTTTTGCAAAACACTACAAAAAATAATTTATTATACATTTAAAAAGCTTCACTATCAAAGTACTAAAAGTCACTTCCTTTTAAATAAATAATCGTTAAAATAACTATTATTTTATATACATAGTTTTTGTTTTGTTTTAGTTAAATTCTATAAATAAATAGCAAACCAGACTCATTTATTTTAACACATTTTAGTTCAAAAATAACCATAAACTACATTTGAAAATTTTTATTTTTGAATGTTATGCCTAAAAATATGCAATAAAATAGGAAATGGATAATATTTAGTATAAACAGGCACATAATTTAAATGGCTAGACAAGAACATTAAAAAAAACTATATATAAATATATAGTTTTTGTTGTTATTTTAATGTTTATATATATGAGTGTAGGAGTATGTGTGAAATTATGTGAGTTTATAAAATAAATTTATAGTTAAAAGTAGCCCGACAGTTTTAATAGTCTGTCAACAGATTTTGAGGAGACATCAATTAAAATTTTAATTAAAAGTAGGATTAAGTTAAAGATATGCAAACTGTACGATTTATAACTATATTTTCATATATTATCTGAACTTGAATTTGAAGTACTGTATTTATAGCTTGAGAACAGCCGGGTTTTCTCACCCATAAAACATTTTTGAAAACACGTACAGCAAACATAGTCTATACCCGGTATTATGTATAACTAATGTCGTCCTGCCAATGTTTGTGTTTATATTTTATTATGAGTTTAACAAACACAGAGACACAGAGCAAGTCATGTATTTATTTTATAACAAATTTTGAAGTTTAGTGGGAAGTCAGTCTTTATTATGACTGTTAGAATTGTTTTAAACTAAACTGAATATTATTATAGTCAACCAAAAATTTATTGTATATAAATGTGTTTTAGTATGAGAATGCGTGCGTGTATGTATGTACTGGTGATTTATTAGCAACAAAAAAAGATTAAAGCAATTTAAATTAAGTTGTTCAACCATAAACTTTATTTCTATGTCTTTCACACACATTCTAACACACACCAGCAAGCAGGCAAACTTATGTATTTGTGCACAGCAAACATTAAGTCCAAATTCAGAAGGACATTAAGTTTTGAAAGTATGTAGATGAGTGTCATTTCTAATAATAAAAAATTGTGTGTGTTTTTTGTTGTTATTGTATTTTATAATATGTGCAAGAATGTTGGTAAGTTAACAGTATAATATGTTAGATAACTTTATGCGCTTGGTCAACTAGAAGTTACGTACTGTTTCTATGGTTTTAGCTTGTTTTCTGGACCACATACTATCAGGGAAGTTATAAATGTTTCCGTGGTTTTTGTTAACTTGTTTATGAAAACTTAAGTTTAAAATAAAAGCAAATTGCACAAGTTAAAGCATACTTTTAGGAGGCACATAATTAAAACGTTTTAGAAATATTATTTAAAGTATAATTTTAGGCTTTTATTAATTTTCAAATAAAAGCATATGTTTTTTTGATTCATCTCATAAAAAATGTTACAAAATTATTAAAGAAAACAACAAATAAAATATACACTTAGGCTCCATATATCTTTTTTACATTTAAAATATTATTTTATTATTTATTTTTTCCCATTACACATTACGGCCATAAAATATTTTATTAACAAATAATTTCAAAAAAAATATATTTTTTTTCTTCTTTCATTGATGTTGTTAACTTGCTATTAACAAACATTGTCATGCATTAATAAATTTCCCACAGGAAATCCAATGGCTAAAGAAAAAAAAGGAAAATTGAGGAAAATATTGGAAAAATGTAAACACTTAACGTTAGCTACAATTGTAAAATGTATGAATGTATTAATGTAAAGTTTTTATATAAGAGAGTGAGGAAGGAGGAAATAAAAGCCTAAGGGCTTTTGTAACTGTTAAATGTTGTTTTATATTGATAATACTTGCATTTTTACAGTTACAGTAAATGAAATGTTAAACACATACACAAATACGTAGACAGTAAAACAACACAGTTTTTTGTACACTTTTAAATTATATTTAACTTTATAAATACAAATACATACTTCAAAAATCATCTGAAACCCAGTGAGCAATTTGAGTGATTTTGCTGTGTTACACAAAATGGAATAGAGCTTAAACTAATTTGGAACTGAACTAGAATTGAACTAGAACTGAACTAGAAATGAATTAGAACAGAACTGGAACGGACTGAACGGATTAAACAATATTGTGTTAACATTTAATATTTAAAATTTGTCGCTTTAAATTGTTTGCTTGGTTTAAAAAATTATGCTTAAATATTTGTAGGGCTTTAGCGAGACGAACAGTATAAAGAAATATCCACTTGTAACTATTGATTTATGTTTTTTAATTTAAAATTTCCGTTTAACAGTATTTACATATTTGAGAGTATTTATATTTGAAAGCGTGTGTGTTGGTATTTATATAAAAATGTAAATGCCATAAAAAATGAGCATTTTTGTATGTGTGTGTTTGGCATACAGGAATTTTTATTAATGAAAAACATTTACATTGTCAATATACATAATTCAACAGCATATGACGCGACATTATTTAAACATACATTTATTACACATACATTTAATTCACACTCACACGCACACACCCAAACATAACATAAATTTGTTATGTAAATATTAACAAACCAATGCAAATATATATAGAATTTTTATTTTTAATGAAAATAAATATAATATATTTTTTTCTATTCTCAATGTTTTTGTTGTAATTCTAGATTGGGTCCTTTGCCCCAACATCAACAACAAATGCCACAAAGTATGTCAACGGGTAATAATACTTTAGGCGGTCATGGTGGTCATGATCGTGGTGGTGGCGGTGGTATACCGGGTGGTAGTATACCTGGTACTATGAATGGTCCTAATGGGCCACACTGTCAGATGAGCGGTTCACAACCTTTGGTTATGCCACAATTTCCATTGCGTAATTCACACTCAGCGCATGCACCACATTATTCACCATACTCACCTTCCAGGTAAGTCTGATCACTTTTTTTTTGGTTTCATATTTTTGTTATTTAATAATATTTTTTGTAAAAAAAAACATTCGTTGTATTGTTTTATGTTTACATAAAAAATAGGGGAAAAATTATGTATTTTTATAAATAAAAATCCCTAAAGTGTTAATATTTACCGATATTCATGTTCATGTTTGCATAACATATATATAGAACTTTTTTCTATATATAAATCATGGCACAAATTAAAAGTCAAAAAATGTCAACTAGTTGACATTTAATATTATTTATTAAATAAATAAGAAATTATATAGTATTTATGAGATTTTATTTTTATTATTTTTTTAATGAAATAATTTTTTATTTATTATTTATATTTAATATCAATAATAATAAATCGAGGTAAAATTTTTAATAAATATGATTTGTTTGGTAATCAAATATTTATACAAATAAATTGGAAAAATAAAAAAATTAAAAATTTGATATCAGTAATTTGGCAAGAATTAAATATTAAATAAATTTTTTGAAAAAAAAATATTATTTTTTAATTTATCCATTTTATTAATTATTACTAATTTAAAGCTAATTAGCGAATTAACTTTAAATTACACACAGAAAAAAATCAAAGTAAAATTAATTAAAATAGAAATAATTTAACTTCTTTTCAGTTATGATTTAACTTCACAGATAAAAAAATTAATAGTGTATTTTTATAACTTTTGATCCGATCTAAATTCGCTACAACTCACAATTCGAAATAGAAATTAATCTACAATTTTCAAACGAATTATCATATTAATACGAAGTTATATACACGTTCATATATATTATGCTTTTAAGCAAATTTGATGTTTCAATGCTACAAAAATCTCGGGTTTGGATATCAAATCAAAATATTATTCAGAAGCGGAGTTATGTAACATCAAATTGGGATATTTTTAAAGTGTAAAAATTTAATTCGTCTTAAAATTGAATGAATCACATATTCTTTAAATAACGTCATAGGTCATAGACAGATCCGACTTTTATAAAATTTTTTACATTTATGTCTGAAGTATCTTCAAACTCAGGAATGAGATTTATTATAGAAAAGAAGTGTGCTCTTAAGCAAATTCTTAGAAATCAAATTAAAAAACTAGAAAGTTTTTTTAAGTTTTCGATTGCTTCTCGAGTTTATATATAAAATTAGTTACACTCTCTCCGATTTTGGAGTATTTATCTGTTATTCTAAAACAGCGCCCTCTATATGTAATTTAATGATATGAATGTTTGTTATACTTCTTTCCCGAGTTGTGTGGTGCAGGCAATAGTTGATATATATAATAGACATCTTTTAACTTTAAAGTCGATTCTGAAAATCTACTTGGGATTTTGTCTTTCAATTTATAATTTCCAATTATTTAGCATTTTTTAGCAATTGGATCCATTTATATTAACATTACCATCATTATTATCGATGATTAATAAAATTGACCATTATAAATTGGAATTTATTGAAGCTCTAACAAGGAAGAAGTGATTTTTTAAACCAGAAGGTCCTGCTTTATACCTCAATTTTAAAAGTGATGTTCTGTGTACTATTTGAAATATCTGATGAGGACCTGTGAAGAAGAAAATTATTTTTCTGAAATTTTCATTTGTATATACTTTGAATGGTGTTTTATTATTTCAATAAATATTGAAGCAATATTAAATATTGCTTCAACTGTGACTCCAGTCTAGCTATGAAAACGTTACCACCTCTTTGACTATTTTTTTTTAAAATTTCCTTTTCATAAAATTTTATTTTTATTACGATTTCCCCTTTTCTAAAAGTATTAATTATATTGCCATATTGCAATATTTCCATTTGCACCCACCTTCATGAAATCATTAATATTCCTAATGACCAACACCATTACCATTAACCATCATCACACTTGAAGTTGTTAGGATTTAAATTTTAAAAGATTTTTTTCTTTCTCTTCCATATTTCATTTAATAAACTTGAAATGAAAAACAGAAAGAAATTAATTTTCTCTAGATTTTATTTTCACAGTTTTTTTTTTATTTGCAACCAACATTTCCTATTGCAAATTTACTAAACGAACGCATATGTTTGAAGGTGAAGAAGAAAAAGTGGCAGGAGGTAAAAGAACGTGTTCAGTGTGTGTTGTTGCATGTTAGATGCATTTTAAACCCACACTCATACATAATTTTTCTTTTCTATCAAACACACTTTTCACTTATAATTTTCTTCTTTTTTTCTTCTTCATGTTCTTGCTGTTGTTGCTGCTGTTGTTGGCGTAAACGTTGCTGTTATTGTTGGTGCCATTTTTCTTGGTTAAATGTAAAACGTGTGCTTTAGTTCTTTCACGAACAAATCATCATCATTATTTTTCAGTTGTCTACCTTCTTACACGAAATTTGCACCTCCGTTTTGTTAGTTAAAGCCTGTTAGAGCATAACAATAACAACAACAAAAAACATTTATTTGCATTGGCTTAAGATGTCAAAAGGAGCATTAAAAGAATGATTTCTTAAAAGTATATTTTCTCTTATATTTTTATAACAAATAAAATGAAAATATTTTTTTTAAATATGTGAGTGTGTATGTGTGTGTGTGTTTTATATTTTAAATATTTTTTAAATTTATTTTACTTGAGTAGGAAGTCTTTTTTTGTCAGGATTTCTTTCTTCCTTCTATTATTTTTATTTTTTCTGTTCTTTAACTATCACGAAAGAGCATCTTCTTTATGACACTTTCAATAACAATGAGCTAAAACACGCAAGCGTGGTAGACATAATATTTTTTTGTTTTTGCTTTAAATTGTCATTTAGTTTAAAATTTAGTTTGTTAACGTTTTGGTTAGTTAAAGTTGTTCATCTCCATTTTAGGTTCTTTTTTTCTTATAAGTAAATGGCTAAAAATGAATGGAAATTTGCTTAAGATTTGAGTAAAAAATATATGACACACGATTTGAAAGATGTTAAATAAAAAAATAATGGGGTTTATTTCTTAAAGGTGTTACTGCCCAGCAAAGGTTTTCGCAATGATTCCATAATTTTAGTACATGGAATTGATACATAAGTATCTTTTGATATTTAAAATCAGTATTCATATTATGATCATACATTTTCATTATTTATAAATAATTTATGATATGAAGATTACTTTTTATCGTATCCGGTATGAAAAAAGAACTGAGCATTAAGCTTCTTTAAAGCCTCGTTTTTTCATGCGTTTAAACGGCTATTATGCAGAGGTAATACATGAATTTCCGTCATTAGTTTATGACAAACGCAGAAAACTATTAATATTCTGTTCTGTGCCAAGTTCCTCAGTTAAACATGTTTAATACAAAGTTTGGTTCATTAAAAACTCCCGATTCGTAGTGATAAGGTTTTAAGTCTTTCAGTCTTTTAAAATTCAAAATTCACATTAGTGATGCACGTAGAATGTGCAACTTATATCCTTGGATGTTAATTAAAGTTGTTAGCTCTTCTGTCGCACCACGTTACCTACAAAGGTTTTCGTATTTTTAATGGACCTATGAAGTTTTGTTGAATATTTGGTCACTATTCTTCCTTTAATAGATTAATTTGTTAATTGTTTGAAAGCTTATTAGGCTCAATTGTATCTCTCTTGAATAACTTCCTTCATGGAATATCTCTTCTATATCTGATGAACAGTTTCGGAATCTTATACGTGTTGTGCCAAAGTGGTGATGATTGTAAAAAAGTCCTAAGAGAATGCAGTGCTCTATGTATGATGTAGTGGTGGGGGAAACATTGCTTATAATTAGTTATTTTCTTGTCTTTATTCTCCGGATGTGAGGATTCCAAAAAAGTAACCGTCCTGTGGTCAGGTTGCTTCCTCAATATTTAATTTGGAGAGGAGGAGAAGCAAGTCACTTATTTCACATACTAAAAATCCTATAAACAAATTTATGTCTGAAATAGTTGTGAAAAACTTGTCTTCATTAGAAAGCTAAATTTATTATGATGTGATAACTGGCCTCTATTCGAAGAATTGTAAGGAGTTTGTATTTGTTAGAGATCGATACCTGAAGATCTGAATATGTAATCTTCCCTAGATTATTGTTGCCACATTCAGTTATTTGCTGGGTTAGAAAATTCTTCAAAAAACTTTTTTGTAAAATAGATGATTCTAAGAACAATATTGCCTTAAATGCATTTCTCATTCTTGTATTCCCTATTAAATGCATTTATTCTAGGGGATCATAAGACCAGAAAATAAAAAAATCATACGAATTTGTTTCTTGTCTTTAGATCTAAATATACGTGAACATAAATGTGTGTTTGTGTGTGTGGGAGTAGGTGTTTATAACAAATCACAACGATTTGTTGTTTTGGATTTATATGAAATGAGTATGAATGAATATTTGTTTTTGTGTGTTTTTTTCGTTTTGTTTGTGGCAATAAGCACACAATCGGATTAACTTTAAAATTTACAACAATGCAATCATTTTTGCAACAACTACTGTTTTCTTTGGTTTATATGTTTGTTCCAAAATCTTTTGGGGCCAAGTTTCTATAGCAATTGGTGGGTTTTTCTCTTATTTGTTAAGTATGCGAAAATTGTAAATTATGGTTTAACAACATTTTAACCAAGTTAAATGAGGCTTAACAAGAAAGAGAAATATTTGTAAAAAACAAGGTTAAATGGTAACAGAAAGTTAATGGGAATTAAAATTTGTTAAACAATAATGATGGGAAAAAAATTGGAGATTTTGGAAAAAAGAACAAATAAAATATTTCTATTTCATAACTTTAAATGAAAAAATTTGGAGAAATTTGGCTTCTATTTGGAAATATTTTGGACTTTTTTTCAAGATTGTAAAAATATTTAACTGTCTGTCTGTTAGAATAACGACTATGCTTCTAAATAGTATTTTATAAAATTTAATTAGACAGTTTATTTTTCAATTACTTTTTTTACATAAAATAAGGTAAATCGGACAATTAATAAACTTATTATAGAAAGATATCTGATACAACCTTTAAAAATGTTTTAGTAAGTTTGTTATAAATAAATATAAATTAAATCCAGACAATGGTTTATTGTAAAATCTAGCAACTCAAAATATGCAGCAGAATGTGCGTTTATAAAATTTTAAAAATTTACACCTAAAAGTATGCAAAATACGAATAAATTTTGAAAATTTGAATTGACAACATCAAATATTTTTTTATATAAATCTTGAATGGTGACAGACAGCTTGCTTAGAACCAAAGCTATATGGGCTTTAATTAGCCTATTTTTAAAATTATTAATTGTATGTTTTTTTCCAAATAAATATTATTATACAGTCCAAAGTTTTATGAATGTTATAATGTATAATTTCTTGAAGTTATTAGTTCTTAAATTAATTAGGGTCAATAAGTTCTGTGGCTTAACACAAAAGTTAAATGGTAAAATATCTGAGACAACCTTAAAATTGAAACAAAAAAGAAAAATGCCCAAAAGAATTTAAAACAATAGTAAGTGGACCTGAATTAAACCTGTAACATTGTCTTATATAAACCCCAATTTTATATCAAAACCTGATTAATCGGTTCAGAAAAATATATAGATTTAGCCAAAATTTATATTTTGTTAATATTAAGAAGATTCCGATTAACAAATCCTCCTTAATACTTACAAATACATTTGTATTTCCAAAAGCCATTAAAACAGTGTGACTCCTCTTTGACACACCCAAATCTCACCATACCGCCAGTCAATTTTGTCAATCTTACCAACACTCACTCCTTTGCTAACTACTTCCATTCAATCCTAAATTTTCAATTTTGTCGTTTTTATTTTTGCTTATTAAACAGCTTGAAGGTTTTAATGTCTTCATTAAATGTTTTTAAAGACATTTTACAGGCAATTTATGTCATTATAAAGTCTATTGTCATTAAAATATATAAACAATAAAATCACAAATAAACCCCAATCAATTTTACTTATTTCCTTTTAGTTTTTTTTAATAGTTTTTTTAATAACTAGAAAAATCAGAAAACCTTCTAAAAATCGTATCTCAAGAAGTAACAATATTTTTGTTTTTAATGATTTTGTGTTCAGAGTGGGCGGTTTCTCTGTTGCTCTGCTCTCTGAAGAAGACAAGCCTTTAACAGGCAAAAGAACAGAAATCTAAAAAAATACAAAAGAAATTACTGGCATGTAACCATGACAGCAGAAATGAGTATCATAAACAACAACTGCAAAAATTTAGTAAGCAATTTATTGTTGTAGTTTTTTTTTGTTGTTTTTGCTGCTGTTATTGCTGCTAGTTTTGTTGCTGCTGTTGTTGCATGCACATCCTTTAATGAAATGCTTACCAAAGCATATTTTACGATGTATGTTGAATGAACACTTTTAGAATTTTAAAAGAATGAGTAACAAAAAAATAATAATAATGATAAAGATAATGTTACATAATGGTAGGGAAGGGGAGTTAGAGAAGAGCCAAAAGAAACCGACAATAATAAAAAGAAAAGAAAAACGTGAATCACCGTATCACTAATAGTTTTTCTACTACTAAAATAGTGGGGTGATACATGGTTATTAGAGGGAAAAGGATAACGATAGTTTCGAACATAGAAACTGGAAAAAGGTTTCAAATATTTTTGGGAGATGATCTAGAGATTTTGACTCTGAAAGGATATGGGTCCAGCTTATTTTAAGAAGAACAAAAAAATAAAATACATACGAAAAAGGGCTCTAAACTATAATTCGTTTAGCTCAGATGTCTGTTAATTTGTAACAAAATATTGATATCAGGGCAAGCTTGAGAAGTCCATATCAAGTCAAAAAAGTTTCTGACAAGTCAAAGACGAGAAAGTCTAAAATTAGACACTAAAATGTATAAAAAATTTTATTCCACAATCTTATGTTGTTTAATAGATTTTCAGATATGAGTGAAGATCCATACTTATCCTGTAATTGGTCAACTCCTTCGCTTTTAGATTTCTAAACTTTCTAAGAAAGCAATTTTTTTAAGTAAAATAAATTTCGCAAACTGCGTAATAATCTTGGTACCTAATATTAACCAACAACAACAAATATTAGCATCCTCAAAGGTAAAGTGTTGAACGGAGTTGTCAGGTTCTATTTATTGAAGGATGATATCGTTGAAGTAGCTAATATGAGTTGCTACTGTAAAATAAGTTAAAGCGTTTTTTTTTTTTGAAGTCATATATATTGAATATATGGACCTGAGCTAAAATGCTTGTCATCTACGTACAAGGTTGATGATAATTGAGTGCTACAACCAATTGATTAATACCATCCTTCATCCTTCAAACAAATTTATATTAACATATCTGGAATATCTGATGTTATTCGATCTCTTGATGGAATTATCGCCCAGTTGTACCTCATACATAATTTGATGAGTTTTTGGCTGATATTTTAAAATTATAACATCGCAATTAATAGAAGCTAAAGATTGGGAAAATCTTGCAAATTTGGCTTTATAAATACATAAGAGTGAATTTTTGGTCCAACTTGTCATTATGCCGTATGACTGTTGACTGGAACTAAAATAATAACAAAGGAGTTCAAATCTACAAATTTCAGAGTTGAAACTATTAAAATTATACTGATCTTTGGAAAGAGGATTGAAAAACTGAAAACATATGTGCTTAAATATCGAAGCAATTTTTTCTCGAATCTGTGATAAAACCTTACTCCTGGGTAATATACCAGGGTCATAGGTCACGTATATTATTATGAGAATCATAATTTTAAAACTTATGATATATTTTTTTAAAGAAACTGTGAGAAAAGAGCGGTTTTATGTTTACAAAAAAAATATATTTGTTTACATTTGTTACTTTCTTTTCCATGAGCTTTCAGGAAATAACTCCCTATTTTCTAAATATGAGTACTTTTTTGAAGTTATTGGTACTAAACTAGAAAAAGAAAAATCTTATTTCACTTCTGTATACTTTTTAGTTCCTTATATGCTATGACTAGCACAATAGTATTTTCTATGCATGAATATATAAATTGGTCTTATCTGTCTTTGATTTAAATTTCCAAAACAACCCTACGGTTCTGAAAAACAAACCTAAATATTTAATAAGAATCCATAGGCAGTTAATTCTGTAATTCACAACTTTGTAATCAGTCATTTTTTAGAACTGTTGGAAATTATTAAAAACTATTGAAAATATGTTAAAAGCAATAGAACTGCTGGGTATTCAAATGACTTATACATGTATGTTTTTGATAGTACGTGTAAAATTTTGCTTATGGTTAATTTTTGGCATAAATTTACACTGAATTCAAATTTCTTCATTATTTTATTTTTTTTTAACAACAATGAAATTGCAGAAAATGAAGAAGTGTTAGACTTGCTGCTGACAAGAGCAGCAGCAACAAACAGCAGTAATACTTAAACAATGTTGCTGCTTTAAATAAGGAAATAATAGAGAATATTGTAGTTTGTTTATTTAAGTAAAAATGGTGTGATTATGTGTTAAGGCAATATGTTGTTACTTAAAATGAATAATTGTATAATTTTTTCTTTCTTATAACACTACAATAAGGAAAATGGTGAGCTTAAGTGTACGCTTGTGAGTGTATTTGTGTGTGTCTAACTGCATAAAGAGTAGCTTTTGTAAATTGTCAAGAACACTTGTGTTACCTTTCATGCAGTTTTTTTCTATTTCCTATTAGTTAAAATTATAAAAAAATGCTTCATTATACAAAAAGACACACACACACTGAAGTAAAAAGTGAAGGTGTTAGTTAATAACAGTAATAAATATTCTTTAATTCACATGTGAGTGTGTGTTAAATGTTTACAAACAAAAACATTTTTGGTCAGTGTTTTTATGTTACTCGTAGTAAGTGAGAAAATGAGATTTTTTTCTTGTTTATGTGTTTGTTTAGTTTTATTATTTTGTATGTAATTTGAATTATGGCAATTATTTTTAGGTGTGATGTTGCATTTTTTGTCTCTCTCTCTCTATCTCTCTTCCTGTTTTTAGTTTGTAAACATTTGTTTAAATATACAAAATTGTATTTATTTAGTTGCTGTTGACACTTTTATTTATTTGTTTTTCATTTGTGTCAACATATGTGCTAAACAGCAACAACAAAAAGCAACACTTTACATTTCCGTATTTATTTTTGTGAAATTTTCAATGACACTTTTGAATTATTTCTATTTATTTAATTATTTAAGTTTTATTTGTTTTAATTTTAAGCTATTTTTGGCATTAAGTTTAGTTAAAATGAATTTAGAATTTAAATGAATTAAATGATACTTTTGGAGGAATACAAAATGAAAATATTGAAAAATTGAAAAAGCTGCCGTAAAGTAGGCAAAGTTTTTCTAATTATAATTTATAATTTAAAGGATTTTTAAGTGATAAAATTAAAATAAATAAAAATTTAAAAAGAAACCTTAATGTAGGCTGTGAACATTATATTTTTATTTGTAATTTTAGCCATTGATTTAACAGTTTTAAGGATTAAAATAAATTGAAAATTTCTCACATTTTTTGCACTAAAATTGTTTTTATAAAAAAGCCTTATTGTATGCAATAGTTTACTTTAAACATATAAAATTATTTTATCTTTATACACTCCACCACCACAAGGGATGATAGAGGGTAAAAAATGTTCGTCATTTTGTGTGCTTAGAAGAAAGCATTTAGTAACTAATAGAGGTTACCAATCGAGTAATAATGAAGTTATAGACCGATATTATAACAACCTCGAAATTCTGTCAAAAAACAATTCTTAAAACTAATCATCGTATTAAAATTAAATTTAACATTAACTTAGAAATAAATCCGAAAAAACACTTCTTAGATTTTACAAACATTCTAAATTTTCTAGGAAAGAAATTGTCTACATTAACGATCATTACACATTTACTAAAAATTTGAAATGATTTAATTTAAAAAACATTTTCACATGTTTAAATGACTAGAAAGAACATGAAACTTTATTTATAGGTTTTCTCTGCATTCGAACTTCATTTTCGATAATGAAATAATGAAGAAACATAAAAACGTTGCCTACATTAAGGTTCAGATTTATAATTTGAAAAATAGCTACTGCCCATTTAAATAAATAACTTGTTAAACTTATAATAATTAAAATGCAATTAATCTTAAAAGTTCAAAAACTATTGCCTATATTCGAGCAAATTTCTTATTCCGAACATTAAATTGTTTTTTATCTATTTATTTTTGTAATATTTAATATTCAAGAAAATACTAATTTGTTGAATTAAATTAATTCCTCTATAGCAAATATTAAAACATTTAATTCATTTACAAAAACTGCTGCCTATGCTTAGGCGATCTGTTTCTTTTTAGATTTTTTTAATGTTTAAACCAAAATTTCTTGGTAACACAAACATTTTTGAGTTTTATTGTAAATAAAAGCTATTGTCTACATAAAGGCGTTATTATTTTTTAGTCAAACTAAAATTAAAGAAAGTCTGTTATAAAAAAATCTGTGAAATTTTATGTCCTAAAAATCTCAACATTTCTAATTGTCAATTATAAATACTTTTTTATATAAATAATCAAATAATCCTGTTTCCCATTTGCTTTTAAGTTTCTTTAAAAAAACTTTTTAATTTGTTAATTCTATATTTGATATTAAAAAAAACTCGTGTTTATATCCCCTTTTTGCATTATATTCTTTTTTCTATTTATGCATAACTAAAAAGTTTACATTTCTCTACCCATTTTTATAAATTAAAAAACATGGCAAAACTAAAATTTTATTTTAACTAAAAATTGTGTGTTCTTTGTAAAAATTTGCTGTGTTTGTTTTGTTGCTGGAAAAGCCATTAAAAAAATTTAATTAAATTAATACATATGACCAGTGTATGTCCTTAACAACCTAAAAAAAAATGAGAAAAAACAAACAACAACCTTTACATTTAAACACAACTTTACAACAAAGTTAAAGAGTGAAGAAAACAAAAAAAAGAATATAAAAACATACACTTAAATGTGTCAACACTGTTTAAATGTTGTCTCTTAATAAACATATACACACACAATCTCATGCAAATATTGAAACCCTGTAGTTTGCAAAAAGTATTTATTAACACATAAGAAAGTTTTTCTTTTGAAAATATTCTTCAATTGTAAATCTGTTTTGCCTTTTTACTATCGATTTTCGTCCTTTTGTTAGCTTTTTATTTTGAGAGAAAACTGCTGGGTTTTATTTTCAAATGTATGTGTAAAATAAAACAAGGCTCTAACATGGTCATTTTAACAGCATGTTTTTAATATAAAAAGGAAAACAAAATTAACAACAACTAAACCATTAAACATAAAAAATATATGTTAAAAATAATAAACAAGGATGTGAAAGTATTGAAATGAATAGAAATCTGTTGCAAAAAAGAAAACAATAAAATTAATGGAAAATTTAGAATATAAAATTGACCAATAATTATTGATATTGAAAATAAATAAATAAATAAATTAAGATAACAACTACCACGACATTTTAAGTAATAAAATAC
Organism: Cochliomyia hominivorax; assembly: GCA_004302925.2. Classification (NCBI taxonomy): domain Eukaryota; kingdom Metazoa; phylum Arthropoda; class Insecta; order Diptera; family Calliphoridae; genus Cochliomyia; species Cochliomyia hominivorax. The sequence goes on along the minus strand of PYHX02000495.1, from coordinate 50,547,608 downwards.
GCCCTAGAATAGGCAGCATAAAAAGTATATCTAGAATATTTTTTAATCTTTTCAGTTTAAAACGTAAAACTTGAGATTTCAATGCAATTAGTCTAGACCTAATATAAAAGAAATTGTCGTTTAAAAATATTGAAGAGTTGGAATACAAATAGCTTCTTTTTAAATATATTTTTTGCTCCCAAAATGATGCATTTATTCTTTGAATAGAAATGCCCCTACGGATAGGCAATATTTTATTCATTGCTTTCAAATTACAAAATACTTAAAAATGAAATTAATTATTATCTATTCAAAGCCAAAATTTTTGGAACTGTCAAAAGGTTTCCGATAAGCTATATTATATTCTAAGTTGAAATTGACAGAAATGTGTAACTCTATACTAGAAGCCCTTTAAGTCATGAAATTGTTATGCAGATTATAAAAATCTTTTTCATTTAAGTCTTTGGACATTTAAAAAAAATGAAAACATTTTTAAAATTCCTCAAAATATGCAACAAAATTAAAGTTTCTTTTTATGTTTGTCATTAAATTTCTAGTGCAAAATTTTAATAAAACATTAATGAAAATCATAAAATAAATGTATTTGTTAATTGTACAAATTTGACTCTAAATATGCCATAAAGCATGCATCTAAAAATATAAAATTTGAAAGTATGCTGCACAATATTTTAAAGACTTTAAGATAAAATAAAATTAAATTGAATAGATTAAATACTGCTATAATAGTAAGCAGTTATTTCAGTTTAATAAAAATTTTTAAATTTTCTTTTTTTGCAAACTTTTCTCCAGGTGTATTTTCCCCCAAAAAGATAAAATTTAGCTTAACAAACATTTTTATTTATTACAAGCTTTAGAATCTTCCTACTTTTAATTATAGTCCTTATATAAACTCCACTTTTATTCTTCAAACATTGTTAAAATTTTACATTTTCTATTCTATTTTACAGGTTTCACATAGATAAACGTTGTCAACATCGTTGTTCCTGGAAATGTTTAAGTATCGCCTTAATTTTAATATCAGTCGTCCTAACAGCCATGTTGGCATATTTTGCAGGTATGTGTTTAACTTTTTTATTTTTTATTTTTATTTGAATAAATTTTTTGTAGTTCCTTCTCAACATGATGATAATGATTATTATGCTAACAAATTCATTTTTTAATGTAAATAAACTATTATGAATATGTAAACAAGAAGAATCCTTTTTTTAATAGTTGTTGGTATATGAGCCTTTTGCTAACACATATTTGGAAAAATAGTTTGTTTTAGGAAAAGATGAAAAATTGGAAAGTGGACAGTGATATTAGGATAAAAGGGATTTAAAAGAAATGCCATTAAAGTCTTTTTCAATGAATAAAGATTCATCATACGCTTTAATAACGTTTATTTAAATAAGGCGCCGAAAAGTATACTATAATTTTTTCACGTAGTCTGAAAAATATATAGAGATTTTTTGGAAAGGTTACTCTTCTAAATTTATTCAGATTTAATTTTCTTTAAATGTTTTTTTCTAAAATTTTCGTTCCTCGCAGCATATGCAAAGTTATACTAAATATGGCGCCAAAAATGGCTATTATTCTTAACAATAAACTAATATGAAAAAATTATTTTAAGCCTAATCTGTCCATTTTTTGTATCATCCACTGTTTTATTATTAATTAAATGTTAACAAACATATAGAAACGACAGAGAAGAGAAGCAAAATTTGAAAAAAAAATTATAAAAGACTTTTTTTAATAAGTATTAACAAACCTTCTCTACAAAAAAAACATATTTAACTATATTAACATGTATGTGTCTTGTTAAATATGGGTTCGGATTACATTAAACCTTACATAACGGTATTAGCATAAACATATACATTTAAATACACTCACACACACGCGTGTTTGCTAATATAAACATGTCGAGTTATTGTTAGATTTAGCTTAACAAAACTTGTCATTATTATTTTGTGAGTAGAAGTTGTAATTCTCATAGTTATATATACATATACAAGTGGTATTCATATTTTTTTGTATGTATTAGTATATTAAGCCTAATGTTATGTAAACATAATGTTAAAGTACACTTACATAAGAGACACTAATACTGAATTAAAATATATTGGTATGAATGTGTTAAAAATGTTTAAGTGTAGTTTTTCTCATTAAAAAATAGAATTAGAATTTCATATACAATGATGACTTAAAAAACGGGAGAAGGGTCAGACTAGAAGTGTTATAACGATGATTTGAAACACTTCCGGGTGTTATATATGAATTGAAAAATCTGAAAAAGATTTTAAGAACTAATTTTGTAAAATTTTTTTTCTGTTACTGACAAACTTGAAAAGCTTAAAAAAAAATTTCCAGCACTTTCTCTGCGTAAATATCATTATTTATTCTACATCCTTTTCTTTAACTACACACTTCAACAATAAACTCAAATTAGTTTGCATTAGTGTAAGTATAATATCAAATGGTACGTGTGTTATCTGCAAACATACGATTATTATTAGACTTTATTTCAGAGTAAACAAAATATAGTTGTTTTCCTCCTTCTGCTACCTAATAGCAGTCAAAGACCTGAGTAAACTTTTTGAGAGAAATAATATATGCAGGGAAAATATTTCTCATTAACTAAATAAACATGCAAAATACGGAAAAAAATTCTCATAATCTGATTATTAATTTAGAAAAGAGGAAAAAAATAAATAAAAATAGAGTTGAGAAACTTTTGAAAATGAAAAATGTTTTACGCAGTGATTTGAGAAAGGGAATTCTAGTTCAGATCTTATTCAGTTCTATTTAAATTCTAGTTCAGTTCTAAATCGGTTCTAGTTTAGTTCTACTTCAGTTCTAGTTTAGTTCTACTTCAGTTCCAGTTTCTTCAGTTCTTTTAAAATATTTTTGAAAATTTAAAACTCCTTTTAAATTTTGTATCTACTTTAAAATTTAACAAATGTTTTACTATAAAGTTACCCAAACCACTCTCTCTCCCTCTCTTTTTAAATTTTCATAACAAATTAACATTGTTTTTCTTTAAAGCTTTTATATGAGTTGTAACTATATATGATTTCATGTTTTAGCATAAATAAATTAATGACTAAACGAGTATTTTCTGTGTGTACCCGCATGTCTGCACTGATTTAATATGTTTTCCCCAAAATTAAAAGCGAACAAAGAGTAAAAAAAAAAACTTTACCAAATTTTGTTTTCAAAATTACTATAGAAAGCAAAATTTTCTCCAAAAAATGGTGCTTAAGAGGAGAAGTAGAGAATATTGTGGGCTACAAACGACTAGACAATAACCCCCAGAATATTACACAAAATTTTTATTACCAAGGAAATATATAAAATAAGTGCTGGTAGTTGTTAAGTAACTAAGAGCAACACCATCAAACTATTAAAAATATGAATTACAAAAAATTAAATTCTTCCCAAAAATGTTTACATATATTTTTTAATACAAAATATAAAACTACAAAAAAAAATCATGAAAAAAATTTTTGCAAATGCAACCAAAAATGTATGGTTGTTAGTTGTGTTGTCATGTACATTATGGAAAATATATGTACTCACAACTATGACAAGTATATAGAAGTTCAAAGGTTTTATTTTATATGGTAGATTTATTTTATTTAAAAAATGGAAGCTCTCAAAAGGGAAAGTTAAGGCGAATTTTTAAAGAACTATAGAAGATTCTCAAGTATTTAGTTTTTGCGTTAATTAAAAAATATTTCTTCTAATATTTTATTTTTGCAAAAATAAAAACAGTTTTATCTATAAGAACCTTAACTTTTAAGCATTATATATTTATAGTTTTGCTGTGCTCCTTACATTCTATGTTGAAAAATTAAATTATTTACTTTAAAAACTATTTAAAGATATACTGAAATGATAGTTTAGTACATAGATCTAGTAGTTTTGTATAATCATGAAATGTATTTTGAAAAACTTTAATAATTTTTTTCATCTCAAAATTACTCAAATCGTTCTAAAATTACTGTACAACGATTTGCGGTTTTGTTTGGCCTATAAGTGAAAAAAATTTTGAAGCACTCAGACATCAGATTTAGTTGCCTGCCATATATCCTTTTTTGGTAATTAAAATATTTCTTAAATTTTTGAGAATTTCAACATTTTATAAATAATTGATAAATAAAGAGCTTAGACTTGAAATATTATCTAGAATATGGTTATTAACATTGTATCCTTGCTAATTTTTATTAAATTATGTTCTTCTGTTTCTTCGATATTAAATTTATGTTGTAGAACTCTCATTTATATAGGACCGTTAGAGTTACAAAATTGTATTAGTCTACAAAACGTTGTTTAGCTTTCTGTATTAAGCTTTATCTTAAAACAATTATTTTTGGGCAAAAACATTTTTACAAAAAAATCTGTACAAATTTATGTACCTTTATTAAAAATTTTATATAAATATTTTTAATTTTTTTACTATTTTGTAATCAAATTTTAATTGATTTTTAAATTTATTTCAATATTATACGTAGATTTATCTCTTTGAATATAGTATACAGTTTAATACTTCTACCATGTTTAGTATAAATTTCAGCCATATATCCTTTTTATATATTTTCTCTAAAGCACTGCAGCATATTTTATGAAATAAAAGCGTGAGTAGAGAGGGACATATTTTCCTTCAAATTAGTCTTGAAACTTGACATTATTACAGATTTCCATTTGATGTTACAAACGTCTTGATAATTTTAATGTTGAGTGACAATAAAAAAAATGAAATGAAAAGTGTATGTATGTGTGAGTGTAAGCATAAGATTCATGAAGATGTCTGGAGAATTGTTACTCCTCCTATTTTATGTATGTATTTTTTTTCTTATCCTTTTTGTTATGCAGCGTTTTTGATAAATAAAAGATTTCTTAAAATGTTACTACATCTATATGATGATGTGCACTCAAACACATCAACAAATAAAGAAGAGAAGAAAAAGGGAGCTGGTGTCCTGGGATATTTAACAATTTATTATCAACCCCATATATATATTACATATACAAGGCTATAAACTACAAATGCCTGGGTATCTTTTTCTTTATATGATTTTTTTTATATTTTGGTTTTTGCTATTGTTGTAGAGCTTATAACTATAAAATATTTTCTTGTTTTTGTTGTTGGTCTAGAGTCTACTGCTGTGATTTACAGCTCTCCAAGTCAAAGCAATTACAACAACACCACCACCATTAACCGAATTTGCTTTTTTTCGTTTTGCATTTTTGGAAGCCGAAGAAAAAAAGTATGAAAAAAATAGACAACTACAAAACCAACACCCAGAACAGACACCAAATTCACTTAACTGGTAATAACAACAACAACAACAAAATTTTGTTTTAAATGCTTTTTTGTTGTTTCTTTTGGCTGCCAAACAAAAAAGAATTCCTTCTTGATATTACACTCTTCCTTTTTAGAGGAAGACGATACAAAGTAACCAGACCTTTACCTCCCCACAAGTGATATAAACCAAAAGGAGAGGAAAGAAATAATATATTTTCCTTTTTTTATTTAACAAAGTTTTGTGTTATGTATACTTTTTAATGTTGCATAAGTTTTTGTCATAAAATTTGTTAAAATTATGTGGGAGTTACTTTATATGTACAACGATTTGTTTTTGGTGCCAAAATTGTAAACATTTCTTATGCTCCCTGTCTTTCTTTTCCCCTCTTTCCCCAATCAGCGATGGCTCTCAATTGCTTGGTTGGAATTTAACTTTCATCATGTTTGTTGCATGTTGTTGGTTGCTGGCTTTCAGTTTTTTTGGCACTTTTACCCAATTTATGGTTAAATAATAATTTCAATTTAATTTGTTGCCACAAAAAGGTCCTTTTAAAGCACTTAAATAAATAAGATACCAAAAAAAAGTATATGTATATATGCAACAAGAGATCTGACTCTGCTAAAGCTTTCAAGTAGACTTTAGAGATTTCATAAAGAATATATATCGATAAATTAAATAAAAATATAAGTAAACTATCAAGAAAGTATTGAAAAAGACTTGATTGCTCTTTTAAAATTTAAATAAAACAAGTTTGAAATCCCTAAAGTATGCTTTTAATTAAAAAAATACAACCTAAAATTTGCTTTAATTTTTTAAATTTTATATTATTTACTATTTCAAAGTTCTTAGGTTATGTTTTTAATTACACACGTATGTGAAGCCTAAAACTAAACTTTAGATTTAAAGAACGTCTTATTCTTAGCGTTAAAAAAACAATTTTTAAGTCCACTATAGTATGTTTGCAATTCAAAAAGTTTATAGAACCTGCTTTAGATTTAAAGAGTGTCTAATTCACTTCATTTCAAAATGTTTCCTAAATGCGATGAAAGAAGTCTTCACCTCAAATTAGTTTCTTTTCAATTATAATTTTTAATTCCTAAATAATTTAAGTATATTTTTAAGTCGTCTTATTAAACTTAATCCCTAAGTTATGACAACTATTGCATAATTATTAAAATCCTAAAGGTATGCTCGCAATTTAAATTATTGAAAATCTTTTTCCTTTTAAAATATTTTCTAAATTTGTGAGAAAAACTACTCCTCAATAAAAACAAAATTATTGCCTATTTTAAGACCATTATTTAGCTCTAACTAAAGCCTTTTTAAAAAATGTTAATTTATGGAAAAATTATAATTTTTTATTTCGTCGTTATTATACCTACTTTTCAGCCTTTTGTTATCTATTATTCTTATTCTTCCTACTAAATTTAGAAGAAAAAATGTATTAATTATTTTTTCTTTAATCTCTCTATTTTACATTTCTCTTTTAAATATTAAAAAAAACTTCGCTTGACTGCTTCTTAACAACATTTCATAGCAAAAGCAAAATATTGTTTAGCTTTTATTAAAAAGTTATTTAGATTAAAGTTTATAGAAAAGTTCTATGAAATTTTAATAAGAAATTTGTATGTAAATTGTAGAAAATTTAAAAGAGGGACAAACTTGAAGAGAATTTCAAGGTTTAACAAGAATTTGTTTAAAGTTATACATACAGGAACTTGCTATACAATGTTGGCAACAATGTTGATAAAAATATGTTTCTAAATTTTAATAAGAATAAAAAAAGAAACAACTTTAAAGTTTTTCTGATTATTGTTTTATTATTTATATACTTTATTAAATTTTACTTTTGTTATTCTCTTAGCAACATGTTGCTTAACTTTTTGTTACGTATGATGCTTAATTAAAATTTTTGAAAACTCTGTCAATAACTTCGAATATATAAATATCAGCTGTTTCAGATTGATATTTTTTATGATGCAATGTTAATATTAGATTTTTTAACGTCACTTACTAACATGTTGCTAAAGATTTTTGTTTAAATATTGTTAAATATTTGTTAAATTTGAAAGAAAATATTGTGAGGAAAATAATTATACTGCTTCAGTTAACTTAAATACTTATCAACATGTTGCCCTAGAAAATTCCTTAAAATATTTTATAAACTATACAGAGCTTTCGCTGCTTTGTTTACTATGATTTTAAAATGGGATTAAAAATATACAATAACAATAATTTAAAAAGCTTTATTGACAAAAAGAATTAAGTAGATGACGTGAACTCCTGTAGATTAAAAAAATTTTCTTTTTTTTTTAATTTTTTACTAAAATTTGAAATTTTCACTAAAATTTGAAAATTTTCACTAAATTTGAAATATTCACTAAAATTTGAAATTTTCACTAAAATTTGAAATATTCACTAAAATTTGAAATTTTCACTAACAATTTTTTTACATACGATTTGCATTAAAAATTTAAAAAGAATTGAAAATTTGCGAACTTCAAATTTTCAATCTGCAACATGTTACCAAAGAATTAATTAATAATTTAGTATTTAAAAAATATAGATTTTTTTGCTTTAAAATTAAAGAAAAGCTTAAAACTGCAACGAAATATTCAAATATTTTATGGTATTTGAATAAGTATATGCACAAGAACATTTATCATTATTGCTTCACCAGCATTTTGTTTCTAAACATCTTGTGTAAAAAATAATTTTGAGTTTTTATTTAAAAAAAGGTATTTAATATGATAAACAAAAGTTTAGAAATTGATCATATTTTTTGCTTCAAATAGCAATATTTTATTACAACTGTTAACAAGTGGCTGACAACATGTTACTAAAAATTTGTATTTTGAAATTCACTTTTTCATGTGAACATATTTATAACATATAAAAAATATGTAGTTTTATAATATACATATATATCAGTTCTACTTTATAGGTAGGGAATGCAATAATAACTTTTTGTGTATTTTTTAAGCTTAGCAACATGTTGCTATTAAATTCAATCGTTAACTACCAACAATATATTTAACTGAATTAAGTTATAAAACTTAAAATTTCAAAGATAAGCAGTGATAATAATTTTAAAATATTATTAAACAGTTCCTTAGCAATATGTTGCTAAGCATTTAATGTTCATTTCAATCCTCATTAATTAAGTTCTAAAAACCTTCAAACAATCACTTCCAATTCAATTAATAGTAATTTAAATATTTATTTATTTATCGCAAATCATTTAAAATTCAAATAATAATAATATTCATGTTTTCCTTCCATCTCTTTTTATTGTTTTCCCTTACATAATTACATGTCTTTTCGAATTAAATCCTTTATCAAAATACAAGTTAATATTTTCTTACTAAAATCACTTTATTTTAATGACACTTTTCTAGACAGCAGTCCGAACAGTAATAACAAAAACAACAATAACAATAAATATATTATCAATTTAAATATTGTTTTTTTTTTTAATTTGAAAAAAAGAGAAAACATTCAAACCATAATAATTTTATAAATTGACATTTTAAAATCTTATTGTTTCTTATCCCACATTCAAGCACACACACACACTTAGACACATAGTGTCCTTTAGTATAACAGATTTTAAATTTGAAAATGTCTAAATGTAAAATTACAAATTGAGTTTTCGAAAATAAATGTTTAAATTATAAGAAAATAAAAATAAAACAAACAAGTAAGAAAGCTATACTCGGCTACGTCGAATCTTCAATACCCTCTACCACAAATACGTGTGAAGTGAATTCGTTTTTTTTTTCGTACATACATACACGCTCACACACATACTCACAGACGTATTCAAGATATCTTCAATTATAACACGGAACACTTAACAAATAATAAATTAGTTATATTTTAGGTTATAACCTTTTTTCTACTGAACCGATGTTGAAAAATTTTTGAAATATTTCATTTTAATTTAACGAAAGTTTTTCGCTTGAACTTGGAAGTTGTCTAAGATATCGGTTTATGTCTGTTAATACACTGAACGGATTTTGCTGCTTTTAAATAGAAAACTTCTTAGAGCCTTAGCAAATATTTTGTCCAAAATTCATTGAGCTATTTCAATTGTTGTGGATGTGACCGTGCCAACAAGAGGCAGACAGACGAACATAGCAAAATCGACTCCGTTTTGATACATATATATATATATATATATATATATATATATATATATATATATATATATATATATATATATATATATATATATATATATATATATATATATATATATATATATATATATATATATATATATGCGATCTGAAATTATTCCTTCTTAGCGTTACACACAAAATGATAACTTTAATATACCCTCTTCACTACTTATGGTGGTGGTGGAGGGTATAAAAACTTTTACTCATAAGGGAAAACAAGAAGAAAAATTAAATTGTGAAAAGAGTAAAGAGAGAGTTTGAGTAAAAGGAACTTTTTTTGTTGTTGTTTTCGAAAAAACTTTATCCTTTTTTCTCATTTCCTTCCGGTTGTTTGAGGAATGGGTTAAAATAGGAATGCTATATAACGATGTATTTGTAACTCAAGACAACAAAATGAAGTTTAATTATTATGAGACCAATAAATACACCAACAACAATACAAACAACAGTATTATTATTATTATTTGCAATCACAATATATTAATAACAAGGAGAATGAGAGAGATATAAAATAAGAAAGTTGGCATATTAAATTACGTAATTTATCTTTATTTGAGAACATTTTGCAACACAATTATATTTTGAATTGCCTAAAAGCAACAACAAAAACAAAAAAAGAAACATCAAAAATATAGAGTTTGTTGTTGTCTGTTTATAATTTATATCTTAAAGATTGAGGGGGTGTTACCCATCCGAACAGGATTTTATTTTTCTTTTAAAGAAATAAAATAAATGAGTTAAAGTTTTATGGTTGTTGTATGGATGTGTGCGTGTGTGTGTATAGCCTTTGTATCTGATATTTTTGTTTCATTTTGATTTCTTATTGTTTTGGTTAATTTAAAGCAAAAGAACAAAAAAATCCCGAAAAAGGGTTAGAAAACAATTTTATTTGTCAGTCTGTCCTTGTAAATGTCTGTCTTTCTGTCCGTTTGTCTCCTTGTATTACTTTCAAACTGCGTGTCTTTCGTTTATTTAATATTATTGTTTTTGTTGTTTGTTTTCATATACATCTTCCTTTTCTATATTGTTGTACTTAAAAGTTGTTTATTCAGAGAAAAAAACTTTTTTATATTATTTACTTTATTTATATTTTATTTTGATATCGTTTGTTTTTTTCTCTCTCTCTTTGAACGCAAATTGTATATTAGGTCCTTAGAGCTTTATGCTTGCAACCTAATTTAAAGTTATAAAAGTATGTGTAAAATAAAAGCTTTTAATGTGAAAACAAATTTTATGAGGATTTAAAATTATTGTTGTTGTTCTAGGAATTTGCAAAATTTATTTGTAAACAATAAAGCTTTAAATATAAAAAAGTTATAAAAAACAGAGTTTGATTAAAAAGTGATAAAAAGGGATAAGAAGAAAAAATAACTAATTCTAATTTAGACCATTAAAAATATAATATAAGCTTTTCGTACAATAATTTCCCAATGAAGTTTAAATATTGAACCTTGTAAAGCTTTTAAATTTGTTACACATTTAGCGTTTTTTACAAAGCTAAATGTGAAACAAAGCTTTTTTGGAACATTTAAATGGCTTTCAAAATAACTTTGTTGATGCTTTTAAAGCTTTTAACATGATGAAAAAAAGTTTTTTCTAAAAGAGCTTCAAATTTAACATAAATAATTATTTTTAAAATATTTTTAATTTTTAATAATGGCTAAACGCATGAAAAGCTTGTAAGCCTTATGAATTTTTAATTGAGCTTTTAAAGCTTCTAATACCTTAAAAATGTAATAATATTTCTTATTTATAAGGCTCTTTTTTCTTTAAATTTGCTTTGATTTCGAAGATTAGGAGCTTTTATGAAACATTATTTTAAAGCTTTATTTATTACTTCGTTTTAAATTCATAATTTTTAAAAGATTTCAAAAAATTTTAAAATTTCGAATAATATTCATCATTTCAGAACACTGAAAGGAATTAAGTCAATTTTGTTTTTTAATATTGAACAAATAGAGCTTAAAGCTACAATTCGAGAAACATTTAACTGAATAAATATAAAAATTCTTATGTCAGTTTCTTGAAACTTTACAAAATTATTTCAAATTTAAAGAAAAATAAATCAAATATTTTAAATTTCTTTAAGCCATTTTTTTGCTTCCGATTTTCTCTTAAACTTTAGCAAAAGAAAAAATCTATTTTCAACTTGCTGCTGCCTCTTTAAATCAATTAAATTTTTTCCAAGAAGTCTAAAGAAAAGTATTTTCATTGTAGTCTCCAAGAAAAGATGTATATGTTTTTATTGTTGTAACGTTTGAAAACAACAATGTTATTAAATAAAAATTACTAAAAAGTTGTTAAATTTTATTCACGTTAGAGACTGAAATAAAGGGAAGCGAAAAGGGCGAAATGTTGAAAATTGTTTATTTTTTGTATAAACAACAAATTTTCGCCATCATAAATAAACTTTAAAACTTTTCACTCATACTATTACAAAGTAATGCAAAAAAGCTTTAACTAATTATGGTGTTTAAGTTATATGGTGGCATACCACATACACGCACATGCACACACATACACATATACACACACGCAAGTTAACAACAAAATTAAAAACTAAAAAAAATAAATAAATTTTCTAGAACAAAATAAGCTAGAAAATAGGAAAAACACAAACAACCCTTTTTATACCTTTTATACCTCTAAGTTGTCTATTTTTTCTTTGAGAAAAAAGACAAAGGAAGTCCTTCGTCCGTCCCCTTAGCAAAATTAGTTAAAAATATTTTTTCTTTAAAAGATTTTTTTTTTAAATATTTGAGTTATAATTCTATTTCAAAGGCAAAGGGCAAATGATAATAAATAAAATGATGTCAAGTCGTTAGGGGTCCTTTATGATTTTCATTATATATTTTTTTCCTACAACAAAAATTTCCTTCTTCTTTCCTTAGGATTCCATAAGAAAACTTTGTTTTTCTTAACAAAATGAAAAATTTTCTTTTAATTTCATGAATTCTCTAAGACAAGAAGTACAAGGAGAAGAGAAATGAATAAAATATAACAACAACATTTATTTTCTTACTCATTCTCAGGTTTTCACAAACTGACAGTTGTTAGGTTTAAGTGTCAGTATAAAAGTAGGAGTTTAAGTTAGTGTCATTTATTTGTATAAGTATGTATGTAGTACATCTGTAGGTTCTTGTCATTTTTTTTGTACTATGACTGTGTGCGTATTATGTGCGTAAATGTAATTTATGTTGTTATAATTTTACTATTTATAATTCTATATCTCATTCTCTCTCCCTTTCTTGCTTCTGTCTCTTTCTTTCCCTTTGTATACCCCTATTGCTTTAAAAATTGTATGTCTGTATGAGTAAACATTTTTTTCCCAACTCTTACTATTATTATGAATTTATTGGTGTGTGTATGTGTATGTTTGTTTTCCGTTTTTCTGTTGTTCATATAGTACTTTGTACTTGTGTTAAGACCTCGAAAGTTTAAAATACAGAGTAAAAAAAATATGTTTTAATGGTTTAAGAGAAATTAGGGAAAAAGTCACGTAGTTGGTTTTATATAATATGTAATTTAAACTCCTATAAACGGTGATGGCAAAACTTGTCTAGTTACTGGTAATAGTGTGGTGTTCCATCAGCAGAAGAAGAAGAAAAAATAAGTGATAACTAGGATAAAAGGTTTAATTCTTTATAATAAATGATTTAAGAGTGTAAGGAATTATTATAATAAATTAATTTATTTATATTATTATTAGAACTTTTTTTGGGGAAAAACAAGTTATTAGGTAAGTAACTATGAAATTTTAAAGCTTAAAGCTGTTTATAAGGAGGAAAGAAAATCACTGAGGGAATGAGTACAAAATTCGTTTAAATATAATATAAAATACTTTACTCATAATCAATAATATTTATTTAAAAAACCTATTATTTCTTTTAGACTTAAAATGAAGCTTTTCAAAAATTACTATAAGCTCCAGTTATTCATTAATATCTGCTGAAAATTTAACAAAGTCTATAAAACTAAAAAAGTAAAATTTTTAATAAATAAAATTTTCTTTAAAATACTTTTTATTTTCTAAAAAATATAAAAGTATACGAAAAAAGCTTTAATTAAATTTATGCTATAGTTTTTTAATAAAAAAATCTTAAGAGAAAAAGCTTTTGTAGGTAGAAAGAGCTTTAGAAATTGCGTTTTGGAAATAACTGGTTTTTAATATAAAATTTTTAAGGGCTTTATTGGTGTTTTCAAAAACTTCTGCCAAATCGATGCCAAAAGCTTTTATGATAATGTACAAATTATAAGCTTTTACGTAATGTGTTTGGAAATTATGGAGAAAATGAAATCAATATTTATTGATAACGAAATTAAGCATACTTGAAAAAAGCTTAAGCAAATCATAGAAATTTTTATTACATTCTTCTAGAAATTTGATTTTACCTAAAATCTTTCTGAGCTTTCTTGATTTATTATTTAAAGAGCTTTTGGTGTATAGGAAACCGTTTTTATTTAAGAATTTCAAGGAAATTACCAAAGACTATTTTGATTTTATTATTTGTCACGTTTAATTAAATTTTTGGCGTACCTTTTTAGAAGCTTCACATATTCTACGCCATAACAATTTGGGCAAATGATGTGTAAAATATTATAAAACAACAAATTTTAACTCAAATAAAATGAGGTTAAATAATATATATCATTATATATACATTTCTAAAAAAGATCTGTAAAAAGTACTTAAGTTTTAATAAACAAATACAATTTTGCTTAAAAGTTAAATTTTTACAACAAAAAATAAATACTAAAGTTTATGAAAAAGTTTAACACATTTCTTGTTATAAAAAATGATATATTTATAAAAAAAGCGCTAAAGGACATTTTAGACAAGACAAAACAAGTAAGAATGTTATAGAGGATCTAGCCAGACTATGTAATACCCTACAAAAAATGTTGGTTATAAATGTTAGTTAGAAAAAATTAATGAATTCAAATTTATTCTCAGGTGAGTTATACATTATTGTGAAACTAATATTAATGTGAAATTTATGCGTTTCCATAATTTTCGTGGGGGTATATATATGCAAGTCGACAAATTATTATTACAATTTCAACGTTTATGTGAGATTTATGCCCTCAAAATTGTTATTTGGAAGGGGCTTGTATGCGACCTATTAAAAGCCATGAACGGAACCACGCTTATTTTTGCACATCGGTTTAGAATAATTTCTGTAATTTCTTGCCTTAAAATCTCATTCCGAGAGAAAAATGAAATATCGGACCGAACGTGGTGAATTTCAAGAGGCTTTTAATAGGCAAGCTATAGAATGCTTATAACGTTTACATGGATAGTAATTCTGCGATATTTAAATGTGGTTGTTACACCATTATTTCTGTATCCTACAAACATCAGCACAAACGCATAATACCCCAACCACCTACGGGTATAACAAAACATTTGGTTTCTGAAAAATAAAGCTTTTAAATATATTTAAAATAAAGTCTTTTTTCTTAAATTTTCATTTTTTAATTACATTAATTTTAATTTATTTTCAAAGAAAGTCCTTGATGTGAAGAATAATTTTTCATATTAAATTACACTTTTATTTTCATAAGAAAAAACACAATAAACTTGTGCACCAATTTCTGATATCTGTGTTTACAAATACAAACGCACTTTAAAACAGGATTTTGTAATAAAAATGTTGTAAAACAAAATTGGAAGAAAAATGAAAAAGATATCCTTCAATAGTTAACCACAAATTGACACAGAAAGCAAAAATAAAAGGACAATAATAATTTATTGGAGAATTGCACATCAACATCCACTGATTTTGCTTTTTTCGAGTAAAAGAGGAAAATGGAAATGGATTTATTTTTTTGTCGTATTTATCGATAAGAAGAAAATGGAAGTGAAGAAAAGTAAAAGTTTTTTTGTTAAGATCAGAAGAGATGTTTGAATAAGGATAAAGAATAAGAAGAAGTGATAAGGAATCAGAAAATACTCTGTTAAGAATTTTTATATTTTTTGGACATCAAAGAAAAAAAAAAAAAAACCTGATGAATTTAAGACAATAAATTAAGAGTAAAAATTATAGCCAACTTAGTGCTACCAATTTTCCTTGATAGTTAATGCCATTCAAATTTGTTGTACTCTACTTAGCAACCAGAAACAACACATCAGCTGTTAGAATACATCAAATGTAAATGTAATAGTAAATAACACTTACATCTACAAAATGCCTTAAACACGAATTGTATTAAAATATATCTATCTATATATCCATCTGTGTATGTATAAATGAAAATAAAACTTAATTCAAAAACTTAAATTCAAATACAGACATATAAAACACAATTGCATACAAAATACTTATTCACACACACACACATACACAAACATGTAAACTTAACAAATTCTCTGGTCCAGGATGTTGATATAATTGTCTAAGTTTATGAGTTTATATGTAATGTTAGAATGTATAATTGTATGTGATTGTATATTTTGTGTCTATCAGTTACTATGACAAACATGAAACAGAGCATAACGAGCGATCCTCTTAAAAATCGATTAACCCATTTCCGATAACTACTGCATTGCGCATATTGCAATAGTATACACACAAATATACAAAGATTTATATATGTATAGATGTTATACATATATACATAACAATATAACTATCTCCATAGATACTGTGATAGAAAATGTGCACAAATTATATACGTATATATATTGAGTTCGTTATAACTATAGTTTTGTTGTAACTTTGTAATCATATTAACCACCACTCACTCAAACTTGAAAAAAACGAGATTTAGTTGTTTTGCTATTTTTATCAAAGAATCAGAGATGGTAAACTAGTTTAATGGATGAGTTATATAGAATTTAAAAATATCTCTTTATAGATTGCTTAATATTGATTAGGATACAAACCCAATTGTTGCCACTATAAATCGAAATTAAACTTTTTAACATAACTAAGATTAGTGGAGGTACAAACTGATCTCGTTACCAAAATTTAAAATTTAATAATCAAAATTATTTTTTTTCAGTAAAGACTTTAACCAGTATTAATAAGGCTTTTTAAATTTAAAGATAATTAGCGGAGACATAAATCAAATCGTCTGTATTTATTTTTATCCTTTCTCTTTAATTCCTTAAATAAGTTGAGACACAGATCACATTAATATAAATCATAGTTCTGAAGTAAAAGTGGTTTTTTTCAGTAAATTTTAATTTAAAGAGAAAAATATTGCGATTTAAAAAGGATTTTGCTTGTCTGTATTCTCTTTATCAATTAGAATGAACTTTAAATTGTTAGTAGAGACATAAACCATATTGAGTTGAAATCATACTTGTAATGCAAATGATTATAAAACTCAAATGATCCCTTGATTAGTTTTTTATGTGGATAATTTTTAAACAATAAAAACTCAAACCCAACAGATCTCTAATTATTTATTTAAGAGATATATTGAGAAAATCCTTAAAACATATTTATCAAACTGAATTTCCCAAGGTTTTTTGAAAGTCACTTAATTCCTTTTGTATCTACTTAAATCATTCCATCTCTGTATATTCTGTAATACACCCGCTCTCAACTAACTGCCATTTAAGTTATTGTATTGTAGTTATAAGCCTATTGTCAAGGATTTAAACTATAGATATATAAAATTAATCCAAAGTCAAACAATTGTTGTTATTTGTAATACAATTTTTTATATTTTTTAAACACACACATGCATACACACAACATACAAAATCTCATTCTCACCCATAACTGGCCCTCAAACTTAAAGTACTCAATTTACCAGTTATATATACTTTTTTCATTCTAAATGATGTGACATTTCCAGAAGTTTTATGGAATATTACGAAGAGGCGGAGGGATGTGAAGGATTCCTCTATGTACTTCAACTTATAGAATATGTAGCAAAAGTAGTTGCAAACAATTGCAGCGTATTTAATGCCACAATGCCACTTGTAAGTTTCAAATTGAAATTGTTGCGTAGTATTGTATTGTATTTCTGTTGTTGCTCAACATAATAAGTGGTCAGAGAAAGAGAGGAAAATTATATATATACAACAAGAATGCTGTGTTGTCCTTTTTTTAAAAAATAGCAAAAAATATTCTTCTACTATTTATAATTTTCATTTTTTTCTTCTTGATTTTCCGTTAACTATAACATTTGAAAGTATTGTGTATTATTTGTATTCAGAGCTGATTTTCATTTTCATCTTCATTTTCTGCTCAGAAAATAAAGGACGTTTAAATATCCCCACACCATTACCACCAACACAAACAAATACAAGTATAATATTATAAATACCACAGATACTGTACAATTTACTTGTGCATTTTTTTTTATGTAAAAATAGTAAATGTGCATTTGTATGTGTATATGTATAAATGCAACTGTGTGCATTTCTACATAAGTATATGGATGTGTATGTGTGTGTATACAGTAGTTGACCTAATTTATATTATATTTTTAAAGTCACTTTGTAAAATTGATGACACAAGTGCATAATGTGGCTGTGTCATGTGAATTGTTAATGAATGTTGGCCAGTAACTCAAATACACTCACAATCATTTAGTCATTCACTCACTCTGACACTCACACTATCTCTCTGTTTCACAAACACTATGACAGCGTATTTTTCTTCTTTTTTAGTATTTTCCACAGGATTTATTTAAATTTATTGTAGTAATTGGAACGTATTAATTTACTATATTTAACAACGTAAAGCTCAACTTAAAAAATAGCAACAAAAAAGTAAAGAACTATTTTCATTATATAAATTGTTATAAATGTATGTTTGTGTATCTTGCCGCCATTTGTTGCAAAATAAGAGCCAGAAAGCGCAAAAAAATTATTAAACTGTGAAATTGAATTTAAGCATGCTTCAATAAGTTGTTTTAACTTAATTGGTTGTAATGTATAAAATTTATATTTATAAAAAATATATATTATGTTTTTTGTAACAATAAATTTTTTGTTGAGATTTTTTAATGAGTTGAGCGAAAAAAAACAGCGTTTTAAAAATGTTTTAAAAATTTTAATTGTTAACTGAAAGTTGAGGAAAAAAAAGCTTTTTGGAAGTGGATATTTTAATGGCAGTTTTTGTTGAAGTTTTGGAGAGAAAGAAAGGAAAAGTAGTAGTGAAAAATTAAAGAAGATTTATAATATAAATTAATGATAAAATGTAATTAATGTTAAACAGATTTCAGAAATGTTAAAATAAAAATTGATTTTCTTTACGAATTTTTCTATATCGATTCTTTTTTTAGTTCTAGTTCAGTTCTTTTTGTTCAGTTCTAGATCAGTTTTTGTCAGTTTTAGTTCAGTCCTGGGTTAGTTCTAGTTCAGTTGTAGTTCTGTTCATGCCAGTTCTAGTTTGGTTCTGGGTTAGTTCTTGTTCAGTTTTAGTTCATTTGTTGAGTTCTAGTTCTGGTCTAGGTCTGGTTCAGTTCTAGTTCAGTTCTACTTATTTTCTGTTTCTGTTCTTGTTGTATTCTTCTTCTCTTTTTATTCCAAAATCTGTTCCTGTTCCATTCTAAACAAATCTTCTTCCTTTTCAGTTTTTTTTTTCACTTAATATTTTTAAATCGAAATACTTCGCGTTTATGCAACTAAAATCAGACTGATTTTCGACTTCAAAGAACATTGAATTCTAAATACAGACCTCATTTTACTTCAGCAAACATTCAAGAACCTTCATAATAACAAGTAAAAACATATGCAAATACAGACGAATTAAATGGCGGCCAGACACATAGACAAACTAACGGACAGACAAACTAAAAAAATAAAAAACATGCACATATTTGAGCGGGTGCTGGTATTACATGCAATGACGACAGTAGACTGTCAGCAAAGGATAATGTCAAGTGCCAAAAACAGGATGCCATGACATTAGCAAAAAAATGAAAATTCTTATACATATCTACTCCTTCAGCATAAACGCAAAATTTTTATTAAAGCAAAAAATAAAGAATGATATAATATATATTTATAGATATATATGTATATGTATATGTATAAAAGAAATACTAAACTATTTTTGTAATCAACACACTTTCAAGTTGGAATTTTAAAATTCTTTACAAAAAAGTAGTTTGAGCAAAAGGAAGCTAAAAGTGACTTTTCAAAAATGTTCGTTTCCAATATGCTATTAGACATTTACAGACAAACAGATATATGGAATATAAAAAAAACTACAAATCTAACAAAAATTTTTTGATTTCTTTTTTTTTCTTACGTTTTTGGCTAGAAGCCACATGGCATTTGTTGTCGTCATCTGGTTAAACTAAAGTCCTTTGGAGACATTTTCTAAAAAGTCATTTTCTATGTTAGTTTTTTCTTCTTTTTCACAATTCCAGGCTTTTTCTTGTGCATGTTTGTAATAGTAATGAAAATGGAAATAGAAATTGTTTAAAGCATTAGGAGTAGAAGCGCCAGCAACAACAGCATTAGACTTAATGCAACGTTTTGTGAAAGAGGCATAAAGGCATTTGTATATGTATTATATGTTGCCTACTCTAAGGCGCTTTTTTGTGTATTAGAAAAATATATGCAGATGTATAGTTTTTTTATATTCTTTTTGTATTTGTCTCTAAAAGGAATGTGACACATTATATGCAGTTTTTGGTTATCTGGCAAAAAGAAATATCTAACATGCGGTTGCATTCATGATGTTCATTTTCATTTTATGTTTTCTAAAGAATTTCTTAGCATTTTCCCCTCTTTAGATTCTGCTGCTCTTCCCAACCAAATAAACTCTTAACTAAATTTAAATGAAATTGTATAGTATACTCATAGGCTTTTTAGCCATCTTTTCTAGTGTTTTGTTGAAAACAAATATAAAGATTTCATGTTCACAAGTTTTTGCATAGCATCATTTAGGGGATTTCTTATTGTATGAGAGAAAGAGTGTGTCGTTGATAAAGATTTTCCCAGAAACATTTAGAAATACAAGTGTGAAAATTGCATTGGGAATTAGAGCATTTAAATACCGTAACAAATTAAGAAAAACTTTGTTTTTTTTATTCTACTTTAGATCTAACAAAAATTTGAATAAACTGAATTAACAATAAGGAATTAATTTTGTGATATGCAGAAAAAGTAGATAAAATAGAAAATAGCATTATAGAAGGCCAGAGACAAGTTTGCTTTAATATATAACAGACTGGAAAAGTAAGAATAATAATTAGAATTTAAAAAAGGAATGTTTTATGTATTAAGAGAGGGTTTAAATGCCTTAAGATAGGCAATAGAATTTTTTTCTACAAATATTTAAGAAATTTCATATTTAGAATACCAAATAGTATTTATTTTTTAAAAAATTAAAATACGAGCCATAATTTTTAAGAAACTATTATAAATTTACAATTATTTCCCCCAATTTAATTCTATCTCTAGTCTATAAATATTTCTTTATTTTTCCTCTTTGCAACCATAAAAAAACAAAATAATTGTTTGCTAAATTAAATTCTTAAAACTTCCGCTCCATTTTAACTATAATTTTTATTTATTTTGTAGTTGGCTGGGCAGCCATAAATACTATTTAGTTCTATTAAACGAAAACCTAAAATAATATCCTCCGAAGTTAAAAATATTAAAAAAGAAATCATATAAAAATATCCTTCTCTCACACACATATTTTTATGTGAAATAGCTATAGCAAATTTAAATCTAAACCAAGTAAGAAATATATATTTGACTATGCCGAATCTCCAATACTCTTCTTCACACTGTGATGTATGAAATGATTTTTTCTTTGCGTTACACGCAGAATGACAAAGTTAATATACTTTGTTCACCATTGGTAGTGGTGAAGGGAATAAAAATGATTTTGAAAGCAAATAATAATTTTAATACTTCTTATTCTCTTTCTTCTTCTCCTCCATTTTCTTAAAGATATTTCTCTGTTGTTTAACTAAAACAATAGTTGAAAATTAAAAATCCTAGAAATCTGAAAAAAAGAACTATTGTTTTAGAAAAGGAAAATAATTACAGAAAAAATGTAGAACAAGTATATAATTTTGGTTTGTTTGTAGAAAAAAGTATATAACTAATATATATAAAAGGATTTGAAATGTAACGAAATAATGCTGTAAAGATTATAATTGAAATGAGAAAATTTATTAAGAGTAAATGGAAAATAATAAAAAAAGTATTTGGATTTCAAATGAAATTAATTTTAAATGAAGGGGCATTTTTATTCTCATTTTGATTTTATGGTAAAGCCGCTAGGAACAGTTCTTATTGTAATTAATATATGAGATTATTAATTAAAATTTAAAAACGAAAATAATACATTAAATAAAGTACACTACATATTAACTATTCACATTGGTCCCTTAATGGTTTTTGGGAAATAATTCTGTAACTTTGGAATTAATGAATATTTTAAGGTGTTTTTCAATTGATTTGGAAACGGATATGTTTCTAGTGGGTTCTGAAATCGGGAAATGGATATTAATAAATCACTTAGGGTATTATCGCCAAAACTACGCTTTCCCTTGTAAGATATCTCTTATAGTTAAAAAGATATTTAGACCAATGTAAAATGTTGACCCATTTTTGGATTTTTTATCTTGGGTGGACTTAAATTCGGTTCATAAAAACTAAAATTTTGTCTAGATTCATTAAAAACTTGTTTTGAACTATAAATTTTCAAAATAAGCTTTCTTTCTGATTTTTTTTTTCAAAAAGATGGTAATATTTTTTCACATTTCAATCAACTATTTCCTTCTGGACTATACAGTCTTTTTCACAATTCTGAAAGAATTTCTTTCATAAATGCATTTAAAGCAAATCCGACAATTGGAGAAGCAATTCCTTTTCAAGTCTTGTCGGAATTTTATTAATTTTAAAATATTTTACTGTATTTTTTTGAGGAGAAAATAATTTCACATTTTCACATTTATTAAAGATCTTTATTTATACTTTATAATGTACATATTATTTTTGCAGTAATTACCTTTCCAACGATACCAAATACTTATATACAAAATTTACACCTCCCTTCAAAAATTAAGGAAAATTTGGTCTTCTTCCCAGAAATTTGCATATTTCCCATAGATTCCATGTAATAAGTGAATCAATTCGTCTTTTAATAATGTTGCTTAACATTAAAATCGTTAAATATATTTATATTCGATCACAGGACCCACATGAATATAACCTTTTCTAAATCAATTGAAAAATACCTCAAGTATGATCATATGTTACAGATTTATTTCCAAAAAAGCGTTTTTGTGCGACCACTGTGCGATTACAATTTTAACGCATTCTATTTCAGTTATAATTTAAATCTAGTTCAGTTTTAATTAAGCTCTAGTTCTTTCTAGAATGTACTAGTTCAGTTCTTGTTCTGTTCAAGTTCAGTCCTAGTTCAGTTCTGGTCCATTTCTAATTCAGTTCGAATTCAGTTCTCGTTCAGTTTAGTAATAAATTGAAATCAGTTACAATTATTTTAGTTCAAAAAATATAAAAAATTAAGTTCTATTTCTTAACCCTGGCAACTCTCCTCACTTAAACATAAATTCAGTTTTCTTATTACAATTCATAAATTCGGTCATTAAATCGTTTTCGTTCGTCTTTGAATTAAAATTTCATGAAGTCTAAGTATTAAAATGCAATAAAAACAAGTGTTAAAATATTTCTTAAAGTGTAATTAATAAAAATATTTAAAAAATTTGCAAAAATAAAGTGTTTAATTATGTTTTTCAATAAAATAAAACAAAATTCCAAAATAATATTAAAAATGCAAAATAATGTGTGATTTGCTTATTGTTGTTAGTGTTTTTAAACGGTTCTTTCAATTGTTTTGTTTTTGCTTTTCAATGAAATCTCTCTGGTAGAGAATTTCCTTTATTTATTGTTGTTTATATTTTTTTGCATTCATTATATGGGGAGAAAAAAATACTCTCATTAAAGAGCCAATAATAAAGTAAATAGAGAGTATGTTTGTTTATGTGTTTACAAAATAAAATGTGAATTATTACAACGCACAAAAGTGTGTAATTAATAGTGATGCCATCGTGAGTTTTTGTAATTGATAAAACGGTGATCGGTTCGGGCGTTTTAATAAAAAATCGGTACGGTCGGTAAAAATAATGAAAGATTTTAATTTATTGGATGAGGTGAGCTTTGCTTTTTACTGAATTTATATGTACATTAAATATAATTCTGTATTTAAAAATATAAGTATCTAATTGTGTTAACAAGTACATGTATATTAATTTAATTGAACGTTTATTTTATACAAAACTCATTTTTTCTTGTATACAAAGTCCTTCAAGTTTAGTTAAGTTTTACTGATATTAATTGATTTATTGTTATTTTGACGATTTTAAAAGCAGAACATGGTCTTTTAACGAATTACCAATTAATGCCCAAAATTTTAAAATTTTTCACAAACATAAAATAATTAATTTATATATGTTGCTCGAGGCTTTTATATTATCCATCACCGAATGTTGGACTATATAAAATCATCTGTTCAATTCAATAAAAAGTAAGTCAGATATTTTGATGTTATCATTAGGAACATTGTTATAAAATCAGTTCAATATCAAACCACTTACGTACTGGTTACTTCAAAACGCAAAGAAAATAATGGAGCGCACTTTACAAAGAATGGAAAAACACTTAAAAAGCTATATTTTGGAAAAGGGCTTCAATACAATGGCAAAGTTAATAAATCTTATAAACTGAAGTAAAACATGGCGTTTCCGAAATTGTAATTTCGTTCTTCAAGGAGCATAGTATCTGCAAGAGTATATTAATTTTTTGTATATATAGTCTTGCATCAAATCTAAATCTGAGTCGATTTAGCTATGTCCATCTGTCTGTCTGTCTGTTTTTAACACGTTCATATCTACAATAATTGTCTGTGTTCAATAAAATTTGGCCTGAGTATTTGCTATATTCCTGAAAGGTTTCCTATTTAAAATCAGCAAAATCGGTTTATTATAATAAAAGATATGGATCGATATCTATGGCAACTTCTAAATTCCGCTAAGGATTTTCGTAATACTGTCAATTAGAAATCGAGAAATAATAATGAAATTTTGCCATAAACATGGTTCAGTAGAAAAAATTTATAGCAAACATATAATTAAATTTATTAATCTTTATGAGTTCCTGTGTTGCATTAAAAAAACGGCTATATATTATATAAGTTTGTGAGTGTATGTGTGAGTGTGTATGTAAAAAGCATACCGTATTTATCAACATGCATTTGTTGTGTAGCGCATTGAAATTTTGTGCTCCATTCATACAGTATCACATTTAGTAAGCACATATCTTCCAAAAGTATGCCAATTTATTACTACAGATTCTTATTTACTTTAACATAAAATTGTTTTACACGTTTCTCAATCAAAAAGCCTTAATGTTTTCTCAATATTATTGAACAAATAATAATGTAACGAAAAGAAAAAAACATAAAAGTACTTTAATTAAAAAATCTCAACCAAGAAAGAAAAAACAAGAACAAACCAAACAACAACCGTAAGTATAACAAACATTTGTAATATTACAACATTTCTTTAACAATACACGTACACATACATACACATCTACATAATGTAAATCTGTACAATTTAATCACTGTTAAAAGAAAGTTTTGCCAAAAATTTAACCAAAAAAAGGAAGAACCTACAAAATACCAGAATCAGTGTTTTTAAGAGGAATGGAATGGGTTGGGGGTGTATGTTGGTGATGATGTTAACAGGGTAAAAGCTATGGTTAGGTTAAAGCTTCATTGTGCACAACCTATGAAACCACAGTGAAAAACGCCCAAGAAAACAAGTGCGTAAGTGAATGAACCAGAAAGTTTGTGAGTTTGTAGGAGTGTATTTGTGTATATAAGACACTGCATGTGTTTTTCAAAATAATCCAGGGATAAAGTTGCTTGAACCTAGTACCACCACATGCACATACACATATAAATATATATATTCACACACTTCCATGTTGAACACACATACACATGTATACTTAATATTTGTTATTGTTTAACAACTGGTGTTTTCTGTTTAAGTATGGAACCCAAAGTATTTATTTAAATGTCTATGTATATGTTTATCCTTTTCCGAGAGTGTGTTTGTTGGTTTTATGTTTTTAGCGTTTAAAAATAAAGTTTCATCATTTCATTTCTAATTAAGCGACAGTAATTTTTGTCATTGTTTTTTCAAATGCCACAAGGAGTATGTATATACGTATACATGTCCTGGTAGTAGGAGTTTTTCATCATCATCATTTTCATTCTCATCATCAGCAGTTTTAATATCACCAGAAGCAGCGTCATCATTTCTCTTTCTCTTCACCTTAATTTTCTATATTTTATTCCTTATTTTCTTTATAGGAAAATACACACTCACTTGGTGGTTTTTCTGTGTGTTATTTTCATTTTCCTCTTCATCTCATAATAGTAGACAGTTTTGGGTTCAAAAACTGTAAAACAGAATAACAACTAAAAATAAGAATAAAAACACTAACAAATTAAGGCACAAACGACAAAGTTTTAATTGAATTTAAATTGCAACATCATTGTACATGAAAGAAAAAATGTGAGAGGGAAATAAAATTTAAGAAAAAAATATTAAGTTTAGTATGAAAATTATAAGGAAAAACATTTATTATTAAATTATTAAGAAAACGAAAAACAAATAAACCAAATGAAGCAGAAAAATATTGAAATTTTCTTGTTTAAAAGAAGTTTAGTTTAATAGATTCTATAAGTACTTCTTTAGTTTAGTTTCAGCTCCGTACTGTTACAGTTGTATTTCTCTCTTCTTATTTTAGTTCAGTGGTACTTTAGTTCTAATTCAGTTCAAATTCAGTTCTAGTTCGGTTCCACGTCTGTTTTAGTTCATTTCTAGTTCCATACTACTTCAGTTTTAGTTCTGCTTTAGTTCAGTTTTAGTTCCGTCATAGTTCTGTACTATTTCTGTTCTGATTTATTCAAACTCCGTTCTACTCGCTTTTTTCCTTAATTTTTCGTTTTAGGTATCTTTTTAACAAACTCCTTCCTAATTTAAACATTCAATATATATTTATTTGTCAAATATCAGTTTCATGTTTCATCTTGTGGTTAACCCACAAGCTTCTGCTTTTACAGACCAGGAACAAACTCTATTCAAACAAATATTTTTGCCAAATATTTATTTAAAGGAAATTTTACTTAGCAGAACATATGATATATTATGATATACATATTTACAATTATTTACTACTAAATGCCAAATAAAATGATAAATATTTAGAAATAAAATTTTAATATTCATAAAATTCATAGTAACAATTTGGAAACCTTTCAAAGTTTATACAATTTTAATAAAGACATTTATGTGTTTTTATATGGAAATTTATATATATGAAGAAATATTGAATATTTTATTTATATTCTTATTTAAAATATCTAATAGTAACTACTAAAAATAGTATATAATTGCTAAAGGCTGCATAAAATTGCTTAGCCATATGTTTATTTAATAATTACAAAATCTTAAACATTTTGCAATAAATCATGTATTTAAATGTGTGTGTGTGAATATGTTGCAGGAAAATATACTTTAGTTAGTTTTATGATGCCAACAAAATTTAGTGCCAAAGGCAAATAATTTTAATGGGAAAGTTTATTTTAGGTTTTGGTTTTTTGAAACTTATTGTTAAGTAAAAATATTTTGTTTAAAATGTGGTTGATTTATAATGATTAAAGATCTTTGTTAGAATTTGCCTTAATGTATATTATACATATTCCATTATAAAGATAAACCCCAAATATATGCTTTAATTAATAAAACAAATATAAAATTTTTAAGACTGAAACTAAGAAATTATAAATTTTATTATAAATTATTTATTTCTGGATAAATATTTATAAAAAGTTTAAAAACATTTTTATATTGTTTCGTTTTATTTTAATAAAAGTTCTATAACAATTTCAATATCTGCAGTATAGTTGGAATTTACCTAGATACCATTTAAACGCTATTTTTATATTACTTTTCTTTCTAAATTGAGAGTTTTTTGTTTGCTTATATGTTTGTGTGTGTCTATGTATGTATTTTTGTTATTGTGTATAAAGCAATTAAATCAAAATTTAATTTTCAAATAAATGCCAGCATGAAACGTGTGCAATTTCAACGATTTGTACATGAAGGACATATAAAAAAACATTTAAAGTTTAGGAAAAAAATATCTCCCTTCTCGTCTCAAAATAGAGAAATACAGTTTATATATAAAGATGGTGTAAAAATGTTTACAACACACCTAGAAATATGCAACATATTTTTTTACTATTATATACTGCTGAGGATAGTGTGAGTGTGGGAGAGTGAATAACTGAGATAGAGGGAGAATACAAAATGTTATTTTACGTATAAAACCAGCAATTCAATTGTAATTCTTGTGTTTGTTTGGATTGTATTGTTATATTGACCACATGAATACAATAACAGAAAAAATACGGACACAGCATTTTTTCTTTATAAAGAAATAGAAAATTGTACTTACGAACTTTTGAAAAATGTACTAACTTTTTCTGCGATTGTTGTAATGAACTTTTGTAAAATTTGGTCACTTATTATGGAGTCAATTTTAAATTTCTTTGTAGATAGTTTAGTTGAAATACTTTAAGAGCGTTTTCAATTAGCACTAGGGAAAATTTATGTTTTAGTTTAATTCTTAATCATTTCTAGTTATATTGGAGTACAGTTCTAATTCAGTTCTAATTCTATTCTAATTCAGTTATAATTGATTTCTAGTTCAATTCTTGTTTGGTCCTAGTTCAGTACTGGTTCAATTCTAGTTCAATTCTAGTTCAATACTTGTTCAGTTCTAGGTTAGTTCTACTTTAGTAATAGATCAGTTCAAGTATAGCTTTAGCTCAGTTCGACTTCAGTTTTAATTCAGTTCTACTTCAGATCTAATTTATTTCTAGTTCAATTCTTGCTTAGTTCTGTTTCAGTTTTAGTTCATTTCTAGTTCAGTTCTAGTTCAGTTATAGTTCTGTTCTAGTTCGGTTTTAGTTCAATTCTTATTCAGTACAAGCTCTGTTGTAGTTCAGTTCTAGTTGAGTTCTAGTTCAGTTTTATTCCGTTCTAATTTTGTTCTTGATCAGTTCTAGTTTAGTTGAGAATATCAGATTTTGTGCAATTTCGGCCCACTGTTCGCTATAAATAAAACAGAAAAAACCCCGCCTTTTGTTACTTTACATGTGTTTATATATTTACTCATACTCTTAAACATTTAAAAGTTCTTTTGACGTCCGTGGTAGTATTGTGTATGTATGCGTATGTGTTAGAGTGAAATTCAAGAGAAAAAATAAAAAGCCACAAAAGAATGCAATTTTAGCAAGTTTTATACTGCTGTTTTTTTACCCTAACACACACATATATTCCTATTGTATTCTATTTTAGTGTTGTATTGTTTAAATTTTATTTTTCAATATACATTTTTTTGCTGCTATAAAATCTATAGCATTTAACTACCACATATATCGACATGTTTTTAGCAAACACTGTGATTTTATTTTGATTATACTTCTTTAAGAAATTTTTTATGTATTTGTTTTTTGTTTAAATGTTCCAAAATTTTGGGAAGGACATTTATGGAAGATTTTAAAGCAATAAATTAAGATTCTAAAATTAGCTTTTCAATATGCTTATGAAAAATAATTGTTATGATAATAAAAAGAATAAGATGGTTTCATTAAAATTAAGATATTTGAAATTTCTTTTGGAATGATGAATATTTTGATGTTATTTCTAGAATTTAGTATCCCTTTTTTCAATTTCCCTTCTTTTTAATATATGTTTAAAAGCAACTATCAATAACAACTTCAAAAATACTTAAAACTTTATTGTCTTCAATTCAATACTTTACATTTACTACTTATTGTTTTTAGAAGTTTAACTGAAAACTTTGCTTCTAATATACAACATAAAACTTTTTCTCTTATTTTCTTGAAAATAACAATATTAAGCATCGATTACGTATAAAATAAAGTAAAAAAGACGAAAAAAGAAAGCATAAAAGCAGCCAACAAATGCAGTCACTCAGTTATCCTTCAAAATAGAAAGGACCTTTATTTCTTAGTATTAATGTTCTTTAGAGTTTAAAACACAAAAGGAAGGAAAAAAATCTTTATTGCTTTTAACACTTTCTAGGCTTTAGTTTTACTGCAAATAAAGCTGCCATCAAAGTTTTTCGAAACTTTATATTTTCAACACTCGCTGGCATTAATACTCTTTATTTCACCATTCCAGTTTTTCTTTTGCATTTTACCAGAAACTTAAAAATTAATATAAATGCAAAATAAAATTGTAATAAATGCTATGAATTTATGATATCAAACTTTTTTTTGCAAAAAAAAAAACTACAAATTTTTCATAAACATTTTATTGTTACTACATTTTTTATTTTAATAACTTTCCAATAAAAATGTCAGAATATCCTTTTACTATGCAAAAAAACACAATAAACAAAAAGCAAGATCATACAAATAATATTTCCTGTGAAACAACTGGCCGACCTCCCATAACATTTCTTGCCATTTACAAATTGTTAAACAACTTTTCACTTTTCTCTTCAATCTCATAAGGAACCTACAAAATAGACATCGATGTCTGACACTTAAAAAACTGCAACGATGATTGCCAAAGGACTAGAATAAAAGAAACTATTGACTGTCGTCGTCCACAACCGACCCACTTCCTTAATAGAGTGTGAATAATCCCCGCCAAATACAATTTCCTTTAAAGAGATTCCTCTTGCTCTCCCCCGTTATGATTATTTTAGTAGCAAAAAGAATCCATAGAAAGAAAACAAGTTGAAAAATAATAATAAATTTATGAATGTTTAAAGTTAAATGGTCAAATACTTATCCGGGAAATGCAAAAAGTTTAGCTGCAAAGAAAAAAAAAAAAGAAATAGAATTTCTTAAAGCCTGGTTAATAAAAGACAATGTGCAAACTCTCTATAAGTAGGAGCTAAATAAGAACGTTAAGTAAAAAAGCAAAATAGAGGAAACAAGTAACAGCACTTCTATAATAATGCTCTGTTTAAGGATTTTTTTGAAAGGATTTAAAGTTTTTTTAAGCAAAAAATAGAAAAAAATAGAGAAATAAACGTAAATCCGATAATATAGAAAAATATTATGATTTTTTCTCCTGACTGGAGTTTTTCCTCTTCAACTGTTTTTAGTGCAAAATTAAAAAATAGAAAGTAGAATAATGAAAGAAAAATCCTTAAGGATTAATAAAGGAAAAACATTTTTGAAGAGTAATTATTACTATTATTTTTTATGGATCTCTTTTAAAGAATGCTAACAAATTAAAAATAAAAGGTATTATTTTTTATTAAAGTTTTACGGTAAAAGGTTTAAAAGCAAAGAAATGAAAAAAGTAGAAAATTCGTCTTACATGAATAAGAAACGAATACATTAAAACTTGGTTTATTGAGTTCTAGGTTTTGACATTTTTTTAAATGTTCCTCAACAATGTTGCTAAATAGATATTTTTTTTGGCTGAGAACAGGCTTCTCTACAGTGTTTTATAGGCAAAAGTAGCATAATTGTATTAAGTACCTAAGAGAAATATACATAAAATTTTTTTGTTATTATTCTTCTTCAGATTTTTATAGTTTTTAAATGTATCTCAACAATGTTGCTTAGTATTTGGCACTTCAAATATAAATTTCGAAATTGTCAAAATTCAAATTCTTTCACTACCTAATGTTTGTCACCAATTTTTCCAAATTAACAACATATTCTGCATCTTCGCATGTTTCGCAATATTGTTTTTAACGATTTCTGCCTGAAAAATTAATGACTTAAAGGAAACAAGAGTTTTTAAAATAAATTTTTATATTCCTTATAAATTAGTTTTCATATTTAACAAAAACTTCTCAACATGATTTTTAAGAATGTTGCTGGAGACTCTACGAATCCTACCATTTTGAACAAAGTAATTGAGTATTAGTTTTAAATATTTTTTGTATAATCTTTACTATTGTATTAATTAAATAGTTTGCAACTTTGTTCCTAAGCATAAAGAAAGCAAACAAATGTTGTACAACATATGTAGCACAAATTATGTTGCTTAATTTTGTTGCTTAATTTTGTCTGTTTATATATAAAGATATAATTAAATTTACCAATTTTAGTCGTACTTGAAGTATGTCTCAAGTTGTTTGTTAAACATGTATAACTTAGAATTGTTTGTAAATATTTTTGTTGCAAGAGGAAAACAAAAAAGCAAAGATTAAAGGTGTTTTATTCAAAAATTTCCAATTCGAACTAATAAATTTCGCTTTGAGAAAATTAAACTCAATGTTTATCAACAATATTTATAAACATTATGCTAAATAATAGATATTTTAAATCCCAACTTAAAAAAAATTGTTTTTTATAAAAAAGCTACAATCTCAATATTTATATTTGTAAACAATGTTTCTTAAAATTAAAATTTTTAAATTAATATTTTTATTTTATATGTTAATAAAACTCAGCATAAAATTTATCAGCAAAACTTTTCAAATAAAAAATTTCGCAACATTTTTCTTAAAGAAATGTTGCTTCACTTTATTAAGATTATTTTTAATCTTTTCGTCTATGTAAAGAGTTATTTAATTTTTAATAAAAAATGTTTAAAGACTGACAAATTTTTTTCTCTTCATATGTTGCAGGAAAATATGCATCTAAACATATGCATGTGTATTTGTATTGTAGAAAATAGTTAAAATGTATTAAATTTGTTAACTTTAATGAAATGTTTTTGCAAAACTAACCCTACAAAATCCTTTTTGTTTACATTTACAACATTTATTCTCTTCAGAATGTTACCAAAGTATTTAATTAATTAATTTATTGCTAAAACAAATGAACATTATTTCGTTGTACACCAACATATACAAATTTAAATTAAAATTAATTTATATTAAAATTTATTACAAAATTTAGACTCTCTTTAACTTTGAAAGTAATTAACGTTTTATAAATATTTTAAAGTAAATTAAATAATTTTTATTTATTTATTGATTAAATTGAGAAAATTCATTTCAGTTTTCAATTTAACATACAATGAATAAATTTAAAGATTTCTAATTATTTGCAACAGAAATAAATTTAAAATTTAGGTGACAACTAAAAGTTACATTTTGATCAATTCTAAATTTATAAGGGATGTTATGGCTCCCCTTTTTTTGATTGTACTACAACTTGTTGTCAAATTTTATTTTCAAATATTGTGTGTAATTTAACACACCCTTAACTCAATATAGTCATGTTCGATATCCTTACAAAATTTTACCAATATTTCTTTACGCTCCACTACCTCCTGAAATTTTTCTCCCTTTTTTTACTTTTGTTATTCTATATTGATTTGAAAAACAAAAAATTC
Organism: Cochliomyia hominivorax; assembly: GCA_004302925.2. Taxonomy (NCBI): domain Eukaryota; kingdom Metazoa; phylum Arthropoda; class Insecta; order Diptera; family Calliphoridae; genus Cochliomyia; species Cochliomyia hominivorax. The sequence goes on along the minus strand of PYHX02000495.1, from coordinate 50,514,760 downwards.
AAACTTTATCCAAATAAATACTTCAACACAAATTTAGGTCAAATCAATAGTCTCCATGCTAACATTAAGCAAATAAAATATATAAAAAAGAGAAAAACTAAATAATGTTGGTGATATAAACTGAAATTTCTAAAATGAAATTTTCTAAGAAAACGAAAACTTCATTAACTAGAGAATAGAAAGAACAACATTTAATGATGTTCTTCAATTACACTTAAAGCTAATTAGTTTAAATGTACAAATACTCAGTTACACGAATAAATGATTTTTTTCTTTCATTTTCTTCTACTTATACCGAATTGTGGTGTTATTAATGAGTAAAAATCACAAAAAAGCTCTAGAGACAATATAAGAGGGGGAATGTTAGTATTTTGAATGAAAATTAATGAATTTATAGATAGAAATCTTTAGGAATTTAATGGTAGAAAAACAAAGAAAATATTTAGTAAGTCTTTTGAGATATTAAATTATATTTGTAATTCCTAGCAACATTGTTTAGATACAAACGTAGTAATTAACAAGAGAGATTTTTATTCAATTAGATGTAACAAAAATTTTAGTTCTTAAAATTGTTTATCAAGGTTCATTTTTTGTATCTAAACAATGTTGCAAAGAAAAAATCGTAAGTGTTATTACTGTAGCAACATTATTGAGTATAAACATAAATTTATTTTAAAAGAATTTTCTTTAAAATACGTAAGATTTTATCAATTTTTCTTATGGCAACACGTTGGACAACACAATATCTTAAAGCTTTGTATAAGTGTAGATAAATCTTGAACAGTATTTAAACATTAAGATTTTTTTGCAGAATTCAGCAACATATTAATTTGCACAAATTCTTGCGTGCACAAAAGCATCTTTTATCCTCCTGAATAAAAAGATAAATTATACATTAAAGTAAAGCAACTATTGCTTCACTTTCTTTCAGTGGGTAATTATTTTGAAGATTTAATGTTTTTGCATTATTCTTTTACCCATAAAGTTTCTTAAACAAGTTGCGAAACAACATTGTTCCTAAACTTATAATGCTTTAAATGATCATCATTTATCTAATATTTTTATTTTATTTTATCAAATATTTCTATCTACAGTTTGTAATTATTAAAGAATTAAGTTAATTAAATGTTGCTCAGCATTGTATATTTAAAAATGTTGTAAAATATTTACATAAGTCTAATTACCAAAGATTTGATCGACTTTTATTCTTTTGTTTTAGGCTGATAATCGAAACAAAATATTTTTGAAGAACAATTTTGGACTATATTTATGTCTCTGACTCATGTTGCACAACATTGTTGTTAAACGTATAATAACCTATAGTTACCATTTAACCTATTTTTTCAAACTTTTTAATTTTCTTATAACTTTCCCCACTTAAACTTTCTAATTTTCTGCTATGTGTCATAGCTACATATCCATTAATACCTTTTAAAGTGTCGCCAGTAACACGCACCCCCATCTAAAACGTAAAACCAATAAATGCCTGGCTAGAAAATTGTTTTCTTTTTTGTAATGTTTCTTCTTCTTTTGAGACCTTTTAATTGTACAAATAATCATCTATAATTGTTTTAAGGAACGAGAAAGAAAAAAGAAACAAAAAAACTTTGAATGAAAGTTTCTTTTTAACAAACCTAAAACAAATAAATAAAACAGCCCTTATCATTGCAAGGAATGAAGAAGACGAAAAAAATTGGAACAAGGGGAAAATTGTTTTGTGGGTTGTGGTTTTTATGACAATTTTCCAAAGAAACCACATACAATTTAATTGAAAAGGTAAAAACAGGAGTGTCATTAAATCATTAGTAAATGTCAATATATTTATTTATAAACCTTAAAAGAGAGAAAAAAAATTTACTTTAAGAAGAAAAAGGGGTGTTTTTTCAAAGGACAATATATGATTTGTGTTTAAAAGGAAAATGTGTTATATAACACTATAAAACATTTCTTGTTGTCCTTATTAAATTCCCTATAATTTTTATAAATGAAAATTATTTTTCTCTTTAATTTTCATTTTATACTATAATATAGAAATGGGGTTATTTCTCCCCAAAAAACATATTTATTAATTATAACAATAAATACATTTTATATACAAATTTAATGAATATAAACATGTTTTATAATTAAATTTAATTGACAAAAATTATTAGGAATAATATAATTATGTTTATTGTATATTTGGCTCTTTTAATTTTTTCCCATAATAATATGAATTGTTATATAAAAAATATTATTTGAATTAAACACAAAAAAGAATTTTTTTCACAAATTATCTCTTTCTCTCTCTATCTTTCATATGTGGTTTATAATAATGAAAGTTTTTAAAGTTTTCATTATTGTTTTTCTTTTTTTCGGTAAATCATATTTTTAATGAGGTTTTAATTGTTGTTTTAATTATGGCAAAATTGTAAATTGTTTAAAATTTATAGAAAAATTTATCACGAAAAAATTGTTTTTTTTTGTTTCACATAAAAATTAAAAAGGTTAATAAATAAATTTTTATTGAAATTTTTTTCGCATTTTTAGGAATTTTAATAATTATGAAAAGAATTTTTCTTAAAAAAATGACAAAATTGAATTCAAAAAAGAGTTAATTAAAATAAAAATTATATGCTACAATGATTTAAATTAATTGCAATAATTTACTAATTTTAAATTAAAATGACATAAAGCGAATAACAAATTTTTGTTATAATCAATTTTAAAAATTAAACAAAAAGAGACAGAAGAGTAACAAATTTATTATTTAATGTATTAAGTCAACATGTTGCGTCAACATTAGCAACAATTTTATAGTAATTTTAAGTATAACAGAGACATAAATTGATGGCAACTTTATACTCCACACTTAGCCATTATGTATACCCTACAAAGTCCTTAGCAACATTTTCGAATTTTGCAACATTTTCAGAAGTATACATTTGTTAACAAAAAATATACAATTTAGTTGTAGTAATAAATTTTAAATAACTTTAGGTAATTTATTAAGTTTAATTTTAATTATATTTCTCCAATAAACATTTCTTTAGAAAGTATCCTTTCTTTAACAAAAAAGAAAAAATTAAAAATTACTATCAAAGTTTTGCATTCAAATGAAAACTTAATACTGGCAAAATTGTTGAAAATTAATTTTGTGATCCCACTGGGACCATGGTTTTCAAAATTAAAAATTCTGCTCTTATATACATGTTGCCGGAACAGTAAAAAGTCAGTTTTGTTCAAATCTAATTTTCTAATTTAATTTAAAATGAATTTAAACGAATAAATAAATGTGCTGTAGTATTCTAAAGAGATGATCTATAATCCGAGCATCCCAGGTTCGAAAATTCTTCATCATGATTTTCGAATTCTAAATTTATTGCCTTTGCCCCCTCCAATGAAATTCGTGCAATTTCCTCACTGCGTGGAGGGAAGAACAACATCAGAGAGACGTCAGAAAGTGCCGACGTCAAGCAAGCTAGAAAAATGGTGGGAATCTCAACGATAAGCAAAGTGCTGCACCACTTTGCCACAGACAGGAAGAATGTTGTTTCTAGGCAATGAACGATAAAGGTGAGAATCTCATTTCTAAGCAACGATACGTCATCTTAGAATCTGCTACCGTAGACCAATCATCTGCCTAGGAGAACACAAACTGATAATTCCGAAATTTTTAAATTTTATTTATTTTATACATTTTATAATAGGTTTCTACGACACTTTTCATAATAAAATTTTGAAATTTTGTTATCATATTAACAGACTTTATCTTTTTTTGAATTCAGTAAAATTATTAAAAATTTTAACCAAAACTATTTTTTAGCATTAAAAAAAATCCCTCTGCAATTTTTTAATGCGAAATTAAAAACTTTTCTCTTGTTTTTTTCTTTTTGTTTTATATTTAACTTTAGTTTTTATTTTTCACTAACAATAACAGTGTTTTTTTATTCTATAACTAAAAATTATAAAAGAAATATACTCCTAAGACTATACAAAACTTAACTTTTATACAAAAACTAACTTTTCTTATTCACTTATTTCCCAAGGAAAAGGTTAAAAGCAGACACTATAAGAGCAAAAAAAAAAACTTTAGGAAAACTTAAACAAATATACTTAAGAAACAAACAAAAGAATACAAAACGTGGTGAAGAAAAGAAAATAAAGGATTCCTCTTTTTATAATTTTAACGTTGCCATATACTCTTTAATAGATTTAACGCTTTATAAATATTTAAAAGTTATTTTATTTGTCCTAAAGCGTTACATTTTTATACCCTACACCACGACAAGTGGCGAAGAGGGTATATTAAATTTGTCATTCCGTGTAACACTAAGAAGGAAGCATCTCAGGCTCCATAATAATGTATATATTCTTGCATTAAATCAAAATCTAAGTCCATCTGCCTGTCTGTTGTTGTGCATGTCATATCCATAACAATTGATAGGGCTCAATGAAATTTGGCCTAATTATTTGAAATAATCCTGAGAAGTTTCCTATTTAAAACCAGGTTTAGCAAACTAATACATCTGCGTGTGTATGTGTGAGTGTGTATGTACGAATAATAACACACATTTGTGTTGGAAGGTATAGAAGATTCGTCATTGCCGAATATAGCATTCTTACTTGTTTTTCTTCTTATTTTTCCCCAAAGATTAAAAATCATGAATTGAAAAAAGAAACTATTTCTCTTTCTTAGCGAACAATTTTCCTTTTAAATGTTTTTAGTTATATTTTTCTTATGTCCTCTAATGTCTTCAAACTTCAATCTCTGCTGTTTTGTGTAACATTTTTTTCATGTTGCAGGATTTGATTTTATTACATTCGGTTTATTTTATTTTATTTATTTTGTTGCTCGTCTTTTACTATTTAACCACAACAGTTTTCTACATAATGCGGGTTGTTTATTTTTGTTCTTTTTATTTTTGTGTGGAAAGTAAAAAGTTTACAAGAAATATTAAAAAAAACCCCAAAGAATGTAAAGAATAAACATTAACACTTTTATTTTGTGGAAATAGAAAAACAAACAGCCAACATTAAGCAACGCCTTAAAACAATTGTCCTGTCAGGACACCATATGTATTTTATTTTGTTTTTCTTGGTTTTTCACACAAATATAAATAAACAAATATTTTTTTCGTTTCTTTATATTAATTCTAAGTAATGTTGCTGTTGTGTTAAGTATATAAACATGTTCCAAGGAAAAAATGCGGGCTCCACAACAAGTGTTAAATTTTAGTATTTATTGCAGATGTCTTAAGTTAAATGTTTAATATTAGAAAATTATATTAAATTTCTTTTGTTTAAATTTTAATATTTTTATGTTGATGCAACATTCATAGTAAATTTGAAGCTTTTGAAATATTGCTGCAACATTTTAACACTATCACAAAGGCTTAATATCGGGTTTCACTACATTTTATATTTTCCTTAGTTAGTTAAGGAACCACTAAACTTACAGTTTTAACTTTTTATAATAGCAACAATGACGATTTGAACCTTTTTCGGAAACATTTCCGTTAAAGTTTTTATAGTGCCACTTGCTCAGTTCAGTTTAAATCTACCACGCTTTTAGATAACCTTTTTGTGTCTTCAATTCTCTTTTAACAAAAACCCAATATCTCCCCATATTTTGCCGTAACGGTATAATGTTTGCCATACCAAAAATTTTTTGGATAATTGTGATTTTGGGTCCTAAACTTTTTCTACAGCATTGGCAATACAAATATTTTAACCAGGAAGTTGCGAAACATATCATTCATAACATAACATATATCATTCAGCAAAATATTTTTTTAGAAAACTTAGAAATTTTTAGCAGCGTTTATGTTACGAATGTGTTGAGCCTTGTAAGTTTATATTAAACATTTATTTCAAACCTAAATTCCTTTTATTTCCCTCTCCCTGATTTCTGTTTTATTTCAAAGTGATAAAGGTGGCATTCACGTTATTAAGGTCATTTTAAAAGCAAAAACCTGTCAATATTTCTCCACAAAGAAAAAACATTAAATTTATCTCATAGTTCAATGCTCCATAATGTAAATTATGTTTTATTAGTTAAATGCTTAAAATTTAGCTATAACACATAAATTATTTATGCAAAATGGAAAACGAGAAGAACAAAAGTTTAATAAATTATAGCTAAAACGTAGAGCAAAAAAAAAAAAAAAAAGACACAAGTGGTTATCATCAACAGCTAACAGGAGTTAAAACAACTATAAATGATAAAATACTTACTGTGTTTTTCCCCAATTTTTGTGTTTTTATTCTCTTGGCTTCTTTAGACAATTTTCGATAAAAATTGCAAAATTTATATCAATAACTTTTGTAAAACATGACTGAAAAATTATGATTTATGTTGGAACAGAAAAAAAAATGAAAGAAAAACTGGAAAAAATAAAGAACCATTTGCTCATTGTAATGGTTTTATACATTTAAAAAGATTATGGCCACGAAAAAAATTAAACAGGAAAAAAGAAACCGAAAAGTAGAGAAAAAGTATGAAAGTTTTTTATTGATCTTGGGAAAAGTATGGAAAAATTTTCATATTTGGGCAAATCTTTTATACGTGCTTGATTTGCTTTTATCATTTAGCATTCAATGTCTTTAACATTTATTGGCAAAGTTGGCAAATTTTGGTTTTTTTGTTTTGGACTATGCAAAAAATCGAAATGTATTGCCTACATTTTGGCGCATTTAAACTGCACGTTTTACTGCATACTTTTTAGTTTAACTTAACACATTTTAGTGCTGTGTAACAGCTACTAAATATTTTTGGTGTTCAATTTGGTTCTCTTCTGTTTTGGAATTTTTTATTACAATTTATTTTCTTGTACCATTTGCTTTGCTTTACTATCATGATTTATGAGCCTGAAAATTTGCTTTAGTTATCCAAAAAGCAATAACTATAGTTTGATTCCTTTAAAGCAATTCTCATGCATATGCAGCTGTATATACTCGAATACTGTGTGTATTGGTAGAACATATATGTATGTGAAAAAAAGCCATTAGCATATGTTAATAATATTTTCCCTAAGATAAGCAATTTTTATGGCACTTTAGATGCCGCTGCTGCAGTTTCAGATGTTATATGAGAAAGGTTTTGTTTTAAATTTTTATATTCTTTAATTTTTCTCTTTCATATGATTTAAACACTTTTAATATGTTTACTTTGCAAAAAAGTTTTTTTTACATTTACATTTTGTAATATTTTTTTCTTTCTGTTATCTATTTTTAGCTGTAAGCTCTATGAAACCCAACATGGATACAACAAATTGCATCCTAGTCCAAGATGTTAAGTCGCAACCACATGATTTACATGGCAATACAAAAACAAATCTACTTAATGGCAATAGTTTACAACCCACAGCATACCCTACCGAAGAATCAATACAAACCAGTACCTCGGATCATAGTTCCAGTACTAATGGTGGAAATGGTGGTGGTTTTCAAAATTTGGCACCCTCTTTACAATTGCAACATCAACAGCAGCTGTTGTTGCAACAACAACAGCCACATACCATTAATCAACAATTGAATTTGGGTATTAATACAAATAACATGGCTGGCATTAGCGCTGGCATAATGGGCCAAGATGCCACCTCTCATCTGCAGGACCAATCGTATACGGCTCAACAGCAACAGCAACTAAATCATCATCACCAGCCTTTGCTAAAGTGGCCACAAGTTGTCGAACTAAAAGATTTCAATGAACTTTATCATGCCAATATACCAGCTTATCAATTTTGGACTTTGGAATTTCGTAATAAACATCCTGCCTTTGTACGTTTCAATTTCACTTTGCCCTGGGGTGCCAACTTTGCTGTTTATTCGCGACGCAATGTTGCACCATCGGTAACACAATATGATTTTGTTGAATTTATTAAAGGCGGTCGCTTGGATAGTCATTTAAGGCATAGACGCAGTACTCATGCTGCTAATGATACCCAATATCTTCGTAAAACTATGCAAGATGCCGGTGATATATTACTCGATATGTCCGCTGAACAATTGCAACGTTTGTCTGCCAATGATATGGCATTTATGGCAACAAGACATTACATTAATGACAATGATAACGACAACGACAACGACATAAATGACAACGCTGAAGGCTATGTTGCTGATGATGACGATGAAGAGGATGTTGATAATGAGGATAATGATTCGGTAGATTCATCATTTGAATATACTGGTGATATTGAGACACCCCTGGACACAGCCAAACACATAACATATCGTATGCAACAACAACAGCGTCAGCAACAAAGACGTAAAAAACGTTCAGCGGCTGGCATGGATGGTGGTTTGCCTGCCTTAGATATGGATACAATGATGGTGAATGTTTCTCTGTTGCAATATTTAGATACAGGACTTTGGTTTATCTCTGTTTACAATGATGAATTAGTCTCACATTCAGCCACGTTAATTGTGGAGGAGGCGGAAGGTGTTAGTACCACTTGTCCTAATGATTGCTCTGGTCGGGGCAGTTGTTATTTGGGTAAATGTGATTGTATTGATGGCTATCAAGGATCGGATTGTTCAAAAAGTAAGTATGAGTTTTGAAATTGCGGAAAATAAAGATTTCTCAAAATTATTACATTACAAGCCCATAAATATGCTTTAAAATTTAAGCTTAAAATATAATTTTATGAGAAATATTGTTCTCATTTATTTTTAATTACAAAAACTTAAATTTTCTATAAACATAAAAATATATTGCTAAAGCATATTTAACAGCGCAATACATAAAACATGAGTTTAAGGTATATTTTTAGGAGTAGCATTAAGGCAAATTGTTATATTGTTATCTTCAAAGCATATCCCAAGGGGTTTATTAAATGATTATAAAGTATTTAGCACAAATTTTAAATTTATTCTTAACAAAATAAAAACCTTTAAATTTCTTATAAATTTTATATACTTAAAATCCATTTTCCCACTTAAAATAATTACTAAAAATTTAAAGCATACCTTATGGCGTCTCTAGGATTTGTTTGTTACTTTTTTGTTTATTTCCTTATTTACTCCAAATAATGAAATTTAAAGTCATTATTTATCACCTTCCTTCAACTCTTTTTTTATTTCATAAGAAAAGAAATAACAAACAAATACAACTAGAGAAAAGAGAATAAGAAAAAACTATAAAATAAACAAAACCTGTCATCGTCACCTGTAAACTTTCTTTTTGTGTCCTGGTGCTTTGAACCAAAAAGAGAAAAACTTTAAAAGAAAAACACACACACAATCGCTTACAAAAGAAATAATAATGTTTTTCACAATTTTCTTATAACAACATATCACAGAAAATAACAAACACCTCACACACTTACACATATAAATAAAAAACAAATGTTTTTCTCTCTTTTTACTAACACACAAAAAGAAAAATATAACATAAAATAAATCCTTTTATTTTCTTATTCTCTATAACTTTTTCTTTTGTATTTATTTTTTGTATTCTTCTTCGTTTTTCTAAACAGGCGTCTGTCCAGTTTTATGTTCTGCCCATGGTCATTATGGTGGTGGTGTATGCCACTGTGAGGAGGGCTGGAAAGGTTCTGAATGTGATATACCTGTAGGTGAATGTGAAGTACCAAATTGTTCTAGTCATGGTCGTTGCATTGAAGGTGAATGCCATTGTGAACGTGGCTGGAAGGGACCTTTTTGTGATCAACGTAAGTATTATTACAAGTTTTATATATACATATGCTTTTTAGTGTATGTATGTGTGTGTTTGATAAAATGGTCTTATTTCAACATATAAAATGATTTGAAAATAAACATTGAAAGAAGTGTTTTTGGGGATATTTATTTTTTTATTAAATGTATGATTTCTGAAGGGAATTTTAAAAATAAATGGTTGAATTAAACTGATTTACAAACAGGATAAAAGATATATAACGGACTAGACCTTATACTAGATTACAGTTAAGACAAAATACGGGAAAATTGAATTATTTATCCTATGTGGACCATTTAATATTCATGACTATAAGTTATTGTCTCCACCATTGACTTAACTCAGAATCGTCTGTAGTCTTTATTATATAGTTTTTTATAAACTCAACTACAGGAAAGGTTATAGTAACAGTCTCGACGTGAAGTTGGCTTACAGTCTAGATTGTAGAATGAGTTCTAGTATATATTATTGAATAAGTTATAGTCTTATGGTTCAGACTATAGACTAAATTTTCACTATAGTTGACTGCAGATTATGTTTTGCGTTATTTTCTAAATTAGTACAAGTCAATGTCTCATCTATGAACTATTTTATATGCTCGACTGAAGATTATTTTATAGTCTCAACTATGAAGGGGTTAAGTTTTAATCTCAATAGATTAGATTATTTTCTTGGTTTGGTTATGTTCTTATCTAAGACTTAGATTGCCGCAAAAACGACATAAGTCTTTTATTGTCTTAGTAAGCTTAGTGTTTATAGTTTAGATTTAAAATTAATGAATTTTTATTGAAAATTATTTAAATCTCTCTTCAGTATAAGTGATCTTACGGTTTTATCTGACAGTAATTTAGTTAGTTCCTTCTTGAATATAAACTATTGTTTTATTTTCGTTAATTAATTGTAGATTTATTTATCTCACTGTTAACTGTCGCTTATAAAAGAGTCAGTGTATTCGGTTAGCATTTTAACCACTTATCTCAAGATAACCTTGATCTGGCCCTTGCTTATTATCTTAACTGCAGATTAGTTTATTTTTCACCATGGATTTATTCTGTTACTGGGCTTTATTTCTTTAATTTACAAAATATTTTCAATACATTTAAATTTTATGAAAATTCTGTTATTCCCCACTTTATTCCCCTAATTTTTTCCATCATGTTTCTGACTTTTTCTATTTGTTCGATATTTTTATTGCATACAAGTTTTATATTCCTATTATTACTCTCTTTATATAATTTTCAACTGCTTTTTGGTTTTCAACTTTTGCAACAAGGATGTTAAATGTTTCTAAATAACAGCAACAACAACAGTTAGAAAAAGTTTTATCAAAAACATATGGCCATTAACAATTCTTAAGCAAGTTTAACTTCTTTCAATGGACATTATTGTAGGATGTTTTTTTTTCTTTTTCCATTTTTTTGTTGCTTGAGTTCTCCCCAGCCAACCATATACTATATTAATGACCTTTTTTCTGAACGTGTCTAACATGCTAATAGTCATTTTAATACTTTTTACTAACATTTTGTTCATATTTGATATCCTGTGTTTTTTCTCTCTCTCCCCCCAACTTTCTCTATTTATCCTTTTGCAAATAAATAGATGATTGTTTAGATCCTTTATGTTCGAGTCATGGCACCTGTGTAGCGGGTCAATGCTATTGTAAGGCTGGATGGCAAGGTGAAGATTGTGGCACCATTGATCAGCAAGTATATCAATGTTTACCCGGTTGTTCAGAACATGGTACCTACGATTTGGAGACAGGTCAGTGTGTTTGCGAAAGGCATTGGACAGGACCAGATTGTTCACAAGGTAAGTGTGTTCTTATATTTAATACTTTTTTATATAAGTTCTCGTGTTAATTGATTTTATGTTGTTATTAATTAATAATAACAATATTAAAATTTAATGACAAATTAATAAAGATTATTTAAAGAGAGGTTTTTTGTCGTTTAAAATTAAATTTTATTAAAACAGGAAAAAAAACATAAGGATATTTATTATTAAGTAATGAATACAGAAATTTAATTAAAATTGCTGTCATTTTAATATTAATAAAATTTTAAGTAAATTAATTTAAATTTTGTTTTCCCTTAACATTTTATTTTATATAATAATAAATTTTAATTGTATGTTTGTGTTTGTGTTGGTTAAAATATTTATTATTTTGTTGTTATTGTTTGTTTTTTATATTAACAAAATTTCCATAAATTAAGTCATCTGTTTATAACTAAAACAAATACAATTTAATAATGTCTTGCAAAAATTTATTTATTTATTATCAATTAACCACACAGTTTTGGAGAAAACAAATTATTAACTGGAACATTAAAGAAATAAGAAAATTTTATAAGATATTTGTTTATAGCATTTTGGAAATTATTTGGAGTTAATAAAGTTGATAGTTAGTATTAATGTGAAATTAAGTTTGTTGTTAATCCTCAAAACTACGGGGTATTTACGTGTGTTTGTTTATGTGTGTTTATTAAATCATTTGCATTTGTGTATGTTAGTTATTGAACCGGAAATTATGTGTAAAAAAATTATTACTAATTTACAATGCAAAATTAAGCAAATGTGCATATTTCATGTTTAGTGCATAGAAACATGTGGTTGGCAAAATACAAAACCAAAAATATATTAAATAAATATATTATTTGTTTATGAAATTCTTTAAGTAATTTACATTCTAATACCAATACATATTAATGTAATAGACTTCCTTTTTTGTAACATACAATGCTCTAATGGAAATACGAGGGTTGCTTTAAGATATTATGCTCAGAGATGGTTTAAAATGAAACATTTTCTTATTTCCCAACTAAATGTATAATTTAAATTGAATCAGAATGTATTAAAATTTAAGTCTAAAGTTAAATATAAACTAAACTAAACTGAGTTATCATAAACATCTCAATTCATTGTCACTTGTTTTAAACTCGGTTCCAGTTTGTATGATTTCTAATAGAGTTAAAAATGTTTTTTTATCTTTACAATCAAGATAAAACACGTAGTTTTCACTTCCCTTATCCAGCTCGAAGGACCATACGTATGTTGACTAAATGAAAATGATAGTAATTTTTTCTTTATTAACAGGATAAGAAAATTTTGTTTCAGTCAGTAAAGGACCTTAAATATTTGAAAGGCTATAAATAACTTGACTATTAGCAGAATATAATGGTTTTTACATACTTCTACATATATTCTGAAGTACTAGGTTTAAACAAAGGTAGATGGTATGTGAGGAATAACAGATTCTAAAAATGTTCTAAATAAAGTTTAGTCTAGATAAAACATATTCAAAATGAAGTATATAAAGCAAAAAATCTTCCCAATTTGTTCAATAACTAAAACATACTTCATGGCAATTTTTGCCATATATAAAAAATATAAATAATTGCAAAAAACACTGACTTTAAAATTTAAAATTAGTTTAATGATTTCTTTTGGGTAAATTTTGTAATTCTAGAAGAAAATATAATCCATGAAATAATAACATTTTTTTGAACACCCTAATAAAAGCATGGTTACATTTAGAACAAGACAATTTATTATATTCAAACGTTCTAATTTAAAAAAAAATTAAAATTTTCTCCCATCTTCAGACAAAAACACAACAACAGCAGCAAATAATAAATTTCCAATAAAATAAATGTGTTTAATTAATTTATTATCTTATCAATTGAATTCAAGAAAATATATATTAGTTACAAAACCGCAAAATAATCAGAGTTGAACATGTGGTTTTATTGGCAGTACACAGAAATATATATATGTATATGTATATATAAAACTAAAAACATTAGAAAATATTTACTTTTAAATTCTAGAAAAAAAATGTAATAAATATTTAAATAACCAACAAGATATTTTGGGTTTGCAAAAACTCCTTCTATTCCGGATTTATAAATTGCAAGTGTTTTTTTGTAATTTATTTTTAAAATTAAATTAAAATCATTTTCGTCATATACATACATACAACATATAACATTTGTAAATCACTTTAGTTTTAATATTTTTTCATTATTTTTTTCCAACATAATTCCCAAATGATACATAAAAATTATAAAATAAACTACATGTTGTATCAAATTCTATACCCATAATTCATATAAAAATAAAATTAATTTTTCTGTCCTTCTTCCTCCTCCCTCTCTACCACTCAAACTATCGCCGTAAAAGAAACAAATTATATATTTGTTAAGTTCCGCAAATGGAAAAAACTATGAATTTTACAATGAGTTTGTTAAACAATTCCCTAATGTTTGATATATATTTTTGTTATACAGAAAAAAAATATAATTCTTGTCGCGCCTAAAAGCCAACTATGCAATATAACTCTAACCAAAACAAAATAATTATAAAAGAGAGTATAATAAAATGAGTGAGTGTTTTTTAGTGAAAAAAGTATAAAAATTACATATAAAACATAACATTTGTGTTTAACAAATGTGCCAAGAATTTAATACACTAAGGCGAATAATATAAACTATAAACTAATACAAATACATAAAATATAACATATATATGTTTGCTTATTTTTATGGTACCATGTAATCAAATATATGTATACATATTGTAATACTTGGGAAAGTATATACCGACCAGCTGTAAAAGTCACTGGTTATAATAAATATAAACTTGTGTTTTGCCTCCTGTCTGTCGTTGTTCAGCTGTATTTGGTCTTTAGTGTAGGTTTAGGTGACATTAGTATACGGTTTATAATTGTGAATTTTTTTGGAAAAAAAATTATTTTTCAAAATTTTCATTTTACTCAATCTAATTCTAATTTATGAACTTTCATTTATCTCTAGACGCTTAACAAGTATATTAACGAAGTATAAATTTGGTCTAGATTCTAATCTGTTTAATAGCCAGGATCATAGTTTAGTTAATAGTCTAGACAATTTGGTCTGTAGCATAGATAATATTGCAGTCTTTAGTATAGACGACAGCCAACTCTGTAGATAGAAAAATAACTCAATCTAGTTTATAGCCTAGATAATTATCTAATCTAGTGTCTAGACATTAACCAAGTCTATAGCTTTGAAAATAATCTATAGTTTAGGCAATAATCTATTTTACAGCCTATCTGTCGTTATGCAACTGTATTGGGTCTTTAGGTAGCTTTAATTCTCTTAAATTTCTTTAGCCTAGACAAGAATCTAGTCTATAGCATAGACAATAATTCACTCTATAGTTTGTTTAACAATCTAGGCTGTAGTCTTGATAATAATTTACATTCTTAACAATAATTTATTCTATAGTTTAGTATATTTGTCATTGTTAGTATATTTATATTTCAGACCACAATTAGCATATTTTGGAGTTTACTGGCTAAAAGCTGAAACAAAAATTTGATCTATTTTCAAGACTGATATCTATTAATATTCCTAGAAAGAATCAGGTCAATATTCTAGAATTTAGCCGACGTTTTCGAATACAATCTAATGACTTAAAACGAGTCTATATACTTGACAAAAACTTTGATTTGGATTGAAGATTGATATCTTGCCCATATTCGTTAAAAGAGCTTCAAATAATGTTTTGTTTGTAGTAAATAAATTTGGACTCTCAATTAATTTATAATATAAACTAGTTTTGGTCTGTTTTTGTAGTTCATTCTTCTATTCCACTAAGCAATCATTTTTTGGATTTACATTTTCTACTGTAAAATTCATATATAATTCTCTTTAATATCTAAACAGTTACAGTAGCTGATGTTGGCATGTGGCCCATGACGACCACGTTGACATGAGTGTTGGTCATGGTCGTAACATAACACTACTTGGCTTTAACTAACACTACCTACACTACTAACACTAACAACTTTGTATATCAAAATATGTGAAGTTTTATTAAATTGTTGTTGCTTTATCTTATTTGAAAACATACCACATATTTGGGTTATATAAAGGTTGTTGTTATTATTTAGTTTTTGTATCTTATTTGGGGAACATTTTGTGATCCTCTATGATTTTTTCCAGGATTTTTGTTACTTTCCCTAAACATTTTCTGAGTAATTTTATAGTTCTCTATAACACATACTGAAATTTGGAACCGTGTTTTTTATTTACATGAACTGCAGGAGTTATATTTAGTTTAAGTGTTTTCTTTTTTGCGATGCGATGAAACGTGAAAAAATATATAAATTTGGTTCTTTTTTTTTTTTTTTTTTGAGTTAAACTTTCAACATGTTGTTAGAGGTTGTTTGGTGTGGTTCACATATAGTTTGTCTAGGTTATGGTATGTGATACAACTACCTCCTTTTACTAACACAACTACAATTACAAAATATGTTATATACATGTATATGTATGTTTATTGTTTTTGTTGGTGTTTTCATGTTTTGAATGTTTCATGTGTTTGTAGTGTTTCTCTATTTTTTCATATTTTTCTAATTTATTTCCAGTCAGTTGTAGTATGTATGTATGTACGAGTGTGTATATGTTTATTTTTCCTTCAATATAGTGCTTTTTCTATACAGATTTTGTTGCTTCTTGTTTTGGGTTAAAAGTACTCAACATTGTTGAGTTGTTATTAAATTTTGCAATTTTTATTATAAAGTTTGTATATTTTTTATTTCTCTCATATATAAATATTTTTTTCAATATGCACTTTTTTGCTCCATGAATATGTAGTGGGTAGTAATAGTTGTTTCTTTTTTTTTTGCCCAGATATTGTTTTTTCCCCCGTATGTTGTTTATTTTTAGATTGTTACAAAATCAGGTTAAGTGGAAAAATATACTATATTGCATTTTTGTTATTGTTATTGTTGTTTTTTCTTTTTTTTGCATGTGGCAGTCAGTCGTATATTTTCAAATATTTTCATAGGATATTGTGGAGAGTTAGTTATTTAAGCTTTAAGTGGACTTAAAATAACTTTCGAACCAAAGTTAAAAATATTTGTGATTTTTTTTCGAACATTTTGAGGGAGTTTTTTTGCAGTTTTATTTTTAATTTAAAACATTTTTTTCGTAGTTTTTCAGTTCAATATTTTTGGTCGTTATATTGTTCATTAAACTATATAATAAATTTAAATTTATTTGTTAAAAAGGATTTTTATAACAATGTGTTTTTTCAATAATATTTTGTTTATAAATCTAAAATATTTGGGTCAGCGGATGTAGGAGATGTTTTTTTTTACCAAAAGTTTGCTTATTTTAAAGGGATTTAGAGTTTTCGATAAAAATTAGTAGCAAAATAAAATGCTGTTGAGAAAGAAAATAATTGCTTTAATAGCAAAAAGTGCGAAAAAATGTTTTTGGTATTTTGATTGCTTTAATTTTCATTAGTTATAAATAATTTATTAAATTTAATAAAAATTTCTAGTATCATGATTTTTTTTAAATCCTAGAAATTTTTACATCGTCTGTCTCATTTTTCTGCCATAATGATACTTCAAAACATGTGACTTTGTTGTTTAAAATGATATTAAAAAAATATCAAATTTTCAAGTGCCTACCGAGTGCTCTTTAAAAAATGACATATAATTGATATTAAAAATTGCTAGAATTAACATTAATCATACGTTAACGTATTTTGTATGTATTCTATAACAATAAAATATTGAAGGTGTGTACAGTAGGTTCGTACATATATAATATGAAGAAAAAAACGTATTTAAAGTTAAGTAATAAAATTCTGTATGGCCATTGTATACTGATGTCGGAAGTTGCCTGAAAATTTAAACCAAGAATTACATTATAAAAAACATTTTTTGTATAGTTTTTTTTTAGTTTTGGATAACAATTTTGCATAAACGTTACATTCTTGAAGATACCTAACATGTCATTGTTACTAAAAGCAGCTACCTTTAATCATAATTTTAAACGCCATTAAGTATACATTAGATTTGAAATTTTATTTTATATTATGTGGAAAATATTTTTAATACATTTGATGATTTATATTTCAATTTAAAATTTGTATTTCGATTCGTACAAATTTAAGGTTTTGAAAACAACTACTTTTAAATGCATTAAAGTGTGCCATAGTTTTGGTAATCGCTTTATTGCTTTTTCTGCAATAAATTCAATTTTGCTTGATAATTAAATTATTTACATAAACGGGAACTTTGCTTAGATGTTAATTATTGAAATATTTGAATCGCCAAATATCTTAAAATATGCTGCATATCTAAATGTAATTTCTTATGAAATATTATGTTATTTAAAACACTTAATTATAAATTATTGGCCTACAATGGAATTAAGAATTATTTAATTAATAATTTTTCCTTTATGAGAACCTTAAAGTATGCTAGGCAACGAAGACTATTTATTTGCATCTGCACTATACCTTTGGTATACACCGATTGACTTTTTAAATTTGTATTCCAATTATCATCGAATTGAGCTTTTTTATTCACATTTTGTTTGATGTATATTTTTATAAAAAATGTTATTTTATAAACCTTAAAATATGCTACATTTTATTTGACACGAAAATTTTAATTTAAATAACTTTTCCTTATTTTCATTATTAATTTAGGGTTTTTATAATTGATGCCTGATTTAAAAATTTACTAAAACACTTTAAAATATCTATCAGTTTATAAATAACTTGAAGCCATTAAACATGCATCATTAAATTTTTAAAGTTGTCAATGTCTACAAAATTTTTAGTCTGCTAAATTAAATAAAATCTAAATTTATGTATCTATCGTCTAAGTAAGAGTTTTTTAAGCTCACAAAAAATTATGAACTTTAAAAAATATTCAAAGTTCAGTTAGTTATGTCTTAAATAAACCTAAATGAAATATATAGATTTTCAATAACTAATAAAATCAAACTAAAGATTAATTTTACAAACACAAATCAAAATCAAAATCCTCTACACCTACATACACACACACTTTTATTCGAGTATATAGTAAGAGTTTATTAACCCTTTTTATATGCAAACTTCTAGGTAAATACTTACTATAGTTTAGAAAGTTTAGAAGGTGAATCCAGTATAACTCAATATAAACATAACAAAGTTTATATGTCTGGCAACGTAAAATGTTTTCTCTCTTCCCTACACATACTTTACGGGAGAGGTAGAAAAGGGAATGAAGTATAAGAGAAATAAGTGTAGAAAAAACATAATACAGACGCCAGTCAACCTAACTGAATATGATTATCTTATTTAAATACACACACAAACACATATAGATTCTCTAAAAGCTCATATGTTAAATGTGAATACGTGTATGTTTATACACAAGCAAATATTAAATTAAATTCTTTTTTGTATGTATTTAGTATAGTATATCTTATGGAGAACATATACACCCACTTAATATTGCTTTATTTTTTATATGTATTAGAAATCGACATACTTTAAAAACATCATTCAAATATATAACAAAATTTCAGGCAAAATAAAAAATGGTGTTTGAGAAGAGTTTATAAAGTGTTTTCAAGCAAAAAAATATGAAAAAAGAGCAAAGTCAATGATTGGCGTATTATATAAAAAATATGCACATATCATATGTTTTTGCCTCTATTACTTCAGAGCAAGTGATAGTAGAAAAATGTGATATTCAGTAGAATCGAATTTTAAATACTCTGCTTCAGTATTTTCTCAAAAATTATTCTTTTCATAAATGTTCTTCGAATTGGCTAATTTTCAGATAAGTTGTTTTCGGCGAACTTTGTTAACAAACAAAACAAACAATTTTTATTCCAATATTTGTGGTAATCACTATATAATAGTTGCAAAGAGCAGGGTTAATATTTCCTCGCCTCTCTGTGAAAACTTTAATACTCTTTAATAATTCTATTTGAAATTCTACGATTATTTACATTTATTAAAAATGTTTTAAATATATCAATACGAAGTTGCTTTGGATTTTGTTATATAATTTTTGTCCTACCCGATTATCTTGGTACATAATAAACGTCTTCAGAAAGCTCTAGCTTATAACGTAAATAGGTTTAAACATATTCGAATTAAACTTTTAGCAGATAGTGAGGACGTACATATTGTACGTAGCTAAATCGTATGTGAATAATAAATCGGGTTCCTTAATTGCTCCCTTTTTGAGACACCCTCTAAATTACAAACTCTCATAATATCTGATAGCAGAGTTTATAGTAAACTAAAATCAAGTGATTATAAAAGAAAAAACTAAATCAAGTAATTTTCATAAAAATCCAAAGCAAAAGAAAAAAGCTGCTGGTATTTAATAGTGACTTGTTTTTATTTTTAGGTTATGTACATTAAACACAGACAAAAGCCCTTATATATCTGTTCATATATTCTATAGACTAATATACTTTATTCAAGAGTTCATTCTGCTTTCTTCTTTCTTACTTTTCAATTCATTTTTGCTCCTTAAAACCTAAAAAGCTTAAAGGGATTCACCTGTATTTAGTTTTAATAAAGAGAACGAGAAAGAAAACAAAAAATTATTATATGAAAAAAAAAAAAACTTAAGATTTCAGATGTTGGGTGATGACGATGAAAATGATTTTGTAAAGAAAACCTAGATGAGAAGAAAAGCTCAATATATAATATCTCGTCACAAAAGACTGAATATATAGAAGAGAAATAAAAAAGACAGCAAATATTAATATTAATCTCAAAACAGTGTCTTCTAAGAAAACAGACTCGGAAAATTATCTTAAAAATTTAAGCAATCTTAATATATTCCATAGATTTCCTTTTCCCTGTTTTTCATTTTGTCTAATATTCAACTGTTCATGTTCATATCCATGTTAACTATTCATATTTTTTCCTTTGTTTTCCTATTTACCGCCTGTCTCATTTAACAAAATGTTCTAACATAAAACTATAAAAGCCTTTTGTTTAACATGCCACTTGCAATTACTTTCTAGTTCGTTTTTTTTTCTTTTTTGTTCATATTTTCTATGTGAATATTAAATAGATTGATGAATCCTTAAGGTGTCACTGAAATTCTATTTTTATTTTCTTTTAGATTTCATCTCAAAATGATGGGTAATTAACTAGGAGGGCGTTATATAATTTATTAATGTATAAAGTTATAGGATTTTTTTAGGACTAAGTAATAGAATTTTTTATAAAGATTTAATTTATTTAAGTAGAATTTATTGAAAAATTAAAATAGAAGATTTTAAAGTTGCTTAACGTAAATATTTGGTAAAACAACATGTTGCCAAACAAAAATGTATATCCAACAATTGGTGTAAAATCAATTTCAAAAGTTAAGAAATTTTAGGACAACATATCATTCAACATAAATTTCAATTAAAGCAACATGTTGCCAGAATAATTTGTTAGAAATTGTTTACAATTACAATTTTTCAATATGTGATGAGTTCAAAATTTAGTTGATAACCAAAGATAATCAATATTATAAGTTTTAAGTTTTCCTTAAAATTTTTATACATTTTAAACTTGTTATCTAAAATTTATTTCAACATGTTGCTAAACATTATTTTGTGTGAAATTGAAAATTTTCTTCCCTTGTTTCGTTAATAATAAGCTTAGTAAAATTTCAAACTTTTAATTTAAAATCAATTTAGTTTTAAAACATAGTAAAATCAATGTCGAATACAGTTAAATTTAGAATCTTTCACTTAAAATTTAACGTTTTAAATCTTTTGGTGAAATAATATTGTTCATATTAGAATCTTTCGGTACTAATTCATAGAATGTTAATTAAACATTTATGCCGTTATGATTATGCTACAAATGTTTATTCAACATTGCTTCACAGTAAATAAACTTTTTCTTCCTTGAAAGGAATTTTAAATCTTGGTATTAAGAAATCAAATGTTGCCTGGAACATGTTGATTCAATAAAGAAAATATAATATTCTAAACAGAACATTGAAGCCAATAGTGAGAATTCAAAATTAATTTTTTGATGGCAATTTTATGTAACTATTCTTCATGAATTCAATGAAACAATTTGAAATATGGACACCAACATATTGTTTTACAATATTTTGCCAAAACATTTTGTAAAACAATAATATTTTTAAATTCCATAAAATTTTATTTAAAACAAAGTTTTCTTAATCAAACTTTTACCGAATAATAATTTGCGAATTCATATAATTAATTGAAATTGTTGCCAGTAACATGTTTATGTGAAAAGTTTCTGAATATTTGAATGTAATAGTTTTCTATTTCTTTAATTTTGTGTAAAATTTTTGTCTGAAACTATAATTCTTAAACGCAAATAATTTATTTAATAAGTTTCTAACAACATGTTTGTATAAAAAGTTTCTAAACATTTCAAGAAGATAGTTTTCTGAAATTTTAAATTTAGCTTTAATATTTTTAAAGTTGTTTCATTTAACTTTACTGACAATACCTTTCCTTTATGTATATTAAAATATATGTATATTTTTTTATCAAGAAAAAGAAAATCTTTAGAAAAGGACTTAAACATATTAAAATCGTATTATTTTGTTACTTTGAACAAAATAGCGTTTAAATTTTACCAATTGAACAAAGCTAACAACTAGCTAGATTAAATATGTTGCTTTTCAGTAACCAACCAACATTTTTATCCTTTTTTCAACATTTTAGCAACAACATTTAATGTTCAAAATATAGTAAAAAAATAGTAGTAAATTGTCGTAGTAGTGGGTTTCGATGAAATAAAGCTTAGTCATAAAATATTGAACTAAAAGCCACAAGGCATATATATATATATAAATGTACTCAAAACAGACAGTTTATATATACGTTTTATATAGAGGAGTATGAAAAAAAGACGCCATGATAGAATTTGATGACGAGAAATACGTTGATAAAATTTTAGGTGCATTGGGGAAATAAAGAATGGTTATAGGGAAAAATGACAACAACTAACAACCAACAATATTTAGCTAAGAGAGTTGAAATTTTCTACTACTAAAAAGACATAAAATCGCATTTTGCTGTTCAATTTTGTTTTTGTTTTCTGTTTTTTTTTTTTGAGTTTTGGTTCAAATCGTTGTTTTCTGCAACGTTGTGTTTGGTTTGGTTGGTATCATCAGAAATGCATCATTTATCATAACAACAACTACAAAAAAATGTTTATAGCACACAAGTACATTGACACACACATATACATATAGATTACTAAAAAGGAGTGATATTTAAAAAAATCTAACCGTGTATGTGGCAATGTAAAATTTCCCTTAAAAACAAATTCTTCACTTTGCATCAACAGAGTTTTTCTGCACACTGTTTTCATAACGGTTATAAGTAACAGTGTGTAGGTGTTAGTGTGGTTGAATATTTTGTCGAGGTAATAGTTTTTGTAATGACACATAGTCTCCTACATTTTATTAACATGCAGGCAAGTTTATTTATAGGTTATGATAAGATAAATGATACAGTGAGTAGTAAGAGCAAAACAATACTTTTCTTAGAATAAATTTATAGTTGTAAAATTTTACTTTTTTACCTATTTTTTAACTTTACATTCAATCAAATTATCCCTTTTAGGGTGTTAATAATTCGTCTTTGTCATATCTAATATTCTCTCTAGTTTTGGTACCGTTCTCCTTGTTCTTCCTTTATATTTCCGCCATTTTGTTTGTAGTTTATCATTTTGTAGGTTGTCGTGTTAGTGCCAGTAAATATAGCATTTATCCATACATTAGCTATAGGAAAAACTATTGTGACTATCATAAAATGTCATTTTTAAGAAGTACTTTTCTATATACATTTTTCTTATTTATTGGTTAAATAAATACACAAAGACTCTGATAAAGATTATTCAAATGGTTTTGCCATATTCGTTTTGTAGGATTTTAATGTATTTATGAAAAGAATAGCATACTTTCAGTACAATCAAATGTATATAAAAATATGTTTAAAATAAACTAATGTTTTTGTAGCTTATTAATAAAAAATGGGATAAATATTGAATTTATTTTCATAAAATCAATTTAAAAATTACAGCTATTTAAAAAAAGTACATATTTTTTAAAGTCATTTAAACTTTTCTTGTATACATTTTCCTCAATGCCACTTGAAGATATTGCTCTTATTTGTATGTCCACTTATGTTGATAACATGTTGTTGCTTATAAATTGTCTCAAAAGTTTTAAAAGTACATGAATTGTTGTTTTATAACAAGTAAAATTATAAAATAAAATATTCAAAGAAACTATCAGATATTTAAATTAATTCTGAATGCGTCTAAAATTAATAAAATGTAATTGAAACATGTTGCAGCAACATGTATTATTAAAGTATAGTTAAATGATTTGGTCTTTGAAACATCATGCAGTGTCAATAATTAGTATATGTATGCATGTATGTATGTATGTATGTATGTATGTATGTATGTATGTATGTATGTATGTATGTATGTATGTATGTATGTATGTATGTATGTATGTATGTTGCAGCGTCAATTGTTAATTTTTTAATTTAATTTTTTTTTAAATTTTCTAAGTACACTTCTTCTAATACTGAAAAATAAATTTAAGTATAAATCGCTTTATATTTATACTTAAATTTGGTAAACATCACAGATTGTTTAAGCAAAATTTGGAAATCTTTCTATTTTAATATATGTTGCGTCAAAATTTATTTTTAGCCTGAAATATTTTTAGGTATTCTAAACACTTAAATGAAAATTTAATTATAAATCGTTTTTTATCGCAATTTGATTAACATTCACAATAGTTTAGGCAACAAATAAAGAGGTATCATTCTAATTTGATACATGTTGCGACATGTTTTTGACCTAAAATACTTTTTTATTTCATTAAATACATTTTTCTATACACAATTTTAATTGTTTTTTTACAAGATCAAAATTAATTTGAAAATGAAGAACTATCAAAATGTATGCTATGAGAATCAATAACAACTACCTAAAAGTGTGCTTTATTTTAATAAGATTAATTTTTAATAAATTTTTTAATGAAAAGCAATATTAAATCTCCTAAATGTATGTTTTATTAGTAATTTAAAAAAAATAATTTGCTAAACTAATGTAATGGAAATTGATATTACATTCAGGTATCTTGTATGCTTTATTTTTAATATGATAAATTTACTTAACTATGCAATAAAAAATAATACTAGATCACCAAAAAATATTTACGTTAACCCGTACAATAAAAAGCGAAGTTAAATAATCTAAAAACATGCTTGTTTAAATAATTCAAATTTTATTATTCCTTGATACAAGATGCAGAAACATTTTTTAGCCTGAGTTTTTTTTTTTTGGACTATCAGATGAGTCATTAAAATTCTTTGTATGTATTTAATTTTAATTTCTAATAAATATTGACAGTTTTCAATTATTTTACATTTTCCAGCAAAATGAAATATTTATTTTTAATAAGATTTTGTGTTGAGAGTTTTTCTAATAAAACTTGTAATTGGATTCTAATTTTTTTAATAAATCAACAATTCAGCAACATGTTGCTTTAGAATAATAAAATGAAGAATTTTTCAAAGGAAAAAGTTTTTTTTTAACATATAGAGATTTTCTTTAAACTTTAAGACTTTAATTCTAATTTTGTTCTCAGTCTTTTAATAAAACCCCCTTCAACAGTAATTTCTACCTCTAAACAAAATACTTAGGGCAACTACTTGAAAACCAGCTTGTCATGGAAACGCATACAATTTTTCTTAATATATTTCTGCTACATATATTTTTTTTTCGTAATTTTCCATTTTTCTTAGTATTCTTATTGTTGTTGCTACTTGCAACATATATCATATTTTTAACCGCCATACATTATCTTTTGCAGACTGTTATAAGAATAGGATATATATAACACATATACAGACACAGCGAACAGGCAGACTTCATTAATTTTATAATAAATTGTAAAATTCACATATACGCACGCAATCACATACACAGCGTATACAAATACATACAAATTGTGTAATAAAATATGAAATGTTACACAAGTCTAGTAGACAGTTTTTTTGTTTCTTTATTTCTCTTTTTTATTTAAAAAGAAAAAGTTGTAGATTTCAAATTTAATTTTAAATGCTTGAATAATTTTAAAAAGTTGTTATTTAGTTTTATTAAAAGATACGTTTTTATAATTTTTTAATCCCTTAAGTTAAATACAAATTTAATACCAACAGAAATATTTATATATATTTTTAAATTAAATCCCTTTAGTGTTAAATTTAATAAAAAAATATATTTCTTTAATTTAAAATTTATCATTTTGTTGCCTAAAGGCTTTTGATTTTATATATTTCCTTCATTTCTCTATTTCTCTTCAAATTGTTGCTTAAGTGCTGACATTTACACCTTAGAAATATTATATGAAATTTATTTTTTTCCCATTACTTTACCTTACGTTTTGTTATTTCCGTCCTTTTAGCTATTTGTATGCATATGTCTATAGGAAATTACAATTTATATTCATCCGTTGCTTTCGAAAATAATAATATTTTTACTGTTCATTTTATTTGTATTTATATGTTCGTGTGTTAGTTTGAGTGTTTGTAATGTCGTTTAGCCTTAAAGTATGCTAACGTTTGTTGAGCCTTAAGCTTAGGGATTTTAAGCACAACTAAAAATTTATTGAAATTGTTGACAAAAATATATATAATAAATTTATTGATATTTGAGTTGCAAATAGGAATTTGAAAGAGTACGACGGTACGCGAGATATATATTTAAGGAGATTAATAGTAATATATTGAAAGGTGTGTTAGATAAATTTTGAAATTATATGAAATTGTTGGATATTATTTTTAATCTTTTACGAAGATAAAATTTTTTAGCGAAAAAGTAGTTTTAAAAAGTATTTTTGATGATATTTTATATACTTTTTTTAGATGCTCATAAAAGTATGCAATAGCTTTAAAATTTATTTGAAAGAGAATATAAATAATTCACAAATAAAAAATTACCTTAAAGTATGCTATTTTTCCTCTGATAAATTAAACTAGAACTCTTCATTGAAAGGGTATATTTAAATACCTAAAAGTATGTTTTGTTTTTAACTCGATTGGTGATCAAAAGTATAATAATATTAAGAAAGTTTCGCGGATTTATTAGCATAATATAAGGGGCCAACCAATCCTAAATATTAAGTTATATTGATTATATTGATTAAGAAACCAAAGAAAGAAATAATGAATTAAGTAGCATTTTTAAAGTACTTAAATAAGTTTGTTTCGTAGAGTAATAAAAATCTCGAAACGACTAGTTCAAGATTCAGTTGTTTAGTTCACTCCAATAACTCTTTGACTGATTTTATTTATTTAATTATTAATATACACATATCATTATAATAAGCTCAAATATACTTCAAATAATTTTTTTAACATTTTGTGCAATTAATGTACACTCAAACAATGTTTTTCTCCTTTCAGCTGTATGCAGTCTAGATTGTGGTCCAAATGGCGTTTGTGAATCTGGCAAATGTCGCTGCAATCCCGGCTGGACTGGTAATCTTTGTGATCAATTGCCCTGTGATGCCCGTTGTTCTGAACATGGTCAATGTAAAAATGGAACATGTGTTTGTTCTCAAGGGTGGAATGGCAGACATTGTACATTGCGTAAGTAAATTTGAAAATTTTGGATTTCAAAAAAAATCTTAAAATTTCCTAAAAGTATACTTTAGTTTTAAACAATTTTATTTTCACATTAAACTTTTTTCAAACTTAAACTAGAAAGTTTGTTGTTAAAACAGGAAAATCAATAGTTTGATTTTTTGTTTATTAACTCAATATTGAGATACAAATTTTTTTGACGATTTTTTGTTGCATTTTTTTGTTGTTTTAATTTAAATATAAACAAAATCAAATTTAAACTTTTCAGACAACTGGTAATAAGAATAATGAAATTGATAGAGTACATACAAAATAAAGAAGGTTATAATAAATATAGAATTTTAATATGTTTTATGTGAAATAAAAGATTGGTGACATGCCAACCACTTGTACCAAAGGAGGGATTGTTGAATTTTAAACTTTTTTTACAAAAAATCAGTTAAAAAAATTATACTTTTTTGAAACTATTTGCTTTACTTTAGTGAAATGATTTATAATGTATTTTAAAATTTTCTTAGAATTATCTTTTACTAAGCAATTTTCTCTTTAAGCTTTATCGGGTCTTAAAGTATACTTCTTTTTTAAATTATTTTCTATTTTCTCTTTGTTCAAAGAAAAAATAAATTAAATTCTTATTTCAACACCCTTAATAGTAGTAATATGGCTTCAAACATATATTTTTTTATTTTCTTTCTAACATTCTAGACATTTCAAACTTGTTAATATATATTTTTTTTATTTCTTAACTTGTCATGTTCATATCACATCACAAATATATGTAAATTGTTTTCTAGTCTTCATGTCTTCCCTTCTGCTCTCCTTTTGCTCCTTAAAAACCATCATACCACTTACTGGCTTAATATGTTGTAGATTTTTTCTAAATAGAAAAAAAGAACAGAATTTTCTTGAATACATATTTGCAAATAATGTGACATGTTAAGACATGCACAAATATTAAAAAAGTAGTTGTAGAGAAAAATAAGAGAACCTTAACAACAGAATGTAAAAAATAATAAAAAACAATTTGGTTATATAAGATATATAACTTTCATAGACATACTAGACATTAGTTAAACTTCAATGTCATCTCTCTGTTTTTATTTCCATAAAACTAAATACATGCAAAAAGAGACAGCTAACGCATAAGTGTGTGTATACAACATATGCATGTATGTAGGTATACCTACCAACACAAAATAGACAGGAAGTTAAACACTTGTTTACTTTTTATAAATTTCATGTACACAAAATACAAAAGTCATCTTCATCATCATTAAAATAAAGCAAAGAGTAAAAGGAGCAAAAGCATCATATTCATTATAATCATGATTATTATTATTATTTCAGGAAAAACATTTATTTTTGTGTTATTTTTGTAAATGGTAAATTACTGTTTATATTTAAACTACCAAGTGTCCCCTTTAAACCACTATGTTGTTAAGGTATAAAAAATGTGTTGTACTTTTTAAAACCTTTAATTTATCATTTCGTTTGTAACATCCATAATAATATTTCAAATTCCGGTTCAATAGTTTTGCTTTGTTCGTCTCAATAACAAATTTAAAACTTCCAAAAAGATCCAAAAAAATCCATTAGATAAATCGCTTAGTGTAAGAATCTAATGGATCACGGCAAATTACCCTTTGTTCTTCCGTAAGCATAATAATTCAAATTCATTAAATTCTTCCATATTGTTCGATATTTTCTCAAGCACTACAAAATGTTTTCATCAATAAAAAATTATTCAGTGAATTGTTTAATAGAAAGTTTGAAAAACAATTTCGAATCAAAAAAATGGAGGTTTTTTAGATTGGTCTATACATTTTTTACTATTAGACCGATTTTGCTGGTTTAAAATAGCAAACTGTTTAGGACGATAACAAATTATTTGTTTTGTTATTGTAACCGTTAGAATGTTTCTAAATCTAACTCAGAATAATAAAATGAGATTGACATATTTACTTCATAGGAATTTCGATGATGACGAACAAAGTGGAGGGTATAAAAGAATATGATCAAAAATCTGTTAAACTAGATTAGTAAAAACATGAATGTGTGTTCTCGAAATTTATCATATTCTGATTGTTAATCTGCATGATTCACTTCCATGACAATAATTTCAATTCAATGAAAGTTATTAAATTTATCCCTTTATATAGTGATAAGTGGTTCGACATCTGAAGCTCAAAACATTAAGAAAAATTATGTATTTCTTATGACTTCTCAATGAACATTTTATTTTATCCTGAAACTGGATCAAGATCAAAAACCTGTTTGCTAGTCCTGAATATAATCAATTCCAAAGCTTATCCTAATTAGAATTGATAAAAGGCGTAGGGATTTAAATTATTAATTTTTCAACTATTCAGTTAACCTCCATTTTGTGATAATGTATTACATCTGAAGATAGGGTGACGGTTATTACATGGATATATATTTTCGATCGTTCTGGTGACTAGTTCAGAACAGGCATCAAACATGTTTTCTTTTGCTTTAACTTTAAATACCTGTAAATTATTTCCAGCTTAAATGGAGGATATATAAAAGTCGTTTGTATCTCCATATTATATTCCCACTTAACTTTTATTTATTTTTTATTTCAAAAAGAAAAAAAACAGGAAAATAAAAAAATGTAGAAATTAGTTACAGAGACAAAATGTTTTACAAATAAATATCTAAAAAGTATACAAACATTACAAAACAAATAGATAAAAATAATTTTAACTTCCAACTCGTGTATAGTATATGTCTATGTAGGTACAAATTATAAAGCATACTATTTGGCGCTTTAGTAGCATTTTAATGTCATTGTGACATGTGTCATGTACAAACTTTTATATAAGTGTATGAGATGATCATTTTCTATATATTGAGACATGTGTTTGTGTTTATTTATTTGTTTGCAGTAAAAAGGCAATTTAAAATAAGCATTTGTATCTTTTTGTAACTTTCTTTCCTACTCTCTCTCGTTCTTTTCACATTCTAAGACAAGATGTTGATGACTTTTGGGGGCTTTATATTGTTAACATTTTTGTTGCTGCCTAATAAGGTCTACTTTGAAAAGAAAATGGCAACAGAGAAAACTTTCATCGTTATTTTATGTTCAAAAAACAAGTACTTTACTTTTATACATATTATTTCCATAATATGAGACAATTTTTACAATAATATGCCTTTTTTCTTCGATGTCTTCTTCGTATGCTGCTATTACTTTTGCCTTGACACAGCCTTAACTTATGCTATACATATTTGTAGTTAAAAGAATTTATATTGATAATATTTTCTAAGGAAGTCTTAAATTGTTTGTCGCTTTTATTTTTATAGTCGTGTTTAATTCTCTAACAAATTTCTTATTTTCATTTTTGCGTTTTTAGTTTTCTATATCTAAAAATTTGTGTTTAGTATCCTTAAAAAGGCAGAAAAAAAAGAAAATAAATAAAAACGAAACATTATCTAAAGGAAATATTACTACCAACATGTTGTTACTTTATTGTTGTCTTCAACATATTTTAGATACAAAAAAGTCGTTAAGTTGTTTCCAAATTGCCTTAGTTTTTCTTCCCTAAAAATGAGACTCAAAAAAAGTTCTCAAAAATAGCGGAAGTTTTATTGGTTTTGCACACGTCAACATTATTGAAAATATTTATTTATATAAATTTTATTTTTTCTTTTTTTGTTAAAAACTTTTAACAATTTTTGTTTTTTTTCTGTTGTATAGAATATTTTATGTAACAAAATTTTTTAAGTTTGTTTTACAGTGCATATGCTAAAAATATTGTGATTTATTACATATTTCCTGCTTAAAAAACATTTTTGTTTTTTATTTTATTATTTCATCTCATGTATAGAATTTATTTTCAAT
The DNA here is from genome assembly GCA_004302925.2 of Cochliomyia hominivorax. NCBI lineage: Eukaryota > Metazoa > Arthropoda > Insecta > Diptera > Calliphoridae > Cochliomyia > Cochliomyia hominivorax. Next base: position 50,483,781 of record PYHX02000495.1, on the reverse strand, counting down.
GTATCTTCAAAATATTGTGAAATAAATTTAACAATAAAAAGTTTTTTTTTTTTTTTTTTGCTGCAAAATATTTTTCTACCAACATGTTTCATCAATTTTGTGCTAATCGATATGTCTTGTTTGTTTTGTTGTAGTATTCATTTTTTATTCCCTCAAAAATCCACAATATTTTGAAAGTTTAATAAAAATATTTGAAATGTAGTAAAAAAGCTTTAGTAAGCTTTTAGGTGAAAGATAATCAGTTAAATTTAAATTCAGTTAAAATTAAACGTTGTTAAGTTTTGAGTGGAATTATATAGTACATATTAGAATCTTCCGATATCTTTTTTTTTGCAATTTAACAACAATCATTTTTTCAAATTACTTTTAAGTAGTAAAATATCAAGGAAGTAAAATCTGCATTTGCCTGTGAAGCAAAAAACTACATAAATGTAAAATTAACCTTCATAGAAAATAATTGTTAATTCAAGATTAATTCAAAAACTTTTATTAAAAGAAAAAATTGACTTTGCCTTAAATCAACTATGTTTAACATTGATTTATTTTTCTGTGTGTTGCCATAGTAAGAAATAAAATTAAATATAAAGCAAGACGTAGATTACCAGTTATGCATATAAAACTATTATGGTTTCATTTTCCGAACAGCTTTAAAGTTTCTTATAACGAGTTTTTCGTAAAGCTCAAATAGTGAAAAATTTACTATTTTTTGAAAGGTTTTAAATAATACCAAAATTTATGTAAATAGTCGAACAAAAAGTTTCTAAATAATTCGAAGCTTTCGCACAATATAAAAATTCACGGTGTTTTATATTTAATATATTTGTAAAAATTATTTTTGAAAGCTTTTGAGGTTTTTAATTAAACTTTATCGAACAGTAATAAAAAAAGTTCTAAAAAAATAATTTTCTGAGCTTTTTTCTCAAAATATATGAAGTAAAAGTTTTAAGCTTCGTGAAAAAATAATTCTCATTTGGCAAATTTTAAAATAATGTTAAGATAGTGTATTTCAAAAGTTTCTAAAATAAATATAATTTTTAAGAGCTTTTATTGAATATTGTTCTTTAATTTTACTTTAAATTTAGTTTTATCAAATATATGGAAATTATCTCAAAAATAAAAAGGAATTTATTTTTAGAAAAGTTTTTCGGTGCAAGTAGGATTTTATTTTTTTAAACGTTCGTTCTTAGAAAGCTTTCTTTGAAGCAAATTTTCAAAAAACTAAACTTTTCATTTTCTCTCAAATTTATTGGATATTTTAATGTGCTTTTCTTTCCTAATTAAAGCGTTGTTTTATAAAAGGATTTCATCTAAAAATTTCATTAATTCTTATTCCTTAAAAAGTTTCAAAGGTTTAAATTAGATATTAATATTTTGAGTCTTAAAACGTATTTTCGTTTTATTCAAAAATTTAAAAATTTCATATTCCTAAATATTAAAACACTTTTGCAATTAGATTCTTTTTGTGTTGAAAAAAGCAACGTTTTTCTCCGGATTTTCCAAAGTTTTTTTTTGTTTTTTTTTAGTTTAAAGAACTTATCGGATATTAAGCTTTGTTTATTAGAAAGCTTTCAATGAAAGTGCTTTTATAAAAATTCACCAAAATTTAATCTTTAAATAGTCCTTATGGTATAAATCACTTTTAGGTTTTTAAAGTTCTCGGTTTAAAAAAAAAAAAAATTATTTTATTTTTCAAAAAATATAAAAGCTTTTCTTAAAATTAATTTGAATTTTGATAAGAATCAAAATGTATTCCCCGAATTTATAAAAGCTTTTAACAATTTTTTGTTTGTTAATATTCTTAGAAAAGTTTAAGGTGAAAGTGGGCTTTAAGCTTTTTTATAAAGCACAGTAAATTGCCGCATGTTTACATGAGAGCCTATAATTTTAGAGCACATGAAAAAAATTAAAAACTTGTGTAGGTTAAAAAGCTTTTTCGGATATATCATATCATAAAAATGAAAAAGCTTTTATTTTATTTAATGAAGATTCTGTTATAATTGCAATAATTACGTGATAGAAATAAATTAAAGATTGGGAAGCTCTTTGTATATTGCATAATTATCTATGAACATTTTTTATAATTAATTAGAAATAACATATACAGATGATATACAGTAAATAAAATTCAAATTAAACAAACTTTTTTAAAACAGCATAAACCCCAATATTCGATTGCTAATTAAAGCTTAACTGCATCACTGCTTATTCTTCTATTAAATGGACTGCTCTAATTGATTACAAGAGTTCAGGAAAAAAGTTTTCTTTTTTTAAGATTTTCAATTAAATCACTATTAAATTAAAATATAATAAAAACAAAAAATTATAATAAATTGTTAATTGTTTTTTGTAACGTCAAAACTATTGTGTGAGAATTTTGCACAAATGTTAAAAATGTGAAGAAAAACAAATTTATTATTTTTTATGTGAAATTTTTTACACAAACTCTTTAATTATTTATGCTGAAATATATGTATCCTTTTTTATTATATTTTTATTTTATTTTACATATATATTACTGGTTAAAGCCTTATTCACCTTTAAATCATTGAACCTTGATTTTCATTAATTATGAATGTATTTTATATAAAATGTTTTTTTTTACAACCTTTCATTTTTATACATATATAATTTGTTTTATTTATATATATTTGTAGCTGGTTGTGAAAATGGTTGCTCACGTCATGGTCAATGCACTTTGGAAAATGGCGAATATCGTTGTGATTGTATTGAAGGTTGGGCTGGTACAGATTGTTCAATTGCATTGGAAATGAATTGCAAGGATAATATTGATAATGATGGTGGTAAGTTAAAAATTGTATAAATTTATTTCTTTTCATATGTATAAAAAGTCCTGGAAAATTTAAATAGAAAATAAATTATTTAAATAAAACAATTTTAAAAATATTAATAATTTCAAACCTTAAATATTATAAAACAAGTTTAACAAGTAAGAATGCTATATTCGCCGAATCTTCAGTATCCTCCACCACAAAATCCGTGTGATATAAAGTCGTTATCTGTCCTTCATACACACTTACACATTCATTCCGGAACGTATACGTTATATAAACGTTTTTCTTCACAGGAACACAAAATATTTTTAGCTATAACTTTTTTTCTATTAAACCGATTTGTTCATTTCATTATGGTATCATCATGGGAAAATTTATCTTCTAATTTATCGACTTTCAAACTCACTTATTGTGTATGTGAGCGAGTCAACACAGACAGATGACAGACGGACGGACGGACGGACAGATAGACGAGTATAGCTAAATCGATTCATATTTTGATTTGATAAAATAATATATATTATACGGTCTGAGATGGTTCTTTTTTAACATTTCACACGGAATGACAAAGTTAATATACCTTCTTCACCACTTGTGTTGGTGGAGAGTTTAAAAAAGTAATCGGTTTTAAAATATTAGACTTATTTTTTTTCTCAAACATCAACATAATTAAACACAATTTTTTGTTGTTGTCTCTAATAAACTTGTTATTGTTTTATGTATATAATAAATATAATGAAAAAGTTTTGACATGTATTGTCTGTGCATAGGTATGTGTATCAAACACAGACTCTTTATATTTTTTCCATGTCTGCGTGTATTGAATAAAGAACAAAATTTCAATTATTAATCATGTTTATAAGCTTTTGGGAATACATAATATAACATTTTATATATAACAAATTTTTTTCTTCTCATATTGATATTTTTCTATATAAAATTTTATTTAGTTAGTATTTGTTAGTTTTCTTTTCAAAAATTTATATTTTCTATATGTGTATGTGTGAAACATCACCAAACTTTTCAATCAAAAATTTTTGATTTTTTTCTCCTTTTACTTGTCTATAAATTTTGTACATTTTTCTTACTCCTGTAACAACTTTATTAATAAAAGGAAAGAAGAAAATATATAAATCAATTTTCTTATTTATTGAATAAACCAATAACAGGGAGAGGGGAGGGAGACAGAAACAGTTTTTTTTTCAAAAATCCCCTGATAATACTTTAAGGTTTAAAAAATCAATTTAGCTTAAGAAAATTATAGAAATTTTACTTAAGCTTTTATGGTTTGATGTTAAATTTTTAATATGATTTTTCTTCTTCATCAAATATTTAGTCATTAAATAAACATTTCGTCAATAAAATTTGTTAATGTTTATTTAAAATTACCTTATCAAAATTTTAAATTACCTTTTTTAAAAAACAACACATATTGGCACTTTGGTAATATAAAAATTGACAGTGGTTAAAAAGCTTTTTAACCACAGCCAAATAAGATAAAAAGCTTATGAATGTTCCTTAATGAAATTGGAATAAAAAAAGGCTTTTTTTTAAATTGATAAATCGTTACTTTTAAGTTTCTTATTCTAGCTTGCCTTTAGTGCAATCTAATATCTTATAATTTCTCTATAATTACGGAGCTTTTTCTAAAATCAATTAAAAAAAAGTTCAGGTTTAACGTATTTGAGCTTTTAAAATTTTTAACTTTAAAAAGCAATAAAATAAATAAGAGATTAAAAAGTCATAACTATAAAGCTTTTTATACTTAACGAGCTTTCAATCTTCAATTTACTTATATTTCAATAAATCAAAAAAAGAATTCAAATTTGAGCTTTTAAAAATTTCTAGATTCAAAACTTAAAAACTATTGTAGGATAACGGTTCGTTGACATAATAATTGATATTATAACTTTTTGAAATATAATCAATTTTGAAAACTTTCAATAATAAGAAACTACTTTTAGAAATTTAAGCAAAATGATCTTTATAAAGCTTTTTTGACTTGTTAAAATATAAATGGAATTTAATCTTAAAAGATTAAAATTCAGTGATTCTCTTGTAAAGAAAAATTTACAGATGAAATTTATTTTCACAAAAAAGATTGCTTTTATCAATATTTTGAAACTTAAAAGCTTTTTGTGTTTTCAAAAATACTATTTATGTTCTTATTCAATTATATTGAATATTATATAATAACTTAATTGGAATCTTATAATATATTTGTTTATCCCACTAAAATATAAGAAAGCTTTTTAAATTGTTCTATATCTTCTGAAAATCTTTTATGAAAAATAGAAATTTTTAAAATAAAAAAATGCAGCACAAAGAGCTTTTTCTAAACTAAAATCCTTTAAAAATTCTTTTAAAATCATTTTTAAAAGAAAAGAGCTTTGGGAAATAATAAGAGAGATTCAAGTTATTTTTTTGTTTATAGTAAATTTAAAAAAGCGTTAAAAAGCTTACTTCTTTCAATTTTCATTATGGATTTATACTTCCTTTTTATTTATTTGGTACATAAATCTTTAATCTTTATTTTATAAGTTTTTTTGTAAATGAAATGTCCGACTTCCTAAATAAAAAATCTATAAGAGGAACTTATAACTTATTTATAAATAGTTAAAAGCTTTTTGTAAATGATTAGGATGGTGTTCATTCAATTATTCTTAACTTAAAATTTGATTCTCTCTAAGCTTTAATTGAATTGAATTGTTAATTATTATTTGCTTTTAAAAATGCTCAAATATTAGATACTTCAAAAAGCTTTAAGGGTTCAATAATCTTTGCGCTTTAAAATTGGTATTACAATTAATTTTTGTATTTAGTAAAAAGCTTTTTGAAATTATTTCTATTTTGAAGTTGTTTTTAATTACTGTTTTTAATTAAAATAATATTTACTAAATATTTTTCTAAAAGATAACGCTTATATTTTTTATCTAGTATATATATAACCATATATTTGGGACGAAATATTTTTTTGATATCCATGAAAATATTTTAGGAAAATTATAAAAATCTTAAAGCGTTTAACTTTTTTTAAATAAAGATATTTAATATATATAGAAAGTAAAGTCCATTGAAAGATTTCAGTTTTTCCTTTCAAATAATCTTGCTATAAGTCGTTAATAATTTTTTTCTGAATTTAAAACTTTACTGATAATCTTAAAGAGCTTTATTGCAATTCAAGAATCGAATTTTTCTCGAAATTTTCTCTTCTAATTCTTTTTAAACTGCCTTACCATTCATTACACTGTCTTCGAATATCGCCGCATTCGAAAAGGTATTGTAAATATTTAAACTCCTGCCAATTTAACGCTTCCTTTACAAGTTTAAGTCAATGATTCACATATACATACTTACTTTCCACATACATATACATATAAATTGCTTACATTTCCTTCCAAATTTCTTTTTTTTTTTCTCTTATCAAAATAACTGAAAAATAACAAATTGTTTAAGGTGTTAAAAGCTTTTCAATTTTACAATTGTTACTTAGGTTTTACTTAGAATTCAAATGAAGAAAGGAGAATAAGGGGGGAACAATTGTACGAGTTAAGAAAATCAAAAGATATTTAAAACATTTTAAAAATAAGCTGATTGTTATTGTCATATAAAAAAAGCTTGATGATTTTTTGTTGCATAAAATATATCCTTAAATGCTTTTAAACAATAACAACTCTTTTAGATTATTTACCTTTAACATTCACCTTTGTGTAATATTTCCTTTTTCTTCTTCATCTCCTTTTTTGTAGAGTACATACTTATTTTTACTTATATTTTTTTCTCTACCTTTTTATTTGTTGATATTGTTTTTTGTTTTTAGAAAATAAGTATATTTTTTCTTATTTAAAGAAAAACATAAACAAAATGTCAATGTTAGTACATGAAAAAGTATGTGTGTTTATGTGTGAGAGAGCTTTTTTCTTTTTTTTTAAGTGGTTTTGTAAACACATGTCTTTTCTGCCACTTGATCTGAAGTAGTTTGCATGCTACTTCAAAAAAGTTAAACATACATAAATTTGATATGAAACAGGAAACCAGATTCTATTTCCTATTTCTACCACGGGAAGTTCCTTTTTGATTTTAATTTAATATATAATGTTTAAATGTGTTTAAAGTACAAAATATCCTATAAATTTTGATTAAATTTAGACCGATTGCTAGTTGTTTCAACTCCTACAAGTGTATTTAAAATTCGGTTTAGTCGATTATAAAATTTCCTTCTGTTTTATTTTACTCTTATTTTTTCTTATTTATTTCATATCTGGAGAATGTATAAATACAACAATTTTAAATTGTATAGGTAGCTCCTTCTCGCACACACACACACTTAAATGTTATGATAGATATATATGTTTGGTTTTATTGAACAAATACACAAAGGGTTAATATTTAAAACATGTCTTACTGTAATACGTGCTCTTGCATTTTTTATAACTGAAAATGTCATACAATATAAAACACAAAGTATGTAGGTATGTGTATACGCCAAGGTGTGATGTGCGTATATAGTATAAGAGTGTATTGTAATGTTATTGTAATACATCATTTCTTGATAAACAAGCTGCTGTGTTCCTGATGCCACAAGTTCATATACATTCAACTACAAAACGCACATATTTTAATATGAATAAAATGAAAAAAAAAAAAACAGTAGAACTTCCTCGAAATTAAACCAGAATTTTTTGAACATGATTTTAAAAACATATTCATCATATTTGCTTTTCACTCCTCTCTTCTCTTTCCATCAGTTTGTTGTTACTTAACGCACCTTTACATCAAAATTTTTGCAAAATACATTTTTGTACATCAAAAAAAAAAAAAAAAAAATCTGTTGTAGATGAACTGAACTTCAACAATCGTGTACTTAAAACTCATAGTTACACCATCGTATGAGTTGATTGTAAGTGTTTTTGGGGATTTAAAAATTGACATGTGAAATAAAGTGAAATGAAGAACAAAGAAAAAAAGGAAACAAACCGAAAAAAGGTTACGTGATTGCATAAATAACACCATCAAAAATAACAACACATATATTTTGGAGGGGGATCACAGAAGGAACATGAACATAAGTTACCCATAAATACAAACAAATTTCAGCCACAATCTTTTACAAAAATTTTTATGTTGCCAACATATTTAAGGGGTTAAAATATGTGTGTAATAGATGTTTTTATATTTGGAAGGCTTAATGTTAAAATTAAAAGATTATGAAAATGATAGGAGGTTAAGTTTTTAATATATATTAAAAAACGAAAGTTTTATTAAAAAGTTCTTTTTATTTATTTTTTAATATTTAAATAAAAAAGCGATTTAATAAGTGATGGGAATTTGTAAAAGTGTTAAATGTGGGATTTAAATATAAATTATGATTAATTTTGTTGAAAAGATTATAGATATTTCTTTAAAAGCTTTCTTAAAAAAGCTCTACATATTTCTCCGAAATGACAGCAACTTCTCTTTTCAAGAGTTCTTTTTTAGTAACTATTTTTTTTATATAAATTTCTAACTTTTTTTAATGTATTTTTAAGTTTTTTTAAAAGCTCTTCATTTACATGTCTATGAAAAAGCTTTTATAATACACTACCAAGAAGCTTTTCAAAACCTAACAGATACTATGAAAAAAAAGAAAAGCTGTAACAACAAATTTAAACTTTTAACATAAAAAATTAATTTATGGAAAAATGTTATAAGAGTAATATAAAAAGAGCTTAAATACATAGAAGAATGTTTATAAAACTTAATATAATAAAATAGCTTTCTTACTTAAAGTATATGCAAAACTTAAATAACTTTCCAGAAAAGCAATTTCAGAAGCATTCTTTAAAAGGTGATGTAAATGCTAAATCGCTTTTAAATATATTTTGTTCAATGACAAGTTGCAGTGTTGCTCGAAATGTTTTTAAAACTTCCTCATATGTTCTTACTTATAATTTTCATAAAGAAAATTCCCAAAAGCTTTTAATACAGAAAGCTTATAAATTTGTATTTAATTTATTTCCTTTCCTCTAAATACTAAACTTTTTTGTGTCAAGTTTACATCTTGTATTATTCCAGAACAAAGCACCTGTAATACATATTTCTGACTTTTAATTTATTTTTCTTCTCTTTTCCCAATTTATACATATCTAGATGGTATGACAGATTGTTCGGACAGTGAATGTTGCTCACATCCGGCTTGTTCGGAACACATAATGTGCTTGTCATCTAATGATCCTGTAGAAGTGTTATTGCGCAAACAACCACCCTCAGTAACAGCTTCATTCTATCAACGTGTCAAATTTTTGATTGAAGAGAATTCTGTACAATCATATGCCCACATGGATGAGTATAGTGAAAAGTAAGTACAAATTGTTGCCATTTCTTAAATTCACATCTATATATAAATCTTTAGAGAAATACTACTATATATGATATAAATGAAAGAAATAATATATTTAAAAAAAAGCTTTTCAGTTAGTTTTTATCTTATCTTTTTTAGTTTAAATTAAAAGTTTTTTTCTTTTCACATTTAAGTTGGTTTGGAAATATTTTGATTTTAATGAATGCACCAAAATAGAGAAAATTATAAAAAAGAAGAAGAATAGGGAATTTTTTCTTAATAAAATTTGTAGGTTATTTTTTTATAAATTATTTAATTTAGAGAGATTAATTTTTAATTTTAATTCAACTCTATGGTGCAATGAAGAGAAAAAGCTCAAATATTTATTTTTTTGATTACATCTGTGTTTAAAATTTTAAACAAATTTTGTTTGGGTTTATGATTTTATATTTTAAGATCAATTTAAATCAACTTAAACTAAGTATTTTATTTACTGAAAAACCAAAAACAAAAAACTTATGCTTTTGATATGTATTAAGTTGATTTTTATAATTTAATTTTTTGAATGTCGAAAAAACACAAGAATAAAATATAGCGAAAAAAATCAAAAAAATACCCCTACAAATATCCTTTTTAAATCCTTAACCAAGTCCCCTCAATGAGTCTATCATTTATGCGTTGGAATATATGTTTTCTTTGTTTCTAAGAAATCAAATAAAATCCTAATTTTCTTTAACGAAAAAAACTATCCTCAATTTATTATTGTTTTTGTTTTTGTATATTTTTTAATTTATAATTTCTTTTCTATAATTTTCCTTTTATTTCAATATAAAATAAAGAAATTCAAAACTGAATAAAAATAAAATTTTATAGAATTTTTTGGTTTGAGCTTTTTCTTTTCTTGCCTAACTTTTGTAGGGTTATTTACCAAACAAAAAAAAAAACTATTAAAAAACAAAACTTTTATTCTTAAGTTTTCTTTTTATTTTTTCGAAAAAGTTAATTTTTTATAAAATTTTTAATTTCGAAATTTTTAAGTTTTTTGTTTATAAACAAAAAATTGTTGTCTTTTACTTATAAAAAAGCAAACGTCCAAAGCGAAAATAATGATAGCACCTCATTGAGTATGTGTGTTGTCTAGTGTTTTACCTCCTTGTGTTCGTCTTTACCCTAAAAAAATAAAATAATTAAAAATAAATTACTAAAAACCAATCAATTAATATAAAAAATTACAATAAATTAATAAATAAAAAGAAATTATTAAGAATTTATAACAAGAAAAAAAACAAATTTTAACTAAATATATAAATTAATCTATTAAGTTTATTTAATTTTTATAATTATTTTTTTTATTCATTATTTTTTTGTGGTTTTAAACAAAATTTTATTTAATTTTAATTTGCTTATTTAAGTTTTTTCTTTTTCATTTTTGGGTTTTTTTTTTAATGAAAAAAGCTAATTTCGTTTTACGTTTATTTAAGTAAACTTTTTTGTTGTTGTTTTAATTTTGTTTAATTTATTTAACCAAAAAATTATTTGTCGATGCAATTTTCCATTAAATTAATATGGAAAGTTATAAAAAACATGTATTTAACATCGATTCCTACAGTGAGTAACAAAATAAAGGGTTTTTTTTCTAACATATAAAAATCTCATTCAAAATATATATAAATATATTAGAAGTTTTAATTATGTGAAATTTTACAAATTCAATTTAAAAATTGAGATAAAATTTTTATAAGTTAAAGCTTCAAAGTTCAAAAGTATGGGGTTCTAAATCTCGTTTAATAATCTTCGTAAAATAAATGTTAAAAAGCTGGAAAATAATATTTAATTTAAGGTTTTTTCAAATCATCACACATTTAATGTAAACTTTATTTATGATATAATATTAATTTGTATCTCTTAATCATTTTTAAAAAGCTTTTTTTCCATATAAAATCTAAATTAGGTTTTAAGATCATTTTTAGATTCGTATAACAGTTTCTATTTCGGGAACGAAATACATATTAAAAATAATATAATTTATTTTAAAATAGTATAAGACACAATAAAACAAATATAAGAGATATATGACAGTTGTAGAAGAATTATATACAGCAATTTCAAAGTAGTGTTAGATATTTTGCAATCAATTAATTTAAAATTAATCATTTATTTTAATTTTAATTTTAATTTTCTACTAAAAGTTCTGAATAAGTAAATGAATATAAGAGTTTTTAAAGGTGTTGTTCTTTGAGCATAAAACTAGCATTTTGACAAAAAAATAAATCTTATGGAGAAGAAAGATGAGAATGTGAATATATTTTTCGGATAATTTATAAAATACATTGAAAGAAAGCTTCAGCAATAAATAATTTAAAAATACTAATTTTATTTGAAGCAGGGATAAATGTTATTTTTACAACAGTGAAATTTTTGTATAACAAAATTTATTTTATTGATTTTAAGTTAAAATAATTCTGTATCCAAATTAGAAAAAAATTCTACACAAACACAAAATGGTGAAATTATTCTCTGCCGGTTATTAATATAAAAACACTTGAGTATAAATTTACTGATCAGCAGAAAGCATAAAGGAAGTTTAGTTTTTGATTAATATTATAAAATCTTTTTATAACTCTGGACTTCCTATGGACTTTTAATATATATTTTTTGAAAACAAACTTTTATCAAAGTCTTGCGATTCTAAAGCGAATATTCTTTTAATGTGTGCTTTTCTGAACGATAATTTGACCGTAGTATGATCATTAAGTTTATAGTATATATTCTTTTATATTTCAAAGCTTTTCTCTAACATTTTTCTATCGTTTAAAACAAGTTTTAAAGTTTTAAATTTTAATATAAGTTTCCTAGTGGAAATAACTTTTGTATTTCTCTTGGCAACAGTTTACTTGTAATCTTTGCCCGAAACTTTTTATTGTTACTCACTGTAAATTAAAAAAAAAAAAATGTTGTTGATTTATTTTAGTTGTATTTATTATTTTAAATTCATTTTAAATTATACTTTTTTGGAATACTAAAAAAGTATATTATTATATAACAATATATTTTGTTATTAATATATAACTAAATTTATATTTATAAATATTTATTTATTATTTATAAAATTTATTTTGAATAATTAAAATATCATTTAAAATTATAATTATTTTATTTACATGTGTGTGTCTAAAATTTTTAAGTTGTTTTAAATTATAATTTATTTAATATATAAAAATAATATTTAAAAATATATATTATAATAAATTTAAGGTAAATAATACTAACACAAGCTAATAAAAACAAAAAAAAAAGAGATTAATACCTAAAAAATATTGCAAAAAGACAAATGAATTTTAAAACTACAAAAAAGCTAAGAACATTTTAGGGAAATCCCCTGGACTTTAAGTATGAATGTGTGTGTATGTTTATATCATATTAAAAAAAAGAGAATTGTGTCAAATGTTAATTGTCTTTTGATTTTGTTATTATTTTTAATTTCCTTTTATATTATTTTTTTATTTTTTTAATACTTCTATTAAATGTCATTATTTTAGCTAACTAAAAAAAATTAAATTAAAACCATTTTTTATATTTATTTCTATCTTCTTGTTTATTTTTTGAAAAAAAAAAACATTATTTTATATGTACTTGTCCTGTCTTAACATGTGTATTGTCCTTCATTTGTAATGCTGTGACGTCTAAACATAAAAAAACTACAAAAACAAAAAAAAAAAAAAACTAACAAAATATCAAAAAATAAATCGTCCCATTGTATTATCACCCAATGTGCATTTAAATGCATTAAATCAACTTAAAAATCCATAACCATAAAAATATAATTTTCCAAAAATGAAGTCTCTTCTGGAGCTCATTTACACCTTGGTAAGTTAGAAGGAATACGAATGAACAAAAAAAAAAACAGATTTTAGAAAAAATCCAAAATTAAAAAAAACATCGTTTTTATTTCAACACAAAACAATTTCGAGAAAAATCATAAAAAATAATGTGCTAAGGAGAAACATAGAATTATTTAAAAAAAATGTCATATTTGGATCATACATAGTTATAAGGAACTTTTCAAAGAAAGCTTTCAAATTGTGTTTACATTTTACAAACCAATTGTTAACTTCCATTTTTGTTAGATATCTTTACGAAAATGTTTAAAACTCTTATAACATAAAACTTATATTTTATAAGACTTTTTTTAAAATAAATATATAAAAAATTGGGCTTTTTTAAATGACATATTAATGACTTTTTATGAAAGCTTTCAATTTCGAACAATATGTTTTTTTATACTGATTTTACTTGTTGGAAAAGCTATATTTCTAAAGCAGCTTTCTGAAATTGTTAACTTCGTTTACAAAAGCTTTTATTAAAATATAAAAACTTTTACTGAACTTTTGAAAATATGTGTTACAAAAATAATATTTTTAAGATTTTTTCTAAAAGCTTTTAGAATAAGGAAAAACATCAGTTTTGTAATAAAAATATTTTTAAAACTTTTTGAGTAGAAAATAGAAAGGTTATTCAGTAAATGTCTAAGATTTTTTTCTGAAAATGTTTTTTTATGATTAAGATAACTTCTTCTATTTTTTTCTAAAAAAAAAAACCTTTTTGCTATCTAATTGTTAACTGAAACAGTTCATAAGAGAGCGGTTTATAAGCACATTCTCAAATTTTCATAAAAGTTTTAGTGAGAAAAGCTTTTAACAAAAATGTTGTCATATTGAGTTTTCTTAAAAAGATTTAAAATCTTTAACTTTATTAACGACAATTATTTAACAAACTTACAAAAGAGTTCTTTCACGAGAAAAGCATTGACGTTTTATAAGTTCGTTTTAAACAATTGTGAAGAAAAGCCCTCTATAAAAGATTGTTGTTAGATTTTTAACGAAAGAGGTTTCAAAAAAAGATGTATTCAAACAGATTATTTATAACGATTTTTAAGCCCTTTGAAAAACTATTTGCCAAAAAAGCTTTTAGTTTTTTAATAAAACGTTGTTTTCTTGATTTTTTACGAAACGGGTGGAAAAGCTTTCAATATAAAAGTTCTTTATCATGTCTTTAATGAACAAAAAATCTTCAAAAAAAAAACTCTCTCATAACCAGGAGTTTATTTTGATACTATGTTTCTATGTTTCTCCCCCCAAAAAACAAATTCACCACATTTTGCATCTCACCTTGCATCTCCTTTTTAAAACAACTTAAATTTGTTCATATCTAGTTTTTCTTTATAATTTTTTCTTTATAAATTCAATAACATAAATCAAATCTCTCCTAAAAACATTTACTTTTCAATATTTTTGTAAAATACATTTTTTCCTTCATACTCTATTTAGTTAATCTCAAAATTCACCAAAAATTTCCTGAACATTAATTTCCATTTTTACAAAATAAAAGAATCTAAATAAATTAAAAAATGAAATCGAAAATCAAATTCATTTTCGAAATAAACAAATACAAAATAGTTTATAATTATTATAAAAGTATGTGTTTTATGTGTACGTGTCTATGTGTATTTAGTTTAATATTATTTATTTTATTTAAATAATATTTTCTTTAATATTTCTATTTTGTCTTTTTTATATTAATTTCATTAAATTATAATTATTTTCAACAAATAAAAATTAAAAAATACTAAAAACAAATTACGAAAAAAACACTTACTTATTTCAAATAATTTATAATTTAATATTTATACCCTACACCATCATAGTTAGACAATTTATGCTACCACCACATTTAAGTAAGATGTCCGTTCGTCCGTCTGGCTGTTTGTCCCTGTAAACCTTGTGAACAAGATAATTTAAACTTTAGTTTTTAAGATAATTTAATAGAGAACGTTGCCTATTGGAATTGGTGATGATGGGTTCATAATTTCACCTAGCTCGTATAGAAATGTACCTCACAGAATGGGGATTTAATGTTTCAGAAGTTCTAAATATAAAGCGAAATTATGCACAAATTTATCCATTGATATTCTAAAACGATTTGCCAAATTATACAAGGATCGATTCATAATTTTTCATAGGTCCCATAAAACCCCTCTTCAAAATATCAATTTGAGATGCATAAAATTGTGATTGTAATAAGAATTGGTAAAATCAAGACAAATATATAAATTATATATTGCACTCTTAAGCAAATATAAAAAATAACATTATGCGAGGGTGGTTCGTTAAATTTTGTTAACTTCTAGTTATAACCAACAATGTTTTGTAAAGGGTTTTAAATAGTCGGGCTTGGTCGACTATAACTTTTAGTTGTTATTTTTAAAATTCATTTTATTATTATTTTTTTTGATATGACATTATTACAACAACAAAAAAGTTCACAAATATATAAAATATATAAAAAAATATATAAATAAATAATCACTTTATTAATTATGATTTATTTATTATTTATTTACTTGATTTTGATATTATTTCATTTTTGCTTTTTATAAATATGAATTTTTTTATATTCCAAAAATTAATATCTATAAAACAAACAGATTAATTTTTAGTTTTTTATTTAATTTATTTATTATTTATTTAATTAATTTTTTGTTAATTTCTATTTAAATTATTAAGGTTTTTTATAAGTATTTAAGCGAAAAAAACGAAATACAAACAACTGACGATTAACGTACAAAATTTTGTTACAAAAAAAAGCAGAAAAAAATAATATAAAAATATAATACAAAACAAAAAAATTGTCAAATCCTTATATGTTTTATCCCTAAAACCCCCCAAAAATATCCCTAAAAACTTTCCCATTTGTCTGCGTCTAATCATTTGTTTACATGTTCTCTCTCTTCCTACCGCAAAAAATATTATAAAAAAATATTTAAAAAATCAAATAATTATTTTATATATTTAACACAAATTACTTTTTTATGTTACATATTTTTTTAACTTTTTTTGTTCAAAGTTTTGTTGTGGCATATTTACAAAAAAATGTTCTATTTTAGAGAAATTTTATTTTTATTTAAGAAAAAAAGTGTGATATTTTTACAAAAATTTAATGAATTTAAAAAATGTATATCTAAAAGCAAAATGTTCTCAATAAATTTAGTTTGTAAGTTCATCATATTGAAAAAGCTTTAAAAAGCTTGAATTATATTATATGATTAATGAAAACTTTTGATTGATCTGGGTTAAATAAAAAATAATAATATTTTTAGCATTTTTTTATTAGAATTCTAATTAAATTCAATTTATTACATCTGGAAAAGATGAGATGAGAAAAGCTTTTAATAAATGAATCTAACTAAAGCTCATTTCTGTAACAAGTTGAATGAATAAGCTGTTATTGAATGACTTAAATTATGCTGTTATTCATTTCACTTTTCCAATATTCTTTTTTTATTGAAATTCGAATTTGTCATATGATTCTAGAACTGCCTGCGTAAAAATATTTGCTAAAGCTTTTTATTGAGTTTTTAATTCTTTAGTATTCTCAGAAAAGTTTTTAAAGATTTTAAAGTTTTTTTTTTACTTTTTGGAAGATGTTGTTGATTTTACCATACAGTTATTGAGGTTTTATTGAAGATTTTCTGGAAACCCGTTTGGGGAGACTTTTGTATGTAAGCTTTTATGATAATGTTACATTCTAGAAAGGGTTTGAAAAGCTTTTTATTATAGAAAATGTTATCGGACAAGTTTATAGGAAATTAACTTTAAATAAGTATAAAATAGACTTTCTAAAACTTTAATTAAAGTAAACAATAGTTTTAAAAATTTTATAAAAAGCTTTAATGAATGTTTTTATAAAATGTTTTCATAGAATAGATTTTAGATTACTATTACATTAATTTTGGGAATTTTTATTAAAAGCTAGAAGCAGCTTATTTGAAATTTTATTTTAAAGCATAAAAATTCTCGACAATAACCTAATTGGAAAGCTTATTAAGAAATTTTATTTTGAAAAAATATTAAAACTATGACCATGAAGAACTTTCAATGTCCCCAAAAATATCGAAAATAATTACTAAAGCTTTAATTTTCCTCCAAAATGAAAATTATGTTTTTATTGAATTTAAATTTTAAAATTCATAACATTACTAATAATGTAATTATTTTGAAGGCTAATATTTGTTAGGATTTATTTTAATATAATTTTACCATAATAAGCATAAAATAATCAATTTCTATAATAATTACAATTTATGTTTATATGAAAATCACAAAAATAAACAAATATATTTATTACCGACCAACACAATGACAACACAAACATAATCAAGTGAAAATATCCAAAACCCAACAGATCTAGGAGATTTAGACTTAGAAGCAAAATTACAAAAAATTGCAAAAATTCCCTAAAGGCTTAAAAAGCTATAAGTATTGTAGAACATTATGTAGCGAGAATAGGTCTATTGACATTAATCGATATTTTCTACTCCCAAAAACTGCTGGAACTATTTTTCCATAAATTTATATTGTTGATAATATTTTAAAACTTTTTCTGCACTTTAAAATTAAAAGGCTTTTTTTGTTTATTGCTCATTTAAGCGTATTCTGATATAAATACAAATACATACATTTAATTACACCCCCTTTCATATACATATATGAATGTAATAATAACTATTTATAATCATTTATTATTTATTTATGTATATTTTATTTTTAGTAAAAAATAAAAAAATATATATTTAAATAAAATTCTATAAGTTGTGTACGTGTGCGTGTGTGTTTGAAATATACATATACAACACATGTAATTGTGTAAAAGTCATAAATTTATGTCATTTAAATACATTAAAAACAACATTATGAAATATGGACAATCATGTATGTTAAATGAAAAAACCTCAAATCAATTAAAAATTTAAAATTATGAATCATTTTTGTGTTTAAATACATTTTGCAAATTTGTGGTGGCATTACCAACTGCAACAACAATACTATAACCATTTTTGCTGCTAGTGTCCTTCTTCCTTTCACGATAATGGATGGATAGATGGATGATTTTTATATTAAAAATATTATAATATTATTTATTTTTTTTTTGTCAGCAAATTTATAAATTTTAAATAGAGTTCATTAGTATTAAAGAGGGAATAGCCGATATTAATTTTTGTTGAATACGAATTATAGAAAAATTATTCTTAAAAAATTAATTTTTTAAAGTAGAAATTAAGGAAAAAAATTAAATAATTAAATGAAGTTTTATATTAATAAATATTGAATACATAAATTTATATACATACGTATATAAAATAGGATGTGCGTATGTACTGAATTATCTCAGCATACCCGAAAGTAACATATGCTATAAAATTCCGATAGGAACTTTCTTACCGCATACAACGTATATGACCAGAAAGAAGGATATCCCCCATACAAAGCAAATATTGAGAGATTTAGCAGCGAGAATTTTAAAATTTGGTTCTAATCAATTTCGCAAGGAATTGTTTTGCGGAATGATAGGACCAGAGAGAGGAGTACCCCTTATACAAAAATAATTATAATCAAATATCTAAACAACTATAATAGCGAGAATATTCAAATTTGATCCCAATAATTTTCTCAATAAAATGTTTTACTGAACAAAATTTAGGACGGATACGACCAGGTACCCCTCCCATCTTCCATATAAAGCATACATTTCTGGTGAAATTTGCTTCGAGATCTGGGACCGAGGGGATTTTTTGTGCAGCAAAGCCCACAGAATAAAAGCTTATAAATAAATATATTAAGATTGACATAATGAGAGCAGATGTGTAATGGAAATTTAATATTTATATAGTCTAATTTAAAATTGCTTCTCGTCGAAATTCTAGACAAAGCTCTTAAAAGTTTTATAAACGAAAATTAATCTATGAAGCATAAGTGATACTTACTTTAAAACTTTAAATATTTATTAAAGAAAAGCTATTTTCAATTCAATTTTATTCGTAAAAAGAAAAGCTTATAAAAACAGCATTTCCTTTGAAAGCTTTAATATCTTGAAAAGTGAACTTTTCCTCCTATTGTAAATTATGTATATTCTTCGCTGGAAATAAAAATTTGCAATGAAAAACTCATATGAAATTTCTTTTAATATCAATATTAGAGTAAAGCGTATTTAAAAGCTTTTATTTCAAAACTGGTTTCAGTTTTATGTAAAATATACTGTAGTGTTTCTTCAATGTTTTTGATATAGTTGTTCACGAAAAAGTTTTAGAATAAATAATTTATTAAAAAGCTTTAAAAAAGGCAACAAATATTTATGTAATTATTATTTTATATTAAATTTTTGAAATTTGTATGGAAAATCTTAAGGCTTAAATCTTTAATTAATTGTAGTGAAAGTTATAAATAACAATAACAATATATAATAATAAGTATAATTATATTTAATAATAATAATAAGAATAAGTTATAATTATATATAATAATAATTATAGTTATTATAATTTTAATTATAATAATACAAAAGCTTTTCAAGATCACTCGTTAAAAAACTTTTGTTAGGAAAATATTTTAAGTGCATTTTCTTCAATAAATTAAAGCTTTTCAGCGAGTTTATTTATATGCTGAAAGTGTTATTTTTACAAATATTTGAAATAAATAACAAAATAATGCTTTTAAAAGGATTTGTTAAGTATATACAGCAAAACTTAAATTAATTATTTTTCGAAGTGTTTTAATAAAATTTCAGCTTCTTTTTTAACCATTTTTAAAATGTTTATGTTGAGATTGTTTAAAGTTTTCCTTAATATTTAATTTTATAACAAATTTAAAAATTATCTCTAATTCATTATTAAACTCTTTCTAGCATAATTAATTGCATTAAAGTATAATCTCTAAGGATTTAGATAATTAGACCATAAATTTTATAATTTCATATTAAACAATATAAAATTCATTTTAAATTAAAGAAATTTTAAAACGTTTTTGTCAAGTCCAGATAAAATATATATATTTTAGCCATAAATTTATATTTATTAATTTTTATCCTTATTTGGCATTTGATATGCCACAAAAATATAATTACTAGGTCATCGATTTTTAATCATTATTTATATTGTATTGGGAAAAGTGAATTAACTGACATAAAAATATAATGAAATTTGTTTATTACTTTAATAATAAACGAATTAAATTTTATAAAATGGCAAAATTTAAAAAAGTAAGGTGAAAAAGCTAGATTCGTCTATACAGAATCTTCAATACCCTTCACCGCAAATGCGTGTGAAGTATATATGTTATGTTCGTATATACACACTCACATATACACTCATAGACGTATTCAATATATAAACGTTTTTTCATAACACAGGAACACTTAATGAGTCATAAAATTAATTTTATTTTTGGCTATAACTTTTTTGCTACTGAACCGATTTTGATAATATTTGGAGTGGTAACAAAGTATATGAAGCTTGATGTTATAGCATTCTAATTTGTCCATTTTTAAATGGCAATTTTACGAAAGATTTTTGTTTGAAATAAGTTGCCTCAGGTATCAGTCTATATCTTTTAATACACTGAACCGATTTTTAAACATCTCAGGACTATAACAAATATTCACGCCAAATTTCATGGAGCCCTGTCAATTATTGCATGAAAACAACAGACAGACGTACATACCTAAACCGACTCACATTTTTATTTTATGATAAATTATATACGGAATAACAAAGTTCACCAGAAGTGGTCACGTAGTCATTATAAGAAAGTTAATATTATTTTTATAGAGATTTAATTTTATTGACAATATTCATGAAATCATGAAACATTCGTATAATTTAAATCATTTGTTATTTTTAGTTGATATCAAATTAAATGTATTTTTATAACAGTTTTCTTCAATTTGAAACTAGAACACCAGCAATTATCTTACTTTTTGTAAATATTCAATTTTCCGACAATTTTTTCCTAAAAGTATCAATTAGATATGAAAATTCCATTAGTGTTTTAAAATTATTACAAAAAAAAGACAGCGAATTTTTATTACCACATTTTTATTGTTAAAAAAATACTAAAAACTCATATAAAAAAATAAAATCAACAATAGTCAAATTTAACTGCCACATCATTGAGTATAAGTGTTTTTAAAAGCTTATTTTAAAAACATTTCCGTTTCCTAAAACACCAACTGCAATACACTTTAAATATTTTAACTAACCCTAAAATAGCAAATAAACAAAATAGTGAAAAAAATGCAACACGCCCCAACAATTTAACATATAAAATTACTAATAAAATTTATACACACACACATGCATACAAATACACATACAAACATATACATGTTTAGAGGGGAAAAAACGAAATACAATTTTATTGTAAAAATAACTAAAAATTTCAATGCATTTCTCTGTTAGAAACGTGCTTAACTTGATTTTTTAGCCACTTTTTTCTATTACTTAGAAAATAACAATAAAAACAATTTTACATGCACATATATATTCTAAAATATATATGTATGAATAAAACCTAAACAAATTAAAAAAATAAAATCTAAAACAATTGTCGCTTAAGCGCAAAATGATAAAAAATGTATCTGGTGAAAAAAATGGTTATATTTTTATAAAACTAAAAAATATTTTTAAATAATTGCAAACTAGATTAAAAGCGAATCAAGTGGCTTTTATGCACAATTTTACTAACTATATAGTTTATGGCAATGTTCGTTTGAGTTTAGTTCTTTTTCTATATATATATTTTTTAACACTAAGTTATAAACTAAATTTGCCTACACAATGTCCCTAATACAACCTATATTTTAAAGGCTTTTTGTACATATTAACACACAAACAATATGAAAAAGATAGGGAAAATGAAAGGGAAATGAGACATACAAAAAATTGAATTGTAGTCTAAATTGCATTAAGGACTAAAGTTATATTTCTATGCGAGAATTATACCTTAACGATAAAAATTCTAAATAAAATCTAAGTAAAGTGATTTTTATGCTAAAAATTGATTTTTATATCTAAAAAATGTTTTAAATGCTAAAAATTTATATTTTTGCTAAAAATATGTTTGCTTTAAAATATGATATTTATGCTAGTATAAATATTTATGCTAAAAGTAGATGTTTATGCTAAATAATAGAATATTTAACTAAGAGTGCACTTTTATGCTTAAAATATATTTTTATAGCAAAAGTTTACTTTAATGCTAAATATAGCATTTTATGCTATAAATAAAATTTCTTCTAAAAAAATATTGTCAAGGTTGTCTTAGATATCGGTCTATGACTAATTTTATTACTATTTGTATTACATTACAGTGTTACATTATAAGTGCAACTATAATAAAGTTTCAATAAATACAACATTCTATAATATTTTATCAATTTTTTCTTAAGTTTTTATGCAGAAATATATTATATTAATTGCTTGTTTTTGTTTTATTCTGAATATTAAAAATTATAAATATGAAAATTTATAATTTTCAAAAGTTTAAGAGTTTTTAAAAATTGTCTTTAATATTTAATGGTCGATTATTGCAACTGTTTCGTGAATTGCAATAACCGCTGGTTTGATATCGTTTACAAAATTCCAGCCCGAAATAAATATTCTTTTTTGCAGTGCGTTCAAAAAAAATGACTAACAACCACAAGCAGTGTTAAACATTCTGTGAACTAAATATATATTTTTAGCTCAAAATATAATTTTAATCGCTTATTAAGTACATAATAGATTTAAAATAAACATAACAAATAAAGTTATAAAATATCATTTTACCATTCACGTCTTCTAATTTTCTCTTCGTTTGAAAAATGAAATCACACATGAAAACATTTTATAGCCTGACAGCGTAATTGCATGAATTTGTATATGTGTTTATGCATATTCATGTTTTGATGTATATGTACTATTATTTACATATGTGTTAGCAAGTGTTTGTATATACAAAATAATGGTTTTTGGTGCCAGGCTCTATCAAGCATTAGATTTGTACTATTTTTCCTTTTTCTTTTCTATTTATTCTATTGTTTGTCTATTCTAGCAAACATAAAAAACAAATCCAACTGCATTCAATTCAAAACTACGATAGAAACCCAACAAACAACTACAAATAATAACAAGATATAAATGTTTATATTGCCAGAAGATAGAAAAAAGAGATCGAAAAAGAAACTTATTTGCTGAAACTGCTTCACACATAGTATGTGCAAAGCTTTACACATAGTCTGTGCTTTTAAAGCTTTAAAGTTTGGTACAGATAAAGCTTTTTTTGTTTTTAAATTTTTTAGAAAATTTTGCGTATTTTTTCTTGTATTTTTCTAGTTATAAATATTCATGCAACATATTTACATACATTTTTTATTGTGTATTGCAACTGTCTTGTTTCTATGTTGTTTGTTGTACTACTAACCATATAAACAAATGCAAATAAAATTGTGCAATTTATTTTCTATCGTAAGCAACTGACACAATAAAATGCAATGTAGTTTAGCATTTTTATACTTTTTTTCTATTCTACTATTGCTTGTTTGCATCTGCAGATGGTGTTTTTATCCAACCACTTTTGCCATGCAAAATATGAGAAAAAAGTGTGGCTTTCGGAAACCTCTTGTACGTTTTTTATTTGCTTTGTAAAATGTTGCTTAGTATTGCAATTTGGTATAACACAATATTATCAAATATTATAATATTAAAAGAAACACATACAAGCATATGTTCAGACAAATAATAAGTATTAGTTATTCTCATAAACTACTATAGCAAATGAAAATAGGTTTAGAGTATTAGTTTAAACTTAAAAGTTATTTAAATAAACTTTGATGCTTTTCTGTTCTGTTGAACTTAAGTTCTAGTCTGCTCTGTTTTGTTTTGGTTCAATTCTAGTTTAGTTCTGGATCCTTTCTAGTTCATTTCTAGTTCAGTTCTAGTTCTGCTCTAGTTCAGTTCTACATCATTTCTAGTTGAATTTAAGTTCTCTTCCAGTTAAGTTCGAGATCAGTTCTAGTTAATTTTAAGCTCAGCTCTAGTTCAGTTCTAGTTCATTCCCAGTCCAGTTTTAGTTTAAATTCAGTTTTGGTTTTCCAAAGGTCTCCGAAATCCTTTACAAACTGTCCCTTTAGTTTATGAGATCACAAATACATTTGTAAGATAGACTATGTGAGTGTATTTTTCATGTGTTGGAATGTATTTAGTAGCTTAATTTGAACCCTTAAGCTATACGATAACTATATGATAGTTATTGTTTTATATACAATTTTCTTTTACAAATAAACATGTCCACACATACATTCATACATTTTATTTGTATGAACCAAAGTTTTACATTCATTTTCATTTAAAGCCTGTTAGGCTACTACACTTTAGCTGACTTTTAAACACTCTCCCTTAGTCTCTTTCTCTCTCTTGCACTTTGTTTATATCTCTTTTATATCCAATTCATATTCATTTTTACAAATCCTTTCAAAGCTGTTGCTATGTGTGTATTTTAATACACATGTTTGTATTTGTTTTCATTATTTTATATATTTTTGATTTTGTTGTTATTGTTGTTGATGTTTTTAGTGAAAGTTATGCAATAACAACAAAACATATCGTTTCATTTATTTTAAAGGATTTACACACAAAAACTGCTGCTTTAAACTTAGATTATTGAAAATAAAAATTAATGTGATTTTATGATTTTTTTTGTTTTAATTTCTCGACTGTATTTAGGCAGCGGCGGCAGCAAAAGCAGAATTTTGTATGATTTTATGGCTTTTCAATTTAACTGCATTCACTGTATTTTATAAATGGATTTTGTCCAATAATAAACTTTATAAATATTGGCTTATTGTGTGTTATAAGAGTTTTTTTCTCGTACATATTTTTTTGGTTGCTGATAAAGGCTTGTTAGTGTTTTTGGGCAATTTTATTTAAGTCTATAAATTTAGCTTAAATATTTTATAAAAGGCCATAAATTAAATGTAATAATGGACAATTTTTTTTATAATTTAGAGGATTACATGATAAAATAAAAACATATAGGAAATTGCATGTAAATAATTTTAAATAAAAATTTTTAACACAAATTATTCATAAACTTTAGAGAAAAAAAGAAAGTAATTAAAATTATTGAAAAAATGTTAAAACAAAAGTTATAGAAAAACATAGATTTAAGTGAAAAATAACATTGAAAGACCAGAAATGAAAAAAAAATAAATAATGAACTTATTTTTAATACAAGAAGGAAATCTTCTGAAAAGAAAATTATAGGAAACAATTTAAGCAAAATATTTATTTTATATTAGAAGTCATTAAAATCTAAGTTATAGATAAGTTTAGGCCCGCAGCCAGTTTACATCTAGTTCTAGTTTAGAACCGATCAAGTCCACTTCTAGCTTTAGTTCTGCTTTGTTCTAGTTCTGTTCTATAAATAAGTTTTATCCCGGACCAAGTATACATCTCGTTGCACTTTAGTCCCAATTTCGTGCAAGTCAACCCCTATTTAAGATTATGTTTTAATTTTGTACTTTAGCTCTAATTCAGTTCCTTCCCGGTTCTGTTCTATAATTTCTATATCTGTTCTAGTTCCGTTTTAGTTCTGTTCTAGTTCTGGTTTAATTCTATTAAAGTTCTGGTTTTATTTTAGTTCCGTTCTCTTTCTAGTTATTTTCTAATTGTGTTCTATTTCTGTTCTAGTTCTATACAAGTTCCTTTAAAGTTTATTGACCATTTCTCTTAAATTGCAAGAAATTGCGTTTATTTTTATAGAAGGTTCTGCTTTAAACTTCTTACTTTCCTCTCAAGTTGTTAAAATGTTTGCATAACATTATTTTTAAAGCGCCAAACAATAGTACCTCAATTTTTCATTGTAATATTAAGTTCCATTTCGGAGACAAAAAAAAAGCAAATTACAGTCCTTTTTCTTCTACATCTTTATGGTCCTTTGTTTTATAATACAATTTTCTTCTTTGTATAGCTAAAATGTTCTTTTCTTTTATAAGATGGAAAAAAGAGTGAATAAAGTACGAAGTAGTAATGTAGAGGAAAAAAGTGAAACTATTGAAAGAGATAGAGATGTTGTGCGCTGTATTGTTTCTTAGATGAAGTAAAAGTGCATTTTGGAGTTTGGCAAATAATAACCAGGAATAGATGCAAGACAATATCTACAAAAAAGGACACAAAAGATAGAAGGATATCAAGACAATAAGTATTCAAGCAAACTGGCATACTTCCTGTAAATTTCCTGTTCTATTACCATTATTTTTTGAGACTGAAGTGGTAGTAAGGGAGGGTTTCCTTTTTGTGATTATTTAGTTTTTTGTTTGATGCACCATTATTTTTATGCACTTAAGCGAAGATTGAGAAAAACAATTTATGTAAAATATAGTTTAAGGAAATTTTTAAATTATCAGAAAAATTATTAGAATTTGTAAATTTTTCTTTGATTTTATAAAATTTAATTTAACTTTCATATGTTTTTCCTACATTTATCCCCAAAATTCTTTTATATTTTCGAAAATGAAAAATCTAATAAATAAAACTTTATTTCATTAACATTTTTATTATTTCCGCTAAAACTTTACATTTCGGAAAGAAAACAATTTCTTTATTTTCTGTTTTTAAAACATTAAAAGTTATTTTTTTCAAAATAAGAAAAACTTAACTTTAGTTACCAAAAATTTATGCGAAATATTTTATTTAAAAAATATATAAATTTTTCTTGTGCAGTGACATTAAATAAATAAAATGCAGTTTTATTATAACTGAAAAAGATCTAAAATATTACCCTTCCAAAATTATTTCTCTTTTTTTCTTAGGCTGAACCTAAATAACAGCCATAAGAAAATATGCATTTAAATAAAGTGTGACGCCCAAAAAGTTCTGTTTTTCTTGGTAGAGAAATATTATTTTCTTCTAAAGCTACAAAAGTTTTCTTTCAAACGCTATAAAACTTTTCATGTCTTAACTGTTATTATATTTTCAATTTTTGCTTTTCCTAAGAAAATTAGAACAAAAATAAATTTCGCTTATATATTTTAGTTACATCTAACTAAAATTGTTTTTATTTGGAGGAACAAATTTTATTTCATTTTGTATCTTTATCTTTTATAGAATGAATTTTGTTATTATTTTTATTTTTATTTATTATTATTATTATTTTTTTTTTGAGAAAATTGAATTTTTGTTACATTACAGCTGCAACAAATTATAGTTTTTCTGAAAATAACAATAATTTTGAAAAAAATATTATTATTAGTTGTTTTACTAAGAAAATAAGTAGGGAAGTTTGGTTTGCTGCAAGTATTTTTAAGGCAAATTAAAAAATATTTCCAAAATACATAAATTTTGGAGAGAGTAACAATAAAAGTAAAATTTAATAATTATTTAAATTTTATGTTTATAGTTTGCCATATAACTAAAATTCTATTTTTTCAGTTCTAGTTCAGTTTTAATTCAATTTTAGCTCAGTTCTAGTAAAGTTTCAGTTTATTTCCAGTTCAGTTCTAGTTCAGTTTTTGTTCAGTTTTAGTTCAATTCTAGTTCGAATTAGTTCAGTTCTAGTTTTGATCCTTTTCAGTTTTAGTTCAGTTCTTTTTCAGTTCTACTTTACTTCTATTTCAATCCTAGTTCAGTGCTGCTTTATTTCTATTTTCTATTTAAAGTTTAGTCCATGTTTTTAATGTACTAGTCTTTCGACTTCTGAATTGATTAGTAATTTATTAATTACTTTTAACTTTTCAAATTTATTTCTTCATCATTTCTATTTTTTTATACAGTCCTTATTTATTCTTTCTACGTTTTATTCTTCGAAATCATCAATTTTATTTTACACTGTTTTACAGGTCTTTTCATTCTATATCTGTTGTTGTCTGCTTTTAAAATCTCTTCAGCTTCAGCCAAACGAGGTGTAAACTCCTTAAATTATCTTGAGTATTAAAATTACCAAATTATGCCCTCAAGTATACAATAATAACTGTAGTTTTTAAACTTTCTAACCTATAAAATTTTAATGTCTAAAAATTTTGCAATTTAATAAATTCTCCTTTCAAACTTTGAGCTTATTTCTTATTTTTTGATTTCCTCTTTCTATCTTTTGTCCTGTTTCGCTTTCTCTCCTTTTCATTTCTGTGAGTGTTGTACGTTTGTCATTTTTGGTTTGTTAAAGTAAAACTATATTATCTCATCATGTTAATCTTTTATAATTAATGTGTCGGAAATTAATTGCTATTACATGTTGTAATAAACCGACTACTAACTAAATTAGTAGACAACAGAAAATTCTATAACAACAACTCTATAAAAATATAGTAATATTTAAAGATGCCAACAATAATGTGATTAAATTTTCCAATTAAGGATAATGATATTTAAGAATTATTAACTCTAGTTTAAGCAGAAAATATAAGTAATTATTAAATGAATAATTATATGAAAAATATATATTTTGTTTGGTAAAGATAGAAAGGAATCAATAAATTTTATTCAATTTTGGAAGCTTAAAGTCTAGAAATGATTTTTGCGACCCTTTATGAATGACTTAAATTTTTATTTATTTATTTCTTGTATTTTGCAAGTTTTGATCTTTAAATTGTGAAAAGAAATTTTCTTTTAAATTTTTTAGTACTGTTTTTTTTAATGCTGCGTGTTTAAACTACATAAATTTTTGCGAAAGAAATATTTTGACTTATTTTTCTATTTAATAAAAATATTCTACAACATGAAGGCATTTTGTTTGCCAGACCACAAAACTAAATAATTTTCTAAGTTTACCTTTCGTTTTGTAAAATAAATTTAAACAAATAAATACTTACACACATATAACCCTTTTCAATGTCTGCATTGTGCAAATAGTTTTTAACAAATATTTTCTTGACTCTGAATGAAATACAGGTTGCAGGCTTTACTTATCCTGTTATATCCTGTTGTGAATTTTTTATTGAAATTATTTGTCTTGCTATTTCTATTGACTAAAATACTTAAATATTTATTTATTATGGTTTTGAAAGAAATATTTTTAGTAAAATGAAATTATTTCTTGATATTTTTTTCTTTTAGCAAGAATTTTGTTTATTTCTTGGAATTTTGTTGAGTAAATAAATTTTAACATTTTTGTTTTTTCGTTTAAAAACTGTGGTCAAATTTTGTTTAATAAATAGGAAATATAATGTCTTTGTATAGAAGGAACTTAATTTAATTTGATGACAAAATATGGATTTGATAGATTTTGATATATTTTGAAAATGTGGAAGTATTTGTAGAGTAAACACCGGATGTTCTTCAAAAAATAAAAAATAAAAATATATAATATCTCACCTTTTCCTTAGTCTTTATAGAAATGTCCGTCTGATCGATTATTCAGTAAAATTCTTCTATATTATAATTTAAAATGTTGCTAATATTTTAAAATATTCTCGTCTTAAGAAACAGAAAACATTCTAATTTCTAATGTATTTTCTATCTGAAGACGTTTTGTTCCAACCAGTGTTCCAATTTTTGAGATTTGTTTTCTGTCAATGTTTTAAAATATTGGAAACATATCCTAAGCCACGAAATAAAATCACAACGTTTATTTTTGTTTCTTTTTTAGCATCTATTGAAAAAAGGTCCGTCTATATGTCCATATGTTCTTTCATTTGTGTACACAATGAATTCAAGACCGAATCGTATTAATTTATGTTAATTTGGATCAATATTGTTACTGATCGTAATCTTATGTTATGCCCAGAAAGAAAACTACAGGTCTGATCTTAGTGGCTTTACCATAGTCAATAAATCAATGGCCGGTCATCCATTAATTAGCTGGATATTGAAATTTTTTGACTTAAGATCTTATTTTTTAATGATGCAGTGTTGTATAGACCATGTCCTATTTTTTTGCAATTTTATTTATGTTTAAATCTTAAGATCTGAAAAAGGATCATAATTTTTTAATTTATTTCTTTTCTGCAATCTGTATAGAGATGTGCGTCCGTTTGAAGCCATCTCAAAAATTATAGTTTAGATAAATGATACGTATCATTTTATGTGTAATTTGGATCAATTAGGTCAACGAAAGTTACCACCAGAAATGAATTTTCAACAAAATTGCAAAAGCTAATTTCCATTTCCTGTGAAATTACAAAAAACAAAAACAATTTTTACTTGAAAGTTTGCTGAAACTTAAGCAACTTTTAAAATTTCGTATGATATTTGTTACTCATGAACCTTTTGGGCATAAATTGTACAAGATTAGTTAGAATAGCTCCTCACTCAGATTTTAGGCAGTTAATTTGTTCAAGATTATTTCTGAAGCATGGTATGCAGGCTCTTGATTTTAAAATGACAAAGAAGTTTTTTATGGCATTCAAAATCAATCAAAAAATGGGATCCAATCTGCTAATAAATAATATTTGACAAATTATGTTGTATGTTTCAGACCTTATCTTCTGGTATATTCATTTTATAATATTTTTATAAAATATCATGTTATTGAAAGACAGAAAAAAAGGTTTACGTAGCATATAGCTATAGTTTTCATTTGCTTGTTATAAGTTCTAATTTCACTTTATTTAACTAAAGTTTATTAAATCTATTCACTCTCTTAACTATTTTCTAAAACGAAATTAAATTCATTGTCCTTATGTCTATTAAAAGCGTACAAAATTTTTATTTTGAATATTTATTTTTATTTTTATTTATTTTTTAATTGCTACAAAAGTAATTATAACACTTTATAATATGGTCTTTTTTAAAAATTGTCAATATATTTTAACTTACATGCTTATTTTTGTAACAAAAACAGCAAAATGAAATAAAAAGGAAATGCATTTTATTTCATTTATTATATTTAATTGTAAAATAAAATAATAAAAATGGGAAAATAACGGAAATGCACGCAAATGTCATATGTTACAATTGTACTTTTTTACACATACATAGCGCCATTAATAGAACCAATAAAGTTTCACCAACTATAATATTACAATTACTAGAACTTCTTTTGTAAATGCAAACATTAACACAATACAAAAAGCAGAAAGCTTTTTTTGTTTGCGTATGTGTGTGAGAGTTTATGGGACATTTACAATGTATATTTTTCATACCCAAAAAGAAGCTATAAATGTCATCATTTATGTGTCTTTTTATTTTTATTATATTAAGGAAAATAGAAAATTGTGTATGTAATTGTAATAAGAGAACAAAAAGGAAAAGGGCTGAAGAGATAGTGAAAAACAAGGAACAGTGAGAGCAAATATAGGGATTTAAATTAATTAGAGATATAAATTTTGTTAAAAAGTTAAAGGTTTTTAGGTAAAATAAGAAAATTCTGAACATTCTCTACTAAAACTGACTAAAATTTGAGGTCTTCGAATTCAGTTTTATCCTTAAAAATGTTAAAAATGTAAAAAAACGAATTTAATCATGCAATTCTGTTTTAAGCAATATATGTATGTAAATTTTTATATACAGTATACACCAATACATTTGCATTTATTTTATTAAATATATTTTTTATTAAATTTAAAACCAAACATACACCCACTTACACTCACACACTGAGAAAAAAGAATACAAAATTTCTATAAATAACTATTCCTCTTGCAAATCACACACACACACACCCATGAGTATTTAAATTGTAAATGTATGTATTTACATTACTATTACATTTATACAAGTGGTGCACCATCATGGTGCGGAGTTAGTGTGTAACCAGTTTTTCATTTTCATATATAACGTGTTTCTGGTTACTGTCACACCAAAAAGGACTTTAACAATTTTCCCACTTTTTAATTTTTTTTCCGGTGTGTGTATGTATGATGGTATTTTATTGTAAAATGCTATTCATGTTTGTAGCATTTAAAAAAATAGTAAATAGCACGTAGCCATTTATAGTTTTAAAATTGTTGTAGTAGCTGAAATGTAATTGGCCACATAAAATGTATTAACTTTAATCATAAAATTTCAATCTTGTTTCATTTTAAAAATAAAATGCATTTTGTTGTTGTTGCTATTTATTTAATTTGTGGATATTCACAGTTTTATTGGTAAATGATTTTATTATTAAATAGATTTATATGTAAAGTTATTAAAAGGAAAATTAAGCTTACAATTTAAATTTTTTAATTTTATATTATTTAATTATATTATGAGTATGAAGTGCTGCGGTTTCAATGGAACTTATCGGTAATATTTTATCATAAAAATATGACATTTAAAGTATTTTGTTAGATGAGAGTAAAAGACGACTATATCACTTTGATATAGGCACGAAACTAGCGATTATGATACCTTTATTTTCTACTTATTACAATTTAGGAGGTGGTGAGCCGATTTAGAGATACTTGATGGTTTTAATGAACATAAAAGGAGTTGTTAATAATTCGAGCCTTTTAAATGAATTTAAAAAAAATATTAAATTCTCAAAAAGTTATTGAGGGCCAATATTTTCTATGGAATTTATATTTAATTTGAACAGTTTTTATTATTTTAATTTTCTCTCAAATTGCGTTTTTTTATTTTTTAAATATAATATTTTATGACAAATACATTAAATTAAATTTAAATAAGAAATTTAAATAATGATATGCTGTAATGTTTTGAATTAAATATGACCTCAAATGCGAAAAAAAGAGAAAAGAATATATAGAACACATTAAGCAAAATAATTTACATAAAATAATGCAAAACTAAAATAGTGTTTGTTTTAACATTAGAAAGTGACATTTAAGAGATAAATGGAAATATACAAAGCAACAACGAATTTAAAAAACCCTTTGAGAGAAAGGAAAATATTTTTAATCACCTTTAGAAAATGCTTTTGAAATTATATATAAGAAATTAAAATTCTATTTTAATATTTGATACAGAATTTTAATATTATTAATTATTTAGCTTTTTGTTTGAGGCGTATGATTTTATGGAACTGCTTAAATAAAATATTAAGTATACGTTATGTGATGAAAACTGTTTGCATGGTTTTATGGTCTATTGATTTGTTTAGTTATACAATGAAAATATAATAAAATGAACTATATCGTTTAAAAGTATCATTCCAACTTTTATGTAATATACAGTTAGTTTTCAAACATGTTGACAAATGATTGCGTATTAGCAAAGATTTTTAGAAATATTTAAATATTAATATCCTGGATAGTATATTGTAAAGATTTACCAATTCCTTAACGTTTCAAACAATACCTTCTATAGCGCTATAATTACTTAACATTTATAAACATTTTCTAAAATTCCTAAAAAAGAAAAACTCTTCACAAAAAACGAAACATTATATTTATGTAAACCCCCAAAAAAACTCTTAAACATTTTAGCTATTAACAAGAAACCAAAGTATTTTTCCTTTTTATTCTATTTTTCTCTTCTTTGCATTATTTATTTCTCAACATTTTTGGTGACTGTATTATTTTTGCTTAAACACAGTTATAATGGCTTTTAAATTAAGTTGTTGACATTATTCCATCGCATTTCTGTTTAAGTTCGCTTACTTTTACACACACATACATACTCATTCTTTCGCTCACTGGCGCTATAAGAATGCTTTTGTTTTAAACAAAAGAACTATTAGTAAACAAAGAGAGAACGGAGACGGATACGAAAATTGTATAATGCATTATTTTATATTCAAAGTGGTGTTTCCTTTACGTTTTTTTTTTTCTCACAAAAACATATAAAAATGAGGAAAATAACAAAAAAAAATCATAATAATAATAATAATGAAAAAGCTATTTAAGTTAAACTATATGATGCATTTAAATGCATAAACACAGATTTTTATGTGACTGGAAAAAGCAGAAAAATAGAGTGATGAAAGGAAAATATGAAAAAAGAATGAAAAGGAAAAAAAAACTAATACAAAATCAACATAAAAGTTTTAACAAAGAAAACGTGCAATTTTTATTTTAAATATTATCAAGAAAATTGAATTATTGTATAAGGAAATTGTGTGATTTTTTCTGGAGAAAAAGGTTTTTGAAATTTAAATAAAATCCTTAAATTAACAGACTTAAATAAATTTATTAAAGTCAATAATTTGTAATATTTCAACATTTTTCAATTTAATAAAAATTATTAAATATTATGAATTTTTCTTTTACTTTTGTTGCTAAGAATTTCTTCTGTTGTATTCGTTTTATTTTCTAAATTTAATATATTGTTTTTTTGTTTTCTTTTCCTTTTCTTATAAAGTAATATTGTCTTACGAGTAGAAAGCAAAGAAATTCTTGTCACGCATCTTTAGAGAAATTCTGTTATTATTCTGTTGCAATAAACTAATATTTACATTCTTTTGTGGTATTTTTATAAAAATTTATTCTTTGTACTAGTTTTGTATTTGTAATTTCTTTATTTTTCTCGAAAATGAAATATAAATAGTTTTTTAGGTTATAAACTTTTGTTACTTTAGTTCGGAGAAGATATAAATGTCACAGAGATATTTTTTAAGGAGGATTCTTTGAAACTAAATTTAGTTTAAAAACAGGTTTTCTATATTTTGTTGCTCAAAGTTAGTTTAAAGCTTAAGTTAGTATGTACCTAACAACGTTAGCATTCAATAATTTATTTCCCTTGTAGGCACCAATAACATTTCTACAATATAGAATAATGAAATAAAAAATATTTTTTACAAAAGCTTTCAGAGATTCATAATTTAAAAGCTTTAAAAGTTCAAAATATACATAAAAAATATATTTTCTAATGAAATATAATACGATAATTCCCACAAAACTTTATTAATTTCTATAATTTATTAAGCATTATACACAAAAGTATAGACTGAATCTCGAAATGCTATGAAAGCCTAAAATTAAAAAAAGTGTTTTTTTCTTGCAAAAAGCGCCAAATCTGTAAAAGCTCAATATTGAAACTTAACGATATTTTTCTTAATAAAAATTTTGTTTTCATAAACTTTAAACTTGATTTTTTAAAATGAATACAAAAACAATTTTTTTCAAAAGATAATGAAATTTGTGTATTTCATAAAAATGAAATATTATTTATTCTGAATCAAACTTGGAACTTATTTAATGAAAAAAATAGTTTGTAGTAAAAGGAAAAAAGAACTGCGCTTAAAGCTGTATAAGCTTAAAAGAAAGTTTAGTTATTCTTTCAAATAAAGTTTTTTTTTGTAGTAATTTTCCATTAAGCTTTATGATTCAGTATGTAAAATAAAAAAGCTTAAGTATTTTTTAAAGTCAATTCTAAAACAGAAAAGTTTTTTTTGATTACAACAAAGCTTTTAATCTTAATGGTCAGACATCAAATTAAGCTTAATATTTATAATAATGTCATATAACTTAAGCATTAAAATTAAAAACACTAGTTTAAAAACTTCGTTTTTTTTTTCTTGAAATAAGCTTTTGCTCGTGCGTTTTTGAATAGTTGTGATAAAATATTTATTTTGTTATGTTGAACAATTAGTTATAAATGCCCTATTTCCTTGTACGTGTTCTGCTGTCAAGGACTTTAATTCCACAGAGATAAAAAATTAAGCACAGATTTTCATAGAGATAACTGCAATGAAAAATGTTACAATTCTTTATTATGAATGAAATATATGTTGAGGTGTATTACTTTTTGTTTAAAATCCTTAATATGAGTTTTGAAATTGATTCAGATATGGATCTGGTTTGTAATTAAATGTTTTTCTTTGGCAAAAAAATCAACCAATAACCTGAATTTGATCGATTTTATACAAATTAGATAAAACTCATTTAAATTTAAATGGGATATGGGTACACTGACGGACGGACATAGAAAATTTAATGTAAATTATTAAAAATTATAAAATGGATCATCTGGATATTAAATGCAGAATTCCTAATTTATGGATATAAAAGAAATTTTGCGTATAAATGTTATTTTTAACTTAATGCTTTTAAGCTGACGCTATAAATAAACATACTTTTCAAATATATA
This sequence comes from Cochliomyia hominivorax, assembly GCA_004302925.2. NCBI lineage: Eukaryota > Metazoa > Arthropoda > Insecta > Diptera > Calliphoridae > Cochliomyia > Cochliomyia hominivorax. The sequence continues at coordinate 50,447,897 of PYHX02000495.1, read as the reverse complement.
TCATCAGCCATTATCGGTCGTCAGTAGCTACAAATAACTTTAGCTTAGATAAAAATATTTTATAGAAAAAAATTCTTTCTAAAGAGAAGAATGTTAAGAGCAAATATGTATTATAATGAAAATAGGAAAAAATGCAACAAAAAAGAAAAAAATCTAAACGAAATATGTAAAATATTTATTTAGGAGCTAAACAAGTAAACCGTAAAGAAGAAAAATATTAGTTATACAAGAAATAATAAATAACCCAGCGAAAAATGTAAAATTCCAAATAAAAAATTTAAGGTTAAAAGGGAAAAGGAATAAAAGAAAAACTTTTTGTGAGGATTTTTTGCAATATAAAAGTATGAACCAGTAATACAAATACATTTGTGTTTATAATAAAAACACACTCACCAAAATACGATGCAAATAAATAGTTGCATGCATCAGGGGAGAAGAAATACAAAAACGGATATATAAGCGTATACATAAAATTACATATGTATAGAGTTTTATGTTTATTTCTTAAATAAGAAAGAAAAAATAAAGAAATAACGAAACAACATTCACATATTTGTTGTATCAAGAGCATAACAACGTATATTTATTAGTAATGTTTGTAAGTACATGTGTGTGTGTAATAGAGAGAAATAAAATGAAAAACATACACAAGAGACAGCTTGGTTTGTTTATGAATTCAAATACATATGTACTATTTCATATTACCTCTATATATCTGTATATGTGTAAGATACGTAAATATTCTCCACAAATGCAAAAAAGCGTAAAGAGTGCATTTAGCTTGCATATATGTATGTATATGTATATGTATGTTTGTGTAAGTAAATACAAAGTGGGTCAATATATTTTTTGCTGTGTCTTATTTCTGGTCTTTTTCTTCTTTTTTTGTAATAAAAACTGAAAAACACTGTTTGCGGGGGGAGAAAAATAATAAAAACCTGCAGCATTAAAATGTTTTAACATAAAAACATCTAGAGAAGAAACAAACTCTTTCATTTTTGCGTTTTACTTATGGCAACATGTTACATGAAAAAAATGTTGCTACCATTACTTTTGTTTGCTCGCTTGCAAACATTAAAATGCTTGTAGTCATAGTCGTCGTCCTCATCATCATCATCATCACCATCGTCATCATAGTGTATATTTGTAATATTTGAATGTAGTTAATTTAACGTATGTTAAACTACATACCTTTTGTATTATTCTCCTTAAATACATATGTAAGCAACTATACATTTGTATATGTATTTTACATACATACAAATATACATTGTAAATTTATACATTTCTTTATATACACAAATATACTTTTATATGTATATACCGGCATGTGTTTACATTTTTACACAAAAGTAATGAATATCTAAAAGAAAGCTCTTTTTTTCTGTTTTAATAAAAAATGCATAGCATACTTTTCAGCGAAAAATTGTTTCTTCTTGTATATATATTTTTTTAATATACATATATTTCATATGTTTTTCTCTTAATATTTATGTATGTATGAGTTATAGTTTTGTAATAGTTTTCATTTATATCTTATGTTATGGTGTATATTTAATAACTATCATAGCTTTAGTTTAGTTTCCTGTTTTTTTTGATAAGTATTACAAAAAATATTTCAGCTTAATATTAAACTTATAAAGGGAGAGTATTTCGTGTTATATAAAGATTTCGTAGAATATTTTTTCTTTTTTTTTGTAGAAATAAATATCATAATAATTGCAGTTTATAAAGAAATTATTATTTTTCACAGAAACTTTTTATATCATGAAAATAGAAGTGAGGAATTTTATGTACAGTTTTGTAAAATATTGAAAATTATGTAGAACTTTAATTGTAAGAATTGGTTTATATATTTTTTTTATAAATTACATTAAAAAAGTATTTATTTTTTAACAAATACTTTAGATATTATTACTTTAAAGTAATATCAGAAGAAATTCAAGTTGAATATATATTCTCAGTGTAGTTATTTTACAGTTCCAGTTCAGTTTTTACTGATCCTTTTTCGAACTAAATTATAAAAAAAACTATGTCCCTTAGTATTATGTTGCCAATTGGAATTATTGGCTATTTTATATATATTTCAATTATTCGATGTAGAAAGAAATTTTATTTTGTGAAATAGAAATCACTTGATTTTTAAAGCATTGGAATCATTTTATATAAATCTAAATTTTTCTGATACAATAAATTTTTTCAAATAATTTTTTATAGACTTAGGTAGTGGGACTAATACCTTACTTGCAGGAGTAATTTGCATTCATACAGAGTTTATATCTCATAATAAAAACTTTAATTTGATTTATTAAAATTTTGAATTTAAGAAGAAAACCTTTTGAAATCTGTTTCTTAAATTCATGTTATATTCAATTTCTCGCTTTAGAAAGTGAAGAAGCAAATATATGTACATTTTGAAGTATGAGAGGTAAAAGCTGTGACTATTTTTTTCCAAAATATCTTAATTTGAGCCTTAATAGATCTCTTCATGGATCAATTATAGAGGCCCTCTTCCAAAGTTATAAAACTGAACTGCTCTACTGTCTACAGCTTGATGTTGTGAACTTTGAATGAGCCGACTAAAAGTTTAAGTAAAACTATATTTTTAATGATATTTTTATTTGGCGAATCATCAATTGCACCATATTACTTATTTCGCTTTTTTTTTGGAAAAGTGAAGTTATGCATCCAACCTATCAAGGGTTTTAGATAACTATATATTTACAACAGTGTTTGGCTGTGCCGAATCTTCTTAAACACTACATTGACCTATTGATGAGATATATAGTAATAATATTATGAACAAATTCAGTTTAAGTTAAAATATAGACAAACGTAACACTCCCCATTATGGAGGATATTAATAACTATTCCGCTGTCCAACTGTGAAATGTTTCAATATAGTTGAAGTGTCGGAATTTTCTAAATTCAGCAATGAAAATTTATTTATTCACGACTTCTAAATATTTTGTATAATCTGTTAAAGTTTCTTTAATTTGCATTAAATGAAATAGAACTGGTGTAGAGGATATACAAAAAAGTGAAGTATTGAAATATATTTTAATGGTCTTATTACTAGAAGAAGTTTGTTGTCCCTTTAAGATACTAAAAGACCGAGCCATAATTTCAATAATTTTCAATTGATAAGTTTAAAAGCTTCTTAATTGTTTTGGGTGTAGCTTTTAAGATAAAGTTTTTATTGCTTTTTTACGAAAATTCAGATGAGTCTTTGTTGCCAATATAACTCTGGATATAAGTGTGGCCTTTAAAAATTATAAATGTTGAAAATACATCCGTAACTTAACACTGTTTTCAATCCAACATAGCGGACTTTTATTCTGTATGTAATTTATATGTATATATTTTCATATAACCTCCCAAAAAATTAAACAAAATTATCCAAAAGATAAATGTAGGACGAATTTTAAATTTATTATTTACTTTCTTCCATTTACTGAAAACTTTCTTACATGTTGTATTATTTCCTTAATGTCAAAAATTAAATTTAAAACCCAACCCTTCACCTTTAAAGGAGAGTTGCAAGGACTCGCTCGCCTTTTGGTTTTCACACATGCAATATTTCAGAGGTTTCTTGGATGATATATGATGCACTTCAACTCTTCGCTACCAAAACATAAATTCAAAAGTTTCATTTTGTTTTCTTTTATCCAATTTTCTTGGTTACAATGAAATGTTTTAAAACTAACAGGTTCTTTTTTAGAGAGTGAGAGAGATGTTAGATGTTTTTGGTAGTGTTTATATGTTTTTTTTTCAATAAAACAAATTATAAAGTTTTGATAGAAAAAGAAAATCTAAAAAATACAAAAAGAAAATATCCTTGAAATTTTTTATTAAAGGTTGGAGAATCAATTTCTTTTCTATGTATTTGATAAAATGTTCTAATACTAATGTAATATAATAAATATGAAGAAGTGAAAAGTTTTCTTTATTAATAATCTTATGGAAAAGGTGTCAGAGAAGTACTTATTCAATAAAGAATAGTAAAACAAATAAAGGATGTTGACTTTTTTCAAAGGTCTTTTATTATAGGAGTGTAAAAGATCTTACAAATCACGTCGACCAATAGCCCTATAATAATTTTAAAAATCTACTTACATCTTTGAAGATAAAGTTATTTTCTAAAATGCTATATGATAGAAGATTTTTGTTTAAGAAAATATGTTTTTGAAAAAAACAATTTTTTAGTTAACAAATATACATTATGAAACACTTACATTTTTGAGTACTGGGTAAGCAATTGAAGGAAAATTTATTTGAAAAACTTGGTTTCGGCATCAAAAATAATTAATCTATTTGATTGAGTTTATAAAATTCCGAAAATCAAATTAAAAAGCACTTACATTATTAAAGACAGGGTAAGCGATTAAACAACAATATACTTATTTCAAGAAGACTTATCTTAAGAATTCGAAAAGAAAATACATCTTATTTTTCGGAAAAGGTTAATGGGGGCAGTATAAGTAGTGCCTTTAAAAAAATTTAATTTATTTAAAAAAGTCAGTTTCCGTGTCAAAAAGGATTAATTATACTTGACCCTCTTTTCAACTTTTTTCTAAATTTCTTTTTTAAACCAAAATATATACCTTAATTTAAGGTGATTATATATAAAGGAATCTTATGCAATTATTTCTCATTCCTCTACTTATTCTTTTCATACTTTCTACTTGGATTAACTCAGTTTTGCTAAGATATCTCCACCTCTTCATTTTCTATTTGTCTATGTGTGGGTGTGTTGTATCAAATAGAGTATAGTGGCATTAATAAAGTTTTAGATTTCTAAGTTTCTTCTGTTTTTTTTTCTTCATTAGTTCTATTCCTTTTCTATTTGCTTTTCTCTCTCACTTTACTGTTACTCAACTTAAACTACATTATTACATTGTTTGTAGTTATTTTCTTCAGCTTTCAATTGTGTTAAGTGTACAAAATTCCGTGCATGTGTATGTAATTTTCTTTCTCTTCTTATATTTCTTTTTAGTGTAAAGGATAAAGTTTTTTCTTGCTTATATACAAGTTGTACTTATTAGAGCTTTTTACCTAATTACGAAATGGTTTTTGATTAATGTCTATAATTTTGTGGCATTAATTTAATATATTTTTCTTATTATTTTTTGTTAATTTATTTTTTATAAAAGTGTAGAAAACTGTTAAGTTTCTTTTGATTATTTATGAAGTTATACAAGTGCTTTTACGCATTTATTTAAGTATACAATAATCCTTAATTGGTTTTTTCTTCACTCTCCTGTATTTAGTTTTGGTTGGCAAGAGAAAATATTTGTTTTGTAGTTGAAAAAAATTATTGAAATTAATTTGGAAATGTTATTGAAAAGGGGAAACCTGAAAGTATGCTATGGTTTTTGGATAATTAGAAAATGAGGCTTTCATTTATATAAGGATAGAGATCGATTGAAATTTTAACATATGTATAATTTTATAATTTTTAAATCATATATTTGATATACCTGATTAGTCTTTACATATATACTGTTTTTCAAAATTTTAAGTAATCATACCACCCCTTCTCAAAGCTAATATTTGGTTACATTATTGATAACACTACAGTAGAATATAGTTTACTCTAAATGTATAAGAAATTAAGCCTAAAGGTAGGCAATAGTTTACTCAGCCTATAGGTAGACTACAATTAAAAATAAACAAACGTTTATTGTTAAAAATTTCAAAATCAACTAAACTTTTTATTATATATTATTAAAATACTTATTATATTTGTTGACAATTTTTTAAATCTCCGTTTTACTTGTACAACACTTAACTGACTTATATAAAACTCTTTTGAAAATCCCGAAAATAAACCATTTTTCTTAAAAAGAAAAAAATCCTGTTTAATCAAGCAATATTTAAGTTGTTTTCTAGATTTTTATCAGCAACAAACATCCGTCATCATTTTGCTTCTTTTTCAAATTGACATTTTGCTCGATTTTTCCTCTTCTTCTCATTTTGGCAAACTGACAATGGCACTTTTTTAAATATTATTTTCCAAATAATTCCTCAATACAAATATAATATGTCTTTACTTTCATTTAATATTGTAATAAATAAAAGAAGAAACTTTATTCATACAGTTAGTAAAGCATATTTTGTGGCTGCCAGCATAAAAGTTTTTATATTGCCGACAATATGGGTGTATGAGTCCATATGTATGAGCATGTGTACTTTTACGATTCACAAAACAAATTCTTCTCTTTGAAATACTTATATTTGCTGAATTATATATATATATATATATATATATATATATATATATATATATATATATATATATATATATATATATATATATATATATATATATATATATATATATATATATATATATATATATATATATATATATATATATATATATATAAAACCAATGAATGTAAACGAAATTTTTTGTAGATTTTTTTCTTTCCGATTTTCACATTAATTTTGTGAAAAAAAACATGAATGACAAAATTGTGTCAACCAGTAAAGCCGCAAAATATGGCCGCATATATACACACATAAAAAATTTACTTTTTTCTTTAATAATTTTTTCCCTTTCTGTTTTTTTTTTTTTTTGCCTTTGAGTTTAACTTCTTTTTTATATGTGTTTTATTAAATGTAGCATATGTTAAGGGGTATTACATATGTTTTTTTCTCCTTCTTCTTATGTATACGTTCTTTTGGGAGAATGTTGACGTTTATTCATTCACATAGATTTAATGCAGTCAAGCGTTAGAATGTGGAAATTATGAAACGAGTGTATTAAAGCATGAAACTTTGATGAGAATTCTTGTTATATATTTTTCTTCTTTTGGGCAACAAATACGATGAGAAAGTGGAAAGAATAGAGGGAATTTGTTTGGATAACAAAAGAGAGCTTACAACACATTTACAGAAAATATAATAAAAATAAGTTTTATTTACATGTTTAAATGCAAAAACTATATTACACCGTTTGCTGTTCAATAATAGAAGAAAATTATAAAGCATATTTTAGGGGAAAACAACACACTTTTAAGTGTTCAAAATATTTAAATCATTTTATAAAAAAAAATATTACCATAAAATTTTTATAGCACACTTTTCGCTACCTAAAAATACATACTTTTTTAAACAACCTATTTGAAGGGATTTAAAGAATCGCTAAGCATTAATAATTTTAGGCACTTTATGATATTACTTTTAAGCCTACTTTAATGCTTTAAAGCAATCTTTTTATTTTCCTCACTTCCCTTGGCAATGGTGTAACATTTACTACTTTTCCAACTAAAACAGTTATAAAAATTCCAATAAAATTGTAAATATGTAAACACAACTATTCCATATTATTTTAAGCACTATGATGGGTAATCATAATAAAGGATATAAAAACTAAAAACAAAAACACTTACAGACAATCCTACCAAAATGGCGTTAAATGTAATTGTCCTGAAAGCCATAATTTTATATATATGAATTTATAACAAATTTCCAGCAATTTGTATGTTTCTGTTGTAAACCCCTTTAGGCGTTAATAAAATTGCCTATAAATTGTTAAATAAATTGTGATAAATTATAAAATATTTTCCTACTTTATAACCGCTTTGTACGAACAAAATTTTAGTGTTGTCCTTTGAAATTAACTTTTTTTGTTCTATGGCTCTATAAAATTAAGGCAACAAATTTTATGGGTTTTTGCTTAAGTTTTCTATAGTTTCATTTTTCTTACTTACGCCCCGAATTTGAGTGTAATTCCAACTGCATGTTTGTACTTATATTTTTATAAGAAATTTTTTTTATTTTTTTTTTTTTTTTTTTTTTTTTTGGGAGAGAAAACATAATTTTCTACGTGCTCAAAGTTTTATGACCCGCCAATAAAACGTGCTTAAAGTAGGGTATATTTGAAAAGCATTCAATTGAGTTTTTTAGATATTTTTTTTTAAATTTTGGTTATATAAAATAAATAAAGCTAAAAATAATTTTTACTTGTTCTGATCATATAAAATTTTTTGTTAAAATAATCTTAATAAAAATAAATATTTCAAAATTATTGTAAAAATGTCACACAATTTTTATATTTTTGAGTTTTGTTATATAATGTAAATTGACATAATATTTTAAGGGTACTAGCAATTTTTATAAAAAATTTATATAAAACTGAATACAATAGTTTTGAATGAAAAAGTTTGTTATATTAATTGCTTTTACCCTCAATATTTATTTAAGCAATAAGTAGTTAATTTTTAATTTAAAAAATTTGTTTTAATAAATTATTGAATATTGAATTTGAAACCCTTAGGGTTTGAAAATTAGTTGATTAATTTTTACTATTTACAATTTTTAAAAGTTTTGCATGTTTTTAGTTTGTAATATGAAAAATATGTTATATGGAGAATAAGGAAATTGTTGAAGGGAAATGTTTGAAAATTAAACTATAGCCTCAAATTAGGCAATATATTTTTTTTAATTTATGTACAGTCTGAATTTAGGCTATATAATATGAAACTGAAGATTTTTTGCACCCAGAAAAGTAGGACTTTTAAGATCTCTAAACTATGATTAAAATATGAATTTGAATTGGGATTGAATAAAATTTTTAACTAGATATAACCTTTACTCTATGAAGTATTCTTGATATGGGAACGCGATTGGCTTTTATGATGTATTTATTCTCAAATTATTTTTAAATTCACAGCACTAATTTTATTTTTCTGAATTATTCTAAAATTACTTAACTTTAACATTTTTTAGAACAAACTTATAAGAGAATTTTAGACAGAATGGAACAAATGTAAAGTCCGTATAAGGTCATGTTTTCAGCTTTTTGTAGTTTATATACAATTAGGACAACTTGCTAATGAATCTTGAGCTTATAAAAAATTGTGGCTGTATGACTGTATCTCGTAGGTTTAAGTGCGAGTTTTCATTACAACTTAAGCAAAAAAATCTTTTTGTGTTTTTTTCTGTTTCATTTTAAGTTGAATTGTTTCTTTCAGTTTTTAAAGATGATGCTCGTCTTAAGCTTAATGTGCAGTTTAAGCTAACCTTCCATGAAAATAGCTTTTCGTCATTAAAATCTCTTAACATTCAAGTACTGAGTTCGTTAAGTATAAGCAGATTTAAGTTATTACAAAATAATAATCAAGCTCATGCTTTTTACCCATATTTCTAACAACTTAAAGGCTTTCAAAATATATAGTTTGGTAATGGAAGGAACTTGCAAATAAGATTTTAAATATATTATATTTTGTGTTAATACTCCTAAGGTATTGTTAAGCCAAAATAAGATCTCATGCATTTGAGAGTTTATAAACATATTTTATTTTCAAGATGTTCTCTACACAATTTTTTTATTTCTCCATATGTGCTAAATAATGTTAAAAATTTTAATAGAAAATAATTTTCTTTTTAAATAAACTGTTATCAAAAAAATCACCCAACTTTTTTTCTTATGTATATAAATTATAAAAAACACCAGCAACTTTTTTCAAATTATATGTTTTATTTTTACTTTTTATATAAAAATCAAGACTTTTAGCTGCATTCATTTAGAGTTTCTTTTTCTATAAATACTATAAATATATATTTAAAAATTTTTTAGCAACAAAAAAATCAAAACAGCATTCATATAAATAAAATCATTATAAACAAGAAAAAAAACTATACTTTTTTAATTGCATCATTTTTCCATTATAAAACAACAATTAAATGCAAATAAGATTAAACATAAAATGATATAAAATTAATATATAATTATTTTATACTTTTCCCCCTCCTACCTTTGCCCCTTCAACAACAACATTCAACTCTGAAATAAACCAATAGTCGTGTATCGGTAATGCGTGGTCAAGTGATAACACCACAAGGTTTGGGTATAGTTGGAATACGTGTATCAGTGGATAGAGATTCAAGATTTGGATTTACGCTGACAAGACAAGGAGGATGGTAAGTAAATTTTAAATTATTTTGATTAATAAAATATACTTATAAAATTTCAAGTCTACTTTTAGGCGTTTAATTCGATTTTATTCATTTCTTTAAGAATATTGTACAGGTTATTTTTCTTCGTAATTTGGTTCTCTTTTGAAATGTGTTTTTTTTTGTTTAGTTTTATATCAGAAAAAAGCAATTTCAATAATAATACGATGCTTAAAACCGCAAGAAGGCTTTTATATAACTTTATAATGTTTTTTACTTTATCATCCAACACCACAAGTGGTTAATAGGGTATATTTACTTTGTCATTCCGTGTGTAACTCTAGGAATAATTAATATATTCTTGCATCAAATCAAAACCTGAGTCGCCTAAGATATGTCCGTCTATTAATATGTCTGCCTTTCCGTCTGTCTGTTGTTAGCACGCTCATATCCACAATAATTGACGGAGCTCAGTGGCTTGGGTATTTGCTATAGTCCTGTGCAGTTTCCGGCAAAATCGGTTCAGTACATTAAAAACTATAGACCGTTATCTTAGGCAATCTCTATGTTCAAGCAAAAAACTTTCGTATATTTTTTTTTATAAATCAAAAATTAGAATAAAATATTGCCATAATATTAATCAGTAAATACTTAATTACTGTTCCAATTATCAAAATCGCTTCAGAAGAAAATAGTTATAGCCGAACATAAACTAATTTTATGACTCACTAAGTGTCTTGTTGTTATATTTAAGAAAAAAATTCATATATTGTATACGTTTGTGAGCGTAAGTGTGAGTGTGTATGAACGAAACAAAAGGTATTTATTTCACACGCATTTGTGGTGGAGAGTATTGAAAATTCGGCATAGCAGAATCTAGCATTTTTACCTATTTTCCTTTCTTTTGATTTCTCGCAAAAAATATCTTATTGAAATTGTGTTTTTAGCAAAAAGAAAGAAAACTGCATGTTTTTTAAGGAAATAATGGAACATATTAAAGGATTTTTTTCTTTTTCAACTTTATACTTAAGATGTTGAGATTTAAAAAGCAAAAAAAAAAGATATATTAATTTATAATTGTGCTTTTAGCTATTTAATTAAAATATATGTTTTATTTTTTTGAAATCATAAAAGAAATCGTAGAAAAAGTGAAGGAATTAAAAAATATAAAAAATACATGCAAAATGTTAGTTATTTTTAGATCTGAAATGCAATTATTCAACAATGTAGAAAAATAGAAAGAAATAACATTATTCATAGATTTCTTTATTATAAGCTGAAATGTTTTGTTATTCAAATTTTCTTTAAGAATAAACGTTTAATCATTTCAAAGATTTTTTACCTTCAAACTTTTAGCTGGATAGAAAAGCGGAATAGAATACTTTATGTTCGCTCAAAAAGAGATCTGACAATAAAAACTTGTATTATTTTTGTTTTTATTTCTTTTTTAATACTTTCTTCTCTGGTAATGTGAAAAAAAAATAAAAAAAAATTAATTCTCTCTCTTGTGATTTCGTAAACTGCTTCAACGTCCACTTCATTTCTCGTCAAAATTAGTTGGAACCATAATTTTGCAAAAGTGTTGCTCCATTTTACTGATTATATGAAGAGAGCAAACAGAAGACTACCCTTTCTAGTATGCAGCAAGAATTTAAATTCTCTCCAAGAACATTATTTTGTGATTTCCAATACTGGCTTAGGATTGAAGATTAAAGTTTTGCTTGATTTCAAACTTATGTTGTAAAAGGTTGTTCCATTTTTTTCACTGAACTTAGTAAAGCTTTCTTCCTTTTTGATTGCTGGTATAATATTGAGCAAATTAAATCGATTAATTGTAGTTTAATGAAACCAAAAATTCAAACTGTAAAATATGTCCAATATTCGCCAGAATCAACAAAAAAATTTGTTTTCTTTCGTCCAAATATTTCAGACTGAAAAATAACCCCAAAAATCTGTTCTTCGAAATAGCCCGTCTATGATCAAACTGATATAGAGAATATATTAAAGTTATATGAATAAGAAAAGGAAATTTCTTGTTCCTTGAAACTATAGAAGAATTAAATCGCCTCTAGATAATTCTGCCATTTTTAAGAATTGTGTTAAAAAATAACATTGACATTAAATATGAAATATAAGCGAAAGAGGGGGAGATAAAGTTACTCTTATCTAATTATTTGAAATTACAAAATTCTAAGTTTATTAATACTGACGTACATTTATCTCGATATGATCTTGGAAATGCAAAAAAAAGAAATCGATATAAGCTATCAGAAACACTTTATGAGCTAATTAAACGATGTTTGTCCTCCGCGTTGAATAATTTACAGCAATTAATATGTTATGTTTTAAACAAAGAATAAAATTTATTAAAATCCAATAGCTCCAACATGATCTCTCGAAATGTTTTGAAACTCATGTTAGATATGTAAGAATTTTTTCAGTAATTTAATTGCAGAAATTAGTTTTGTATTACTCTAAATCCATTTTTCAAGAAGATATTTAAAAAAAGCACCGTTCAGATCCATTTCCAAAAATTATTGTTAATTTAAATATGTCACAAAAAAAAACAGCCTTCATTAAATTCCCATTTCTGAAAGTATGCTTTAATCGCTTAACTCTCACCTTAATATATAAGTATGAAGAAAATATTTGATATAAATATGATTTATACAATTACAAATCAACATTTCACGAGAGTAGATCCATAGTTTTTTCATGCTTGCATCATGGTGTACTGTATAATTTAGTTGGTCTTAGTTGACAATTTCATACTTAATTATTTCATTGAATTTTATCAACACTTATATGATATCATAACAATTATAAGCCATTTAACTTAATCGAAAGGATAATAAAATAAGTCCTTTAAATTTTGTAACATAAAAAAACATTTCTTATATATTGTTTTTTATTAAATTTACTTATTTTTATTTAAACAATTGTTTTAAATTTTAATTATTATTATTTTTCATTTATTTTTTATTTTTCTTGTATTCAACAGAAAAAAAGTGATATATTTATATTTTCCTAGTGTTCCCTGTTATTATTTTTATATCCACATTGAGCCATAATTCTTCATTAGCCTAGTGCCTTAAATCCATGCAACCAATCCCATACGAAAAATATATGTGCGTTTTGTTCTTTTTTCACACAAACACACATGTATGTTTTATATGCATATATAAATGTGTTATATGGGAATTAAGGATACTACACCAACAGTTTTGCTAATGGCAATTTAAAAGCTTTTTTTCTTGTTTTTTTTCTTTTTTTTTTAATAAAGTTCATAAAAGAAAGCAGATTAATATCTTTTAATTATATAATTCTTTATTTTATTAAAAGATTGTTTTAAGCAAGATAATTTAGTTTTAAATTATTTAAGATATGAAGCAAATATAACAGTTTTTGTTATAATAACAAAAAAGTAAAATAATCCTTTCTATAGTTTATTTAAAATTTTATTTTTTTATTTATCCTTATTAAATCTCGAAGTCCTTTTTCCAAATTCAGAACTGTTGGTATTTTTATTTAAAAAATTTTAGTTTTTTGTTGTTATTTAATGTTTTTAGTTGAATGGCTGGTAGCTTGATTATTATACATGTTAACATTGCAGTATATTTGCGTGTTGTCTGTTGCTCCATATTCCATATTTACAACATAACTAAACTACATACATATAAATATACATTTAAAACAACATGTTATTGCATGTAATATAAATGTGGGAGTGAGTATATTGCTGGAGTTTTCTCTATCTCTCTCCCAGCAACAAAAATTTATTTATATTTTTAGTATAAAACATTGTTTATGTATATAAAAAAAGCTTTGTTTTCAATGAACTTATACATCCAGAGAAATATTGAAAACGGCTGGTGGACAAAATGATAGCAAAAAAATCAAGGCTTTGAAAGCTACGTTTAATATAACTTTGAACTTATTCAAGTTATAGCAAATGTACTTGATTAATAACATTAAAAGCTTTAGTCTCAAATAATTTATAGGTCACGTTCATAAAAATATAAAGCTATTGTTTCGAAATGAAATTAAGAAATAATAAAGATTTGTTTTTAATAAACTTTTGCAAGTAAAGAATTATTAAACCTGGTTGCTAGACAAAATAATAAAGCACATTGTTGGTTAAGAAAAGTCTTGTTTTCAATGATTTCTTCTCGATTAGAAAAATATTGAACTGGAGAATTTAGTCGTGATAAAATCCAGCGAATAATTTGATGAATAAATGTACAAAGTTAATTATAAGCGAGCTCTAGGAAAAGCTTTAGTTCATTATTAATAAAAAGCTTTGTTTTTAATAATTCCTTTTTGATGAAACTTTTGATTCAAAACAAAACTTAATATAAAAGCTTTTTCTTTCAGTGTTTTTAATTTGTATGTAGGGTAAAAGAAGGGAGTATTTTTCAAATAAACATTTCAGATAAAATATATGTAAATATACATATATAAGATTATAATAGTTTTATACTCCAACAAAAATAATAAATAAATAAAAAATATATGAAGAAAAAACAAATCACAAAATAGTAGACAACAAAAATATTGTAACAATATGGCAATCTTCTCTTATTACCTTACGTTATTTCATATATACAAATATTTCGATATATTCATACCACTTTTTAAAAACCCTGAAGTTTTAAAATTAAGCTCCTTTAAATAAGATTGACAAAGTCTTTTCTTCTGAATTTAGAAAATTTGGAAAATATATATAGAAGATGAGAGTTCCATATTCAAACAATGTGCTCTTAAAAAATCAGAAAATTTTGACTTCAATCTTTTCGAAATCACTTTACCGAATACCAGAAATTCTGTTATCATTTCAAAAACTACAGGTTCAAATCTTCTTATTTAAACTTTTATAAGCGAGTCTTTGTACTTGTATAAATATGAATTCCTCAAGTCATTAACATTTACATTTTAAGCTTGATTAAAGCTTAAAATACACTAGCTTAAATATTTATGAAGAGAATATACCACTAGATATCCCTATCAAAAAATTATACCAAAACAGGAACAGAAAGCGTATAAACTTAACTATTTAAGTACATACATATACATTTGTTTAAGCTTGCAAATGTGTAATGAAAACTTATAATTATATGGTCATGCAGAAGCTTAAATAATTTTTGCTATTTATATACATATATAAAATATCAGCAACAACAACAAATATGTACACATAATTACATGTTGGTAACAATAATGAGAACAATACTTGTATATTGTTAATGTTTATGTGAAACATTTTTGCTTTAAAAAAAGTAACAACAATAAATGATGTGAAATTAATTTCAGTTTATAATTTTAATAAAACAAATGAAGGATATGAAAACAAAATTTATTTAAAATTTACTAATTTAGGTCATTGATTTTGTGAAATTGTAAAGTAATATACATGAAAATATTATAACGAAATTATCAGGTGATAATGAAACAAATTTAATTAACATAAATCGATTTTCAGTAACAAAAGAAAATTAGTGAAATTTAAATTTGTATTTTCTAACAGGATTTTAAGTTCTTTATGTTGAAATATTTTTTTTTTTTTGTAAAAAAGAAATTAGAGTTATTCGCCATAAAACTCTTCTGACCATTTAAGAAAAAAACCTGGAATAAATTAAATTGTTATATATTCTATAAAAATGATTCAATGAAAAAATCCTTAAATTATAGTAAAAACAAGTACGAGTCCTTTATTCAACTTTGTTAATCTTAAATTTCCTAAAGTCAAATAGGATGCGATATTTATAAAATTTGGAGTCGAATAGTGTATTTTGGATTTTATTAAAATACTTTAAATTTATGTAATTGTATGAACACATCACTCTATTCTACGTATACCAGCAATTGGAAAATGACAGTTAATAAAATTGAATAAAATATGAGCTATAGTCTAATAAGAGGCGATATTCATAAAATTATTATATTTAAGAGAACTATAAAAAAAATTGAAATTTGGATAGAATTTTTCCACACTAAGGATTTTATAAAAGCTTAAGGCATTTTTCTGAGTAGAGAGTAACGTGGGACATATAACCAAATATGGAACAGATATCCGTTAACTAATAACATATATTAAAGAGAATGATAAAATATTTTTGTCTAATTTAAATAGAACTATTCCATAAGTAAGAGTATTATATAATTAAAAGCCTTTTCCGAATAAGAGCCTTGTATTGGAGCTAGATACTTTTGATGTTATTTTCTTTGTATATGTTGGAAAATTCAGAAAACTGTCTTTCAATTTGCGACTTATATTACAAACATTTTTTCTATTAATTCGATCTAAATTAATTTTGGTATGATGATGTCGTACGATTCAGTTCAGAATCAAATATTAGTCTGTAACTATTTATTTATAACAGCGAAATAGCAGGTTTTAAATAGGAAACTACTTAGACCAACAACAAAAAATCTTGGCAAATTTCATCGTATTCTTAGATGATCCTTTCTGGAGTTGCACATGGAGTCAATATGCCTTCTTTACTTAAAAAAATCCAGGACATGTTTTCCCGTGAAGAAACCCTAATTTATAGTTACAAAATTCAAATGTGTATAAAATATACAACTGGAAGTAAATGATTTAGTTTGTATTTAAAAGAAATGTATCATTGATCTTTAAAGAAATTTTCATAAAGTATCCTCAGACAGGCAATTAATTTTATCACATTAAAAATTACTTAAATATGTCACCATTTATTTGTCTTAAAAAAGGACACAGGTAAGGCTTTTTCACATCTTAAATCCTTTACTTTATGAACCTTTTCTTGTTAAAATATAATTGTTCTATATTTTATTTTAAAACTACAAATTTGTTTTATATATCACATTACATTCATTATTTTCTATAAAATCATCATCTCCTACTTTTTCTTAAAAACTCTACACGTTTTTTACATTGATTTGCTGATATACCAAAAAATCCCGATTAATAAAAAAGAACATTATATTGTCTACAATTACAATGCAACAAAAAAGACAACCTTAACCAAAATAAATGGAAAAACGGGAAAAATGTCGAATTAATTTGCAAAAAAAAAAAAAAATACACAGAAATACAATTCATGTGTATGTATTTTTACCACAATTACTCTTAACATTTACAAAATACATTTACAGAAATATTTTAAATTGACAATGTAAAAAAGAACCATGAACGAAAATAATAAAAAATGACGATGAATAACCATTATTTTTTTAAATGGAAACATTTTATTAAATTGCCAACGTATTGAATTAATTGAATTTATGTTGAAAGGCTTTTTTCGTTAAATTTCATGAAATTAAAAGAGAAAAGAAAATTAAAAATGTATGAGAGAAAATATCGTTTCAAAAGAAAATTTATACAGTTTAAAAGGTGAATGTCTTTATAATGAACATGCATGTGTCTGAAGATATGTTAAATGGGTTCCAAAGAAATGAGAAAATAAGAATATAATCAAATTAAACAATATTCATTTTAACAAATTAGCAGACACATGATTAAAATTTATGAGTAAATTAAAGTTAATTAATATAAATCATACGTCTAGAGTTACTAATAAATATTAAACGAAATTTTCTTGATACAATAAATACGTCATTTAATTTATATTAAATTTCGTACTAACTTAAATTGGAACTGAACTGGAACTGAACTAGAAATGAACTAGAACTGAACTAAAACTGAACTAGAACTGAATTAGAACTGAAATAGAAATTAATTCAAATTCAACTAGAACATAATTCGAACTGAACTATAACTGAACTACAACGTAACAATAACTAAAATTTAATTGAATTAGAAATAAACTACAAATGATCTTGAACTGAAATAAGTAGAACAGGAACTGAAGTTTCGTAAAAAATCATGTTTTTTAACAAATCATCTCTGCGCTGTCATGAGTGACTTTCGAAAAAAATTTATTGTTGCATTTAAAAGCCCTACTGGTCATACATATTCCCACAAAAGCTTTTGTTAAATTCTTAACTGGTTTTGAGTTAGCAAAATTGCTTCATGCAGTTCCAAATAAAAAATGTGCAAACATAACTTTATATGTAAATAATTTATCATGAAAAGTATTTACACATTAATTTTTAAATATTTTAAAAATATTTTTTTATAGTCTTTATAGTATAATCGTTAAATAAGCAGTGAATTTTCAGTATATGTTAAACAACAACAGTCAACAGTCTATACCTTCTCTTCTGAAAAAATTAACATTGTAACTTTTTCCGGCGCAGTGACGAAATTTTTCATTAGATTTTTTATATTAAATTTTCAAAACAAAATTTTTTCGATTATGTAAACTATAAAAGAATCTAAATACATAATTCATTTCAAAATTTATGAAAATAAAAAAATTGTCAGTTTTTTTACTTATTACTTTCAAAATTTATATTTTATTTCCTTTTTATTCTCAGCAAATTGCTTTGTTATTGATTTTTTCGTATAACTTTAGAAAAAAATGGGATTATAATCGTTAACGCCTCATTGCTTACAATTTTATTCCTTTATATCTATTATTTTGTTTGATTCTTCTTTATATATTTCATATATATAAAATAAATTAAAGTAATTTTTCTTTTAATATCCAAAAAAATTATATAAAATGAAAATGAAAAAAACCTGCTGAAATTGAAGAACAAAACAAACAACAAAACAAACAAAAAATATGAAAAAGCAATATTCCTATTATAGACAACTAAATTATATACATATATCTTAGATATATACTTCCACATACTTTGGGATTTACAACAAAAAGACAAAGATAAGTGTGTGTTTATTATGGTATAGTTTATTACAGGACAATATTACAAGGACTTGACCACAATAACATGTGTTTTGAAGGGTATTTCATAATATATTATCTCCTTTTTTATTTTCTTTCCTTTTCCATTTTTCTTAAGATCCTTTTTTGAAATGTCCTTTGCAAAAGAAAGTTTTCTTAGGATTTGAAAATAAATAAAATATGATTTGGTTTTGTTATTTAGCAGTGATCAACAAGATAGAAAGGTGTCTTTTTTTCCAGGAACTTTTTCCTTAAGAGGAGAATCAAATATCTCATTTTCTTTGGATATACAAATTATAGGATAATATTATTTGATTTCATATATTTAAGAGTAAAAGGAAGTGAGATTTAAATATTAAATTATAGATATCATTCGAATTAATTAAATATATATTTTTCGACTTTCTATAATTTTTTTCTTAATATAATTTTTTATCTTAATTATATTTCTATTTTTTTCTTTAGGTTTGATGTGTTGGTTAATGGTGGTGGTGCTGTTACTTTACAATTTCAACGTTCTCCCTTCCGTCCATTAACACGTACAGTGTTTGTGCCCTGGAATCGTATTGTTGTATTGCCACCTGTGCAAATGCAGTTAAGCGATGATGACGAAAGTGCCAGCAGAAATATTAAGTAAGTCTTTCATCATCCCATACTTAAACTACTGAAATCAAATTGACTTGAAATCATTTATTATGTCATTATTAAAAAAATGTATTTCTCATTTTTCTCTTTTTAGAGTGGCACCTTTAAATCCCGCCTTAACATTCCTCAATTCGATTCTATATCATTTTAACGATGAACCTGTTAGTGATGCTCATAAAATCTGTATGGAACATGATCATGAAGAGTTGAAACCACAATTAATTAGCACATGGATGCCAAATGGCATAGGAGCTATGCCAGGCAAACGTGTTATTTTTGCTGAGACACAGGTGCGTATGATTAATATTAATTATTATTTTAAAATAAATTCCTTTAGCAAATGTAAATACAAAAGGGAATAATTAACAGAAACTTAATTTTAAAACAAAATAAAGAAATTATTTTAATATTTTTTATTCTTAAAACTTTATTTTAATCACGTTTTTTCGCCTCTTTCTATTATTATGCTCCTTTTTAATGAAGAGTGCATGGAAATAAGATTTTTTTGTGAAATAAAAATTTTATTAGTAAAACCTTTGGGGTCCTTTTAATAAATTTTCTTGTTGCTGCTTTATAAATTTAATATAAAAAACTATAGTTCCTAAAATATATTATAATTTTGTTTGTATATGTAAAACATATACCTGCAAATAATACGTATTTTGAATATTTTTTTTCATGTTTTAGTGACTGAGAGCAAGCTGACTCTGTGCTCTTTCGTGTTCTACTTGCTTCAACTTGTGTGAAAAGCGCGTTTCTTTCATTCTGCTTCTTCTATCTTAAATGCTGTTACAAGTTTTTTGTATTAACCTTTTTAATTCTCTTCCCTTTTTTGTTTATATATTTTGCATATATTTTTTGCATTATTTATGCTAAAGTTGTATATTTCTCCCATAATTTGTAGTTGTGTTGGTAGTTGTTGTATTATGCTATATTACCTTTAACTGACACCATCTGCATCCTTGTGAACATTTTAATTAAATTACTATTTACCTTATGGCTCCTCACTTTAAAATTTCTTTGTGTTGGTTTTCTGTACGTTTTCTTCCATTTTTGTCATTTTATAAACCAAAGCAATTTTTATGTGAGACTCTATATATATAATATTTAGTTTTACTTTCATTAATTTAAAATTATAGTCTAGGGAACTATTGACCTACAGTAAAATGTTTACATAAATAAAATGTTTACTTTGTTTTGGGTTCCTTTTTTTGGTTTTAGTTCCTTTATTCTGAAGGTAAAATATAAGTGATAAAATTTGTTTAAAGGGATTTTTAATGGAATTATATTTAGTTGTTTTTTTTTTTGCTTTTACTAGGAGAAGCAAAACAATTTACTTATTTAAAAGATTTCGAATAAAGGTCAAAGAATTTAAAAAAATGTTTTTTAGCTTTAATTTCAAGTAAACTTTAATAGGAAGATAGTACCTCTATATTTCCCATAAGAGTTTTCTTAATTAATTTGGAATATTCTTTTGAGCATGTGATCTAGTCTTCTATAGGCCAATGTAAATATCAATAGTATTTCTTTATACATTCTCTTAATTTCTTTCCTTTCTATATCCTCTTTGCAATGTTCTTTTGCTAGTAAATCAAATATTAAAAATGTTCTTAGTATTGAAAATAAAAGAATATTTAATTTTTAAATTTAGAAAATAATTGAAATAAGTTACATGTTCACTAAATGCTTTCTATACCATATCTATATTTCCATTAAAAGTCTATTTAAGATTAGTGCAAAAATTTTCAGAGTGTTCTTCCCAAAGAAGCAGATGTATTGATTTGTTTTTACGACATCAAAATTTAAACACTATTTATCACAAGTACCAGAAATCCATTTAGATATTTTAATAATCAATTCAATCTTCTTCTCTGTCTTTAAAAGTGTTATCAACTTAATTATTCATCGATTTTCTATCGAAACGTTATTAATGAAACCAAAATTACTATGAATTCTTTATATTTATAAAATGTATTACTTTTATTATATAAAAACAGTGATTTAAAATAATTCTTATTTCCTATATTTCCAGATCGTTCAAGAATCCATTCAAATCCCAGGCTCTGATCTACATTTAACTTATCAATCTTCTCAAGCCTCAGGTTATTTAAGCATTGTGCGCATGCGTTTGACATCTGAAAAAATACCAAAAACTCTTACTCATGTTCATGTGGGCGTAGAAATTGAAGGTTCTCTGCATGTAAAAACCTATGAAGCTGATCCTAATCTCATACATACCTTTGCCTGGAATAAACGTAATGTTTATAGGCAAAAAGTATATGGTGTTACAATTGCTCGGATATCTGTTGGATATCAACACTCCACTTGCGATACTCCAGTTTGGATTACACAAACTGCCAAATTACAAGGTTATGATGTTGACATCTCTGACATTGGTGGTTGGGGTTTGGATATACATCATCATTATAATTTCCATGAGGGTATATTACAAAAAGGTGATGGTAGTACATTACATATGAAAGAATACCCTCGAACAGTTAATGTAGTAATGGGTACTGGTCTTCAAAGACCTTTGAATTGTCCAGATCATTGTAATGGCATTGCCAAAGATGCTAAGCTGTTGACACCTATAGCTTTAGCTTCTGGACCTGATGGTAGTTTATATGTGGGTGATTTTAATTTAGTAAGACGTATTACACCAGATGGCAAAGTTTATACTATTCTTCAGTTAAGTGCTACACAAGTGTCATATCAATATTATTTGGCTGTATCACCAGCTGACGGCCATTTGTATATTTCCGATCCAGAAAGACATCAAATACTACGATTATTAAGACTAGAAAAGGTAAAAGATCCCTCTATTAATAGTGAACCAGTGGTGGGTTCAGGACAACGTTGTATACCCGGTGATGAGGGTAATTGCGGAGATGGTGGTCCTGCTTTGCAAGCAAGATTATCACATCCTAAAGGTTTAGCCATAGCGGCTGATAGAACCATGTACATTGCTGATGGTACAAATATAAGAGCTGTTGATCCTAAAGGAATTATTCACACATTAATAGGACATCATGGGCACCATAATCATTGGAGTCCAGCTCCATGCTCTGGCACTTTAATGGCCAATCAAGCACAATTACAATGGCCTACTGGTTTGGCTTTAAGTCCTTTAGATGGTTCTCTACATTTTATCGATGATCGTTTGGTTTTACGTTTAACTTCGGATATGAAAATACGTGTTGTTGCCGGCACACCTTTGCATTGCAACAACAATGGCCAGGATAAGGCAAATAAAACAACAGATAATGTTTTGGGTACAGTGTTGGCCATGGCTTTCTCACCATTTGGTGATTTGTATATAGCTGACAGTGACTCGAGACGTGTTAATTCCATAAGAGTGGTAGACACCTCAGGCAACATGCGTTACTTTGCTGGAAAACAAGAAAATGCTGGGTAAGTTGTATGAAAAAATATTTACTTTAAAATAAATTAAAATTGAGCTTAAAACTTTAATGCATTTAAAAATAAAATGCAATTAAAATATAGTTTACTGAAGCATTAAGTTTATTTTGTTATGTATATACTTGAATTATCATAGACAGTGGAAACTTTTGATATTCCGAAAGTGTTTTAACTGGAAGAGCTTTTGTTAATTTTTATATATATTTTTAGTTTTTACTGTTTTAAGCTGTTTTATATTCATTAAGTCTTAATTTTTGTACATTTTATTTTTCTTTCATTTTTGTTGGGAATTTATGCAATTGTCTGTTTAATATTAATTTAATCTGTTAATTGGGTCAATGCTATAGAAATTCGTTTAACAGTTTGTTCTCTTATTTTTAATTAATTCATTTACATTTCATATAATTTTTGGGAGCTTTCTTTTTGGTTAAATAAAATTTTCAGGAAAGTTATTTTTGAGTTTTGAATCAATTAAATTTCTCTACACCCCTGTGTGGTTGGCACTCTTAATTGGGATTAAATAAAATGCTTTAATTAATTATCATTATCATGAGTTTCGAAACGAAATCGGTTCAGTCGAAAATGTTATCAAAAATATATCAAAAGCAACCTGCTAAACTAAAAAATTTTAAATTCGGATGGTAACAGTTTGATAATGAGAATAATTTTTAATAACTTTTCTTAAATTATATCATAAATATTCGTTTGGTAATAAAGCCAAACGAAAATTTTCCATTCCAGTTAAAATATGGATCGTTTACTAAAGAATGCTATATATTTTATTTTTTTATCTTGTACCAACCACATGTCAATGTCCTTTTAAAATTAACAACTCTTTGTATCATAATTCCTGCTGTTTTACTTACCACCAAAACGAAAAAATTATAAAAGATTCTAAAAATGAACTAAAACAACAAAAAATTTCACAAATGACATTGTTTTTATCAGCAACATTTTCTGTTTGTTCAGCAACAGTAACAACAAACTGAAAACGGCTGAAATTTGTATACAACTCACACATTCCCTATATATTTACAAAATGTATGTATGTATGTATGTATGTATGTATGTATGTATGTATGTATGTATGTATGTATGTAAGGCAATTTTTGTTGCTGTTTGTGTCATCGTTGTAAATATGCCTTATGACAACAGCAACAACAATAAAGGCAACTAACAGCAACACCATAATCATCAAAATGCAAAAAAAATCATCATTCCTCTGATTTTAAAAGGAAAAATACGTTATGACTATATAAAAACAGGACTATTGCAACTATAAATGCGACGGGAAATAAAGCAGTGTGCCTTTAAAAACTTAAAATTTTATAAAAAAGAGAAAATAACTTCATCTGTATTATCAGTTGGCAACATTGTCATACTAGTTTTTAGTTAGTTTTTTTTTTGCTTAGTTTGGTCTTTTTTGTGCCTGTAAGCATGACATTTGGTGTATCCAAATTTATAAAAAAAATATCTTATATCTTTTAACTACGAAAATTGTCTTTGACTGCCGTCTGTTTGTGTGCTAGACAAACGACTCAATTTTTTCCTATTTTATGCATTTCTTTTAGTTTTCCTTTTTTTGTTCGCTCTTATACAGACATTTCCATTTTCTTGCCTTTTTATTTTAATGTATACAATGTTATGTATGTATATGTAGAGGTTTCTTTGAAGGAAATATTGAGTTATACGAAAAATATCTGCAGATTTTAAAGACCAAAAATTAAAAGTTAACTTTCATCATTTACTTCAAAGTTAATGGAAAAGACTTTTCATATTCCAAGTAGAATATGGCATTTATGGATAGAGGTCTACAATTCCTTGAAAATCGAGTAAACTTTTCAATCTCTCGATAGTCGATTTATAATCACAGCCTTTTCATTTTATATCTCGGAATAATTCACCGTCATTTTCTCACAATTTGTTTCGATACGTTTTACATTTTTACAATATGGTCATCAATCAGCTAATACCTTTTCTATAACCCAATATATGTATCTCGAAAAAAATTTGACAAAAAAATTGTACTTATATTTTTTAATCTGTCGCTTGCTGTTCGCCAAGTTGTAAAGTTTTTTCCTTTCCTCCTCCCTTTATATTGGTTAACCGGGTCTCTGGCAGTTATGTTACAACTGTAACGTATCCCAATCGATTGTTTGTGTTAGTGGCATGAAAATGGGTTGGAAGACAGTGGTAGATTTGTTGAATTTTAATTATCTCTAAATCAGCTAATTGGAGCAGGATTGGGAAAATCATTATTTTCTTTTTTGAAAAGAAAATCATAAAGTAAATTTTTATGATTATAGAAAAAATTTTAATTTTTAATAATTCTGATATTTAATATGAAATTTCAAAAGCATATTAATTCTTAAGATTTGCATACAAGCACCAGTTTTGAAATTTCAGGATTTGTTTTCATTTAGAATAGGAATTCCGATTCATATCTTAAAATTAAGATTACTTGGTTTTTAATTTTCCCCATTTTTTCTACTTTATTTACTTAAATAGTTTTTCATTCTTTTTGACCAAAATGCTGTTGGTGTTAAGTTCATTTGCCTGTAACAGTTTTCTAGGTTTGTCATTAACAACCTCTTTCACAGCTTTACAAAGATGTTGTTGCATTGTTATGTATAACTTAAAAAAAAAACAGAAATGTATATATTTTTTACTCTGCAACATTCTTTGTTTTAGTTTTTTTGTGGTCTAAACTACTACGATTTCCGCAGGATATAATATAAACAAAAAATTGTTATCTCTAAACATTTTTTTTGCACAGAGAAAAAACTACTTTTTTGTTGTTAAAATGTTTATAAAAACAATACTTTTTTTTAATAAAAACCACAAAGGTTATCATTGTTTTATATAAAAAAGTAAAAAAAAAAACAAAAAATTAATTTTCTTTTTTTTAGTTAAACTACAAAAATATTTTTATATATATTTTTTGTATATAAAATATCTAAACTAAAACAAACAGTTATTTTTGCTACAATATTTCCGTTTTTATATTAAAATACAAATGCTATTTTCTTTCACTCTGTCGTGTTTTATTTTAGTTTTTTGTACATAGTTAAAACGGATATATAACATTTACAATTTAAAATTCAATTTATTTTAATCTAAACTCATCTACTACACTAAGTATTTTTGTTGTTATTATTTTGTTGATATTTTTGTCTGCAAAATATAATTTTCTATGAGATTTTAGCTGTATTTTATTGTACTAATACGATTTTCTCTCTCATACATTTATTTCAAACAAAAACAACAATTGCAAATACAAATACATTCAAACAGAGCCTTAACATGTGACTGCACAAATGGTGCTGGCCTCAATGCTTCAACATCCGGCTTAAATTCGAACATTGGCTCATCCCACGGTACAGGAGGTGTTGGTGGTGGTGCTTATTCAACAACGACAAATCCTTCACGTAATAATGGTGGTACAACTCCTACCACACCATCGGGTAGTAATGCATTCAACGGAAACGGAAATGGCGGTTTCAATGGCAACAGTGCGTCGTCAGCATCATCATCATCATCTGCGTCATCTAATTCAGCTAACAATGGTGGCTGTATTTGTTCACCTTCTTCACCCTCTGGATTAGCTGGCATTGTATCGGGTAATCTTATGTCTACAGGACCTACGACAACAACAACCGTTTTGTTGGGTGCTAAAACAACAACAGCTGGTGGTTTAGGCTCTACATTGGGTTCGGCTGGTACTATGAATGATGATGGTACACTGAGTAATGCCGAAACCCTATTGTCATCAAATGCACGTTTTCAGGCAATTTCAGCAATTGCGGTTGCCCAGGATGGCGTTATTAATGTGGCTGATCAAGGTGAGTTGTTGATTTTCTTTTGTTTTCTTTGTTATTTTGATGACGGAGAGCTACAAACGAATTTTTGATTTTAATGAGTTGGTCAGGAGATTTAAAAATAAAACTACTCAAAAGAGTTTGGCGAGCTTAACTGTTTTGTTTGTGACACTGATTGAAATACTTAGGAAACTAGTTTAACAGTATGTCGAATAGTAGGCTTTTGTTTTTAGGCGATTATAGCATACTTATAATGGGGGTATAATTTAAGAGATTTTCGTTATTACTTACTTATTTATATATTCACAAAATAGTTAATTAATTATTCCACTTAATATTGTTATCCTATAAGAAAACATATTTCCCAACCTACAAAATATATGTCAGAATTTACAGTCTCCTTTATGGGATCCATTTTAATAAAATATAAAGCATATTTTAAGAAACGTTAAACCATTTTTAGTATATATTTTAAATTCAAATCATACTTCAAAGAGTCCACTATAAACAGAATTAAGAGCATAATACAAGGTGTTTATTATAACTTAATAAAACTATTTTTCACATAGAAGATAACAAAATCTTGTTGTTTTCTTCTTCGGCCGTTTGAATTTTCTATCCAAACAATTAGTTCAAAAAGATTGTTTGTTTTAAGTATCAATACATTTTATTATGACTGCAATAATCCTTGAAATTTTACTAATTTATTTGACGCTGCTGCGTCTAAGCGTGATATGTTAAATACGACCTTTAGTTAATAACTAAGGACTTAGTCAATTTGGAATAAAAACATTTGATTTTACAATTTACTAAAAACAAGAATTGCAGAACTCTTTAAATTTGGATTAAACGTACCATGACTACTTTAAACATTTCATTCTGAATATATTTTAATGAATAAATCTAAATTAATATAAACTTGTGGCGACAATAAACCTTGAATTTTAATTAATTTCCACTGTCCCCAAAATCAAGGAACTGGTTTTATATTAAATATTTCCTCTCTGAGGTAGGCAACAATATTTGTGCTACAATCAAAAATTTTTTTGTAATAATTAAGCTTACAAATCAACAGTTCCTTCCCCACCACTAAACCTAACAAAAAATTCATTATAATTCTTTTTGTGAAGAAAATACTAGAAAAATAATGAAAACTAACCTAAGGCAAGTAATTTACTATTATTACTTTTTTAGCAGAAACAATTCTTACTTTATGATTATAATGATTTTTTCTGTTATTTACTACATTTCTATTATTCTTATTAAAATGTTTCATTTTTTCTATTGAAAAGAATATATTCAGGCATTAAATTAAGCCACAAAAAAGTTTCTTTCTTTTGGGGAAAATATAACAAGGGTATCATACGGAAACTAAAGGTAGTTTAACAAAAATTAAAATATATATAAATATATGTAGAGGTATAAGTATATGAGCCTTAAGTGTTATAAATAAATATACCAACATAATGATTTGGAAAATAATATTCACATAACATTAAATACAATACAAATACAAAAATAAAATGAAATAAAATAAAAATGTCACAATTTCTATGAAAGAAAAAATAAAAAAACAAAGGGAAAACTTATGAAAGCTTGTGTTAAAAACACATACACACACTCAAACACTTCAACAGAAATAAAAGTGTTGTATTCGAGAAAGGGAAGGAAATGAGAAATTTCTATGTATTGAATGTAATTGTGACAATTGTGATTATTATTGTTGTTATGATTGTATACACTTGAATAACTATTTCATACACTTAAAATAAATATAAATCAATTGAGTGGAATTCATGATTTTTTTGTTGTTATTGTTATACACATAAAACTAAATTGTGTATGCTTTAGTAAATAAAATTCTATTAATTTCTTTTTGTTTGGCTTTTTCCTATTAAGAAGACAATCATTAAAATTTATATTTTTATGAACACTTTAATATTGTTAGAACAATAATTCTTTACAAAACAATGTGTGCGTCCACCTATGTATCCGTTTCCTTTGAAAATGTTTTCCGTCCTTAACATACAACTAAGGTTTATTAATATTACACATATACATAAACGCAACAAAAATTTTTCCTATATGAACAAATTTGTTCCGTTTTCGTTTTTTATGAACTCATCCATATAAACATATGCATACATTAAGAAGGTTTTTTTGTTGTTACTGTCTATAAATTTTCTTTTTCGAAAAAAATCTATGGTAGACAATCATTAGCTTTTTGTTAGATATAAAACATTTTTATATATTCTTCTTTTGTGTATGTGTGAGTATACAAAAGTGCCAATTTACTTTTACTGACAAAATGCTAACGGAAGTCAAATACGAACTTCCGTTACATACAACACATACATACAAGTATACACCAATTTTTCAATACTCATACTTATTCTCTTTTAGTCTTAATATAAATGGTAACAACAAATTCTATTACCTTCTTTTTTAATGCTCAACAGCAGGGGTTTTATATGTAAGTGTTAGTAAATGAAAGGAGGCTGTAAAATAATAAAAGAATGTTGGAATTTCTATTTTGAAAATTTGCTGATTTGTATAAAAATGAAACTTTATATTTTTTGTGATTAAGGAACCTTTAGTTTTCTATCTTTTAAAAGTTTTATAAATTTTATATTACATATTTTTAGGGCTTTGAAAAAGTGACTTCGAAGGGAAAGGAAAATATTATTTTTTGAAAACTATTACATTTCAAGAATATTTTGTTTAGTTAAGGATTCTGATTAATTTTTCAGATTGCTTTAAAGAAAAACTTTAAAGTTATAAATTTATAAATTAATTGTCGCATGAGGTAAGGTTTTATTAAATATTACTTTTTATGAGTATACCTTTTAAGTTAAAGTCTTAGGATTAACCATCTCAAAAATTTTGAAAAAATAAGTAAATCTGAAATTAAAAAAATCATTAGTACATTAGTTAAAGTTTACCACATAAAAAAGAATTTTACTTTTGATATAGAAATATTAAAAATTCAATTAATAAGTAGATCATTGCCTAACCATTACCGAAATCCAGTTAACTAATAGAAAGTATATTTATAGGCGTTTAATATTTATAAGGATTTTATTAAAAAGGTGTTTTTCAATATCTCTGTAATTTTTAATTTTTGAATTTTTATTGAATTGTATTAATTATATGGGAAATTTAAATAAATAAGTTATATGGAAAAATCTGTATAAATCATTTGTTTTTTATAATATTAAAATATCTTTAATGAAGATTTTAAATAATTCATTTATATTGTTATATTAAATCTCTATCTCATCCCCTTTTCAGTTTTTATCAAACCTTGATAAATTACTTAACAACAAATTTTCCATACTTTATCTCTATTTATTTTTATAAATGTTGTTATTTTTCCTTACTTAACAACTTACCATTAGTTATTTATCTTACCTTATAGCTAGCAAATAATAACAACAGCTTCAACTACATATAAAAACATCTTTGAAATACAAGTACAAAAAAATGAACTGAACACTAAAGTATAAGGTATAAATTTGTGCTTATTATCCCAGCTTTTCTAATTAGATAAGCGACTCAATGTAATTAATAAATGTCTGGCTATAAAATGGTATTTTTTCCAATATCTTTTTATGTTTTCCTTTCCGTAAGTCTTTTATAACAAATATGCTTATATTTCATAGACAGGCCATGGCAACACTTATACTCCATGCAGTCATAGTTTCTCTTTTTGAAAAAGGAAATCAACAAAAAATGTTGATGTAGTATATTTTAAGGTATATAAAAAAGTTGCTTAGCAAAAAAGTTGCTATTATAAAATGGAGGTAGGGGAAAAAATCAATATTAAGTAATTAATCAAGTTACTCAGCAGCAGCAGAAACAGCAGTAGCAATATCATCTAGTTCATACAGTATTACATGTTTAAGTTGCTCATCTTATCATGTTTGAGAATGGCCTGGCAATAAACAACACCTAAAAGTATGCTTTTGCAAAATGTGCAGAAACCAAACAAAGAGAAAAAATTACTATAGAGCATTGAAATAATAAAAACAGATATCGTCATTTGTTACAACAAAAAAACCAATAAGGAAAAATTTAAATCAATCTTATTAGCTAAAAGTTGTTGGCAGAGTTATTAATCACCTTTGATGGTTACAATTTTTTTCTTCCTTCACTTTTGTTACAAAAATTGTAGCATGTATAAGGGCTTAGGTTGTTATTGTTATGCCCTGCCATACAAAGGTGGTGAAATGAGTTTTTCATCAATATTTAATGGGGGAAAACGGCAAAGGAATCAAACCGGTTTGAATTTGTACTTATATTTTAAGTAATTTATGAGAAAGTTTTGTTATAAAATATGAAATTTGTCGACATTGTTAATGTTATTAAGCTAATTACAACAAATTGTAGCATATTTAAAGGCTGATAAATGAAAATAAAATGAAATCAGTAAAAATAAATAATGTATTTGAATTGCCAATTTGTATTGGAAATGAAAAATGTGTAATTTAATTAGGGAACAGGTAATGTCAGAGATTCAATAGGCTGTTGGTAATAGAAAGACAAAATAGTAACAGGTAATATATATTGTTAAGTGTAAATTTATGTTATATATTGGCAAAAATAATTATGTTTAATGAGAAGTAAAGATCCCTCAAATTATGCACAAAATATTTTTCTGACCTGTTGCTAGGAACTAAAAGAAATTAATAAAATTCTAGTGGATTTCATTTGTTGATAAAATGAGATATATTGAATAAGTCCTTTAATAGAAAATTTATAAATCTATTTTATTTTATTAACTTAAATATTATTAAAGGGTTATTTTCAACAACCCTTAAACTATACTCTGTATTCCTTTAAATGTGAAGCTATTTGGGTTTATTTATTATAGAGTCTATATTATTATTGAGAATAAATATATAAAAATAAATATATTTTCACTTCAAAGGGTTTGGAAAGTTATGTATTGTTTGAAATATTTAAAAAATCCCTAAAATATGCTTTATTATTTTTTATTTTTACAACACTTTTAGGCAATGAAATATTTAAAATTTTTCTATATTCAATAAACCACAAACAACACTGTATTTGTAGTCTAAACATTTCAAAATAAAAAATTATGAGTTTTACTATTTTATAAAATCAAATATTTTCATTTAAAATAAAACCATAAAATTTCTAACAATTTCAAACAAAACTTTAAACTAAATAAATAAAATACATTTTTGTTAATACTAAAAACTTTTGAGGTTTCGTCAACATTTCAAAATATTTATTTTTATATAAAAAATTGCAATTTTTTCTTTATTTCCTTTCATAAGCTTTAGTCAATAAAGATTTCCTTTTATGGCTGCGATCCATTTTTTTGTGGTTTAACTGAAATACTTTTTATGTTAAATACTAAACAAAGAGAAAAAATATTTCCTTTAAAATAGTTGTTTCGTTTCCTAAATGTTTTTCGCTCTTTTCATTTTAAGTAGGTTTAAAGCTTCAACTTGAAAAAAAAAAAATGGAAAAATATGTATCAGTTAAATAATTCCTCTCAACAGATTATGTGGTTCTTGTAAAGATTCTGCCCAAAAAACTAATGGTTATATTTCGCCTAAGGTTTGTTAAGTAGCTACTTATCTTTTTGGTGGCTAAATTTGTATGAATAGCAAATCTTTAGCTTTAACATAAAAAACAGGCGAAAGAAGGATTTTCTTCCTTTTACGGATGGAAATAATTCACTTTTTCGTCTTTTCTTTTTCTTAGTGTTTAACTCATTAAACAGTCATTTTTAAAGATTCTTTACTGGTAAAAGAAAAAACAACAAAATTATAAAAATCCTTAGTTGGTGGCTTAAGCTTCTGATAACCGTTTTGCATTAAGTTTAAGCAAGAAAAACTTTGTTTTTGGTTTAGTTTTTCTCTTGTACTTTTTGTTGCCTTCAGTTTGTGCCTTGTGTTTGATATACACATACATATCTAAATTGTTAAAACAGATTTGCCTAATAAGTAATAACAGTTTGTTTTTTAATATTGTTTCTAAAAAATAACAAGAAAGAAAAATTTTAAAGGATTAAAAAGTATCTTAGTTCTTCCTTTTATAAGGCTTTAGTTCAAAAAAGGAGCAAAAATCTTTTAAGTAGTTTTTCATTATAGTTTAAAAAGGGTAGACGTTGATATTTAAATAAAAAATTAGAGTTTTTTTTAATGCGGAAAAAGCAATTGGTAAATCTTTAATAAAAATTTAAGACAAATGCTAATTAAAATTAATAATGAAAAGGAAATATGAGAATTTAAGGAGATTATATAATAAAATTTTATAAAAAAAACATTTAAAGATAAATATGAGACGAAAGGGATAATCTAAACTGTGATACAAAAAATTCTGAATTTCTATTGTCTGCTTTTAGGATGTATTGCACTGCCTTGTTTTAGGAGCCTAAAGGGATCTTTTATTAAATGTCCAATTTTAAGTAAAATTTTAATGACATTGAAAAAATGAAACAGTTGTTAATGAAATTTTAAGTACTGATTACAATTTAATCATTAATTAATGGAACTAAACATTTGAACTGAAGTTTGTAAATTTGAGAAGACTAAAAAATATTTCTTTTCTTTTTAAAATATATGATCATTTTTAATTTCAAGTGAATAAGAAAGTAATAGTTTAAAATGATATACTATTTTTACTGTCCATTTTTAAGATTTTTAAATAATTTTTCTACTACATACTTCAAGAATTTTTATTCTCTGTTGCTATTGTCTATTTTTTAGGGTTTTAAAAGCATTTTCAGTTTACTTAATGTGAACTTGCATGTGAACTGAAATTATTTTCTAAAATAAATCTTTTAGAAGAGGGAGATTTTTTTTAAATATATGACTTTAATAGCATAATATTGAAGTATAATTTTCTGAATTTGTGTATAAGAATTATTTTACAGTTCTGAAAGTGCATGATTGCACAATCCAATCATTTGAAGATCACTTGATAGGTACCTTTAGTACTCCAGTTTTTTTCTTTGAGCCTTTAGTGGTTTGGAACAATCTGGATTTTTAAAAGTTTAACTTTCTCTTTAATTTGGGGGAGAAGATGCAGAAATCATTTGCTTGTTTTATAAAAATCACTTCAAATTATACTCGACACGAAAAATGTTATGTTAACTTTCAAACCTTTATGAAAAAAGGTTACTGATCAATATATATATATACTTTAGGTTTTCCCTAAAATTTCGTTAAGAACTCCCTTGCCATTCCTATTAAATATATATTATTTTACCACTAAATTTCTTCAATAAAAAATTTTCTCATATCATTTTATATTACACTATCATTATTAAAAAATCCTTTCTGTTTTTCCTTTTGTGACCTAAAAAATGAGAAGGAAAATTTGTGAGATATAATAAAAACTATTTTTACTATCTTAATTAAACTAACAATAACCGCTATCTAAATTAACAATAAACCATATTATTTATATGATATTTTTATATGTTTTCAAAAAAAAGTTGAAAAAAAATTAATGTATTTCATGCTGTTTTTTTTTTGCTTCATTCCTGTAGAAATAAAAAATATTAAAAGCAATAACAACAATACAAAAAAATCTAGACCAACTAGCAATTTTCCCCTTGTTTACTATTATTTTGTTCCTTTTTTGCGAGCTCCAACTTTAAATATTTTCCGTTGCTATTTTTTTTTTGTAGTTTAGTTGTTGTTGTTGTTGCTACTGTTTGCCGATTTGTTAGGAACGCTATTGTTATTGTAGTTGTTGGCGCTGTACTTGTGGTTGCTATTGTTTATTATTGTAGTTAGTTTTTTCTTTTGCTTCATTCTTACCATAATTTATGTTGACTGTTTGCTACTATTATCTTGTATTTTGCTTTTTTCATTATTTCAAATTCTTTCCCTGTTAGATTTTGCTATAATAACGAAAAACAACAAGAGGAACATTATAACAACAAAAAATCAAAATGAAATTGTTATAAAAATTGTGTTCTTTTCAACAGCAATTGTTCTATATTCTCTCCTATTGTTATATAGGAAGAAAAACTATAGTTTTTCTAATTTATTCCCCTTTTTTGCTCCTCATTGGCCGTTTTGTTATTTTCTTAACGGGTGGTGGTAAATATTTTTCAGTAATAATAAGAAAACAGTAGGTTTGGCTATAAGTTGCTATTGTTTTGTTATATTTAAGTAGTTTTATGTGAAATTTCAAAAGGATTCTGTATATTTTTATTCGTACATTGACTCTTGATGATACTTAATATTTTATAATGGCAGATTTCCGGTATTATAATTGTGCCACTAACTTATAAGTTGAAAGTAGAAAAGGAGAAAATATTATTAAATTATATTAAGCCTACTTCTTGGTGCCCGAAATTAAATTGACTTGTAAACATATTAACCTTAATTTTTAATTTGGATAGTTTAATATTTCATTTAAATTTAACTTCTCATCGATGATAACAAAAAACAAGGAAAAGTAGAATCTTAGATACCTTCCAATACTAAATGGATATTTTTTACAACAACAATAAGTTTCACATTTGTATGTGCACAAGCATTTTTGTAGTTCTGAAATTAAATATCCGTCTTGAAAATAAACTATAGTCATGTTTATTTGCAATTGCAGTAAAATTGCACTAAAATTCGTATCTTTATTTGATACAAGTTATAAGTATAGTTTTTACTATAGCCTATAGTCTGGTCAATTATATTATTAATTGATTATAACTAAGAATTTATTTGTATAATCTACAGACTTGTTTTAGATCAAACTGTTGCCCATAATTTGGTTCATAGACTGAACGATAGATTTTTTATAGATAGAAATTCTGTCTGTTTAATGGGCGGACTATAGTTTATTTTATATACAGAGTTATTAAAGCTTTGTAAAATGGACTAAGTATAATTTGTAGCCTGGGCTTAATTTAAATCTATAGATTAAACTTGTATAATTCACAGTTTAGCTTATAAACAGAAATTAAGTATATTTTATACATTAAGCAATAGCATAGTTCATAGACCAGAATTGGCAGAACTATATTATAGTTTATAAACTGGACTACAGACTAATTTAGTGAACCTTGTTTGCGGTAAATAGTTTATAGTATGAACTTTAGTATGAATTATTGACTGAACTATAATCAAATTTGTAAATAGTTAAACAAGGTTATAGATTGTCATATCTTAATCCATATAGAATTTCCTATGTTTGAAAAATATATATACTTTATGCTCTTTGTTGTAACAAACATAATAATTAACATAACATACCAACATGCGCCACTTGATATCAGTGAAATATTTTGTTCATTTAATATCATATCTTGCAAAACTAATCCTTAGTAGTTAAAGGTTTTAAACAGTTCATCTCATTATATCAATAATAAAAAACAAGAACTATAACAACAACATATAGATGTATAAATACCAAAACTGTTGTTGTTATCATTAAAAGCAAGTTGTTCTTGGCTGCTCATCAATTTCATTGAATTAATGATGTGTACCATGAGCTTGGTGTTTCTTGGTAATAATCGCTTTTCACTTCATTTATTTTCGATACAAAATTTCTCTTTCCATCTCGCTCTTTTACAAAAAAATGATATTCACACACACTCACACTTATATATTTTTCAAAACAAAAGCATCATCATTAACTAGGACAATAACACAATATCATACTTATAAACTTTTAGATAGTGGTCTGTTGGTTTTAATATTAAACATAAACATTTAAGGGCAGAATGTGGGGGACAAGAGCATTTTGGTCACTTTTTGGAAAATGAAAAGTTTACCAAAACCTTTATTTAAAAAAAATATATAAAAAAGAAACCAAAGGGTCGGTTAGTGGATATAATAAGATGTGTTGATAATGTTGTAAGGTCATTTACGAGATATTTAATGTAATTAAAAAAGGATATCAAACTAAAAAAAAATAAAATTGGAAAAAGTAAAACAATACAGGGTATTAAATAGGGGAATAAATTTAAAATGAATGATAAAATAGATAATAATAAAAGGTTAAGAGAGTAAAAGGAAAGATGAATACATTAATTTAAAATTAAGTAAATACAATTAAAGTTTTAAAAGCTTTTGCGAAATTAAAATTGCTGATCTTTTAGATTAGCATAGTCTAACCCATAACATTTAAAAAGTTCTTTTTAAATGAACAAAGAAGTACGAATTCCTTAGATTTAATCGATAAAACAAAAACGTTTACTCTTTCAATAATAAACCTTCATTAAAATTTTTCTCTTTTTCCAGGTTCTCTACATGTTTTGGCTTTGGAACACTATCTTCCTTCACACGATGAAAATGGTGAATTCCATATTCCTTATCCACCTACTAGTGAGGTATATGTCTTCAATCGTTATGGTCAACATGTGGCTACCAAAGACTTGGCGTCCGGCAAAACACGCTATAGTTTCCTATACTCCAAGAATACCTCATTCGGACGTTTATCCACTGTTACTGATGCTTCCGGAAATAAAATACAATTCCTAAGAGATTATAGTAATGTAGTCAGTTCCATAGAAAATACCCAAGATCACAAATCGGATATACAAATTAATGGTATTGGCATAATGACCAAATTAACAGAAAAGGGTCGTCAAGAAATCGAACTGGATTATGATAGTAATACAGGCCTTTTGAACTCACGTTCATCAGGTGGTGAAACCTACATCTATCAATATGATGAATTTGGTCGTGTTACAGGCATGATTTTACCAAGTGGTGAAATTGTTAGAATAACTTCACAATTAGCCGACAATAAAGGCTTAACGGTATATGTTCACGCTTCAGTGGAGTCCTTGTTCTCACGCGAGAAAGGTGATACTAATGAATTGTTAGTGTTGGGAGGTGTCAGATCTACATTCATGAAGAAGGGCCAAGAGAATGCTGATGCTGAAATAAAACCCAATAATACTTTGGTCATCCATAGCTCCAATGGTGTTATTGTAGAGTCATCAGCTGTAGCCCGCCATCCTCTATTAGAAGCTGCTCTTCCAGTGGAAGCTGAAATGTTGGCCATGTGGTCTCATCAAAGTGTAACCATGGGCGAAGGTTTAACTAACAATATGTATTCAGTCTACAACTTGGTTGGAGATGTTCGAAATCCCCAACAGACTTTGAATCGTGAGATATGGGTTAATAATTCACGAGTAATTGGTGTGGAATTTGATCAGTTTACCAATCGTGAAACATTCTATGATATGAACCGTACTCCTATTCTTATAGTGGCATATGATCAATCAGGTTTGCCTAAATCTTATTACCCCACTAATGGTTATCCTGTCAATATGACTTATGACCGTTTCAACCGTATTGAGGGATGGGCTTGGGGTCCAGCAGATTTGAAATATTCTTATGATAGACATGGCTTGTTGTCCGAGATAACATCTCAACAAGATGGCATAATATCATTTGTTTATAATGATTGGAATTTGGTATCGGAAATCGGTTTGGCTTCTCAGCGCAAATTTGTTTTGCAATATGATGAGTCGGGTGGTTTGAGACATGTAACTTTACCCTCTGGTACCAAACATTCTTTCAGTATGCAGACATCAATTGGTTTCATCAGGAATACCTATACTCCTCCTGGTAGCACTAAGCCATATTTGCAACATTACAGCCACTCTGGAGCTTTACTGCAAACTATATTCCCAGGTGATGGTGCTCGTATTGTATATCGTTATAATGCCGCTGGTCAACTGACTGAAATAGTACATGGTGATGGTAAAAGTGAATTTATTTATAATGAAGCCACTGCAATGCCTTCTACGGTTTCACACACTGAAAGAGAATTGGAATATAGATGGGATTTCGAATACACTGGCGGTTTACTAAGTGAAGAACGTATTGACTTCATAGCCAAGACTGGTTTAAGTAATGCTAAGTTCACATATGAATATGATACCGATTTCCGTGTTATCTCCATACAAGGACGTATAGGAGGTCAGAACTTACCAGCACAAAACTTTGCCTATGACATGCGCACTGGCCAACCCAGCATGATAGGTCAATTCAAAATAATGCATCCTCTGCTAAATCAGACGCAAGTTTATGATGGTACTGCTAGTTTTACACGCACAGTTGATGGCCGCTTTATGACTCAAAAAGTAACTTTGGCTATACATCGTTTGGAAGTATTCCGAATGGAATATTCCTTTGGTGTTCATGGACGCATTACACAAACAAGAACCTATACCCGCAATATGGCTGTAAATACCTATACAAATGTTAAGAACTATACCTGGGATTGTGATGGCCAACTGATAGGTGTAGAGGCTCAGGAACCTTGGGGCTTCCGTTATGATGATAATGGAAATTTATTGTCTTTAACATATCGAGGCAATACTATACCCATGGAGTACAATAATCAAGATCGTATAGTGAAGTTTGGTGAAGGACAATATAAATATGATACCAGAGGTCTTGTTGCTCAAAATGCGAGAGAAGAGAGATTCTACTATAATACTCAAGGATTGTTGGTGAGAGCTACTAAGAGAGGACGTTTTGATGTGCGATATTATTATGACCATCTGAAACGTTTAGCCACACGCAAGGACAATTTTGGCAATGTTACACAGTTCTTCTACAACAATCAACAAAGACCTTATGAGGTTTCACAAATTTACTCACCCCGAGATGGCAAATTAATGTCTTTGACCTATGATGATGTGGGTCATTTGATTTATGCTCAAGTTTATAGACACAAATACTATGTGGCCACCGATCAAAGCGGAACACCCATTATGATCTTCAATCAGTATGGAGAGGGTATAAGAGAAATCATGCGTTCTCCGTTCGGTCATATAGTCTATGATTCCAATCCTTATTTGTATTTGCCTATAGATTTTTGTGGTGGAATTTTAGATCAGGTAACTACTCTTGTACATATGGCAGATGGTCGAGTATATGATCCATTAATAGGTCAATGGATGACTCCTAATTGGGAGAATGTCAAAGAACGTATTACCACTCCCACCAAAATGCATTTGTACCGTTTTAATGGCAATGATCCTATTAATGTGGGTCATGACCGAAATTTCCCGGCCACTTTCAAGGATTGGATGAAAATTATAGGATTTAATGTAGAAAATCTAGTGCCACAATTAAGTCGCAATTTATGGGAACAACCATCTCTATGGGGAAGAGCACCATTCAACCCTATTGCTTTAGATCTCAAAAAACCTATGTATAATGTTCCCACAATGGCAGTAGAAAGTGGTTTCCTGGCCCATCTAAACATACGTCGTATGTCCAACTTTGAAGATTTGAACTCACCACCCAAATCAGCTTTAAAATATGATGTTATGACACCGGGACCACGCAATATTGGCTCTGATACTGAGCCTCCATTTGGCAAGGGAATTGTTGTGTCACGAACAGCTGATGGCCAAGCCATAGTATCCAGTGTACCAGCTGCTAATGCCATTTATAGAGATGTTTATACTTCGGTGTTTAATAGATCTAAACTCTTACCTTTTACTTTCGTGGTACACAATGCCCAACAAGACTCCTTCTTCTTTGTCAAAGAAGAACTATGGAGGGCTAGTGAAGATCGCCAGCAGCTAAAACGTTTACAAGGACAAGTTAATACCACCTTCCACGAAATAACAAGAGAAAATGGCAGTGGCACAAATTATTTGGATGTTAAAATACACGGTCTACATGCCATTATCAATTTACGTTATGGCACCACAGTGGAGAAGGAGAAACAAAGACTTATGCATCATGCCAAACTAACAGCAGTACGTAAAGCTTGGCACCGAGAAAAGGAGGCCTTAAGAACGGGTCTTAATACCGAAATAGAATGGAATCAACAGGAGATAGATGAAATCTTAAAACAAAACTATGCCAATAATTATGAAGGAGAATACATACACGATGTAACGCTCTATCCCGAATTAGCAGAAGATCCATATAATATTAAATTCGTGAAAAGAAAAGGCGCCACAGGTGGGGCAGCAGGAGTACCAAATGCACGCAAACGTAGAAGAAGAAGTATACTTAAGGATGAAGATGAAATCAGCATTATTAAGGATCAAGGAAAACAAACACATACACAAGAAAAATTTAAAACAATGACATTACAGCAACAAAATGAAGAAACAAACAATAAATTGCATTTACAATTAACAAGTGAGGCAGACAAGGAAATACAACAGAAATTAACTAAAAACGGTGTTGAGGCAGATTCATCATCTACGCATGATTGCTTAACACACCATAAATGTTAGCTTAAATTTTAAAATTATTATAAAATCTAAAATCTACTAAGAAAAGAAAACATAATACACATAAAAACATAACTTTTGTTATAAATATTAAAAAACAAAAAAAAAAAAAAAACTTTAAAAATTAGTTAAGTTTTCAAAAAAATTAAATTAAATTAAAGCAAAATAAAAAAATTTATAATTTCCTAAAAACAAACTAAAAACAAGCAGGAAGCAAAAATAATAAAATGGAAGACGATAATGTTTAATATAAGATTAAAAAAAGAAAATGATATCCTTAAAACTAAATTATAAATATTATAAAGTAAAGAAACCCGAACATTAACATTAAAATTTTTATTTAATTTAAGTTTTAATTTAAAAATCTGTGTATAGTAGTGAATAATTATGTAATATTAAAAAATATCTATAAATATAATTATAAATATAAATATAATATATAAAAAAAATATTTATTTACCCTTTAAACAAAACAAGAATTTAGTGATTAAGTAAATTTAGTAATTTAGTTATAAACAAATTAAATCTAAAATTAAATATTAATTAAAAAAATGAAAAACACAAAACTCTTGATATAACAATTAAGTAAAAAATTAAGGAATGATAACAGACAAAAAACCATTAAATATTTAAGTTATTATTTTTTTATTTTCTTTTTCTTCTTTCAAGTAACACAAAGAAGATTTAAAGATTATTAATGAAAATATAATTAAATAGCAGTGATTATTAGTATATAGATTATTATCTTTTATAATTATTTTCCTTTTTGTATGTATTGTATATGTATTTAAGAAAACGAGAATTTTTGTTATAAAATTAAAAGACTTTTCCAAAATTAAATGAAAAACCAAACAATATTTCTTTTTATTTATCTTATTTATAATTTCTTAAAACATTGGAAGTACAGCTTAAACCAAAAACAATAGAACAAATTTCCTGCTTTCATGCAAACTATAAATTTCATACAGTTTCCAAATAAAATCTCCTTAAAGTAATCTGAATAACACTTTTGAAACGTTTGAAAGAAAGAGTATAAGCGTGGGTGAAATATAAATTTACTTTCACTGTGAAATGGAATAGTTTCCGAAAAATAGCCCTGTAAAAATTTACATAGATTTCCCCTCTGGTATTACAGGTTCAGAAAATACTAATAAATTCCAACGTTTTAAAGATATAGACACAAAATTTTTAAGGCAATAAGAGAAAGAAATTTCCAATTTAATGACATATCAAAAATTTCAAAAGTCTTAACGGGTTTATTTTTCTAAACGTTCAAAGTTTAAAAAACGCTTATTCTTTAAGTGGACGTGGTTATGTTAAAAAATTTTATCTACCAGAAGTTAGTCCAAGTCTAAAGCTTTCATATGAAGAAAAAATGTCTTTCATATCTCAAATAGTTTCCAAGTTATAGCGTTGAAAAGAAAAACATTACACTGAATTTACTTACTACATGATAATGTTCGCCTGGTATTTCACAATAATTTTGAAAATTTTTATAAAAATTTTTTTTGGATTTTACAAATTTTTCAATATCTCACTCAGAAAGTTCAAAAGATTCTGACATAAAATTTAGCTCATTTATAGAAAAAGAAATACATAATCAGGTGATGTTATAAATTTTAAGAAACGCTTAGAAATGTTTATTTTTTAAGCGTTCATAGGTCAGAACACACTCAG
Source organism: Cochliomyia hominivorax (assembly GCA_004302925.2). Lineage (NCBI taxonomy): Eukaryota > Metazoa > Arthropoda > Insecta > Diptera > Calliphoridae > Cochliomyia > Cochliomyia hominivorax. Next base: position 50,405,436 of record PYHX02000495.1, on the reverse strand, counting down.
GTCTGCCCTGGGCATACTCAAGTTTTAAAAATTTGTAATCGATGCAAATCGATGTGATGTCAGTCTAAATTTTTGTTTCTAAATAAGAGCTGAATTTTCAAGCTCTCATATGTGGTAAAGGTATACAGTGTATCTCAACTAGTTTCCTGGTTATAGCGCTAAGTAAAATTCTTATCACTTAAAAGTAATTTCCCTTGATTTTATCACAGATTTCAGAATAATTGCTTATATCTCTAGAAGTTTCAGAGATTTTTACTAAATTTTTTGCTGATTAGTATAAAAAGCAATCTCCGATAACATAATATAAAATATTAGAAAAGGTTAGCAGATTTTGTTTTTTAAGCACTTTTAACCGTTTGAAAGTGAGAGTACAAACTGATTCTAAATGGACGTCGTTAATTATAAATTTCTGCGCACTTGATACAAAAAATTTCCGAGTTGTCTAACGTTATTAAAATCGTTCTTATAGATAGAATAGTATCCGAATAATAGCCCTGTAAAGAAAAACTTCACACTGATATACTCCTCCTTTGATTAATTACAGGTTTAAGAAAAAAACGAATAACGTCGAAAGTATTGTAGATATATATACAATATTTTTAAGACAATAAGAGCAAGAAATTTCCAATTTCACGATGTCCCAAAATTTACAAAAATCTTTATGGATTTATTTTTATAAGCGTACAAAGTGCGAAACACGCTTAACCTTTAAGTGGGCGTGGTCATGTTAAAAAAATTTCTCCACCAGAAGTTACTCCAAGTCAACAGCATTCCATATGAGGAAACAATTTATCTCATACCTCGAATAGTGTCCAAGTTATTGCATTACAAAGAAAATAATTACTTGGAATTTTCTTACTTCTCTATTCTGTTCGCCTAATATTTTACAAAAATTTTGAAAATTTTTATAATTTTTTTTTAGGTTAATTTTGGATTTTAAAAATTTTTCAATATGTCAGGAAGTTCAAAAGATGCCCACATAAATAATTTTCTCATTTGTAGAAAAAGAAATACTTAATAAAATTTTTAAATCGCTTAGAAATTTTTGTTTTATAAGCGTTTAAAGGTTAGAACACGCTCAGGTCTGCCCTGGGCATTATAAAGTTTTATAAATATGTAAACAATGTGAAATGTCAAGCTGCAAACTTTCATAGGAAGTAATAATTCATAATGTAGCTCAAAAGCTTGTAAGCTATTGAGTAGTAAATTCAGTCTTTATCACTTAAAAATTATTTCGCTTGATTTTGTCATAGATTTCGGAAAATTGAATTTGTTTTGTTTTATTAGCATTCTATGATAAAACATAATCACAGTTTGTACTGTGTGGTAGTAACAAGTCCACATAACTTGTATAGTTTCCAAGTTATAGCTTGACAAAGAAAAATCTCACACAAAATCTACTTACTATGTATTTTTTTTACATTTTTTTAAAATATTGAATTAAAATTTTTAATTTGATATTTGATATAAAATTGTTTATTTATGTAGACAATGAAACAGAAATAAGCTTTATTATGTATAGAGCGTTGTAAATTTCTTAAAAAATATTGTGGATAATAGCTAAATTTCAGCTTTAGGTTAAGTTACAATGGTGTCCATATATTTTATAGTTTCATAGTTATAACCTCGCAAGGAATAATTTTACGTCAAAAAGTGTTATTTTTTGGGTTTGTAAAAGATTATAGAAAGTGTTGATATCTTCGGAAGTTGTGAAAACTCATAGACTAGTAGAAAATAAAATTTGATACATTCCTTAAAATGTTGTTACGTTTAACTAGCTGGTTGTTATAAGCACTTTAAGTAAACAATACGGGTAGAAATATTATACATTATTGCATACCTGAAGAAAGTCAAAATTCTAAGCTTTCACGTGACGTAAAAATTATCCTCATACCTTGCATAGTTTTCAAGTTATAACGTTACAAAGAAAAATCTCACACAAAATATACTAACTACTCAATTATGTTCTCCTGGTAATTAACAAAAATTTTGAAAATTTTCAAAATTTTTTCCAGGTTTACGATTTTAAAGTTTTTTTTTTGACATCTTCGAAAGTTTTTAAGATATTTACGTAAAATTTTAAACGTTTAAAGAAAAAAATATTTCTTCGACTAGTTGGCATTATAGAATTTAAAACGCTTAATTGATTTTTAGCTGTAAGCGTTTTAAAATTAAAAACGATATGTATATTAGATGACATAGATAAATCTTAAACGTTTGTGCTGCTAATGAAATCCAAATGTCAATCCATTCTGCAGAAGTAAAAACTACTCTTATAGCTTGAAGGGTTTTAGAGTTATAAATATATTTTTCTTCGAAAGTTTTAAAGATTTTGGTTTACAATGTTTTAGACTTGTAGAAATCGAAGTGGTCGATTTTATAATATGATCTTCATTTTCAATAAGGGGTTTCAAGCTTTTAAATAATAAAAAATCTAAATTAAAACAACAGTTGTGTATTGTTTGGTTAATTTAATATGTTTTATTTAATTTAGAGTTTACATAGTTATTAATATATATTAATAGTCATTGCTATTAGCTTTCATAGAAATTTAGTAAAACACAAATCCCCAAATATATAATTTATGATTTTGATGAAAACGTTTCAAAGCAAAACGTTCTTTTATTTGTGGTACTCGAGCTTTTTGAGACTGGCATAGTTTTTAAAAAACACAATTTATAACTAAAAATAAAATAAAAAAGAAAAAAAATAAATATAAATAATTTATTAATGAAGTAAAAGAATATTATAAGTAGATGCTTATATAAATGTAATTATAATATATAAATAAAATATATAAAAAATTAAAAAAAAACAATAACAAATAATATACTTATCCTCAGATAAGATAAATGTCTTATTAGAAAACCATTTTAAAGGACATCAAAAAGAATCTATTCCTTCTAAAACATATTAAAATAAAATACATAAAGAAAACCCCAACAACAACAACTATACGTATATAGAAAAGAAATACAACAAATACTTGTAAATTTATCATTTTTATATAAAACAAAAATAAATATAAATATATAAAATATTAAACAATTATATATAAAATATATAATAAAATAAATAAAAACAAACAGACCAACCAACATTTCCCATCCCTGAAAAGAAAAATAAATTAAAAAGAAAAAAAAAAACAAAACTTGAGAATAAAAATAAAAAAATCTATTGTAATATATTTATTAATTAATTTTTTTATATAATTTAGCTTAAAATAATAATTAAAAAACAACAACAATAAATTCATATACTTAGCAATTAAACCATAAAAAATAGAAACAAAAAACTATAAATTTTAATTTTAAATAATTTAGTTAGTTTCCTTTTTTAAATATTTTTTCTTCTATTTTGTATCACTTTCTTGCTATTTTTTTACTATTTATCCTTGTTTATTCATAACCTTTAATTATAATAATTATTAATATCATTAAATTTTTAAGCTCCTAATTGTTTTTAATTTATAAGAATCATGATTAAAGAAAACCAACTGAAAAACAAAAATAAATATGGCAACAGTATTATTAAAAAATAAAACAAAAAATACACAAATTTCTTTTTATTTCAAAACAACAATAATGTCTATTTTCGATTTTAGTTAGTTTTTCTTTCCATCTCTTCTCTTTTTTCCAATTGAGTTTTACTTAAAAAGCATTTTTCAGTTTTGAAAATATGAAACAAAATTTATGAGACACATTGCCGTCCACATCATGTATTATTTTTGAATTACAATTTCATACATTTCTATATAATTTTCTAACCAAAGGAGTTTATAATTTTGTATATAATTTTTAAGTCAAACGCTTTAAAATCAGATCCAAGTACTGGACTAAATTTCAAGCTTTTGTACAAGATGAAATAGAAATAAAAAATTAGTATCGGAAAACTGAAGTTTCTAGCTTGCTAATGATATGTATATTGCCATTGCAGCTCAAACTACTTTAAAGTTATAGCCCCTCATAAATTATATTTTTACAAAATTTGCTTCCTATTAATTAAAACTTTAAAAAATCGTTAATATCTCCAAAACTGAATAGGTATATAAACAAAATTATACAAACAATAAAAAATCACATACAACTACGTCAAAACTTAAACAATTTATTTTTATTAGCGTTTAAATATAAAACGCGTTTAATTCCATTATGGGCGTGGTCAGCTTTAAAAATAATGCTCTAATAAAAAGTACTAAGCTTTAATATACCTAAAACAGTTTTCATGGTACAGCGTTACCAACATAAATATTACGCAAAATTATTTACTACTTAATTCTTTCTCCTGATATTTCACAAAAACTTTGAAAAATTTTAAACAGTTATTTGGTGAGGAATTTTTAATTTTAAATTTGTTTTATATCTTGAATGTTTCTGAAATTTTGACATGAAACTTCATACATATGCAGGCCACCAAACACTGGATAACGCATTTCAATGAAATTTTTAAAAGGGTTTGTAAGTATTTTATTTCGGATTTGTAAAAGATTCTAGATAAATGCTGATATCCTTAAAAGTTGCGAAGATATCGGCTTAAAAATTTATATTAAATGGATAATATTGTGATTCCCAAAAATTTTTAACGTTTATTTAAATAGCTGTGATAAGCGTCTAAAGTAAACAACACGCTTAAACCTGCTGAGCATGTAGACGTATAATACACTTTTGCTTACCGGACGAAAGTCCAAGTTCTAAACTTTCACATGAAGTATAAACAATTCACCTAATTTGTATAGTGTCAAAATTATAACATCGCAAAGAAATATCTCACACAAAATGTACCTTCTACTTAATTAAGTTCTCCTGGTATTTAACAAAAATTTTGAAAATTTTTCAAAAAAAAAAAATTTGGGGTTATTTTTGGATTTGTACTATGAGAGTTTCTAAGATATGACATACACAGGCAGGCAATGAAGCAACTAATAATATATTTCATTCAACAACATTTAACATTAAAACGCTAGAAAAATTATTTTTATTAACGTTTTAAATAAGTGTTTCTAGGCGTGGTCAAAATATACAAGTTTTGTGTGATCTAAACGATAGCCTCTGCTGAGAACTTTCATGCGCTTGGTTTCCTTTATAACGCTTTTTAGCAAAATTTAGATTTGAGGTTTTATTTCTTAACGTCATAACTTGTAGGGTATAAAAACTATTATACAAGAAACTTTATTTTTTTATTATGCGGACACTAGACAAAACTCAAAGCTTTTAGGTAAAGTTAAAATGGTGTCCATACTTAACTCCACAGTTATAGCCTCGCAAATAATATCATATACAAGATTATAATCCAAATGATAGCCACTGTTGAGAGCTTTCACGCGAAATAAAATTTGTCAATAAAGCTTATATGCTCTACAAGTTATGATGTTATAAAATAATTTTTTTAAATCTTATTGCTGCTTAAAAGCATTTTAAAAGAAAATAGCTTTATTTTTAGTGAGCGTGATCAAAATTCTACAAGAGATGCATATGGATAATAGAAAAAACACAGAGCTTTTAGGTAAAGTTAAAATAGTGTCCATTGCTTTTATAGTTTCTCAGTTATAACTTCGCAAATAATATCTATACTTCAAAATTTTCATTACCATTGAGTTTTTTAAAAGATTTTAGAAAAATGCTGATATCTTCGCAAGTTGTGAATAGTTTGACTTAAAGGCTCATAGATTAGTAAAAAATTTAATGAACAATATGCTTATTACGCTAAAATTTTCTTGCGTTAATTTGACTAGCGTTTTAAGTAAATAACACGCTTAAACCTGCTGAGCGCGTAGTCATATAATACACTTTTGCTTACCGGACGAAATTCCAATTTCCTAGCTTTCACATGTAGTATAAATAATCCGTATAGCTTGTATAATCTCCCAATTTTAATATCACAAATAAAATCCCACACAAAATCAAACTACAAAAAATTTGGAAATATTTTGCGATTAGTTTTGATTTTTAAACAAAATCTTTGTTATCTTTGATATGATAGTCCAAGTTTTCAGCTTTCGTTTGAAGTAAAATTTGTCCATACAGTACAGGTTATGACATCATAAGATAAAACTTTAAATCTAATTTCTGCTAAAGAGCATTTTGAAAAGAAAAACAAGCTTTATTTCATAGTGAGCGTAGGCAAATTCTTTAGAGGATGTATGTGGACAATAGCTAAAATTCCAAGCTTTTCTATAAAGCTAATGTGGCATCTTCATCTCTTTTAATTCCAGATTTATAGCTTCGCAACTAATATTTCTTAAATGATTCTCTTTGGGTTTGTAAAATATTTAAGAAAAATTTTAATAACTTCGGAAATTTTGGTGATTTATAATTAAAAATTTAGAAACTAATAGAAATTCAAATAAGCAATATGGAAGTCTTCTTAATATTATTTAACGTTACACCAACCAGCTGTTAGAAGTGTTTTAGATAAATAACATGCTTAAACCTTTTCTTTCACCAGGCAAACGTCAAAGTTTTAAGCTTTCACATGAAGTAAAAATATTTCTTATGTATACAAATTTTAAAATAACTTTCTTTATTTTTAAATTTGCTTATTTAAATTTAGTTTTTTATATCGTTAAATTAAAACTTAAATTTAAATATCATGAAAAATTGGTAAAATGTAGAAATAAGAAAATTGCTGAATTAGTATTTGAGAGATTACGTTGGCTTAAAGCATTTAAAAAATTTTGAAATAAGATTTAGAAAAAAAACAAAGGTAGTTAAATTGACTTAAATGCTAAGAAAGAAGTTTAAGAATAAAAAAGTATATATTTTATTACACTGAAAGAAAAGAAACAAATTGTAGGCCAAAATAAAATTAATTAAAATACTGTAGATAAATGTGTAAAATTAAAAATATAAATTGAAATTATGTAAAAAATACAATAAATAATATTTTAAAAACTTAAAAAGTTTTGATTATTCCGAAATTGGAATAAGTAAATTGATTTTATGCATTCATAATAACCAAAGCAAAAGAAACAAAAGAAAAATTCTTCTGAATATTTAAGGCTCAGGACAAAAATGTATACTAATTTGAAATATTTATTAAAATCACAACAACTAAACCACTCAAATAAATTACATATACAAATACATATTTTTTATATATGAATGCATGTAAATCTACTTATAGCGTATGAATACATATGACTATAAAATGCATATTTTAAGCATATATAATGCATAAGATCAATTTACTTTTTAATCCTTATGGATTCTTTTTCATTATAATTTTCATTTATTTTTGGATTACAAAATGTTTTTGTAACTATTATTAATTGTATATATCATTACAATATTTATTACATAAATTGTGAATATTTAATATTGTTATATACTACTATTAATATAAGAATGTATGTGCATGTACATAAGTATTTTATTCAGTTTGTATATATTAATTAACAATAACAAGTTACGAAATGAATTTATTACTTAAATTAGCATAAATTCTGGGTAAAAATTGTAGTTTATATATGGAAAAGAATCATAAACAAACTATAGCAAGTAATTTTAATAAAATATATTTCAAGTTATAATTTAAAGTTATTTAAAATTAATTTTTAAGTGTTCTAGTTTAAAAGCAAAACTATGGTTTTGCAATTATTTCTGATTATTGAGCCATTTATAGTAATTTATCTGACTTTTAATACTCGGTATTATGATCGACATTTGCAGTTGGAATAACACAGGTTTAGTGATCTTAATTACTTTCTCTTACAATGAAAATTTTTACCAATTTGTAGCAGCAACATTTTTGAAAAATGATATCTATTATATTTGATTATTAAAAATTTTACATATTTTTTATTTTAAGAAACAAAAATAAACTTGAAATAAAAGATATTTATTATTCTTAAAAAATTCTATCTTATCTAAAATTTTAAAACTTTTTGCCAACTGTGTATAGATTTTTTACTATTTCTAACAGTTGCTAATAATTCTAATTTCTACCAATAATTTTAATTTCTACCAATTATTGGCAAAAAAAATAATTTTCTTCAAAAATTAATTTTTATCGCTCCATTTTCTAAACGCTTCTACGGAACTTAAAAATTTTCAGAAATTCATACTTTTTATTTAACATTTAAATGATAATGATTTACTCCTCAGATCTTAAAACGAGAATATACTTAAGTGATATATTGAATTTTGTAGGGAATTTTAAAATATTTTTATTTGAAATTTCTGTGATTTTATTTTTAATACTAGTTTTTTATCCAAACACTATTTTCATTTAATATGACAAAGGAAATATACAAAATTATTTGATTTATGTGATGAAAAAATAATTAAATAAACAAACATCTTATTCAAATTAACTTTATTTTAGTAGAATTAAATATTGTGTGTCATTTTACTTACGAAGCGAAATTCAATTTAACATCTTTTACGAAAAAGTTATTTTAATTAAATTTGTTAAGGATTTTATAAAATTATTCAATTTAAAGAAGAAAAGAAAAATTTGTTTAACACCTTTTCTTCATTAAAGTTCTACGAAAAATTTTCGCTAATATTACCTACGACATTTGCTTTAGTGGAGCGACTCTATTTCATAATAAGCCAAATAATAGATCTTTCAATTCCAGGAGAAATAGTCTAAAGTATTACATACTATTTCCTCTTGGAAGAGAAAAATTTAAGGAGTATGTTATCTAATCATTTTTAAACTTTAAAAAAAAGCTCAATATATAATTTGCTAATTTATTAATAAATGATAACTAAATATTTTGTATAAATATTTTTTAAATCAAAATTAAATTATAGATTTGTAAAATTAAAGAAATAGAATAAATTAAATCCTATTCACAACATTCCAAAGCAAATCCCCTAAGGCGAAGTAAAACAAACAAACATTGTGTCAAAAATAGTCTTAATCTTAAGACATTTGATGTAAATATAAAATGACCAATATATGAAAAAAAACACTAATGAATTTGTAATTGAACATGTAAATATATAAACTTAATTAATAAGACTAAAATATATGTAATTTAATGTAATATTAATATTAGAAAAACATAATAATAAAGGATAAAAACTTTAAACATAAACAATTTCTAGCAGTAATAATAATTGGTTAATAATATAATTATAAAATAAATTGGCTAAAAATTAAATAATCTTAATTAAACAGAATAACAACAAAAACAAACAAAAAAGAGCAGGAGTCAGTTACCTATTAGTAATGAAACAAAAAAAAACAAAATTTAACTAAGAAAATAAATTAAATTAATTAAAAATAATTAAACCAAACAAATTAATTTTGCTTTTAAAGCAAACAAAAAAATACTGATAGAAAAATTAACAAAAAAAGAAATTAAATTGAAGTTACTGCTTGAAATGGAAAACAAAATCTTTAATAAGGAACTGAAGATGAAGAAAAAAACTAAAATGTAAATAATTATTGTAGATTTAAGTAAAATAAATTAAATTTAAAATAAAAATTTATATATACACATAAATGACACACAAGAAAACATTAAGAAACAGGGAAAAATTTAATAAAAATTCTTAACTAGAAAAACACAACAAAAAAACTATTTAATAATATTGAAAGATAAGAAAAAAACAAGAATTTATATTAAAAAAAACACTATATAAATTAAATAAATAATAATAAAATTTATTATAAATTAAAAAAATACAAAATTAATCATATTTATTAGCAAAAAAACTAAAACAAGAAGAAGAAAACTAAAGAAAATATAGAATCCAGATAAATTAACAAGAAAGATGAATGAAAAAAATGAATCTATTAGTCTATTGTAGTTCAATAATGTACAATTTAATGTCTTGATAAAGAAGAAGCAGAAAAAAACATAAGAAACTAAAATAAACAAAAAAGCAACAAAAACACAAATAATAAATAAATATTTAAATTATATATAAATTAAATTTAAAAGAAAATAATAAACATTATCAAATTATCACCCCAAAAAAATAAATATTAATTCAACAAGAAAACCAAAAACAAAAATTAAAATAAAATAAATTTATAATTAAATTTTTAAATAAAAAATATTACATTAATTTTTCATTTGATTTTGATTTTAGTTAAGAAATTTTATTATTTATCAATAAAAACACACCACAACTAAAAAATTACATACATATAGGATCTTACATATATATACAACTACATCTAACATAATTAAACACTAACACTCAGATACACTTAAAAACATAGAAAGAAAATCTATAAATAAATGAATAAATGTTTCTTATTAGAAAATTGTTGTTTTTAAACAACAATAACAACAGCAACAACTTCTTAAAACAAAACTAAATAATACATTAATTTTACTTACAACAACAAAATAAATAAGAAATTCCAAAAAAAAAAAGAACAAAACCAAATAAATTTAATTATAACACTGATAATGAAGATTGGAAAGTAAAATTTATAAAAAATTAAAAAAAATAATAATAAAAAACATCTGAGGATATCAAGGGTCTTATAAAAACAAAAAATAAATGAAAAACAAAAAAAAAATAACAACTGAATAAATAAAAAATAAATATTGAAATATAAAAAATAGTTTTGTTTTATTTATATACGAAATAGGAAATTTTTTAGGTACAGTGGGATAAAAAATCTTTCAGCCAAACATTTTTCACTTATACTTACATAGGAATTAACCAGACCCAACAGTTTCACTTTGGCTCATTATAAATCTTCTGGATTTGAAATATTTTTTTTTTGATTCATATCAGCAGATTTTGAAGATGTTTCCATTTGGTAAATCTGAATTCGCCTAAAAATAATTAAATTTAAAATTAAAATTTTTTTAAATAAAAAAATATATGTTTTAATATGTTTAAATATTCTCAAGTTTTAACGATATTCTTTTAAAAAAATACAAATATCTTCCGCTACATATATAATATGCAAGCTTCTGAAGGCAATTGACTGACCTAGAAAACAGTTGTATATTTTTTTGTTTGAATTCTAAATAAAATTCCGTTTGGCATTTTTTTATTTTTCACGAGGTAACCTTAATTTTTCCAATTAAATTGGTCCAAATTGGTAATTTAATTTAAAGCCGAGCTTTCTTAAATATCTATAAACTGTAAACTTTTATAACCAATTTTATATCGAAAAATTTCACACAATAGTAATTTGGACAATTATCTAGAAACTAAACAAAAAACAGTCGATAAAATGATATACAATGAAATATATTCCTAAAAACGAACATAACTTTTTTAAAGAATTAGAACAAATTAAACAATAAAATATCGTTAATTAAAAAATCTATTCGTATTTTATTTCATTTTTTTATTTAGTTTTGTGTTTTACTACCATAATTATGGTATTTTCCTATAAACACACATTTCTTAATTTTGAGTTTTATCTCCATTGGATTAAAGTTCGGAATTTAAACCAGTTGGTCTAACATAGGTAAGCTGTGTTGCTTGACAGACAATTTAGACAGCTTTGAAACATGTGCCGCAACATTCTCTTGTTGGAATATGCCACATCTTCCACCAGTTGGTTATAAATTGTGCTATTTATTTTTGTTGGAACAAACAAATTTTGATTGACAGATCCAGAAGCCCAGATTAGGTTTTGAGCATCATTTGAAATTACGTTTTGAACATCATTTGTCTGAAATGTTATGAGTCAGGACTATCTAAATAAATTTGTTCTTCGGAGAAAATTGTATTTTTCCACTGCTCTGCAAATTTTAGACATTTGTTTTGTGCTGGTTTTTAAGCATGGGCTTGCACCTTGGCTTCTTCCATTTAATGTTTTCAGTTCTTCGTAAAATATGAACAGCGTGCTAGGAAGTTTAAGGAAAAATTAGTTTAATTTGTTTGCAGAATTCAGTTTGTTTAAATTTACGATAAATTTCTCTATTGGAACATCATTGATAACGAAAATTAATTAATTTGGATCTCTTTTTGATCGAACAGAAAGGTTCCCTTGAACTTTATCGATTAGATTAGAAAATTCTACAGTAAAATTGAGGTATGTTCTTAAAAAAGCATGACTTTATTTATAAGAAACAAAAATGTATAATATTTTACTTTTGGTAGTTTTTTTTTTAATCAATTCAAAATCAAATTAAGCTTGAGATTTTGGAAATATTCCATCAAAAATAGCACCAAATATCAAAAAAGCAAACAACACTACGAAGAAAAAATCTTGTTTACATTAAAAAAAGTATCGTTAAATTGCTTCTCATTAAAAAATTTAAACTTTATTTTTTGATAAAACATAAATAGAGAAACTAAGGAATGAAAAAGTAATAAATATTTTTTTTTAAATTTTAGAGATATGATTTAATCGATTTATTTTTGATAAAATATAAAAAATATTGTTACTTTATTATATTTTTTATTCATACTACGGTATGAAGAATTACTTTTTTAGAATTTTAAATTTTATTGGCCTAATTAAAATTTAAAATAAATTAAAAAAAGGAGAAAATTTTATATATAGCATCTACCTGTTTCAGTATCGGACAAGTCGTTAAACGTTTGTAGAACATTGAGTCAATTATATAAATTTCAATATCAATCAAATACGCAAGATATTTTGGCATGAATGATATAATTTGGTGTTGCTTGAAAATTGTTTACAAATTTTGATGAAACTCGCAGTGTTTTGTTCATAACTTATTATAGAAAATCAAAACAATTTAAAAAACTTTAAAAAAAATTATGTTTTGATCGACTTTCCAATTAACAATATTTTTACAAAGTCCACATACAACCAAATAATAAAGAAATCGATAATAGTCGGTATGTATTGAAATGTCATAGTTAGATATATATTATAATGCCAGAAGACTAGAAACCTAAAATTATTAAAAAATCCATCTTTATGAGTTAACTCTCAATTTTTAGAAGAACATAACAGCAAAAGATATTTTCCGATTATCTACAGAGTTTTGTAATCTTCCTTCTATTTTCTCTAATTATGTCTCCTTTGTCTAAAGGCATTTTTCTAATAATCTCCTTTTATTCTTAAACAAACATTTTCAAAAACTTTTTAAACAAAAACACAGTTAAAGTATTAATGAGCTTTTCATATTCATGGCGTTATCTCTCTCCTTCAATGGCCAAAAATTAAGGACAAAAAATAACACAATTAAAAATCTATTTATGTGTAATCAATATTTACGCACAGCTGATGATTTTCATTTATTTAATACATTTTCTCTAACAAATAACTAAAAAAGGAGAAATGCAAATATTTATTGGGGATATAATTGTGTCTGGAGTAAAAATTTTAAAAGTTTATCGCTTCTTTGTGAATTTTTGGATAAAAAATTTAGTACTTAAAATTAAACATCACTCATCAACACTCAATTTAAAAAGCTAAAACTTAAAATTGTCAAAAAGAAAAATTAAGGGAAAGAAATAAATAAATTAGAAAACATTTTTTGTTTTTAGTGAAGATTAAATTTGTTTGGTTTAACCTTTTTCTGGTTTGAAAAGTTTAGAATTAAGAAGAAGAGTGTATAATTTCTGTCCCATTTAAAAATATTTTACGTGCTTTATACATTTCAAATTTTTATTTTTTTAAATGAAATTGTATTTGTTGTTGTTGCTGTTGATGTTTTAAAATTTATTTATTTTTAAACATCAGTCAGTGTCTAGAATGCGTGATGAAGTGGGTCTTAAGGTCCTTAATAATACACATTTTTTGTTGTTTTTATTTTTAAATCGTTCCCTTTTCCTCTATTTTGGTTTCGTGGTAGAAGTTTTTTATATGACTAACGTATTTTTTGCCAGTTTTAAAAAAATAGTAATGAAAACAAAATTATAAATTAAGCAAAAATGTTTTTCTTATAAACATAAACGTGCTGAATTTATATTCTCACTTTGACACTGGACTTTTTCACTGTTGCTCTTCTATTTTTTTTTCAAAACGGTACTTAAAAGAAATTGAGAAAAATGAAATATGAGGGTTAAATAAGATTGACTTTTGAAATGGGTTAATTGTAAAGTGTGATGTAGTTACTTGTTTTTTCTTTATTTCACGCCCTTTGGTATGGGAATGTCGGTAAGTATTTTTGTAGGGTATAAGGGTGTTGGAAAATATGTCACACTTTCCAAGTGTGAATGATTCGTACGTAAAAAAAGGATTTTAATTAGTTAAAAGAATATATTTCTTTGACAATACAAAAACATGCATAAATAAGAATTTTTAATGACATTAAAAATTAAGGATAAAAATATTATGAGGATATATTTTTGTTTGTCCCATTTAGGAATGGAAACGGCAAAATTTAAAGTTTAAATTAGTCGAAAAGAACTGTTCTCGAACAATAAATATGCAAACAGAAATAGGTCTAAGGTAGGATTTGTAAGCATAATTATCTGAAAATTATTAAAATTGTGTATTTCTATCGAATTATCAAGAGAGTAAAAAATTTCCGACGTACAAATATACGACACAATCTGCATGTTTCAGGTTTATATTCTAAACATTTTCATTAAAAGTTTTCCATTAATTGGAACAGTTTATCTGACAATATTTGATTGACTGCTTTGGTAAATTCATTTTTAATTCATGCAATTTCTGTAATTTTATTTACTTTACTCGATTTGGATAATGTGGACAGTTATCGACTTTATTCTATACAAAAACATATTAAGGTTTAATTGTGAAACCACTACTTTAAAGAATTATAAAAGATGATATAGATATACTCCATGATTACATTTGGTTTCCTTTTCATTTCACATTTTATAAAATTGACAGAGCTCAATGATATTTAGTTGATGATTTTCCTATTCTTATTTAAACCACGGCATCGATTCAGCAGAAAAGTTAAAGTCCGATTCTCTTCAATCATATCCGTCCTAATTTTTATCTTCTTAATATATAAAGTAAGAGAATATTTGGATAACAATATTTTTATTCTCACTATTATAATTTTATCTATAACTTTCACGCTGTACACAGAAAAAATTAAAAATGCTCTTTTAAAAATCTTGTATGAAATGTAGAAATAATTATTAAAACCAATTATTTAACTTATTAAAATTGCTCTTGTCACTATATTTGTATATGCAATAATGAAAATTTTATAATTTTAATTATAAAATTTTTTTGAAATACTTAAAAAGTAATACTATTAATGATCTTTGATTAATATTATAACAGAAATTATTTAGGGTTACAGTTTTTCTGTGTATATGTTGTACTTAGTAGCCTTTGGAAATCTAAAAGTTGTTTTCGATAAGAAGACAATTTTTACTCTCGACATCATCCAAGAAATATTACATTTGGAGAGATGCCAGAATAATTTTGTTTACGTCCCTGAGGCCAATGTAAGAAACTTATGTGATATCGATAACTGTTATGAATACAAATGTCGCATAGATTAGGTAAAAAATTATATACCCACTTTTTATAAAAATATTTCAGATTTTGATTTTATAGAGGAATACATACACATACCTCTTAGTTATTTTTTAACATTATATATGGAATTACTTTCAATCGCTAGTTGTCTTGGTTCAGGGTATAGAAATAAACTTCATGAAGAAATTCGAAAAAATCAAATCGGTATAAAATGTTGTGATTTTTGGCATGCTATGGGAACTATTATTTTCTACTCAATTGACTTGTAAATGTTATATGTTAATATTTTTATATACTTTAAAACAGCTTAAAGCTTTATTTAAAATATTTAAAATATTTCCTTCATTTTTATAAATTTCAGCAGATAAAAGCATTTATTTCACAATAATTTAAATTACCATAAAATCACTCTGTGAACGATGTTTCTTTGAAATTGGCTAATACTACCACATAGCAATTCCTTGCATTTTTGTTATATTTTCACTAAAATTCATTTAGCATAACACTTATGTGAACGTCACAAACAAATCTTCTTATGTCCATCTATTTTTACAGATTTCTTATAAAATAATATTATGTATGTGTTAGTTACCTTAAGTTTTTTTGTTGCATTTTTTGTTAAACACAGTATGTTGCCCTAAGGCGATAATGCTGGATTTGCAAAAATATTATGTTAAGGAATTCAAGTGAGAAAATGAACAAGTGAAGGAAAATATAAAAAACTGAACATTCTAATATGTTTACTAATACAATTTTTCTATTTGGGACTAAAAGGAAAATAATTTTATCCTAAGTAGCTTAAAACAGGAAAACATACATATGTGTGCGTGTGGAAAATACATGACTTTTTTCTTCAATATTTACCAGAATAACATGTAAATATTTTAAAAAAAGATTACAAAATATATTCTTTCATTTTTTAAGGAAGTTTAAACAATTAAACTTTTTTCTTGAGGAAATAAGATAAATAGTCTAGCAAGATGTTGAAATGTTTTATTAAGGTATTCAGCGAATTATAAAAATCTCTACGATAAATATAAATATCCTTTAAGGAGAAAAATCATAATTCACTTTTGTATTTCAAAGCTATCAATCATGATGAAGTGTTGCAAACATAAAGATAAGCTTTCCATAACTCCTTTTTTAACGTCCTGTTAATATGAAGATAGGGAGTTATGGATATGAAAATCTGTTAATCAAATATGCTGTATTTTCATTTTTTTAATGATTTTTTTTTCAAAAGAGAAAACTTCTAAATATTTTATGACAATTTTCCAACTTCATCAAGCAGAAATATTGCTAATATTTAGACAGAAAAAAATAATAAAATAAAAATATTATAAATGAAATAAAAATGTATATTTTTATGGGTTGTTTATTTATGTTGATGTATTTCTAACAGATTTTCAACTCGTTTAACCCACAAATTGCTTTGTTAATATAAAAAACCAACTTCTATACAAACGAGTGTGCCTAAACATTAGGAGTATTCACATCGAGAGTTTAGATCTGTGTTATGAAAAAATATTTTCAATTTGAAGAACTCTTTGCCATTTTGCTTTCTTTCTAGGTGAGATTCAGACTTTTGAAAATTTTACATCCTTTTATATTAAGGTATAGTTATTTTATGAAACGTTACTAATATTTCTTTTTTCATTTTTTATTTATTTATATGTATTTGCAAAAGTGTTTAAATGTTTTTATAATATTGTGTTACAATCATAAAAAATGTCCAAAATACATTACACCATTTCAAAAGGAAGTCAACAAAAATAGTTTTAGAAAAATAATACAATTAAAATAGATCTCTTTCCATATTATGTTGTCTCTTGATCAGCAACAAGACATAACAGTTTGATGAGCAAATTACTTTAGGAGCACTGAAACAGTCTTAACCTGTTCCAAAATATTTCCTTAATTCCGACAAATGTTTCGGTTTAAAAAATATGGTTAATTGTTTTGTGATTTCTTCCACATAAATATCAAAAATGCTTCATTCATAATTGCTTAATATTTACTAAAGATTCACATTTATATTTTAACACCATATAGCTTTTAAGGTAGTCCCTGAAAATAAAACACAATTCCCTTAGGACATATAAATTGCATCCAATCATATCGTAGCTACAAAATATATAGAAGGAAGAAAGTGAGTGAACACAGTTTTAACGAAGAGTATATAATTACTTACCTCGCAGGAAAAGCTCATATTATAAGAATTCTGGCTTAAAGTACCAGCATATTTTCTGTAAAAACTTATTTTATGTATATAATTAAGTTTGAAATATTCATCAAATTAAAATTAATAAAGATTTTTGAATCCATTTGTAGGCACCTTTTTATCGGTTTTAAGGATCGATTCACTAGGGAAAACTGCAAATAATATGACAAATGTTATCAAACCAAAACATCTTGATTAATTAAGCGTAGGTCAACAATAGACGGACGGGTAGAGGAACACACTGAAGTTTAAATTAGGCTAAAGTATTCGCTTATCACATGTAATGACAAATTTAATATACCTAAAAATATCTCTTTTACTTCATAATGTATGTAAATCTGGAAAACAATAAATATATATATTCTTAAATATATGGTTATTTAGTTTGTTCTTTAGAAATGTCGAAAGCAAAGCTTTTAATCTCAACTGGTCTTCATTCCTAACTACTCACGAAAATTATTAATGCAAATTTCGAATAGAGATAGAAATTCGCGAGATTACAGATTCATGAAGCCAACTGACCACTTCAATCATTGTGCAATAATTTCATTTATTTTGGTTCATTATTCTTTGAATTAGATTTATATCAACGTAATTTGAAGAGAAATTATATATAAGAGGAAAAAGTTTCAGAGTTCTTAATGGGAATTAAGTGAGAATCTTAGTGGATAGGAAAATTTTAAGAAGATTAATTGTATAACTATTTTTCTTGTGAAAGACTAAAGTAAAAGGATCATTTAACAGAAGTGTTAGATTTCAATTCTTATTAGTTTTTTTCATAACAAATATTTTTATTGGAAATGGTGTAAATGTAACAGTATACAGCTGTCAATAAGTTTTATTACCGAAAGAAAGAAAGTATTCAAATTATGTTTATGTTGTTGTTACCACTACCACAGCTCCTGCTTTTGATGTTGTTTTTCTTATTGTTGTTGTCATCGTCAACTTATTATAACAAAATCATATTTGTGTTGTTGTCAAAATTATTAGAGTGGAAATACATGTCAATAAAATTTTTGGAAATTACATTCATGTGTGCAAGAGTGTATTTGTATGTTATTGTATTTATTTATTGTTTCTTATGTATAAGTTTTTTCTCATTTTATTAATGATGGATTTAAATGGAGTGCTTTTGAGTGATTATTATTTTTTCTATTATGTTACATTTTTCTATGAATAAAATGTTTTTTGTTTTTTTTTAATCTTAAGAGAAATTTTTAATGTCTACTTTCTGAATTTACTTTCTAAAATATCAATGTTAAAATTCTGAGCCAAAATCAAGTTGGTTCGTTCTGGTTTACCTCGTTAATTTGTCGATGATCGTTCTGTTAATACAAAATTTCTTTCTATGAAAACATTAGTAAATGAATCTTAGTACAGTAAACAAAATAGTAGCGCCAATTATGATTTGAAAATTAAAATTTATAATTTTTAAAATTTGGTAGGACCAGTGGGAGAAGTACCTCCATACAAAGAAAATATTAATTTATTATCTGTAGAATTAATGCAACGAAAATTACATAATTTATTTAAAAACTAATTAAGAGCGGATAGAATCATGACAATAGTTACCTCCAATACAAAGCGAATATTAAGAACTTTTGAATATCTATAGCTCAGTGTTTTCAAATCTCTTTTTTGGAAATATTTTTGTAACCGATAGAGATATATTCTTACACAAGTATTTGGTTTCTATCAAAATGATGCGCACTTTAAAAAAAAATGAACGAAACGTCTTTAAATAAAAAAATATAAATTTTTAATAAAAATATAATAAATTAAAATGAATGATAATAAAAATTAAGACAAAAATCAACTCAGAAACACTGTGCAACACAATATTTTAAAATAAATCACAACTATTTTTCCGTTGATCGGCTTATTTAGACAAAAAAACAGGGAATGGCGGAAAGCTTAATTTTTGAAAATTAGTCACAACTATTTTTGCGTTAACAGATTCTATACAAAAAGTCCATATAAATCAAGTGCCCCCTACTGAACATCTTTTGTAATATTGCAGCAAAAGCTATAAAAATTAATACCAATTACATTTCAATGAAAAGCCTACCAATCATAGAGTAACGAAGTAATAATCTAAATGTCAGATTCACATATTAGCTTCAATGACTCCTTATGGAAATGGTTTACTTGATTGACCGACATGTAAGAGAGCTTAGGTCTATGAAACTAATCAGGTATTTCTGAAAATATTTTTTTTTTTTTGAAAATGCCTGTATTTTTCTTTTGAAAAGTAAAGCAGTTAAAGGTCTTAGAAATTAATTCAAGAGAAGTATCAAAAGAGAAGATATATTTTATATTACATAACCAGGAATTTGCATATTTGTATTATGTGACATACATATATATACTATATCCCTGGTAAAATAAATGTTCTAACGTAATAAATGAAAATTAATAGTAAAATTAAATATTATTGCATATATTTTTCATTAAAATAATTATACTTTATTTTCATATTTGTACTTATTTTTTATGCTTTTAAGCAACTACTCTCTTGTCTTAGAATTTTCTTCTTCATCGTTTATGTGTGTGTGTGCTTATTTTTCGGCCATTTAATTTATGTAACAACTAACACAATTTTATGATTATTTTAGCACCATAACATAGAACGAAATATAATTTGACGACATAGTGTCCTTTGACATTTTAATATCATTGGTTACGTATGTATGAACGTATATATGTATAGAAGTTTGTATAAGTGATCATAATATTACATACCAACGAAGAAAACCAAACATTTTATAACTTTCATTTGCACTAACACAGTTAAATGGATATATTGCAAACAAAAAACACATACACACGCGCATTCAGTTACATTAAAAATAAACATGTATTAAGAATTATTATGTACATAATAAACATATTGTTATTATGTTAGTATTATTGTTGTTGGTATTTTTTTGCTGTTGTTATAGTTGCTGCCGTCATCGTTTATAAACAGTTCGTTGACAACAAATTCATAATGATATTGTTATGAATTTTTATTGCTTTTCCTTGGACTGACATAAAGTTGGACTACAGGAGAGAGGGGCATAAATCCCAATAAGCACATAGAATTAAAAGAAAATGTCAAGCGTTTGGGAATTAAATAGAATTTAATTCGAATTCGAGAGAAATTCAATTTTAAAGATATATATATATATATATATATATATATATATATATATATATATATATATATATATATATATATATATATATATATATATATATATATATATATATATATATATATATATATATATATATATATATATATATATATATATATATATATATATATATATATATATATATATATATATATATATATATATATATATATATATATATATATATATATATATATATATATATATTCATTTTCACTATTTGTCATCGAAAATGCTTCCTGGGTGCAATAAAAATGTCTGAAGTATATTTAATATTAAAACTGAAAATTGTTTATGTTTTTTGATGGTCATTAAAAAATAAAAGAAAGTATAGAGATTTTATAAGATTTACTGAGACATCGTAAAGAAAACATTCTAAGGAAAGATGAAAATTATATAACGCACAGCTGAAAAAATTATTATTTCGTTCATTTCAAAATAAATGAATTAAAAGGATATTAGATTTTTATAGCTGCCAAAGGCCAATGTCGTTACAACAGCACATAAAATATTAGTTAAGGAAATTATGATTACAAACTCTAGCGGAGAAATTATTTAAAAGTTCAAAGTTATAGTTAATAAAACTTTATAATACTATTTTGAAAATAAAAAAGATTATATGGTTTGTTTTTAGAAAACTAGTCCTTTTCAAAATATATTAATTTTTCTCAACATTTACATTAATTAATATTAACGAAATTTCATCTTATCGCACCCAATATAACATGTAAATTTATGGTCAAATATAAAGTTTCAGTTTAATTTTAATAATGGGTGTTTATGACAAAAATATATGTTTAAGCTTTCCTCTAAAATATCATAAATTTTATGATTATAGCCTAAAATTTAACACCTTATACTTATATATTATATATATTATATATGTTAGATATTCATACAAAGTAATCACATCAGAGATTTTAATAAGTTTTTACTTTGAATATTGTTTTTCACTTGATTTACACACTTGAGTTGAATGTATAAAATTCTAGTCATTATTTTCCTTTTTTCCTTTGTGTTGAATATTTTTGTAGATAATAAAAAAATTTAATCTCCTAGAACAAATTTTCTTACCTTTATCATATGCAATTTTTATTTTTCTATTTTTATCTTTAACAGAGTTGTGATAAATAAAATGCCAATAAAATTTGATGGTTTTATAATAAAAATATTTCAGTATTCGTAAATTCTATTTTTAAAATATAACATTAAATTTGAAAATATGTTTTTTCATAAATTTGTGTAGTATCTCTGGTTCATATGAAATTGAAAACAGAATACATTCTAATTGGATTTCGAAATACATTCAAAAGGAAAACCCGTTTTCACAATTCACAGCTATGATTATTCGGTGTCAGGAACGTAAAGCTAATGGAAGGTGAAAGTCATACAAAATTTTAAAATTCTAGCCGAGAAATAGTCTCAATGATTCCAAATTATTTGAAATAATTTTAACTTTGCAGCTACTCCATATAAATTTTATATGAACAATTCCGAGTGTAGTAAATTGATAAATATTACATGTAATAGTGGGGTTGAGAGGGCTAGGATACACAAAAAGTTATTCCTATTTTAAAAAAGATCCTAAAGATTTTATTGCGTGTTGACAACATGTGTTCACATCACAATGAAAGTAAAGGTGTTGAAAGCATTTTTGAATATTATCCCAGCTATTATTTTATTAATTCAAACAAGTTATAGGGTCAGTGAGATCAACCTACTTCTGCGTATTTATTGTTACACCTTCATTAGTTCACATTCCAAGTGCACAATTCTTAAATTTCAATTCGGGAAAATTAAAAAAAATATTTTAAATATTAGAATTTTTCAATGGACCTAATGCCCTCGAATTTTCTTTACATGCAGTTATAATAAGAATTCCTTCAGAACTATGAAAAAAATTAAAGTCAACAAATATTGTGACGATTTGCAAGGTCAAGAAATTGTGATCCGTGTAATTTTTTAGACTTTAAGTAAAAATTTAGATCATGTTTTTCTGGATGCAAATATATAAAATCCTCAACAATATACTTTTATTCAAATACCTTTTACATTATAAGAAACACACAAATGCGAGCATTTTTTTTTAATTGTTAACTTTTGTAGATTACTACCCCAAGACTTACTAAGATCTTGTGCTTCTTGTAAATGTCTTTACAGCATGTTACAATATTCCTTCTTTTTAAAATATTGCACCCATTAATTTTTGCTTAATAAAAAGAAATTTTTGAAAATTTTATTTTAAGTTCATGAAATAATTGCTCTAAGTTTAAAAATCTAAAAAAAAATCTTAATTATATAAATTTCGAACGAATAATAATTAAAAATATTATTAAAATGACCCTCATTAATTTCTTCCATTAAAATTGTTGTACAACTCTGTTAAAACTAAATGAAAATAAAACAGAATATAGTTAAACAAAATTGTATGTTTTCAGCTTTGCTTATGCTATTACATATAAAATAAAAAATATACATATGTATGTGTGAGTGTTCATGTGTGTGTGTATATTTTTAAACAAAAACACATGCAAAGCATACTAAAGGCTAAGTGCAGTTTTACATAATGAAAATGTTTAATTCATCAGCAGTAGCAGTAAAGTACGAGTATAAGCCAACCTTTAATGTTATCTTCAAGCAAACATACACACTTATATATATTTTTAAACAAAAACATATGAAAATAAATTTCTTAAATGTGTGAATCTTTGGTGAAAAAAATAATGTACACGTGCATAAGAAACTAGTGTGTAAACACATTGTTTTTGTTTCTTTTACTTTTTGTCATCATGTAATTTTTTATGAATTCATATATATACACACTACACATACACATTTGCCCATTTTACTTGCTGCATATGAATGTAGTTGTGTAGTTAGTGCATAAAGAGCATTATGAGTGAATCTGCTTAAATTATATGTTTGAGTGTATGCGTGTGAGTGTTTGTTAGTAGTTGTTGTAGCAGTAATATTATGCAAATGCTGTTGGCGATTTACTTGTTTTTTTCTTCTCGGGTTATTTTTGTAAGTGTTTGTTTGTTTGTTGCTGTTATTATTTTGGTGTAGCATTTTCATATATAGTGAGAAAAAGATGTGAATAAAAAATTGAATAAAACTGTAAACAAGATTGACTTTGCATCTTACTTAACATCTCATTAAAAAGAAAGTATATATGTATATATACATAAATTAGTATATACATAGGTATATGTGTGATTTGTTGAAGGACAATTGTATTCCTGCACATATAGTATGTTTGTTGTTGGTAAATGTATGGTATAAAGAATGAGAGAAATAAAGAAAACTTTGTGTCAATATTAATTCATTTTAATGCATACAAAATAGAGTATTACGTACTCACCCATAGTCGTATAAATTCTGCTAAAATATATGTATTTAGATGTTAGAGTTTGACTAAATATGTAAGAGGGTTAACGAAAAATGAAGCTAAAAATTTGTAAAATATGAAGAAATACGATCTTGATCCGAAATCAAATTATTATATAGATTATTGTAACTTCTTATATTTTTAATAATTATAGTTATCAATAATATAACACTATATTGTCCGTTCCTGGTTAATAACATCTAGAAGTGAAGTATATTGTTCTATTATACTAAATATTCTGTCTAATAATATTTTTCTGAACGGATGTGTAACAAGAAACAACAGAGTTTGAACCCATTAAAAGTAGTTCCATGTTCCCCCATATTGGGATATAAAAATTCAAATTTCATGTTTCCTTCTGCTACTATAAATTCAATAAAAGCATCAATTGAGATTTTAGGATATAATAAGGCTGAAGGAGAAGGTGAAATATCTGCAGAAATTACATAGGAAGATACTGAAGAAAAAAGCCACCTGTAACCTGGAAAAGTACCATTTGTGTAAATATATAACTCCTTTTGTATTGGTATCAATAGAACTACAAATAACAAGCTTAATAAAGCATTTGAATGATTAACTAATAAAATTTAATTTCTTTAATTAACGAAATTCTTTAACAAGTATCTCAAAACCATATATGGAATACCAACCTAATAACATCCAAAGAAAGAATCTGTGCAATATTACCAACAATAAATCGAATGTCTAAAATGATTACGGATCAGCCATGCCATCAGGCATATTTCCGATAAGGTAATGAGGACGACGCTTGAGTGGAATCTTTAAAGCACAGAAAACCACGGCCCACCTAGAAGCACATGGAGATGAAGAAACACCGGAATATAATTCAATTTTAGATGGGGACAAGCAAGTGGTACAACAAGAAACTATAAAATGTAAACTTCAAAAGTGGTATTAAATGAGAAGAACTGGAATTTAATGTAATCATCGAAAGTATTGTGACACATAACATAAAAATAAAATGAAATGGATAATACTTTTTGTACCGCCATCGTATCTTTTTTAATATTGTCTCATAATCATTATACAAAGATTTTATATTTTCTAAAAGTAAACAAATATTTTCACAAAGTCCAATTTTTTCATAAAAAAAGTACAAAAAAATTAAAAAACATTATTGCTAATTACGAACAATTTCTTAAAAAATAAACTCATTCCTTTTCGTTTTTTAAAAAACCATAATTTTTTTAAAAGATCATAGAGAATCATGAAAATAATCAATAAAGAGTATAAAAATAGGTTAACTTCTTTATAAGGAAAATGTGAGATGAATAAAATTTTTCCACGTTTAGAATTACAAAGATCCACTCAATCATATTATGTTTATGCATACAAATATACATTTACTCTTATACAAACATTTTTAATCTCTTTTGTTTACTTCTTTTTAGTTTAGAAATGTATGTGTATCGGTGTCTATACATATACTAATACATATCAATTATTCATAGAGTTATGGGAAGACGAGGAGAAATTGGTAAGTTGATTGTATAATAAAAGCAAGTGAATGAATATTTTTCAATTTTATGTTTTTAAAAAATTCATATGTGTGCAAATTTGTTTTTCTTTTCTCACCCTCTTTCTTTTCTCAATTTTTATATATATTTTTTCAAAATCTTTTTTTAACTGTACATATTGCTTTTAATAGAATTAAATTGACAGCTCAAAAGATTGATGACTTCTTTTTTACTTCATTATTTTGTCGACACATAAATACATACATATTAATACATATACATGCATACATAAATATAAAAATATGTTTGTACTTTTATTGTATACGGTATAACAACAGGCGCAATTATCATATACATATGCAATATATAACTTTATGTTTATACCTTGGATAAAGTGTATGTTTTTGTATGTTGATCAACCTAAATCTTATATGTGTATAGTGCAGTGGTTGGTTGTTGTTTATCTATGTGCTTATAAATGTAAACATTCATTCACAGAGAGAACAATATAAGGCACTAAGGAAATTATGCCATAGATTAAAGAAAATATATTTGGAAGAAAAATCATTCCCATATTTGATATATTGGTTTTACAAGATTTTGGTGTGATAAATTAATTGAGTCTATAGTTATTCTATACACGAAGGGGAATGAGATGAAAAATGTTGTTTTTAAAGACAACTCGACCAATAAAAAAATAATCAATGAGTGAAAAAATGTAAGTTTTAAAATATTTAAAACTTTACGAATCTATTTTATTCGTTTAAAAGGATGAGACAATATAAGATCTGCCATTAAACGATCTTTTTTCTGTTATTTACCTCATTTTGAAATTTCAAATAAGTACCGTTATTCGTTTCATATTTATTGTAATTTAAGTTTATTTGAAATGAAACAGCAAAATTGGAGATTTTAAATTTTCATCAAATTGAGTTTCATGGAATAATTTGCAAGAAGTCCAACTAGAACTTGGCTTCCTTAAGTCATATTTCCATTAAACGGATGTTTTTCTTATTCACAAACGAATTTTAGAAAAATAAAAAAACATTCATGCATTAATTTGAAATTTATATGTTGCTTATACGAAACGATGTAAATAATTAATTGTTAAATTTCTATTGCATATTTTTATATACATAATAAATGTTTTGTGCCGAATAAGCAATCATTCATGTCTTCAAATCACTCATACGCAATCTAGTGACTCCAAAAAAGGAAATAAAAAGTATAGCATATTTTAAAGAATAATTAATACACATCTTAAGCGTATGATCAACATTTGGATATCTTGATATTACTCATACACAACGGGAATAACCAAGAAATATAAAAAGTGTAGCATACTTGTGCCGTATGAATGCTAAGAAAAGTTTTCAAAAAATGCGTGTCTTCTTTTCCTTATTTATCTTTTGGGATCCGAGATAGCAACCACAATTAGTTTTACTATTTAATTATTATTAATATTGTAAATATTTTAAGTTTACAAAAGATTAAATTAGACTTAAGAAAATGATCATTTTTGTTATTTTAAGTTAATAAATTCTAAATAATTTTCCAAAAATTTTCACAAAATAAATCTCTAACTTTTTTTGAAATTGGCACACCATTTCATCCTACATAGCCCATTTCTGTATTAACACCCATATATTTTCATATGTATATATGTGTCTCTATACAAGCAAACAAATATATTCTATATTAAACTGTCGAGTATATCTCTCATATATGTACCTTCCACGCACACACACATACACTTATAAAAATGTTTGTATTACGACTTTTGAGTCTGAAGTGCAAAATCATTGCAGATTATTAAATATTTATTTTATTCACAAAATTAATATAATTTTTCAAAAGTGAAACATTTTTATCTCTAACACTACCACCCCAATTCTTATTAAACTTTATTTTCAATTCACTTGTTTTGTTTCCTTTTTTAATCTTAATGTGCTAAAACACTTATTTAACATAAAAAGATATGACTGCATGAAAAGATACCAATTGAAAAAGTAAAGAAAAACAAGAGATGAAAATCAAATGAAAACGCAATTGTAACAAAATGATATATGAAGGTAAAAGTAATTTGTATTTTCTATATGTGAACTCGTGTTCTCCTTTTGCATTTTGGGCAAAAGGTAGAAAAGAAGTGAAAAATTAATAAATATTTGAATAAGTGTAAAAGTGTGTAAATTGTATTGTGATTTCATTTATGAGAAGCTTAAAATGTTAAAAGGATGCTAAAGATTGATAGGTTAATCAATATTTTATAAGTTTATTTAAAACGATGGTATGTGGTAAGAGTGGGGATTTGATTGTTGTTGTTGAAGTCGCTAGAAATCTTTAAAATGAAACTTATAAGAAATTTAGACAATTTAATTTAATTTTGACATACGAAACAAATATTTTGCAAATAAATTTAAAATTGTAGTAAAATTTCATAACATCTTAAGGATATCAATTTAATTTAATTTAATATTTGTCGTTTGTAAAAAATGAGTATTTAAAAAATAGACAGGACGAATATCCTAGTTAAGATATCAAATATGCTTTTTGTTAATTGACTTTAGTCAAGCAATACTTTATTTAAAGTTACAAAGCGATGCCCGGATAATTCGATTTTCTGATTTCTGCGTTAGAGTTCAGTATATTATTTTCATATTACAATTTGTGAGAGATCTATGTGTTTCGAAATTATTTTTTGGGTGGGTTTAATGGGAGCTATGGAAAATTATAGTTTAATTCTTGTAAATTTTTAAACAGTGATTTTTGTCTATTTTTATCTAATTTAAATCAAATAATAAATTATTACCAACGTCTATGTGATATTATGACACTTTAAAGTAATATCCGGAAGTAAGTCTTCTATGATGACTATGAGAATAAATGGACAGATCCCTCTATTTTTTTGGTCCATTATTAAACAATATTAAAAAATTTATTTATGTCAAATATTTTGAAATAATCTTCGCTATTAAGCAAAAGTAATACTAAATGCTAAATTTCATGAAGATATCTTTCACAAGCTTTACGTAGACAGCGTGCTAAACGGACGGTCATGGTTAAATAGACTCAGGAAGTAATTTTGAGTAAACCGGTATACTCAAATATCACTATTTTTGTATCTATTATAAACATCTGTACAAACGCATAAACCTCAATTACTTATGGTGGTGAAGAATATAATAGTGTAGAATTGCAAAATTTAGTAACTTAATATTTTTTGCTTAAACAGAGGAAGTATGTATACTATATTCGTATAATCGCAGTAAGTGTGTTACTAAAGATCTTAAAGTTTGTCTAAGTTATCGGTTTATACGTTTTAATATAGTAAACCGATTTTGATTGTTTTAAAAAGGTAATACAAATACTCAGGCCAAATTTCATTGAGCTCTGTCAATTGTTGTGGATGTGAGCAGTAAGTCAGACAGAGAGACAACTCAGATTTTGTAATAAAAATTAGAAATGTGCTTAAAATTTGACATATAGTGGAAATATTATTTTGGCTGATATGTAAAATCAGAAACAAATTGATTTATAAAGAATTTGAAATTATCATATTTCCAATTGTAATTATCAAATTAATATTATATCACATATCGCTTATCAACTTCATATATGCAGAACCAACTTCGATAATATTTCTAAATTTATTAAAAACTAATTGCGGATTGTAATTATGTCAATAACAGGCGCGACACAGGTTTTATTATAGAAAATGTATATTTTATAAACGAAATTATATAGCAAAGTGCAAACGAGGTGTCTCAATGAGCCGTTCTGCTCGTTAATTTAGAACTTAAACTATGGGCCAGAATTCATTTGTTTAAACTGAATGGATTCGCATTATATAGTGGAAGCAAAGGTGTGTGCCCTGTAAAATTGAATTGGATTAAAATATGTCTTGTGTGAGAAAAAATACACAAAATTGCTTCTACTAATTAAAAATTTTAGAGAAAATTAAGATTTTAAAATATTTTGTGATAAAAATGTGTTTGAAATATAATATGTAGACCTTGTTTTTCATGTAGGTAGAAATTAGTGATTTACTAAAAAGTTTTCATAATTTAAAAAAAATGTGAAGAAAATGGGAAAAAAGGATCGGAGCAATATGGATATATATTAAAAAATTGAACTTTCAATTTTTTTAAGAGATAAGCAACACTTGCACATATTTATTGAAAGATCTCATTATGGCCCATGTGTTTTATTCAATGTCGAAATTGAATAAGAAATTCAAATTTAATACACGACCGCTACCGCTAATTAAACAACAAAAACGACTATTAGGCTTCCGGCTTAATGAGTTTTATACAAATTCATTCACCCGATTAAAAAAATATTTAATTCCAAAAAATGACATAACACTGCTGTACCTTTATTTCAGCTCTTTTGTTTCAGTGTTAACGATCTGCCTGTCAATAAAAACCTCACAACGCAACAACTTTTGTTGCACGATAAGGCAGATGAAATCACAGAAAATGGAATGGTATTACAAACGATCTACCACCGTCAACAATCAATATTCATGCGATATTAAATTTTTTAATAATATGTTGTTTTTGTTAAAATATTTTTATCTTTTGTAGGTCAAAGCAACTAGAAAGTGAAATTCGACTAGAATGCCTAAACAGGTGCCTCCTTCGAAATTTTCATTAGGTTTGAATATGTTTTGCAAAAACATATCATTGTAAAATCCCCCTTTTCATGTAAAAAAATGCACAAATTTGTTTGCAAAACTTAATTTATGAAGTTTTTTAATAAATTGTAATTTTTAAAAGTGAATTAAAAACATTAACAATCATGAATTAACAATCTCTAAAATTAAATTTAGCTACGAAAGTCCTAATCTTCAAAGTCAAATTAAAAAAAATACAATAATATGTGCTTGCCAACAATTAATTTCTGGATCATATTTATATTTAAAGATATCATTTAATATACCCTGGTTCATTTTATCGTTTTCATTAAAGACTTCATTATTATTCTTCCCTTTTAATTACTTGTAATAACTTTTTTTCAGTATTTCTTTAGATCAGCTTCAGAACATCTTTGCATTCTTGAATATTTTAAAATTATTTAAATTTTTTCTTTTATTCCTTCCACAGATATGAAACTCAAGGAATAATTTAAGATTTTATAATAAAAAATGTTTACAAATTATACAGAGAAAAAATGTAATACTACTGTGTAAAGGTAACAAGTATATGTAAATTATTATGTAAATATTATAAGATGAAAGTAAAAAAGTCAAAAATTACCTTATTTATGCTTAAAGGAAATATATACATACATACGTGTGTATCTATATAAGTAAAATATGCAACAAGGTAACACTAAAGTTATATATATGCAGGTATGAGTGTGTATATGTGTGCGTATTTTACTGATAAAATTGGCAAGAAAAACGTATTAAAAGCATTTTGTAGTTATTGCTTTTATTATTGTTGTAGTTGTTGTTTTTCTGTATGCTTAATTACAGTGGTCATAGCTATGGAAGGCAAAGAAAACATTATTGATAAAGAAACTGAAATGCATCAGAAAAAGAAAAGGAAGAGAAAAATAAAATAGAGTTAAAAGAAAAGAAAATAAAAACCCATAACAGATCCATATAAAATGAAAACATATCTTTGGTACATCATCACCATCAATATGAGGAGAAGAAAATAAAATTCGAGCAAAATAGAAATAAAAAACAAAATAGTTTGTATTGGTTATTCAATGGGGACATTGTAATAAAACGTATGCGTATATATTTAAGGTATTTATTATTTAGCAGGCTATAATAGGTCAAATAGAATTATTAAAGGAGTGGTGTTAATAATAAAAGGGTGATATTATTGAAAAATAAATTTTGTAATCATAAACAGTTTAGATTTTACACTTATATATTTCATCATTATTAGTACAACTAAATGAAAATTATGATCAGGTGGAAAATTTCATAATGTATGCTCCTAAAATGCATATTTAGAAAAATGGCTCTATAACATTAAAACTTCTGAATATCTTCCAAGATGTATTTCAATCGCTTCGCTGAAGCATATATATAACGTGATTTGAAGAACATTGGGGTAGAGCTCCAAATTCTAGTCATTCTGTACCAATAATACGATACAATATGCAGGTCATCATTTTCAATTTGACAGATATTAAAACAAAGTAAGATTGTAAAATATTAGCGGATATCTTATTTTATAATTTAAAGTATAAAATAATACAATTAAACAAAATTTTTGTGCGAAGTCATATATAAATATCGATCCGATCAAAATTAAAAAAAATATGTATCTCAAAAAGATGCTTTCAATTTTTTGCTTATTATCAACTATATTTCTCTGAACTCTAATTTATTCTCCATTTCTCTGGATGAACTTCCGCTAATTTGAACCTTTTTTTAGTTTTTGTAAAGGTAAAATAAAAAACATGTAATAAGTCAAAACTTTTATAACAAATGATGAACTAAAATCTACATGTTTTTTACGGGTTTTCTCCGGATTAAAACTTTGGTTGATTTGAAATTAAAAAAGTAAAAATATGTTAATTGTACCGCATAGTATTTTCTACAGATTTTTTACAAATAATTATTCATGATTAGAATAGTTAGCTAGTCCATCTCCTCGACCCTTCTATCAGTATAATGTACATAAAATTCGTTTTAACCATAACTGGTCCGTTGTTATTAATGTTGTGAACATTTATTCGATTTCGATTTATTTTCTTCTTGTTTCATTTTGCATTTTTTTGTTTCTTCTTTTCATAGGTGTTGTCAATGTAATTAAAGTGCAATGTGTGCAAAAAGGACACTTGATTCATTGCCTTTATTCCGAAAAGTTTATAACAAAAGAATTGTAGAGCATATTTGAGTGTGTGAGCGTGAGTAAAGTTGTGACAGAGGGAGTTTTACAAAAGCAGAATATCGAAGAATTTTTGCAGAAAAACACAGGCAAATTAAAGGTTGATACGTTATCAGACCAAACACATGCATAATATAAACAAATTGTATGTATGTACACCATATTGAAGAATATAACCAAATATAGACAGTCATTCATGTATATGTGCACACACTCACATATATTCTCTTACAGGTATAACTAAGGACACATCGACATATATAAAAATAATATACAAAACTTATTCGTCCTCTGGCAGGAGCATAGTCAAGTGCCCTGTAATTATCGACAAACAAGTTTCATTTTTTTGAGTTTACATACAAACACACATATACTTTTTACTGTCACAGTGTTTTGTTTTTTTTTCTTTTAAATGTTTCTCTTCACAGAGCGATTGTATTACAAATTGAAAGGCACATGTTTAGGAAAAAATCTACAAACAAATATACATCCTTTCACAACACACCTCTAAAAATAGAAAGAAAGTTTTTGAAAGGACTTTACTCCACACACATTTTGCAAACATCTTTTTAGGAAACTTGAGTTCTTAATATTTATTGAACATCATTGATAAATACAGATGGAAATTAAAGGAACATTTTCTATTAAAGTTTTGTGTTAAAGAGTTTTACTAAGAACTAATTTTTTATTATTTTATTTGACAATATTTAGTGTTAGCCCTTTGCAAATATTGTAGAAAAATAAACTATTAATATCATAATGTTTTAATAATTTCACTTGAGGTGTTTTGATAAGGGTGGTGAAACTAAAATAATCTTCTTTATTAGGACTTTTAAAAAAGAATAGAATCTTGCCAGTCCTTAATATTTTAGGTCCAGCATTTCCCTAGATATTTTACAAATAGGGTATAACTTTTATCAGAAAATTTTCTATTTTGGACAAAATCGAGCGAAGGCCAATTTTTGAAAATAATTCAAAAATCACTACTACATTCGTGAGTTTTTGAATTTTAAAATCGAAAATTTATTGTTTTTGAATTGTTTTGATAAATATTTTTGCGTTTTAACAAATCCATCTATCCCGAAAACTATTAGAGATAATTATCTCATATTGTCATACTTTTTAAAGGCCTCAACAAGTCGGTTAATATATTTCAAAATAATAATAATAATAATAATAATAATAATAATAATAATAATAATAATAATTTTACCGCACTGTACACTATGATACAAATGTAAACAATTTGACAATATAAGACGCAATGAAAAATAATAGGCCGGTCTCGAAAACTTTGACAATTTTATGATTTATATAGAAAAAAATGTTTCCCAAAAATTTTCAATTACAAAATAAATCAAAAATCACATGGTTTATTATTTTTCATTAATCGAGTGCTCATTAGTATAATTTTCTAACTTTTCCAAAAAAAAAATATATTTTTTATCCAAATTATAAAGTTTTGATTATTAAGTATACAAATATGGCGATATGAACAATTTCAATTACTTTAATTATTGTTTTAAATATATATATTTTTTAAATTTCTTACACAATTTTAATTAATGAATTTATTTTTTTCTATGAATGGTAGTGTGAAACTAACTTTTTTATTATGTGTACAGAAGTGACAAAAGCGATAGAAAATTGTGACGGATTTTTGGAAATGGGTGTGTATGGGAGTTAAGATCATATGTAAAACCAAATCTTTTGTGTTAAACTTATAAGTGTATGATCTTATCTAATAGTCTTTTGAGCTAAAAACTTAATTCCGAAATTTATATGAATCAGTGTCTAAGATTTGCTTTTGCAATGTGCCTTTTTTTAGTTCTTGTAAAGATACAGGATTATATTGATATCAGAACTTCGTAAAATAGTTATAGTTCTCTATAACGGAATTTGCACAAAATTTACAAAATATAAATCAAGTAAAACTTTTCTAAATTTAAATGAAAACTTAAAGTTTTAAAAATTAAGTTCCTAAAACTTTAATTTTTACATCTAATTTTAACATTTTCATTGACAAAGTATTAGATAAAATAACAATTTAAATGTTTAATCCTTTTATTTTACTACTTCATTGTCTTTTAAAATAATAAGTACTTTTACATTACAATAGCATAAAGTATCATAGGTTGCGCCTGTCTGTCTGTCTGTCCGTCTACCTATTTTGAAAATTTTATCAAAATAAAATATGCAATACGGTTAGTGAGTGTTAAATAAATATTAAGAAGTTTTCATGCCAAGATTTCTAAAATAATGCTAAAAATGAAAAACACTCTATTAGTGACATTCTCGAGTAAAATACTAATTATGCAAATTGTCGTGTAACTTAATAACAAAAAGATAAAAAAGAAAAATTAAACAAATTTTATGGCAGTAAGAATATTGTTCGGGTACACGATTAAAACCAATATAAACCTATATTCGTTTTTTTTAAAAACATCGACTACTTGTTCCAGACAGTCGGAAAGTAAAAAAAAAACATTTAAATACACAAAGTATTAAGAGAGAAAAAAGTATTGGGCTATAAGTTTTTCAATATGAAAGGGTTTGGCTTCAGAATGTAGTGTAGCAAAGGATATGATTTTAGAAAATTTGTGTCTATAAGATTCATTACAACTCAACAATCTTATTTGTTTGTATTTCCACTTTTGTTACCAACTGTAGCTTGCATATAATTATAAACTCTTACTAAATGATTTAACAAGTAAAAGAAAAATTAAAACATTAAATGAAAACAACAATAACATTTACATCAACAGCAACAACAATAACGACAAAATAAAACTAATTACAAACACATTTAAATCCGCCTACAAAACAACACCCAACATAAAGAACAAACCGACAAACACAAACATCTCACATTTTAAGATGTTTTTGATTTCCGTTTGTTTATTTGTCTCCCAAAGCTCAATACAGCAACAAATTTTAGCAACAAAAGAACTAAAGCACATTGGTGTGTGCATGTGTTTAAGTATTTTCCTATAAAATCTCTACCATTTCATAGTCAAGAGAATTTTCTTCCATCGATGTGACTGCAAATAAAACAAAAATTACGGATGAAGGAAAAAATATAGATGAATTTAAATTGTAAACACACTTGAATAAAACTCCTTAAAATGACAACTTATGCTTTCAGTAGATATAATTGTTGGTTGCAAATAGTAAGAGTGCAACAACAGCAGCCAAAAAAAGGAAAAATAAAAGCTAAAATAAAACAAAGCAAAAGGAGATGAAGAAACAAAAAAGAAAACTTATCGAAGTACTCGAGTTAAATTCAAAAAAACTTTGCCGCCAATGCGGCACCAATCAGTGCGACAACAAATTTACCAAACGATGGAAATGAATAAATGAATGGTAAAATAACAATGCCAACAAGAAAAATAGAAAAGAGAATTAAAAAATTGAATCTCGTAAAGACAATAAACGCAACAAACAAAACACCCGCTTCCTGCTGCCGAATAAGTAAATTGGAAGTAAACGTTAAGGTGCAGCTCAGAGGAATTCGGTTAAGATATTTTTTTCATAAAAACAGAGTAATGATGATAAATATATTTTAAGTTAACTTATGGCATTTTCCTTATTTAATAATAGTTTGAACTTTATAGAATTCTACAGCTTTGACTATAAGCAATGTAGTCTGGACTATCAGCTAGTATTGAGTCTGTACTGGACAATACGCTCTTTGTAGTCTGGACTATAAAACTGTCCTTAGTCCGGAGAATAAACTATTCTATAGTCTCGAATGTAAACTAGTCTATAGCCTGTACTATGAATTAGTCTATATCTTGGACTGTGTATGGACTACATACTAATCAGTAGCCTGGACTATTAACTAGTCTATAGTCTGAGCCATAAACTAGTCTTAGTCAGATCTATAGTCAGATTATAGTCTATAAACGAGTCTTTAGCCTGGACTGTAAGCTGTCTAGATTTCTACTAGTAAACTCTCACTGTTGAACTGACCCAAAAAAAGGTTTTTTTCAAATCTCTTGCTAGAAAGTTTCTAGTTGTCCGGTGGTTCCCTTCTTTTTACATACATAAATAACGAAAAATAAAATTCAAGTAAAACTATTGTCTAATTGCCAATGCCATTGCCACGCAATTTTATACTCCATACATTAAAAGCGTCAAAATGAAAGAAATATCACCAGACACTATCTTTCCTAAGTCCCAAATACTTACTCACACTTATAAATAAACACATTCACACATACACACTAACACATTAACATTTTTACATTTATTTGCTGCAACACAAAAAATAGTTTTTGTGTTGCGCCATAACTTAAAGAAATTAACGTGCCATCACAACTGCTATTGTTGCAGTTGTTAAATGAAAATAAGGAAAATAAAAAGAAGAATATTGAAATAAGAATAAGAAATTGTTTGGTACAATTCACTAGACTTTACTTACCAATACTTATGAAAAAGAACTGAAATTACTCACTCACTAACTAACAAACTAATACATACGAATTTAGTTGTCACACTGTACATAAAGTACTTATGTATGAGTTTGTTTGTGTATGTAATCTTTTGTATTAGTTTTGTTGGAACTGATGTTACTGCCAAGAAAAACATCTTTTTGTGAATTTTTAATTAAAAGTAAATTCAATTTCAACTGCAGTTGAGCAGCATTTAATGAAAGTAATTAACAACTAACAGAGCTTAACAATAACAAAAATAACAGCAAAATTAGTGGCGGCAGCAACATAACAATAACAAAAACAAAAATTGCCATCAACATTACAATTATAAAAGAAAAACTGTCGACTGCCAAGAAACTAGAGCTATAGAATGAATAAGATTTCTAGATGGATTGATTTTTTTTACAAAATTAATTACAAATATGAGGCATTTTAAAGGAAATTTATAAAAATAAAAAAATATTAAATATAAAAAATAGAAAATCAATTTTTAAAATATTTTTGGTAAATAAATGGAAAATTAATAATTTTGTTCTAATTTCTAAGCACTTTGACGCAACCAACTGCAATAAAATATTTAAAGTAAAATTCTAGTTTAAGTAATTTGGTTTGTATTTTTTAACTATTTTATTAGTGTTGTTATTGTATGTAAACTTTCTTTTATTTAATAAGACCTCAAATGAATCATCTAAGACCACATTAATTATATTTATTGTTGTAACAAATTAGGAATTAAACGAGTATTTAACCAGAATTTATTCGTCAATATTGGATCAATATTTTCCTTATTTTTTTACAACGGTGGGGAAGTCTAATAAAATCGTTGTTGATCGGTAGAATATTTCAGCTAGCTCCCTTAGAAAGTCCTCCCGGAATAGCGTTATAAACGCAGATTGAAGGTAATACTCTAAGTTTAATAACCATAACTCCCATGTGGTCCCAAAGGGTTGATTTTCAGTTGTCCTCCGTAGATCGCGAATTGAGAAATTTTATGTTCAACTTATTTTTCCCTCAAAAAAGTATTTTATCTTATGCCCTCGTATTTATTTCACATGTTTTTCGTTTAAAATGAAGAAAAAGTATATTTTGTCCGAAGGAAAATATTTGATTTTAAAGTTCAAAAATATTAAAATTTTTTTTGGACGAGAATATCTAAAAAAGTATTTTTCTACATTTATATTTCAAAATAACGCCACCTTTTATTTAATCCATGAAATTTTGTACAGAATACAGGCAATATTTTATATTTTTTTAACCCAATAAAAAGCATCTATTTCAAAACGCTAAAAAATATATAAAATATGTCAAAGAAAAATCGGCCTAGTACTTTGGTCTAATTTTATTTATTTTAATTATTTAGATATATAGGGAAATCCAACACGTGTAAGTATTTTTTGTAGGGAATTCGTTCAAATTATAAATAAATTTATGCGATTTAAAAAATTGACTGGCGATGTGAACACTTCCCGTTCCCACCGACTAAAAAGGAAAATGTCCTACTCAAAATTAATTGGAAAACGCCAAGCATGTTCATGTCGTATTTTGTTAAATGATAATAAGATAAACTATTATAGAAATTGTACATATTTTTATAAAATTTAATATATTTTAGAATTTTACACTTTATACAATATATTTCTAGTTTCTCATAAATGAAATTACAATTAATAATGAATTCTAAATTATTCCTTAAAAAATAAGATAATATCCTTCTCTCCCGCTTCACCAAAAACCACTTATTCTTCCTTTGAGGCTTTAACATTTCAAAAATCTATGTAGGCAGCAAGCAGCAGCTTATTAC
The DNA here is from genome assembly GCA_004302925.2 of Cochliomyia hominivorax. Classification (NCBI taxonomy): domain Eukaryota; kingdom Metazoa; phylum Arthropoda; class Insecta; order Diptera; family Calliphoridae; genus Cochliomyia; species Cochliomyia hominivorax. Next base: position 50,366,764 of record PYHX02000495.1, on the reverse strand, counting down.
TTTTGAAAATAAATTTGTACATTTAATATGCTTTCTACCTGATGTGGTTATTTCCACTTAGAACAGGAATTTTATGCTCATTTTTTGTTGTTTTGGAGGCTTAACATTTCAGCACATAAATAATTACAAATTCAATGATTTCACATAATATATGCGAAACGCTAACAAAAAAGTAATAATGAAAAATAAAAAAATGAAAGAGAAAACTTTATTCCCTACATGATTTCATATGTGAAACCACAAACTTTGATATGCAAAAAGAACCACTTCCGTGATGTTATGCATCAGTATTGGTGGTGGCAATGGCAGCCAACATCATCAACTTCACAAGCATCATCTCATCGTGGCAAGCAACAATTTTACGGCAAAACAAAAAATATTGTTTAGAAATAAAACGTCAGTCTCTCTACGCCATTTTATACTAACACAACTAATCGTTATTTTTTTTTTAATTTATATGCGTTTTTCAAAGTATGTGTGAGTGTGTGCGTAAATGTGTAAATATGTGTACCGCTGTGTATTGAAGCATAAAATGTATTAACATTAGTGAGCGAGAGCATATAAATGTATTGAGCCTATTTAAAACCCATTCCGCTTTTATGCGGTAAAATTTCATACAATATATACATACACACATATATGCTATAAGAAGGAATAAATTTTTCAAAGTATTTTAGTTGTACGGGGGTGGTAGTGATAATTTAGTTAAAAAGGAAATGTAAAACAGACTAGAAGGTGAAAGCTTTTAAATTTTTTGAAAGTTCTATTTATGCCAGATCGTATAGAACTTCTTTTTAAATTCAACCTGCTCTGTCAAAATTCCATATATCCTATAGCTATTTATACAACACCTTCAATCCAGATGTTTTACTCCACCATGTTTTGTTTTTAAAACTGATTTCTTTAAAACCTATTGAATTAAAATTGACTTTGATTACAATATTTTACTTCATTCCCTGATCATTACAACAAAAATTTTATTGCCAGAAACCTAATCCATTATAGTACAGCGATTGAATCTCTTATTCTGATCTTGTTTCAAGTATCGGTCCTTAAGGTTAAAAATAGAAAATTGTGACGAATACAAAAGTCAAACTTTGTTAGAATGTTTAATACATGTTACATTTATGTTCTTTCTTTAAACATCCCTCGTTCCATCATACATATGTAATAATGTGGTTTTCATCTATGTAGATACGTATTTCCTGATATTAGTTTTTCATCAATGTTGTTGTGTTTTATAATTTTTTCACGTTTTAATTTAAATGCAAATTTTGCAACTCATTTTCAACATATTACGCCCATATTTTCCCAATGTAAATATTCTATATAAACATACGCATACATATATAAACATACAATATGAGCAGATTACTTCCAGCCGCTGGCGACCGTCAATATGTACTGTTAACGCTGTTGGCCATAATGATACTTTTACTATTATGTTTTTTGTGTCTCTCCCGATCTCTCGCACTGCAGGAATATGAATGAATATTTGAATGTATAAATAAAAATATATGTTTGTATGTAAAATATTGTTATTATTATTGAAATGACTGACTTTTTGACAAAATAATTGTGACTGGTTAAATGACGGTATGACTGACATTTGTTAATATCATGGTATTGTAGGTGGTTAGACAAACATGTTTATATGTATATATGAGTATTTAGATGTGAACTAGTATGATGTCAAGGATTTGAACTTTTATACTTCATATTGATTAGATAGAAATTTCTTTATTTGTATATGTGATTTTTTATTATTACCAAAAAACTACAAATGAAAAGGATGTATTATGAATTTACATTGAAGTTCGATACATTATGAATTATGACACTGAATTTTTTATTAGGCATATTGCTAATGTCGGGAAAGGATATTACAATTTCTAAATAAAAAATTGATATATAAAAATATCTACATAAGTTTTGCATCTTTTAGGAAGAAAAAATACTTAACTTTTTGTGGTATAAATTTTTTTTTAATTTTTAATAAATTTTTTAAATACTTATGTTATATAAAAGATAACATAGGTTGTTGTGTTGAATGAGAAAATACCGATAATAAATTTAAGCCGTGGTCGGTAAAATATTTCTCTCAAGGGTTTGCTCTGTCGACCTCTTTTAGAATAATAAAGGAAACGTGATCCAATATGTGAATTTTAAAAGTTTTTGAAATATCTAGTATGAGATGTTATATTACAAGGAATCCTACTAGAAAATTTGAAATGTTCATACAAATTATTTCTTGGTACAACAATGAAAACATATTTCAAAAAAATAGAATGATAAAGGGAATGGCCTCCGATAATTACTAAAAGTTGAAAGTGAATAGGAAAATAATCTATAAAAGACATAAAATATTAACATTGATTAATACTAATGGACTTGAATTCAATGAATAACCTCTTAAAATATATAGGCCCATATACCACAATATAATTAATGTGATTTTACAGCAATATGTACGAGTGTCTTCGAAAAATTATTTTTCGCATTTTTTTGGTCCATTACAGATTTTTTAAATGAATAGGTGAAACATTTAGCTATACAATTACGGTATTTTTTAAAAAATTTAGCCTTGACACTTCATCCTAAAAAACAATTTTTTTTAAATAGCGATAGGTTTAGCGAGGAAAATGTTTCTCAAATGGTAAATAGACAAAAAAAGTTCTATTTTTAAATTAATTTACTATCTGTGCTGTAAAATTCCTTTTATGTGTTTAATATTAATATTTTTTCCACTACCACGTGTGTAACGCCAAGAAGGAATCATCTCACACCCTACAATGTATATATAATATTGCATCAAATCAAAATCTGAGTTGATTTAGCTACGTTCGTCTGTCCGTCTGTCTGTCTGTAGGAAACATTCTTACGCCTAGAATTATTGTCTGAATTCAATGAAATTTGCCAAAACGTTTGTTATTATCCTCAGATGTTTGCTATTTAAAACCAGCTATGTCGGTTTATAAACTAGAAAGTTATAGACCGATATCTTAAACAACATCAAAATTCCGAAAAAGAACTCTTCTATTTTCTTCTAAAAAATGTAATTGGACTTAAATAAAACAATAATTTTAACAAACAATTGCACATCATGTAAAGGATCAGCAAAATCTGATTAACGGAAAAAGTTATAGGCTATAAAATGCAAAATTTTGATACTCCCCAAACTCAGTGTGTCATGTGGGCCGCAATTTTTAAGATAATTAACTGATATTTATTACATATACTTATTTTGATACAATATTAAATCCAAAGAAGTCATATTGTTCTGGGGTCATCTATTGACCCAGCTTTCATATAAGGCCCATTTCCGGAATATGTTTTATAGCTTTAAAAACTCTTGGATCCAATTCTGTTGAAATTTGGCACAATTAATTTTTTAACTATTTTAAATATATAAATAAATTTTGTTAACATGGGTCCATATTTTGATATAGATTCCATATAACGCCCCTTCCCGGAAAACAGGTTTGAGCTTATAAAAAAATTAAATAAAGACCAATTCTATTGGAATTTGGAAAAATGATTTTTCTCCCATATCAGGCCACTCACCGAAAACAGTTTCCAGCTTATTAAACTAGTAAATAAAGGCCTTTGCCTTTATTTTGCCAACTGTTCTAAAGATATTATATTAATTTGCCCTATATCGGTCCATATTTTCCTTTAGTTCTCTTTTATCGCGCTTTCCCGGATAACAGTTTTGTGTTTATAAAACATTTAAATAAAGATTAATTGTATTGAAATTTAGCACAGTGATTTTTCTAACTATAATCAAAATATATAATAAATATGAAAAATCTTGGTAGATTTTTTGCTGTAGCGCCCATATAAGACCCCCTCCCGGAAAACAGTTTTGAGCTTATAAGAAGCATATTTTTTGTTTTTATACCCTACACACTACAAGTGGTGATGATAGTATATTAACTTTGTTATTCCGTGCGCAATGCTAAAAGTAAATTATTATAGACCCCATAATGTAAATATGAAATTTGGATTAAGTATTCACTAAAGTCCTGAGAAGCTTCCAGTCGCTTCTGTATTTTAAAGGATATAAACCAATATCTGATGCAGCCTTTAAATTAAAGAGTTAAATTGGAATGAAATTTTGCATAATTTTATGTTATGTGAACTTCATTACTCTTCCAAAATCAGTTCAGTAGAAAAAAAGGTTATAGCCAAAATTATAACTAATTTAATGTTATATACTGTATAAATTTGTGAGTGTATATGTGTGTATATGTATATTTACGGAACCTAACTTATTAATTTCATACAAATTTGTGGTTGAGGGTATTGAGGATTCAGCATAGCCGAATATAGCATTATTACTTGTTTTATCTAATTTTATTCTTTTGTGAATGATTCCAAATTCCAATTCTTGTCGATAAGACAGCAAATGGTAATGTGCTTTTTAAGAGTCATAAAATGGTTAATTTTATAAGAGTAAATAAAGATAAAAATTTATTTTGGCATGCAGTTCATTTCATATATAATTGTAGTCAATAATCATCGGAATGTAGAATGTCTATTACGGAAAGTTTATTTTGCATTGAGAAGTTTTCTATCAAAAAATGATTTTTTTTCAATTATCTGTTTATTTTAAATATTATTAAACAGAAATGCCAAACATTTAAATAATCAAATAAAGTGACATAGAAACTCATATTATATTTTTTCAACCAGGATAAATTATGTAATATTAAAATTTTTACTTATAAATTAATATGAAAATTCTCTTAGAGTATTTAATTATGTCGACCTATGCATCAGATGATTATCAATACCTAAATAGCTTACTTCATGCAGCATTTATTTACCAAATCGATTATTTTGATGTGTGATGCGAAAAGAAGCTCAACATTTGCCTACTGTTGAGGGTTCAATATTATTGTTACACACACACATTTTTATTCCTATCGAAAACTAAACAAAAATTCAAACTAAACTACGTTCTTCCATAATAGAATACAATTCTTAATAGTGTAAAGGTATCATCGATATCTCTATGCTCTTTTGCTATTTATACAAAGTTTTTTAAAACACCAAAAATTGGTGTTGCTATAGCAGTTTCAGTATTCAATAAAATTTTAGACAAAACAGCACAATTTAATAGACGACACTATATGTTGTTAAATAAATTGATGCATATGTATATGTATGTGTTTGTCTATATAGAGGATGCCTTAAAGGTAGACTTTTATACCAATATTACCACATTACCGCATAGATTTTTACAAACAAATAGTTTTTAGCTGATGGTGGCAAACGCTGCTGTTGATACTTTGTAAAATTATTAAAACTATTTTATTGAAGGTACGATGATATTGTTTCTGTCTGTGTGAAATTTAAAAACAAGAAAAATAATTTATGATGATTGGAATATTAATAAGGATTAAAAATTATAAAAATAAGGTTTATTTGGCATTAAGATTAAATAATAATGAATATTTCGACAAATGGCTCACGGTGAATTGTTAATTTCCCATTCAATATATTCCAAATTTATATTCTTTTTAATAAAAAAGTTGTTAACAAAGATGCCGAAAAATATAGAAAATAATAAAAATAATTCATAAAATATATTCTAAAAATATTTCACACACATTTGTACACAAACAACTAACATAATAACAACAACGAAAAACTATAAAAAAACACCAATAACTAAAAGAAGGTAATCGAAAAATAAGGACAACTTTTGCGTAGTAAAACAATTTAATTTAAAACTTTTGCGACACAAACACATGCATAAAAGGTACATGTGTGAGTGTATATAAAAATCATATGAATATCCGCAGAATCACAAACTTTTAGTTTTGCATTGTATAAAAAGAGAGACAGTAAAAAAATAAAAACAAGTTTATTCATATAAAAAGGTAGTTACTTTTTTGTTTGTTTGTCTATTTGTGTGAGTTTGTAGCCAAAATAAAATCTGTTTTTATATAAATTGCTTTCACTCTAGGGTAATAAGTATAATAGAGTATGTTCATATGTATGTATTTCTTTTGTGTTAGAGAATAGTTCTTTATTACATATGTGAGTTTGTCTATATGTGAGTAAGTGTGTATGTTTTAAAATTTTTAGAAAAATAGCTAAAACCATATTTTGTCTGTAGACAAAAGTTTATATATACATACATATATTTTTTGGATTACCTCAACGATAAAATAGTAATGCATCTTTTTTCTACATATAAATAAACTGTTGTTTTATACGAAGATATATATAAAAAGAAAACTAGTATCTTGTTAAGAGGTGTTTCGTTTTGAAATTTCACAATGGTTTTCTAAATCATTGCTGACTTCTTCCCGATCAGATGTGATTGTGCAAAAAAGTCAAAAGGCACAGCTCGAATTGATTCTTTTCTTTAGGACGAAAAATATGAAAAATCATTTCCTTTTTACCTAAGGATACAAATCTATACGTAAGATCTTGATATGACAAATTATCAAGGAAGGGCATAGTAGCACTTTACACCATATTAAAATAAAATAAACCAATATAAGGACAGTCTCTATTTAACGCTATTAAATTAATACAACTAGTTTTAATTTTTTGTTTTCAAAAAAGAAGCAAAAATTTCTTCTCATGAAACAGCTTAAGCTTCTAAGGGGTAATTAATAATATTTCTCTGCAACACAACACGGATTTCAACATGATATTAAAATTACATTACAGTAATATGAAAATTCAGAAATATATATTCTTTCTTAGGATCCTACCATCAGGAATGTATTTTCTATTTAATGCAATGAAAATGAAACGATTACTTTTCCCATCTTGTCTTTTTATGTCCTCTTTTCGCAATTTTTCCTGTTGTTTGGGCTAAACTCTTAGGATAATTCATTGATTACAACTCTTATGTTTTGTTATTCTAAAACATAAGTGTGGTATGATTATCGAGGTTTAATACTCGAGAGAAACGGAAGGCCATTGTTAGTTTCATCGGTGTTACCTGCCAGCACTAGTTCAAGCTCAGACAACATAAATTTGCATTTAATGAGAGAAATTGACGTGATATAATGAATGTAAAAGGAGATATAATACCCCTATAACTTACAATAATCAACAATTTATATCCATGCAATTGGTCGTAATACTAAGATTGGCGTGTGTTTAGGTGCTGCGAATAAATTTGAAGTAGTCGTATCATTATTTCGCCCACAAGAGTAATAAGAAATAATTTGGGTTTCGTCAGATCACTTTTATTGATCCGATTCTGACCTACCTAAGGTGCGGAAATGTATAACACTTCACTTCTCTGTAACCGTAATGGAAGTTTTTAGTTTAATCTTGCTAGAAGATCAAAGTAAAATTATACCAAAAACGTTTGATTGAATTTACCACACTATGCAATGATGATTTCTAAGGACATCATCATAATATTAAAAATATTATGAATAATAAGTGGAGAAGAACTTTTCTTAATAAATCTTTAACTTCTGATCGGCTGAGTGCTTCTGTATGAAATTAAATGTTATGATTTGTACGATGTGGTATTATATTTTTGTGGTATTTTATTATTGGACTCCTTCTTTATAAAATAATTGGCTGAAGTCAATAAATGCACCCAGTTCAAAAAGAATCAATTTGAAAATTGAAAAAGAAATAAATGGGAATACACAAAAGTATAAAAGTATAATATGTTAAATTTAATGGAAATCCATTGAGCCGATTAAAAGTTACAGATTTATTTCCAAAATGAAAATAATCGATTATGCTCCACTCCACTGTAATTTATTTTATTTTTACAGAATTTTAAGTGATTTTTTAATAAAAGCTGCATAAAATGATTTTGAATGTAACGATTATTTCACTATTTCTTCAATATTTAAGTAAAAGATAACTTTCAGCGACCTCGATTTTAATTAACATAATTCTTTAGAATTCCCTATTTTTATTAGAAATTTAGCAATTTCAGCAAATATTTTTCTCGAAGTACATCAACACACACACATATTCATACATATAAATAGAATAATTTCAATAGTTTTCATTGTTATTTTACTTTATCTCTCTTATACTACAATATTTTAATTTAAATTTGTTTCAATACAATTTCTATAAACCAAAACTATGTCTGTGTGTGAGCTTTTTATATTATATTATTTTTATTCCAATATTCCCTGTTCAGATTCGCATTGAATAAGTGGTACAAAGTCTGCATATATAAAGTAAAGTTCTTCTGAATATATAATAAAAAAAACTGTTGCTTTTTTTGTACCAAACGTGTCATTGTCCTAATGGGGGATTTACACTTAAGTACCAAGACTCCCTCAACATGCTCAACAACTGAAAATTTACACACAAACCCATACAGGGACTGTGAAAACCAAAACACTTAGCGAAAACAGATAAAAACAAGTGGGAGTGCTATATTTGGCAATGTCGAATCTTCTATACCCTCTACCACAAATGTTTGTGAAGTAAATGACGTTTTGTAAATACGCACTAACACATACATTCACATACGTATACATTATAATATAACACAGCAGAACTTAATGAGTCATAAAATTAGTTATATTTTTAGCTATAACTTTTTTGTACTGAACCGACTTTGACCAATTAGGAATGTTAATGAAATTCTAATAACTTAATGTTTCGGAAAAATTTCAGTCTAATTTATCGTCTGAATATCAAGAGAGTTCTTCGCTTGAACTTTGAAGTTGCCTCAATTATCGGTCTATATTTTTTTGATATACTCAACCGAGTTTGCTAGTTTTAAATAAGAAACTTCTCAGGACTAAAGCAAATACTTAGGCAAAATTTCATTGAGTTTTGTAAATTTTTGTGCATGTGAGCGTGCTAACAACAAACAGACAAACAGACGGGCAGTCGGACATAGCAAAATTGACTAAGATTTTCATTTGGCGAAGTAATATATTATATACATAATGTGGTATGAGATGATTCCTTCTTAGCGTTACACACGGAATCTCAAATTTAATATACCATCATCACCACTTGTTGTGGTGGAGGTTGCAACAAAAAACAAGAGGAGTAAGACAAAAAAACTTTTTCTAATCAACCCGAAAATAATCATTTTCACTCTTTTTTTTGTGTAGAAAATAGTTTTCTAATATGAAAAGTATAAGTAAATACTATGGAAGGGTTTTAAGGCATATGTATATGTATTATACAACACATGTGATTGTGTATGTGTATTGTTTTTTCTTTATATCTAATAGATGTGAAAACAGAAGCAGCAGCAGAGAATTTATTATTTTAAATTTGTAAATTTATGCATAAGTTTTGGCGACAATTAGCTTTGTTTGTAAGTAAACAAGCAAATTATCATCATCATCATGGTGATTAAAATAATGGATTTTAAATGAAGAGTAAATAGTGTTGATAGAATTAATATTAGTTTTATTGTAAAAACTTATATATGTGTATATTTGTGTGTAAATTTTTTTGTGTATGTATGTATTTGTCAATTAATTATATAGTTTATTTTTTTGTATTTTGTAAATGTTTAAGTTACAAATTAACATTCGTTTGTAATTATAGTTTTAATTAGGTGTATTTAATTAACATAAAAAAGGTAGCGTTAAAAATTAGTTTAATTTATAAATAAACAAAATTTATAACTATTACAAATATTGAAGGGGAAAGTAAAAAATAAATTGAAAATATTATGTAAACAAAAATAATTAAAACTTTTGAAAAAAAGTTAATATTCGGATTACGATTTCTCTTTTTCCGGCGTTTTTGGTTCAAGGAAATTTTGGAAAAAATCCGTTGTTAAAATATCATTTCATTCATTTACAAAAACGGATTTTCCGGGAAAAAAGTAACATCTTGAATTTTAAAGTTGATTCATATTTCGTTCTATATTTTTTACGCAACCGATTTTGCACTTTGAGCTCCAAACACTAGAAAATAGATATGCCAACAACAGATAGATAGACGGAGAAATTGTTACACTCGAAATGGCAGATGTATCATTTACACTTCTATTGAAGAATCTAAAAATATGCAAACTTTTTTCGTAATAGTACCAGGTAAACTGATCGATCAGTAAATATTGAAGATATAAATGAGCGTAGGAAGCACTTAATTTGAAAAATCGTAACGAATTCAAAACGGAGAATTCTGAAGAAATATCCTCAAACAGAAAGAAATATCCTTAAATCATTAAATTTGAAGAATTATATAAAATCTTTGGATAATTCTTTAAGTATAACATTAACTTCAATGTGGGATATCTAAAATGAACGAAAACAATAGAATTCAAGAATGTCCTACCTACTCCTTCTTTGATTTTCATTTGACAATATTATGATCAAATACTTATTTGTTAAATATAACCACTCATAAATATTTCATGACATGACATTTTATATCTCAATTCTTTTCACAAACTAACAATATTTTAATATATTATTTTTTCGATTTGGGCTTTTAGAAAAACATAAAATGTTCTTTATCATTAAGCCAGAAAATGGACTTTAAAATTGAAAAACAATAACTAAAGGGTAAAATAAACAAGTAAACAAAAATCATTAAATAAATATTAAAATGAATCAAGAAACTTTATTTTCTAGCTCTTGTATATTTGGCAAAAATATACATAATTTGCAACTAAAAGCAACATTAAAGACACACTACTAAAGAGACCCTGGAATAAATATTTCTATCTGTTGTAGAAGGAGGCTAGAAATAATAAAATAAGAAAAACTTTATTCAGCTAAGTTGAAATTTAAACACCCTGCATTAGATTTTGAGATTATGTCAATCTATGAATTTGTAGTTACAGTTCTGATCTTATTAGTTTAAGATATCTTAGGATAAAAACAAATAATTTCTTTTAGTTTTGTTATTAGTATTCCATGAGACAAACATCGAAACCGATTTCGATTTGATCCAGAGTTCATATATAATATATATAAATATGGTCTTAGATGATGCCTTTCTGACTTTGTGCACGGAACATTTTAACATTTTCATTTATCTCCTGTAGTGGTGCAGGGTGTAAAAACAGAAAATAATGCTTTTCCTTTTTTTCGTTTTGTAGACGTTGATGATAATGGGGTTACTTTGCCAAGAAAGTAGTATGAAAATAACAGAAGAAATAAAAAATTCACATAAAAAATGATTTACCAATTGATTGCCAAAAGCATTGTTGTCTTATATTTTTTCTTATTATTTTATTCCAAATTTCTTCTATAGACTATCGCACAGTGTGACCATGTAATATCTTTTCTGTAGCTTTTAAACCATTAAAGATATTTTAAAGAAATTTTTTAGAATTGAAGTGTTTTCAGATTGAGTTAAAAGCGCAAATAATTTATTATGGCTTTTTAAAGACATTTCAAAAGGAATGCATATAAATTAGATCCGGATGAGCTTTTGACAAGACTTATTCAATGTTGGTTAATTAAAAAAAATATTTTTTGAGAAATCTCAAATCGTAACTGGAATCGTCTATTAATTAACCTTAATACAAGCTTCATAAGGTGTGAAAAATAGTTAACATACATTTATATATGTCAATGAAAACTTTACCATTAAACTCGCAGTTTTAATTTTTTGTATAATTAAAAAAATTATTATAATTTAAAAAAAAAAAAATATAATGATAATAATATCACCTATGATGAAATTTTGAATCCTTTTCGGAAACCCGTCCATAATAGGTGAAAGAGTAGTCCATCTTTCTTTAAAATTTACCTTATTTTGGACACTTTTTTTGCACTCTTTAATTCTCCTTTAAAAAGAGCCTAAAGTCTCTCCACTGGCCTTAACAACGGTTAGTTTGAAGGTTTTGCCTCTCTTTGTACAAATACCAGATTCCTGTTCTCGTACTATTCAAGGGCTTGGTTAACATAGTAATAGGATGTCAAGTAGTGCCAAAAATATGTAGACGTATTATGAGCTCTATGAATAGAAGCACCTTTTTTGGAAACATTCCTTTATGTGAATTGGCTTCTTTTGTCGCAACTGAATATTACTTGCTACTCTTGGTAGTTTTGGGAAATTTTGACTGCTTCTGGGTCCTTAACTTTTGTTTAACATTCCCTCGATCATCAGAAAAATAATATTTCTTTGGCCTAAAAGCATTTTTTCTATCTGAACCAGGTTTTCTATCAGTCAACAAGTTCTTTTTTTTCTTGTTTAATAACAATGGAAACAGTTTGATGGCAGACCTTTGAATATTTGGCCAACTTTCTGCAGGATCACATTGGGTTTGGTCGAAAACATTTTTTAATACGCACATGTTGATAATAATTATAAAAACTTACATATTTTAAAAAAGGTAACTTGATAAATAAATAAAAAATACTTAAGTTAAAAGTTTTAATGAAAACTATGTGTAAGGAAAATTATTATTTGACTGACCGCCCTTTAAATGACATGATCATTTCAGTAAAAGAAGTAAATGTTTAAACAATCATTTTTAAACAGGGATTAGGATTTTGGGTATTTCCATATAAAAAATCTTTTTAATTGTCTGATTCATGGAGAAGATCGTGCAAATATTTCTGAAAAAATTTTTACCAAACTTTTCAGCCAACATTAACTGGACTTTCTATAGTAAAATTTTGTTATTTTCACATTTATACTTTTTTCCATAAAATTTTATTAACGGTTTATACACACTGTTCATCATTTTGCTGTGTCGCATTTGAAATGACAATTAAGTGAAATGGGCCTAACAAATTTGTTAGAATCAACAAAATATATTTTTGCAACAATCATTTGAATATTTCTTCTCTTTCGTTTATTATTTGTTTGTTTGTTTGTGTTACATTAATAAAATATCTATCTATAAATGGTTGTCTATCAGCAAAATATATATGTATGCTTACATAATGAAGTCTATATAAAAATAAAAACAGAAAACGTAAACGAATTAAATTAAAAACGTTCAATATAATGTGCATCAAACAGAAAAAAATGTGAATTAATTAAGACATTAAATAAAATTGGAAATAAAAAATAAGAAAAATAAAGAGCTGAAATTAAATTAATTCAATGATGATATTTACCTATACACACATACATTTATACAAAGAGATTAATGTATTTGTATAATAGAGATGTATAAAATTTATTTGTAATAGTATTGTATATAATAAGTAAATAGGCTGTGATATTTTTATGCACTTAATATCAACGTATAATGTCAATTACAAATATGTTTGTCTATATATTTAAGTACAGTGGGGAGTAAATATGAACAAGGTAAATTTTGATTTATAATATTATGATAACTTATAAATTTCAAAAACTAGAACGATTATTGAAGATACATTTTATTGAATTTAACGTTAAAAATAGTGGACAGGTAATATAAAAAGTAATAAAATAATTAAAGTACTTCAATAAGACAACGAATGTTTCTAATAGTTTTATAATCCAGTGTACTCAGGGTTATAAATATACGGTTCAAGATGTAAAAAAGTCGGTGAGATTTATATTGCCATCACTCAACTTTATATGAAATATGGTTTGATTTTGAGAAATACTACTTCAAGATTGTTGTGCCTAATTAATTTTGCATAAGCAATGATCTTATGGACTATATAAAAAAATTTAAAGTGGACATTTTGAGAAACATATTGTGTTTTTGTTATGGGGTACTACAGTTATCATATAGTAGAGATAATATGGATCGATGTTTTTAAAATTCACCAGTCATATTTGCACTAAGTACAAAATTATTATTTCATTGAGATTTGTCAGCTTAAAAGAAAAATGGTGATTTTTTAAGAACAATGAAATTGTGAATGAGAACTGACATTCATAAAAAATATTTGTACTCAACTTTACAGTTTTAACAGTTCACAGTTGTGCTTAAACTTCTATTACTTGATGGGACCTTATATGGATCTATACCCAAATATGGACATTATTTTTTATATTAAAAAGAAAATTAGAAAAATTATGACTATTATAAGATTAAAACCCTATTTCGGCAGGAGAACGAACAACCGATCTGTGTATTTGTGAAACATAGGTCAACATACACTTAATACATTAATTATTATCTTATGATAATAAATTTTTTGGATAATTTCTGGCTTAAAAATTTTAAAGCAGTTCGACAAATAGTTGTGATAAAGCTATCCATACTTAGAGTTTTATAACCTTAATACCTTATAACAAAAGAACAATAAATTGCAGATTGAAAAATCATTATTAGCTTTTTTAGTTTAAAGCCCTTTTATAGGAAGAACCTTGATATGGTGGTTAAGCCAAATGATGGCCCCAGCGTAATCAAGTTTTTTGGTTTATGTGGTAATTATCAGATAATTACAATAAAAATTAACTTTATGACTCACTGCTTTGGGTGTATTAAAATTCTTTATAACACTTTGTTTCTGAAAATCAGATTGAAAGAGTTTGAGTGTAATTATGTATGAAAAATTTTATTTTTAGTGAAAATTTTATTTTTAGTGAAAATTTAAATAAAAAATAAGATTAAACTATTATAATAATTAGTTTTTAGTAATAAGGAAAATTTTGTGAAAATTGAATTTTTAATGACAAATGGAATTTTGTAGTGACAAATTGAATTTTTGGTGAACAATGGAATTCTGTTGAAAAACTGAAATTTTAAAGAAACAAAATATAATTTTTTATTAATAACAAATGAATCCATTTTCCATTGTCATCTATGATGATTTGAAAATACTTAATTTTCTTGCTGTTTCTAGTAGTAGAGCTATTCTTAACGAACCTAACTTCATAGCTTATTGCAATAACTTCAAAATGAATTCCTTGGTTCTTGTATTTGTTACAAGACCTCTAGTTCAGTCTTTTAAAAAAAATTTGTCCTCATATTTTTTAAAAAAGTTTTTATAAAGCGACTAATGACAGAATTGTATGAATTTACTAATTGTTCCTTTACTATCGTTATCAACTGTAATTTGTAACAAACTTATTTTAAACACATATTTTTTGTTATGTTTATTGTAACAGCATGTTTTTCTCCGTTAAGTTTGTTACAATTTACGTTTGTTAAAAAGTTTTCGTTGAGAGCGAGAGATGCATTAACCAAAGTTGTCAATACTGTCCATTCATTTAATTCATTCATAGTGAACGATACAATGCAAAATGAATTTTATTTAAACTGCTGCCTTTTGCAGTTGATCGTTTCCGATTAAGGTAACCATACCAATAAAAAGAAAAGCACGAGCTGTTAAAAATTGCAAGAAAATGTAAAAACACATATTTCTTTGAATCTCTCATACAAATACAAAAGATTCATTTATGTGATTGCTAGAGTTTTCGAGTTTTGTTTAAAATTTTTAATCCGAAGAAAATTATTTCATATGGTCCTCTCAATTAATGTAGAATTTTCTCATAATATTCAATATGAACATTTACACACCCAATAAATATACAAATATATAAAATTTACTGACAAACATACACAAATGTACCTTTACAAATATACACACACAGTTATACATATACCTATACAACTATGTTTGTATGTCCAACATTGGGGACAAACATTAAAACGTTTTTACTACTGTTGTTACTAATTCAATTTGCCTAAAAGCCATTTATCGAGTAACATTTTCATTAAAACTTCGTGCACATTTAACCAATCAAGCGAAAATGTACAAAATTAAAACTGAAATCAAATTAAGCATCATCGAGTTCTTCTTCTTGTTGTTGTTGTTCTTGTACACACGAATGTGTATGAAATTTTGTTTAAATTGAAAATAAGAAGAAAATAATAAAAATTAAAAAACAAGTAAGAATGTTATATTTGGCTATACCGAATCTTCAATACCCTCCACCGCAAATGCGCGTGATTTAAATATGTTATGTATCGTACATACTTACTCACAGACGTATAACACAGGAACACTTAATGAGTCAAATAAGTTATACTTTTTTATCTAAAACTATTCTTTTACTGAACCGATTTTAATAGTACTTGAATGGTAATGATTCTATTTTGTTGATTTTAATTGACAGTTTTTTGAAAGTTCTTTAATTAAACTTGGGAGGTTGCCTCAGATATCGGTCTAAATCTTTTAATATACTGAACCGTCTTTGCAGGACTACAACTAATACTCAAGCCAGATTTTATTCTGCTCTGTCAATTTTCGTGGATTTGAGTGTGCCAACAACTGAGAGACGGACATAACTTAACCGACTCAGATTTCGATTTTATGCAAGAATATTGGTTCCGGGATGATTCCTTCTGCACACGGAATGACAGAATAAATATACACTCTGTACTACTTGTGATAGTGGTGGGTATAAAAACGTTGTGCCATGTTCATGGAGTTTTATAGAATTGAAAAAAAAGATTTTGTAAAGCGTTTCTTTTTCCTAACGGAATATTGGCAGGAAAATAAATAAAAAGTGGAATAATGAAATCTTTCGTTAAGATTATTTAATTGTAGTGGACATGTAGATATAAAGAGAAGAGATTTTTATTATTTTTATTTGTCTCGAATTAATATAATATTACTGCAAAAGTTTAATGACATTTGGAATTAATAATTAATATAAGTTATTTTTTAAGCATATTTAATATAAAGAATTAATTGATTTGTCTATTAGTCATTGATAAGCTCACAAGTAGGTAAAATCGATTTGGCTAACATATGGCATAAGTAATTTTGTCAATTATAAAAAATGTGATATTTAGTTAACAACTCAAATAACAAGTAACATTACACAGTGGGGCAACATCATTCAATTGGGGCTTTATGAACAGAGTTATAGGAATGCATAGTTGGGTGTAAATTTTTGGTTTCTTATTTTTTAACCATCCCATGGTCTAAAATAAGACCTTTCAAAAAATTCTAAGACGTGTTACTTATCTCTTACATTTTTTCCACTAAATTCATTAAAATTGTTAACTTTAAAAATTTTGTAAAATTTTGAGGTAATATTTTTATTCGTATATATTTCTCCGATCTGGTTCTATTTTTCTCACTTAGTTAAAAAAATAAATCTATTACGAACTTTTGTGTTTTTTTCCGGTCGCAAAGAATATTTCTATTTATACTTTTCCAAAATATTTTACATTTTTCTGAAAGTTTTTACATATCCGAAAACCCAGTAGAGCCGGACTATCTTGGATTTGACCAAGATTTATAAAAATGATTTTTATTCAACAGATATATTCTAAAATCCCAAAGTCTGAGTCATCATGTATTAATGGCCTTTTTCCGACCTCCAATGAATGTGGACTCTACAGACTGAAATCCAAAAAGACCAATTATTGGTATTTTTCTGTACATTTTTGGAAATACTGGAAATTCTTTTTTCAAATCCAGAATTTTTTCAATATTTTAATTTAGAAACACAAAGTTAACAGTTCTTGAAAATTTCAAACAGATAATTTTTTACTTTTTTATATTTTTACCACCACAAGTCATTCCGTGTGTTATGCTAAGACGGAATCATCTAAAATCCCCATAACTCTATCAAGTCAAAATCTTAGTTTTAATAGTTTGGAATAAAATTTTGCCAACATATTAAATTATATGTACCTCACTAGTATATCAAAAATTACCAAAATCGGTTAAAAAAAAGTTATAGCCAAACATATATCTCATTTTTTGACTTATGTGTATTATTAGGTAAACTATTATATATTGAGTGCATCCGTGAGTGTATATGTGAATATGCATATATGATACGAAAAGTGTTTATTTCACATGCATTTTTGGTGGATGGTATTGAAGATTTGGCATAGCCGAATATAGCATTATTACGTATTCATATTTTATTAGGATGTACATGAACATTTATGTTGTCTTATCACAAAATAAAACTCAACAATGCGCGTTTTTAAGAAAATGTACTGAATTTGGGTTCATTAATTTCAGAAGATGTTGAAGGTATAAACATCAATCTTCCAGTCCAGAAACATGTTTTATTTTGAAATATTAATATTGCAATTTTTAGGCCATTTAGAAATAAACAAAATATTGACCCGGTTTTTTAATTTTTAAGCTTAATAAAAATAAAATTTAGAAGTTTTACTCTCATCCACTTCACTTCAGGACAGGGTATCAGAAATTGAATTGATTTTTTCTTTATCTTAAATCATGATCAATTTCTAATGCAAAATCCACATTCTACAGAATTGTTTAATCATAAAAAAATGTACATTATTAACTTGTATTCTCAATAAAAATAACGAAAAATTTAAAATCATTAACTACAGTTTTTGTTTTCACTAAATGCAATGGAATTATTTATTATATCAACAAAGCTCGGAATTTAAATAGTTAAAATGAATATGTCCACTTACGACTAAATTCATCAATCTGACGTTAATTTTATTTTTGAGATTTTGAAGAAAAAGAAATGAATGCATTTGAATTACCAACTCTTATTAATAGAAGAAAATTCCATGAATTTGTCATGCATGATTTATTTGAAAAAAAATGACATAACTGTATTTAATTACTTCAACATCAGGAATGGATTGAATTTCTAATTTAATAAATGTAGAATCAAAAATTCAATGAAAATTGGAATATTCGCTAAAAATTCACTTTTTCCATAAGAAAACATGTAAAATCCCAATCCAGGGTATTTAAAAATAAATCGTTATTCGTTAAAGTGATCGTACTGTTTTTATAAAAAATGTATGTCAGAAATTTTATTTTAAATATTGATCCTACATGTGAAGATTTATAGTTCGGATATCTAAAAGACGTTCCTTTGCGGTTTGGAAACTTAAGAAAATAAACAAACTAATGTTTGTTTCTTAAAATTTACAAAATTGGGATGTGGACTGACATTTGCCCATAAATGCCAGTCCACTAAAAATAAATAAAGATAACTTGTAACTTATTAACATGTTATATAAAATTTCTATCGTGTAGTTTCATAAAATAATTTTCTACATTTTAAGACATGGGCAACTTTACAATGTCAATCTCTTCAACCATATAGAACCCTTTAGCTTGACAATACAACTCTAAAAACACCTCTAAAATACTTTCGCTTTATAGATAATATCGAGAAAATAATTTAAGTATGTGTAATAGGTGGACCGATCTTCTTAAAGTTTGGCACGAAGATTTGGACTGACTTTTTGTATATTAAAAAAAGATATTCAACCGACCAATTTCGATAGCTTTCGTTCTCTCTAGAATGCAAAATAGTTCAATATATTTTTAAAGTTTTAATTTACGAAACAAAAAAAATACTCTCAGAAATGAAACAGGAAAGAAATTTATATTTGGAAGTGATAACCAATTGCCAGTTCTCAAAATGGGCATTTTTGTGTAATTGGTATAGAGAAATATAAGAGGATTTACTAACCCATTTTGTACCAACAACCGAACCCTTAGAGACATTGATCCTGTTTACAAAATTGTATAAAACTTATTGAGAATGTATGCAACATTCTGCTGCAAAAAACGTAAAAGTAGTTTCAAAATTGATTTAACAAATTTTAAAGATTTTAGTAGAAATTATTTATTTTTTTAATGACCTGTTAAGTTAATAAAAAAGATAATCACACAGCTGGTTCTTGTGGGGGTCCCTTATAAGGAACTTCAATAGGTTTCAAGTTTTCCATATACTTCAGTATTAAATTCTTAAACGTTTATTGAACCAACATGTAAAAATTTTAAGAAAGTCTATCATTTAAATTTAGAAATTTTAAATCACTTTTATTAATTTTAAGTTTTATTTAAGAATATATTTTTATTTCATTATGACCCCTTCAATAAATTTACTAAAAAAAACTCAATGAAAACGTAATTATTTACTTAATAAAGTAATTTTGTTAATAATTTGAATACTTTTCGCTTAATATGCAAAAAAATAAATGGTTCTTAATTAACAACAGGAGTTTGAGAAATATACGTTATAGGAGTAACAAAATGTTATATATTTATTTTTAAGATTCCATACATATGAGGGGAAAAGAAAAGCATTTCGATAAATTAAATAAGTCTTAGAAACGTATATATATTGGGAATATAATGTTGAGATTGATTTATTACTATATTTACAGGACTAAAGTAAAATCTAGAACTAAGATACTGTTGGCAACTTAAATCAAATCGCTCATATTTGTTTAGTTATTTTCCTTACAGCTACGCACAGTGTTTTGAATGAAAAATTAAATGGAAATAAATCCGTAACTTCCCAACAGCCGATTTCTCGTAATGATAGTGTAGGAGACTTTGGGACCACTGGGTTCCAACCCTCTTTTTGAGTTGTCTTAAAAAACTTACACCTTTATACTTTTCGTTACTATTGATTTTATTTAATGCAGAAAAAGTTTCAAAAACTTAAATTTTAGGGGAACCAGAGGTTCTCAACTTCGCAAAGCTGGAATTAGAAAAAACTTACGTTTTCTTCAAAGCTTAATATGTTCCAAAAGTTTATGTAATAGATATTTTTCTCCCCGATATCGGTTGGAAAGATATAGCAAAAATGTGAAAAAACCCATTTTTGGGAATTTTTGATTTTTTTTTGTGAAAAGTACGGTATTTATTAAAAAAATAATTTTAATGAATTTCAGTTATGTATCAAAAACTCTATTTATATGAAAAATTTCATTATGATAAGTTGACTAACAAAAATTCTCAAAATTTAAAAATTTGCACTTTCATAACACTTTCCCAAAAAAGGCTGCAACGAATTTTATTATAAAAAATGTTACTGATTTTGGAAAAGTAGATGTAATTTCCGATATATTGATATATAACTTGTCCATCTATACCTTTCCATGTGTCAGATATAATTATTAAAACATCACAATTATTTAATATAAACCTCTTATATATGTAAGCTTTAAAATCAGTTCAGATATATGGATTCGAGATCGTTTTCAATATTTTTATGAGGAAACTTGAGGTAATCAACTTTGCCTTTTGTACTTACGCCTGTTAGGTCCACAAAGTTTAAATTTAAACTCGCTTACATTATACTAATTTCATGGAAATCAGGCTAACCGCTTTGAAGTAACAGATTTATTTTTATTTTGTATTTCATTTGAAACACTGTGCTACGCTATTTCTTTTAACTCTTCTATAAAATTTCTAAAATTTACATACATAACTTTAAAATAAAATAATGTGCATATATACATAAATATATACATATATATGTATGCATATGCCAGTAATAACCATTGTTGGAGGTTAATTTTTATATAGAAAAATAAACAGCAAAACTCACACACATAAGTATATTCATGTATATTAATGCATAACATCACCTACAGCAGCGGCAACAACTATAATAACAAATAAAAATCGTGTAAATAACAGACTCAGCATAATTCGTGATTACAACATTTTGTGTGGATTTATGTGGTTTGGTTTACGTGGTTTTAATTTAATTAATATTATTTCTTTTTTTTTACAAAAAATTTATTTTTTTCTACCCGTAACCAGGACAAAACCTTTGTTGGCAAGTGTTGTTATTGTTATAGTCATTGTATTGTATATGTATGTATTTTTCAATTTCTCTTATCACTCTTATTGGAGATTTTTTTCATGATTATTTCTCTATCTCTTTTTGATATTTATTTTTATAATGAGGTTTCCCATCAACACACCATCAAAATATGTAAATACAAAAATTTTTGTTGATTTGTCGTACAAATATGGTTAAAATGTAAATAAGTTTGGTTAGAATTACAAAGATGTATATGCATATGTTGCAAGAATGCAATGTAATAGTATTGGTTTAAAATTTATTTATATGTATATTGTAATAATAAAATGAAAAATCAAATTATATACAAAATAAATGTGTAAACTTTTTTGTACGATCAGTTTGAAGTGGGTAAGATCAGAAAGATTTTAATGCAGTTTTTTAACTATTGAATGCAATTATATAGAACTGAAGGCAGAACTAGGTAACAGGTGTGTTTAAGGTGTGAAAAGCCGAAAGGATCACAGATGCTGAAAGTTTTTATAGATTTTTGTATTTTCTAAAATTTCTGGAATCGTTTTACTTTTAAAACTTCTGCTAAATTTTAAATTTTATACATTACCTTTCCAACTATATAACTTTTATATAAAAAATTTAAATAAAAATATTTGAAATTTTTTATAAAAAATTTGAATTATTAAAATTTTACATTATAAGAGCTGAGTAGTTTTCCAATTGACTTAGAAAATACACGCCCTATATATCCATGGGCGTAGTCAGTGACACCCAAAACCCGCCACATTGGGTATATTGCTTTCTTGTTTTAATTCGCAAAAAATCTTGAATTCATGAAAACCGTGTGAATTTCGCTAGTGAAGACCTCTTATAGTTTAAGGGATATTTCAATTCAAAAGTTTGGAATTTTACTTTTTGATCGATTTTGGCAAAATTTTCAAATTCAATCTATTTTCTCATAACACTCTAATTTTCGCTTTATTCTCTCAATTACAAAGCTGAAATTTTAAAAGGTTACCCTTTTGGCATAGCATGATGCGTAATTAAATTTTTAGTATGAGAAATTCTTGCACTCCGATATCGGATGGAGAGATATGTAAAAAACGTAATTAAAAGTTCTTATTGTTTTTTAATTGCGGGATTTATTTTAAGAGAAACATAATAATGAAAACAGTTTCCTGTAAATTATCAAATGCTATGTTTCATTAAGAAAAGATGTATAACAAACATTTTATTTGAAAATCAAAATTAAATAATTTGCAGAAAATATAAATAATTTACCACATTTACCGCACTTTTCCGCAAACAAGGTGCAACAAACTTTATTATTGTCAATTATGTTAAACATTTTTTTAAAATTAAAAATAATTTCGATACATCGATATTAACCCACATCTATGTACGTGGTAAATATTAGAGTAAATTCCATACTCAGCTAAGTCATCACCTTTCAATCTGTATATCACAATATTTACTAGGATTTATAATATTTTAATCTTTATTTAAGATTCGTACTTAGGTGAAGATGGTGATATTACACATCATTGTTGCCAAACTTTGTTAATACTCTTCAAAAATCTTTATTAATGTAAATTTGTTTATCTCAATTCATAAACGAATTTTCAGTTTGAATGAATAGACATATCCGAGGTGGCCAAATTTTATGGGTCACCGACAACGCGCATTCAAAACACCTTCGCTCTAACAATGTGAATTTTATTAAGATTTTATTAAGATTCAACGGTTCGAAAGTTACAGAATTATTTCCAAAAAATCGTTTTGGAACCAAACTGCTCTAATAATTTACAGTATGTCTTAAAAAAGTTTAATAACAAAACATTTTTATATGTAAAAAAAAGTCATCCAAAAATTTAATTTAAATAAAAATGTATTTCATATTTTATTTTAACGCACCATTTTTAAAATATTTATTTAGAAAATTCAATCTTTTATGTATTTATTTTATATATTAGATTTTGTTTTAGTTGTTGGATTTGTTGTTGTTATTATTTGTTAATGCAATGTTGAAAAATGCATTAAGTTTACATTAGTGTGTTTTCATGTTTATGCGGTTTACGTTGATAATTAATGCAAAAAAATTGCATACATATATAATTTTTGTGATTTTCCCTTAGAAACTATACACCAATAGATATGTATATGTTTGTAAAGCTTTGATCTCTCCAGCATATGAACATGTGTGTATGCGTATTTGTGTATGTGTGAATTTATGTAAATTATTGTCAGTTTTAGTTTACATAACATTTTTTTTCGGAAAAACTAGTTTGTTGTTGTTTTTCTCTCTTTCGATTATTTTAATAGATTTTGTTAAAAATAATGTAATAAAATATTTAGAAGTACTAATATTAAAAATTCTGCATAAATATAAATAAAAACTCATCAACATTAATAGAAAATTATGTGGCATTTGAAAATATAAATATGGTGAGAAACGTTAAATAAAATGAATATAATTAAAGTCAATAATAGTTATTGTTAACCTTTCGGTTATAAATTTGTTGGTTAGTTTAAATTTATTTTTAATATTAGAATAAATATAAAACATTAAAAGCGGAAAATAAATTTGTGGTATAGTCTGAAATAATGCTTCTATTATACGGCACTGTGGAGCAATTATTATTTTTTTGTAAAATAAATCTGAGTAAAATTTTATCAGAAATGTCAAAAAAAGTAAAGAATTTTAAGGAACTTTTACTGAAAGGAAACATTATTACATATTTCCCAGTAATGTAAATAGTTCAAATTATTTTAACATTATTTAACACTATTAGGTAATATTTCCATAAATAACGGTCCTTTTCAAAAGTTACGAGGCTTTTAGAAAGGATATAAAAATGGTACACTCCTCTGTTATCAGTGTGACAAATTTTAAATAAAACAACCCAAAAGATCAAAAGTTGCAGTTATTTCGCAAAAAATCGATTGTAAGATTAAGACAAAAATATTAGCGGCTTCAAAACGATTTACGAAGCACCAATTCAAGGTGCTAAGATGAGTAGAGAATTTCTGAAATCTTTGTAAAATTTTTAATTCTTTATGAAAGAAACTTAAATAAGTTTTCTCCACTCACTGACATAAATGTGTTCTCAAATAAAATAATAAATGAATCTTATACTAATAGCCAATATAATAGATAAATTCTATCTTCTTGGAAGTAATATAAAACAAAATAAATCCTGTAAGTCGCTGTTCGAGACCTAAGCAATTTTATATTTGGTTTAAACAATTTTTATAATAACAAAAATATTAAAAAAAAGTCCCATTATGATTGATCTAGAAAAAAATTCCATTGGTTGTTTTTATGCATTTAGGTAGTACCAATTATAAAAAAATCGTCTATAATGCTTACTTAAACCTGAAACGTTTTAAGGCTGGAAATTACTACTAATTTTTTGGGAAGAGTACATCTCAAATACAGCAAATAAATTATTATATGCTAATAGATCCATAGCCATAGACTTTTAAAACTTCTGACCGAAAAGATGAGAAAAGTTTTCTTGAACTTTATTTCAACAAACGATCATCTAAGAAGCTCATTTAAGAAAATGCTTCAAATTTTTGCTTGTTTTAAATTGGATATAACCATGGCACATAAATACTGAACTGTAGCAGAATGAAAGAATTTTTTCAACTCAAATAACGTGTGTTACTTAAAAGATCAAAATAAAATCGATTACACCGGCAATAGTCTACATGTAATGAGTTAAGTAGTTACCGTTTGAATCTGTTTTAGTGTCAGTAAAAATGTTAACTTTGTAGAAATCTAAACACAAGTGGACAGTATTATTTTCAAAGATATTCGGTTTCCAAAAATGTCTTAAGAAACAAAAATCATACGAAAGTTGCTTAGGTTTTGAACAGACTTTTTTAAGTGAATTTTGGTAAAGTTGTAAAAAAATAAATTTTATTTTCATAATTATTAAAAATAGGTTCATTAAAATATTTAGGAAAAATGTATAGTACAGTGAGTCCTTATTGGGTTACTGTTTCATAGGGTTCGAATAATAGTGTATATCGGTAAAGTAAGAAAATAAAAATAATAACATGTTAAAATGATAAATTCTGCATTGCTGAATTATTTATACCCTTCACCTTGCTTATATGGATTTTTTTTTTTTAAGCAGGGGACTTAACATTAAAAAGTTAATATAAGGAGAAAATGACAAACATTCCTATAGCCTTTATATGGGTCAACATAGATTCTCTAGAGTACACAATATGTATGTAAAATTTTATCTAAATCACGAGAAGCTCTCACCAAAACAATATTAGTATAAATGTAAAGAGTAATTTATAACTCCAAAAATTATAAATTTATAACACCAAAATTCAGGAAAAAATAGTCATGTCTCTGCATGAAAATTTAGTCCACATAAAAAAATTCGGAAAATGTATTTTTGCTTAGAACTCGGAAACTGCTGGACCGATTACTATGATGTTTTCAACTCAAAAAATTCGCATAACTATTTCTGATCTGCTAGTACAAAAATTGTACTTATCAATAACTTCGAAACTAATGGTCTGATTCATTTCGTATCTTCAGCACACAAAATTCGTTAAATGAGTTAAAATCTAACAATTAAAAAGTTAAATTCCGCAAAAATAGCAAAAACTCGAAGAAATGTTTGAAGTACACTCAGTTATCTGCGCCAATTTCGTGGATTTCAATAGCAAAATTCCAATCGTTTGATATACACTTTGCATATATCGTATATGGTCAGCTTCAGATACTTGATTTAAACTGGCACACGGACGTGCGGACGGACGGACGAACAGACGGACATAGCATACAATTTCTTAAACTTTTGATTGATCATTTTGGAGCATTGATGATTCAGTCCTCAAAATTCTCGGAATGATAATGTGGTTTATATAAATTTGATATGTTCAAATATTATATTATTCGGCTTTATTTTAACCGAGAATTGGCAAAAGCCTTTTGTAAGAATTATAAATTTATCTTAGATATCTTTTCAAAAACTGATAAAACAATATGACAAACTTTTTGAAAAAACGGAGACACAAATATTAACTACATTTAAGCGATTCTTAACTATTACCAGAGATTATCCCCTTTTAAAAAGCAACTTTAAGAAATTAAAGTTATTTCAAAAGAACACATAAGAAGGGGAAATGGCAATATTGAAAATGTATATAATTTCAAATAAAAACGACAAAAATGTCAGGTGCAAAGGAAGACAAAAAAGAGAAAAAACTCAGCTGTTTGAAACAAAAATACCATCACATATAAATAACTTCATTAGTCTCTTATGGAAAAAAGTCATTTATTTCACTTAGTATTTTATGTATTTTATTTCATTTTGCCTAAAACGCAACAGTTAGCCTCTTATTTCTTTTTTTATATATAGAGACAATATTTTATTTAACATTTAGATAATTGTTTTAAACCGTTTCCTACGTGTATTTCTAGTTTTTTTTCTTAGACTTTTATTATTTTTTCTTTTGGGTTTATTATTTTTTGTTGTTGTTCCATTTTTGTCTTAACTTACTTTGTAACATTAAAATTAAGCCTTAATTTTATTTATGTACTAAAAGCATTCATTTTGTTTTTCTAGGAAACATATATACATACATATATCCTTACCTTATCTATATTTACCCACTTTTACATTTACAGATGTATGCGTTTGTTTAACCAGCCGCAGCCGAGAGTATTAGAAATGGAAAAAGCATTAGGAGAAAAAAACTGGAGTAAAATTTTATTATTTGATTCAACTTCATTTCAAATTACTTTAGACCTTTTTAGGTTAGGTACTGGTAATTTTGCTATTTTTGCTTCTTTAAGTTTTCTTGCGTATGTATGGTAGAGTGTGGTAGTAAGAGTCCTTTTTTAACTATTACAATACATATACATATTCATGTGCATGTGTTTGTTTATTTTGTATGGTGTAAATACTGTTATCTAAGCATAAAGTTTTAGAATCGTATGAACACTTTTCTTTGTAATTTTCTAAGAACAATATGAAATCTAATTGTGGCAGGAAAACCCCTACAGCAGAATACTTGTCCATTGAGTTCTTATAAAATGATGAAATATATTCAACTAAAAATATCAATCGAATTTTTAATTCATAATCTATAGTGGCAGTCAAAATTCATGTTTTTCATTTTTGTCCATAGACACAAATTTTACTTTAAATCAGCAGAATTTTTAATAAACTGATAAAGTTTTAAGATAATAAACTGATAAGGTTTTAAGAAATAATAAGCCTTAGATCTCATAATTGTTAATTAGCCTTTGGATAATATCTTTCTCAACGTAGTGCTACATGTTTTTCAGAGAAAAAAATCCTTTTTCAAAAGGAGTCAGCTTCACTGCACAAACAGATTTAAGGAAAAATGTTTTCACCAATTTTATTCTTGAATGAAACTCCATTTGAATTAAATAAATTAAATTTTAATTCAACACGGTCCTTCGTTTTGCTGCAATCAAGCCCATAGCAAAATCCAATCCAGAATAAACATTCATTATACTTTTAATGTATTTATGAAAACACGAGCTCATTAGTTGGTATTATGCTTCTATAAACTAAATTTCAAAATAAATCTGAAATTCAAGATCATTTATTACCAGTGTAGTCATAAAGTTGAATAATTCTCAGAGTGAAAGCCTTTCCGGAAGTCAAAGCTGACTTAATAATAATTGGTACTACTTAAATGATTAAGCAAACTTTCTCATTCCGTGTGCCACAATATTGTCCAAATAGTGTGCTGAGTTCAAAAGGAATGGAAAATATCATACCAAACGACAAAAGTTGCTTAAGTTTCGAACAGCTAATTATTCAGTTCATAAGTTTCATCATATAAATTTGTTCTACCGTAGTATATGCTCTAATCGCCACATGTAATATATGAACAAAATATGAATAAATAGTGGACACTTATGCGTCAATATGGTCAACTCTAAGAATCAATATAAAACCTAAAGGGAGATTCTCTGATAACATTATTAAACAATTTAAAATCGTACTTTCAGACATTTCTTAGTTAGCATTCTCTTGACAGTTAGTTAACAATATTTAATTTATTCATATAGAGTTAGTACACAAATAATTTCCAAGATTTTAGTAAGAAACCTGAAAAAGTATATTTCTTTAGGCCATTCAAAATGCTACCATTGCCTGTCAATAATAAACTCTTATTTAACTTTACTTTTCCACTTCAGTTTAATTTTTTTCTTATAACATTTTAACTTTTTCCCTCTATTGTCTTTAGAATAATGAATGAAGTTATTTCCTTGTGCCTTGTGTCACATAATTTAATTTCTACTTTAGGTATTCTATTGGTCTTCGTTTTTTCTTTCTCTTTCATTTTAATTTCTTAACTTTCTTATTGTACGAAGGTATGTAGAAATGAATTAAAATGTCTACTTCTTAGAATTCCATGTTTAAGAAATTCACAATTAGACGCATTTTAAGTTTTTCTCCCCTTTTTTACGTTTATACTTTCTTTTTAGTAAAAATAGCGACAAAAAGATTGGACCATAATATCAATGTTGCTTTTTAGGAATTTGGTTACTACCATGATTAGATCAAGAGACCCTCATTTTTATTTAGAGGCATTCAACCACTTTTTAATGATTTTATATTTGAAAATCCAACAGATTTTTACTTAATTACATGTAAAAATGTAATAGTCGGTCAAGCCCGCTATGTAATATCCTACACTACAATGTTGGTTATAAATAGTAGTTAAAAAAAAATTAATAAAAGACCCTCGTTTAATTTTATTTTATGATTTATTCTTAAATGTGCAGTATATTATGGTGAAACTAACATTTATATAAAATTAAGGAGTTTTAAAATGATCTTTTCTGAAGGGTTATATGGGACCTAGAATAAATTATGAACCGACCCTCGAAAATTTTGTACATAAATTTTT
Organism: Cochliomyia hominivorax; assembly: GCA_004302925.2. Lineage (NCBI taxonomy): Eukaryota > Metazoa > Arthropoda > Insecta > Diptera > Calliphoridae > Cochliomyia > Cochliomyia hominivorax. The sequence goes on along the minus strand of PYHX02000495.1, from coordinate 50,337,478 downwards.
GCTTATATTCATTTTAAATTGATCAGTTATTAATATAATACCAAAGTATATGTGAGATTTATGCCCTTCAAATTAATATTTGGAAGGAAGCTTGTATGCAATGTTGCCAATTCTTGAAGAACATAAGTGGCTAAATCCTTATAAAGTAGTGGCTAGAAATAGCTAAAAATTTAAAAAAAAACTCAAAAATGTCTTCAAAATTTACACAAAAATTCGAAGTGGAAGCAAAAGTAATTCATTTATTTAAGTACTTTCTTTTAACACATTTGTTGAAAAGAGATTGTTAATTGAAATATTTAAAAAACACAATAATTTTTTATAAATTAAAAATTTATATTTAAAAATAAAATCAGATTTCTTAAATATAATCTTAAATAAATATTAGCTCTATTATCCTTGTGTTCATCTTATATATCCAAAATCGTGAAAAGTGGCTTTTACATTGATAATCATCTTGTTTTTGATATTTTAATTTGCTCCTTTAGGAAGAGAAAGAAATTTCCTTTAGTTATTGATTTAATTTAACCAACATTTAATGAGAAACTTCCATTTTAAGTCCTTTGTGGATACTTTGATGAGTGTTTCGTATATTAATAGCGATTTTCTATAGAAATTTTAAGCTTAAATATATAAATGACAGGTGAAAATGGCCATGAAAATGAAAAAAATATTTAAATGCAAAATCAAATTTTCAGTGGCTAAACAAGATTAAAAATGGCTAAATGGCCACTAAATGATTGAATTGACAACACTGCTTGTACTGGACCTATTAGAAGCAGTGGAACAACCCTCGCATATTGGTACATCGTTTTAGAATATCATAAGACTTTTCTTGGCCACATTTCTCTAAACTTTTTAACTTTAATGAACTTAAAACCTCACTTCGGAGGACATATGTTGATAGGTATCCCAATTTTATTAGACCGAACATAGCAAATTTCGGCCTCATAGGTTTTACATAGACTCAGAAAATGATTCTGAATCTAATGGCAGACTTAAAGGTGAATATAACACCATTTTTCTATATGTTACAAACATCAGCACAAACGTAGGGTATAAACAAGTTTTATTTGTTAAAGGATACAAGTCTTTAATAGACACCCATAAAAATGCGTTACGAGACATTCAATATTTTTCCAAATACTAAAAATGTTAAATACCTTGCAACATCTTAAAGTTCCTTTCGTTTTAGGATTTTAATGTTTAAGGACTTTTATTAGGTTTGGTGTTTTGTAATTTACAATTTATGTACATATTTTATGTTATTTTTTTTAAAGATTTTTTTGCTTTATTTGAAGTGATAAAAATTGCTTAATTTAATGTTGTGTCTTTAATTAATTAGTGCTGAAGGTAATAATTTTTAATTACTAAAGAAATAATTTAAATTTATTTGAAATTTGTCTTTAGCTGGGGGGAAATGAGTTGCTAAATGATTTTAAAAGGTTTTTTGTTTCATTTTTATGTTCAGTTATGGGGTGAATTATTAAAGAATTTAATATTTTGTAATTAAATTTATTAACTATTAAATTATTAAATAAATATCAGAACAACAATAAAACTTAATAATTGTTTGTTTTTGTCTATAAAATTATAATTTACCTTCTTTTAGAGAAAATAAGTATATAAGGATACTCAACTATAAGAAAAAAAAATAAAAATATTTTATTAGTCAATTTATAAATTAAGTTCTGTGGAACAAAATCATTATTAATTTAGTATGATATCAAATAAAAATAAGCAGAAATGTCTTAGTCGGTCAAGTCCGACTATGTAATGTCATACATAACAATATTAGTTATAAGTAGAGTTACGAAAACTGACATTTATGTTAAATTTTTGCGTTTTATTAATTTGCACATGGATTTTTTCTTATATGTATTTTAATTTAACTATATACTTGGAAGGGGACTTATATGAGACCTGTGACATTATTTAGAATACCACATGATTTAAGAATATCATAAGACTTATTTCTACAATTTTATTTAATATTTTTATTTTAAGGATTTTTGTGAGGTTTAAATCTCATTCCGTGATGATATTTGTATAGTAGGTAAAGAAATATCGGACCAAACATATCAAATACCAATAAGCTTCGTATTTGGGCCAAAATAACAATATGTACCAAATTTTATCGAGATATCTAAAAAATTGCGACCTGTATAGTGTTCAGAACATTTACATAGACAGCCAGATAGACGACCACATTTTTATGTTTCAAACACCAGCACAATCGCATGACACCCCAACCGTATGGTGATGTAGGGTATAATAAAAATATGATGAATACATGCAGTTTTCGAAACATGTTTTATACCTTCCCATTCTACAAAGTTAAAAACTCGAAAATGTCCATCCAACTGTAGTCACCATAAATCAAATTATTAAGGATTTTATATAAAATTTAATTTTTAAACTAAACATTAGGAGGATAATCAAAAATTCTTAACGTACGTTTTACAATAAAACTTTTAACCCAAATATTATTTGATTTTTTTTGTTGATAAAGCCACATTTGTAAAACATGTCAGTTACTATATTTAATTAAAAATATTTTGATTAAAATAAGTGACCAGAAAAAAGTACGTACTAAAATTATTAAATATTTCAAAAAACCAAACTTGGTCCTACAAAAGTTAGCCAACCATAAAAAGGTGTCCCATCAAACTATTTCCAATATTATAAAACTGTACCGGGAGAATTTTTCCGTTAAAAGAAAACATGGTTTAGGTAGCAGGAATGATCCACATGATATTTCCAAAGTCAAGAACTATAAAGAATTTGAATAGAGCTCCCTACATATTTGGTAGGAGAACAGCCCGATTAGCTCAATGTTCGTAAGTTTTACTATAAAATTAAAATTAAATGAGAAAGAAAAATTTGTGTTGGGTACAAAATTAGTAGCCGAGGTACCTCTCTTGACACCCCAAACTTCTAAAGTTATAATGGTAAAACCTCTGCTATCAAAATGTTATACTTTAAAGAATTTTATATAGTCGATTACTGAATTATTTCCAAAAAATCAATTTTATAAATCGCTTCATTGCGCTTTGAAAAAAATTCCATACAAGAAAAAGTACATTAAAAATTAGTCAAATGAGGAGAAGTTAAAGGAGTACTTTTTATTTAAAATGTTTAAACATAATTTATTAAGCCAGTTTTTAAAAAGAATGTAATATTTAATTAACACACTGAAATTGCCGTTTTATTTAGTAATGACACCATTATTACATATGTATGAAATAATTACATTGATGTTCTATCTAAAATATCTTTAGAGAACGAAATGATGCATTATAGTTCAAAAATCTTGTTTTGCGTTAGTTTATTGAAGTTATTTTTCCTACGCTGCAAGATTATCTTTGCGTTTTTAAGGACCCACAAATACCGGTGCGTAAGTTGTTTGCCATTGAAACGATTTTATTTAATTTTATAACAAAGTTCTTATAATAAAATATCTGGATAATTTTTATTGAATTTAGGAATTTAAAGGAAAGAAAATTTGATACATTCACTATAACCAGGAAATAATTAACATGTAAAAGGTAATAATAAGATATTAAAGAGTGAGATCGAAAAAATTTTAACATACATAAATTTTAATGAAAACGAAAATAATTAACTTACAGTATTAATTGTTTATTTGATTGAAATTATGATTACAATTTACAAAAAATTTAATTTTAACCACTGATAAGGTTGATGATAAACTTTTTCGTAAACTCTTTTTCCCTTCTTCTAAAGTTTTAATAGTGTTTTCTGTTGCTTTGCTCAAACATGTAATCAATCTCAGTTTAAAATCTATCACACTTTTGGGACACCTTGTTATATGCTCTTCAGTTCTCTTTTAACAAGAGCCCAATAGCTCCACAAAAGTTTTTAGATATACAACGTTATGTAGAACCATGTGGGTTTTTTAAATATTTTATAATTTTTGTACGAATTTTATTGTCACCTTTTTAAACAGTTTGAAAATATAAATTTATTTGATATTAAACATAATAACTGATTTATTTTACAAAGGTAACTTGATAAAAAAATTCAAAGTCTACTTAGTTTTAAGTTTTATGTATTTTGTACAAAACTTCTTATACTTAAATTTTGTCAACCTATTCCATATATAGGAAAAAATCGAAAAAGGTGTCATTATTGATTGTCCATTGCAGTCTATTATATTAATTTCATCTGCAATTATTTCTACTTCAAAAATACCTCGAAGACTCAATAATATTAAATAATAATAAAAACACTTCCACAAAAATTAGAACATTTCGAAAATTAGAATTACACCAAGATTCTACTGCAGCCAAAAATATCTCAAATTTTATAACTTCCAATGCGCATATAAAATTTCGATTTATATATAAAATAGTTTTTTTTTTTAATAATTTTTTTTCTTATTTGGAAAAATATCGATTTCCATTATATATTTTGCCAATTTGTAGTTGACAAATTGTAGTGATTCGCCAAATTGTAATTTTGTTTCATACACAGATCTGTATACAATTTCTTAAATTTTTTATAAACCTATTTTTGAACAAATTTTGAAATTTTTAGCAAAACTGCAACGCGTGAAAAAATGTAAAAAACCGTAGGCCATAACATTGAATTTGGTTAATAGAATAAATTTGAAGCCGTATTGTTATAAGCAGCGTTACCGTTGAGTTTTAGAAAATTCGCACAAAAAGGGGATTTTGAAAAATAAAGTCGGTTTGATTTGCGGAAAAAAGTCGCCATAGGTTTAATTCACCAAAAATTAACATTTCTTGAATAGTTTCAAATTATGAATTTGCATTCTTTTACGTTTATTTTTGACATAATCCTGAAAATTAAACAACAACTAGTTTTTTCTTAAATTTATCACTATTTTGATTTCCATTATGATTTTGTAGAAGTATCGTTTAGTAATTTTTATGATTCTATCATTCTTAATTTTTATTTTTTTCATCCATTGTTTATATAAAGTTTATTGATAAGTATTTTTTAAGCCAAATTAATTAAATTTCGTAAAGTTTTATGTCGAAAATCCAAATTATGAAAAGGGGGACAAAAAGGGAAAATTTGAGAAAGAACAGAAAATGTCACAATTAGTAGAAAAAGCCACAATTTGCGACTAGAGTCGCAATAAAATAAATATATTTTCTTTACTCCTTTAGGTAATATTGATAATTATTCCCCCTAATAATTTCTATAAATTTCAAGTTATTCAAAAATCTACTTTTTCATGTTAAATGTATTTAAATTAAAGTCTTTTAATTATAATGTCTTTAAATTATTTTCTCATATTTCTATAAACGGAAATGAAAAAATTTTTTATGTGATTTTATTCCCCACAAGGATGTAGGCGACAAAATACAAAAGAAAAAAGAAACAAATACAATTTATAACCCTTCCCCTTTGTACAAATGAAACAAATAATTTTAATTCATTTCTCTTATTTTTATTGTTTTTTTTGCTTACCTTTTTGCTCGTTCCATGTATAGTTTTAAATACTTTTTCTATTATTATTCATTCTAGTCTAACCACAATTAACAATAAACCTCTATTACCATTCAAGGACTTAAACAAAAGAATTAAAAAAGGGTTATTCCCTTTTCAGCATTTCATAACAATGGCTATAAGACAGACATATACTTACGAACACATATACGTTGGCACATGTGTCTTTGGTTATGTATGAGTAAACCAAAAAGTAGACGACAATTTTTATAATTTTAGTGAAATGAACTTAATATTTTATATTTTCTTTTGTAATTCTAGTTAACAGAACCAACAACCTACAATTGTGAATATTTATTTAAATTTTCTTTTTATTATTTTTCTCCATTTTTTGTTGATATTATTTATGCTGAACTTGAGTTTGAGTTAGAGGACAATGACAGAAAAAACCGGCAGCAGTAGCAACACACAGTTATAGTCCATTCTTTGTAGCAGAGCAACGAAATAATAGTTGGAGTTATATTTCTTTAGAAAGAATTCTATAAAAAGAATAGTCATCCAAACAATTGCATACAAACGAATGATTTTATGTTACTAAGGTTGCATTTACTTCTTTTAAATGATTTTCATTTGCAGAAAGGATTTTTCTATGAATATGTATGTGTGTGATGAACATGTACGTAAATGTGGTTGAAGTATGTGTAGACCTGAACAATGTGTTCAGGTTTTGTGTAAGTGCTTCATTTGACACAATACAAACAGGCCTTTTCCCCATTTTATATTTTCCAGTATTTAAAATCATGATGATGTTGAAGTGCGGTATGGAAAATTTAGATCTCTTTTTAGTTTATTTAAGGTATATATTTAATAGTTGTAGTAGTTAAAGATCTGCAAGTGAACTTAATTTAGTTGCACACAATTGACTCTTTTGCAAATTGAGCGCAGTAGTTGTATGAATTTTTATATGCTAAATTAAATGTAAATGTGAAAGTAACGAAAATTGTGCGTCTTTTATTGTTTTCAGAGTCAATTTAATTTTTATACCATACACACAGCTTTAGCAAATTGGGGTATTATGTGTAGTGGTAGTAGCGCTTCATGTATACTCAAAATCTCTGTCCTGTGTCGACTGAAACATATCGGTCTGTTTGAAGATATCTTTTGCACGTAATAAAATAATGGAATATTAGAACAAAGCCCATTGAAATTAAATATGTCATTTCACTATTTCCTATTATCCTCATACAAAAATATCCTTCCAAAAAAGTTATTTTCGAACTTTTTCACTAAAAAGTTTTTTCTTAAACAATAAACCAAATTTCACGAGAACCGATTTATTATTTCTGAATTTAAACTGAACTAAAACTGTACTAGAACTGAACGGGAACTGAACTAAAACTGAACTAGATTTGAACTAGAAATGAACTAAAACTGAACTAAAGCTGAACTAGAACTGAATAGAAGTGAACTAAAACTGAATTAGAGCTGTACTTGAACTGAACTAGGAAAATGCCGTCATTTCTAGGTGAAATTCGGTTGAATGTAGATTTTTTGTAATCAAATGTGTATTTGAAAACTATTCTTGTACATATTTCCAATAATTTCAATTATTTAAGTTTGAACCCAATAATATTCTGAAGTTTTATATTAAAATAAACTTTTACTTATAAGTAATATAACTGGCCAATTATATATAACTCATACGTAACATATGTCCTTTTTCATACAGTGTTTACATAAAAAAATTAAAAACATTTCAAAATAAAGAAAATAATTTATAAAAACAACTATTTTCCTGAAAAGTTAATATAGAAAACAAAAAACTGTCTACAAAACTATCAATGGAAAAAATGTCATAAAAGTAAGTTGTTTTCTTGTTATTATAAATATTTCAAATCCGTTCTAAAAATAGAAACTATTAGAATTGTAAGAGTTAAGTAGAATTCTAAACACTTTATGTGAATGACATTTTTTTTTATCAAGTTAAGGAGCTGATTAGAATGTTTTTATATTTTGCTTTAGAAATTAGAGAAATGTGTAGCTAAATTTTGTTTTCTAAATCATTTCGAAATATTTCCTTAACATTTATTTGTCATAAAATTTTTCATTATAAATTTCTAACTCTTTATCAATAACTACTTCAGTATAACTTGTAGCTAATAGCATATGTACAATAATATATTTAAACTTTAGGACTTTTACTTGGAAAAAATATTGTTTTTCAAGTTCTTTTTTTTTTGTTTTCTTTCCTAACCAATATGTATGTTCTTTATTTTTTCAGTTTCTTACTTGTCATTGTATCTTTGTTGTTTCTTCTGTATATATTTCTTTTTAGAAATTCCTTTGAAATATAATTTTTTGTCATAAATTTCAAAATATTTCGACGACAACAGGAGTTTAACTGTGATTGTAAGCAAAAACACCGAAAACATTTAGTTCAGTTTTTGCTACGGTTTTTGTTTTGGCTAAACAATGTTTAAAAATGATCTGAAATAAATATACTTATACTTATGCACGAGTGCACTTACATACACATGATTATATTTACACATACTCCCTTACAAACGTATTACTAAGAAAATAGGTACATATGGATTATGTAATAAGTTATATAATAAAGGATTGAAAACAACTGTCTGTGGTTTGAAATAGAAAGTTTTATTTTAGAAAGTTTTTGTTTCTTTATTAAAATACAATAAGTTTTTTTTTTTTTGTAAATTATGTTTGCAATGTGTTTTGTTGTATAACGAAAGTTTTTGCATATAATTTGTTTTAAATTAGTTTCAATACAAATTATGTAAATTTCAAACTTATTTCAATTTAATAAGCTGAAGTTAAATCAGGGTATTGTTATGGTAATTGTACTTATTATTTATTTCTATTTGTATTAAATCAGTTTTTAATTATTCAGAGGTAATATATTTTAGGAGTAAATGGTTCTAAGGGGTCTTCTTTCTTTTCATCCTACTACTTAGCATACAAGTAAGCCAGGCTTATTCAGTTTATCATGACAGCCTGATGTCCTAAAAAAGTATAAATTTATATATTTTCATATCAGAACAAACATTGCGTCGACGTCTGCCTGTCCGTAATTTGGAAACATTTTTAGGTACACAATAATTAAGCGATTCTATTAAGTATCGGCGGCAATATGGTATAAAGATAAAGATCAATATTAAATGCAATCTCAAAATTCAGAAGAATAACTATTCTACCGACAATACCGGTACGGTAGGAAAAACATTATAAACCAATATCTGATGCAACTTAGAAATTCAAAAGAAAAAGTTTTCTTAAACTTATAATGGAATTTAACTGGAATATAAAAATAAAACCTCCCAAAAATATAATGCAGGCTACTTGCCACAATATGGTTTCAAGCTTATAACTATTAAAAATGGGCCAACTTTATTGAAAGTCGGCAAAATATCTTTTCTAACTTTCTTAAATATAAGTACTAATTTAACGAATATCATTCTATATATTTTTTATTGCTTCCTTTCTAGATAATATGAACCAATTTTATTGTAATCCGACGCGATTAATTTTCTACCTCTTTTGAATATGTTTTATTATTTTGGCAAATCTAGATATATATTTAGCTATATTTCCCATTTAAGGTTTTTTCCATGAAATGGATTTTATATCTAAAGATTCTTAAACATAACTCAGTCCTATCGAAACTACCCCTCACGTAGAATATTTCTTTCTCCAAAATTAATTTCTTTTAATAAAATCGGCCATTAAAAACTTTGTCTCTGTATAACGTTTGTAGGAAATTTGCAGAATGTGTTTCCATATTTCGTTGTAGTTTTCATATGAGGTCTTTTTTCGGAATGAGGTTTTAAGCACACTCAGAGAAATATTATTTCGTTATATCTTCGTTGCAAACACTGATATATTCGCGGCAAACATTTATTGTTGTCAACATCATGTTAATTGTTGAGTTTATTATATTTGACAAAAATTTCGTTTTTGTAATATCATTGTTTCGTTTTTGTAATATATTGTTATAAGGACAAAATTTTATTTTTAGTTTACTCTCAACTGAATATGAACAAATATTTTTTTAACAATTTTTACAATTTGTGGAAAACATATTTGAATAAATATTCTCATTATTTATTAATAAAAAATATGCAATTAAAATAAATTATATCAAATGACGAAAACATTTCAAATTATGTTTACATATATAAAATGGAAAAATTAGTAAAATATTTCATACGAAAATATTTTTATTTAATAACAAAATAATGCAAACGAAAAATTTTTTTGTTAAAGTTAATTGGAAAAATAATGAGTTTAGTGATGATAACAATATTTTTAGTGGTGATAACAAAATTATGATAACACAAAATCACAATGCGAACACACAAATTTAGTTACGGTAACAATATCTGATAACAATAGTATGTTGCTTTTCGTTTATGGTCACCGCAAACATATTTTTTCTCTGTATGCTGATGAAATGTAAAATTTGTTTTCTATTATAAAATTTTCAACTGGTGGAGTGAATAAAAAATTCGGCATATAATATTCATACTTAGATTCTGAAAAGAAAAAGATGTCTAAGTCATCATCCTGAGATGTAATTATATGACAGATTCATAAATTTTTTAATAGTCTTTTATATCTTTTGAATCGTTTAAAAATGTCAATGAAATTTAAAAATTTTATTGTTAAGGATTTTTGCAAAAGATTTGATACAACCATTTTTGGCAACCTTTAAATATTAGGACCTGGATTTTATAATTTCCAAACATCTAAAGAGCCCTGTCACGGTCCCGATACAAACAAGAATTTTTCTTTTAAGCATTTCGTTGTGTCTTTTTTCTAAATAACTGAATTGTTCATACAGATGTTTTATCTGTATTTAAACTTTAAAAGAATTTAATTTTTTTCGAAAATCTCAACTTAAAACTAAAGTTAAATAACTGCCAATTTTCCTTCTTTTAATTTCTTTTATTTGCATAACCTCATCTTCCATTTTTACTATATACAAAGGCTTTTTTACTTAAATACAAAGCAATAATTTCGTTTTCTTGCTGACATATAATTCTTGTAAAACTATTTGTCAAAGACTACGTTTATACACTTTTGCACATCTTTTGAACAAAAAATTTTATAGCAAAAAAAAAAAAAACAGGTAATATAATTAAGAAAATATCTTGTAAAACAATTTCTGGCTAAAACCTCAAAAAGAAGCATGACAACAATTCTAAAAGTGCTCAAATGTGTGTCCTTTCTTCGTTTTTTTTTTTTTTGTAACATACACAAATATGAAACTCACAACATGTGTCAAAAGTTAAATAGATCTAGTTGTTGTAGTTTTTAGTTGCTGTTGTTGTTGTTTTCGTCTCAGTTGCCACAAAAACTCATCATATACTACTACAACTATATACATGACATTTGCCTTAATCTAAATATGCTAATTTTAACGAAATAACAGGAAGAACTTTAAGACATATAACAAATATAATAAATACACATACATAGATACAACACACATGTAAATGCTTATAATCCAATATATGTACTCACACATGTGTAAATTAAAATGTGTAAGTTTGGGAAAATGTTTCTTGAATAGAATCACAAGAATCCTTATGAAGACCAGAGGATCGTTTGTATAACATAAAGGAATAAAAATATAAAATATAAAAATTACTTTCAAGTCACCAAAACATCAACAGCTAACAACAAAAAGTTTAAATACACATTTGTTTGTATTTGTGCGTATGTGAATTTTTCTTTATGTTTATGTATTAACACAATCGCACATACACAAATATATAAATATTAAAACAATGAATTATATGACAAAACCATTATAAAGTATAATAATACCAGTAAGAAAAAGTTTAAACAAAAAAAAAAAAAAAAAAAAAACAATTTTGAAATAAAAGTACAAAGAAAGAAAATTAAAATATATGTGTATTTATATAAAATTTACTCCTTCTTCTAAGGAACAGTGGATCAAACTAAAATGGCTTAAATTAAGATTTTCTTACAGCTGGATCTCATATAGAGTTTAGATAAATATTAACTAGAGTTTAAACAAAAATATAAACTAGAGTTTAGATTCTTCTTAACTAGAGTAGTTTAAATTAGAGATTAGAGTTTAGACAATAAGTGGAATTAAGGAAATGGTTTAAACTAGATATAGATAAATCAGGAAAACAAAGGATTTGCCCCTCTTGATAGAAATACTACATTATTATTCTCATACCACTCAAGGACTTATTTACCATAGTGAAAGGACGCCAAGTCAGGTCAAAAATAAGTTGACACATTATAAACTCTAATGAATGGAAGAAACATTCTTTGATGTAAATTTCAGTATTTAAACCCGTATTCAGTATTTAAAGCCCGTTGTAACAAATGGTTTGCCGCAACTGCATACTGCTTGCCATATCAAGAACTTATTGGTTTTTTTTTTTTTTTTGAATGCTATTGGGTCCTAAACATTTATTCCACATTCCTTCGAATGTACATACATTTCGTCATCCATTATGCAGCAAGAATATTTTTTAGGAAAATGGGTGTTATGAATATTTGATCTGTCTAATCAAATAGATATTTTCCTACTTCTTATACTTTTTAATAGTTTCTTCTTCTATTTGTATTCCCTTAAATTTTTCTAAAAAGAAATCTCAATATTTCTTAAGCAAATAGAATTAAATTATAACTAAAGAAGTTAATGTCCTGGCAACATGTTACTCTAATCCCACCGTATAGTTTTCTGTTGTTGTATATCTACTAGAATTAAAGTAAAAGAAAATGAAATGTCTAGAATATTAAGAGAGAATATTTTCTAAAATAACCTCAGGATATCAACTGACAATAAACTTTCATCTTTTGTCATTTTATTTATTGTTCTCAACATTTATACTTTGAGGGTGGTTGATAGCGGTGCTAAACAAGCAGAAAAAATCCTTATAAAAACACACACAGACAAATAAACTCACATATGTATTAACTCACATATTCTCTTGTTTTCTCACACATTCCCGTTTATCCACATATTTTTAGCAAAAATTTCTTTAATTAATAACTAAGCAAATAATCATCAAAAGATTAAGGTTTTTATTAAAAAAAAGGATATAATATTAAATTATCACAAGAAATAAAAGAAAGATGTTCCTTTTTTCCAACACTTGCTCATTCTACACTCTATCTGTCATAGCAACATGTGTGTGTGCGTAACTCGTGGTTAACCTTCTATCCTGCCAACCTTGTTATCTTCACTTTATAAATACTTTTTTTCGAAGGGAGTGAGAAAGGAAAATGGTTGCTTGAAGAGAAACTTTTACAAAACGCGTGTCAATGTCTGACATTATTAAAGTTTTTCTATTTCATATTTTTTCTTTGTTTTTATTTTCATTTATTGTCATCTGTAAAAATCATTTAACATTCCCACCCTTTTTATTTGTTTAAGAAGTAGAAAATGAGAAAAAATAAAAAAATAAAACAATTCTTTACTTGATGAGTTAAACTATTTTGATGACTTCTCTACATGTTTAGAATTTGACTTGTTAAGAATATTTTAATTATTTACTTATTATTGTTATTTTTTTCTACATGTCACTGGCCTTTGTTAATTTAAAGAGCACACAGTAATGCACATAAACACACATAAAATAATATAATTAAAAGTTGAGAGAGTCATAATTATGACATGATGCACTGTGTGCCCAAATCGATATTTTTTTGCAAATAATTCTGTAACTTTTGAACCGTTGGGAATATCTTAATGCAATTTCATATAGTCAGAGCTGAGATATTCTCTAGAAGTCTGGGATTTTGGAACACAGGATTGACCTTCAATAGCTGACCACTTCGGGTATGTTGATTTATTAAAAATTCGCCAAAAATCCAGTTGTGTATTTAGAGAAAAAATATAGAAATTTTTAGTCTATTAACCTATTTTTAGTCCTGTTTTTTGAGATATGTGTTTCATAAATAATTGTTGAAATATATAAATCTATTAAAATGTTATATTAATTAAAGTTATATTAAGTTTTTTGGATTTTTTTTACATTTTTAGAGCATACAGTAAGTAAAAAACTTAAAATAAACAGACCTAAAAATGAGTTAAAGATTTAAATGCTACAGAATTATTTCTCAAAAATCGCTTTGGACACAGTGTGTGATGTTAAGAAAAACATTGGGCAGATAACTAACATTTTACATTTTTATAATTTGGTTAATATTTTTTATTATGGCATTTATTTATACAATCAAATTTTAAATGTGTGACGTCTTTAATTTTTAATATATGAATAAATCAATTGTAAGAGGAAAATTTATATTTATACTCAATTGCCATTTACCATATTCAAAATGTTGCATTAAAAGTCATAAATCATAAAATTGTTAGCTTCAGGATATTTAATCATAATCGTGTCAAAAAATAAATGGATCTTTTATACGATTTGTAGGCAACATGAAAACAAAAACGGTAAAAAATCTAGTTATAAACAAATTTGAGCATTATGTTTGGCTGCAACGAATTTTGAATAACCTTCATTTGTAATTATTCAATATGATTATTAAGACAAGAATCAGTTTTGATACTGACAGAGACTGAATAAATTTTATCATTCGTATATAAAAGTTAAAAATTTTATCACTTGTAGTGGTTGGACCTTTAAATAAACTTGTGTTAGAGGGCAAATTGTTATTTTAGTTCTTTTTTAAAACAGCTTTATCAATCCCATTTGGGATTATCTTAAATATTTTGTGACAAATTTTAAAGAATTTTACATGATGTCATAAATAAAGCTATTCACGGGATCCAGATCTAGATTTTTAGAAGTTCAAAAGTATTTCTAAAATTCTCGAAAAATTAATTTATAAGTTTAATATTTATACGGATAGAACTTGTAAATCTCTAGCACCCATAGATTCAAACATATTTAGGAAATTTTCCCATTTTTAAGATTTTTTTAGTTTTCTCATTCTAATTTGTTTCAAATTCTCTACAAAATCGAAAGATGGATACAGTACTGTTCAAAACCTAACAATTTTTTTTTTTGCAGTAAGTACTCACTGTTCTATAAATTTATTTTAATAATAATTTTGTTGATGGAATAAAATTGTTTGCAATTTGCAATTGTTTGGTTATTTAATTAACAATAATAATATTGTTGGTAAAATAGTTATAAAAAAACATGTTATAACAAATATGAAAATATTATCTTCATATTTTTTAACAAACATAAGTATTTTGGGAATTTCAACAAAACTATTTTTGTTAGATTAAAATATTTATTGTAATTTATTTTAAAAACAATAACGCTCACAATAATATGGTTGTTGAACAAACATATATTTTCGTGGTACAACTATATTATGTTGGTTTATTTGAAAATATTTTGGTGGGGCGGCAGTTATAATAGCTAACCATAATATGTTGACTTTCGGTTATGATGACCACAACCATATTTTTCCTATGTGTGTATGTTCTCTTTAAATAAACTGATTTAAACGTTTTCTTTTACTTACTACTTCATAATATGCTTATTATTAAAAAATGAACAATAAAATTAATTTCCTTTCATTCTCACAGCTGTTCGAAACTTAAGCAATTATTAATATTTCGTATGAAATAATTCCTTTGCTTTGATCTCAGCAAACTTTTTGGGTATAAATTGTTGGAGAGTCGTTAGAATAGATGTATCGCTTCAAATTCTGATTTTATCAACACTTTATTACTTCTAAGGATTCATACTTCATCTCTCCCTTTTAAAATGCTATAGAGATTCTTTTTGAGATTCTAATCCGTTCAGTAATGAAAATATAAAAAGGAGATAATATTCAAAATAAAAAGATAACTGGACTGCTTTTCCACAGCAAATGCAGGGGATTCATTTTAATATATTCTTTTTTGCATTTTCTCTTATGTTTTTTTTTTATCTGAGTATCTGAGTTAAACAGATACAGTGGAATTTCATAAGTAGTTTCTAGACATTTTTTATTCATTTAAATCATAACTTGATCTTTGCTCATTAGTAAAAATATAAACATTGAACAAAAATGTATGCCAAACAGTCTACTGTAATCGAAAAAAGAAACTTTTCCTCTTAGGACATATGACTTTTCGAAACCTTGTTATGCTGTTTGTGCGACTTCTGTGTAAGATTGTTCTTCATTATGTGTATCGAACTCTTCTAGGTCTTCCCTCACCAATCATATTGCATCCACATCATTTTCCTTTGACTTATTTCGATAATCGGTATTTATTATACAAGTGTGTGTATGAAATAACAAATTTAGTACACTCTCCTTGTTCAATTGTGATAGTATAGGGTATAGAAAACAAAATTGACTAAAGTGATTTTATTATGTGGAAAAATAATTTGAGTGTGTGTGTTGGTCTATACATTTTACATGAATAAGTTTATGCTATAATTTTTTTATATCTCGACAAATAGGAAATAAGTAAAAATATATTTTTTTATGCTTAAGTTCAAGTAATAAACGAGGGTGGAACTATGAAATTATATAAGTGCGACCTTAAAATATGGGTCTATAGTATTAAAACAAAATTTTGAATCAATAAGTAAACAATAATGATTTCAATTTGAAAAGATCTAGGAAAATTCAAAATTACACAAATTATGTATACTTATAAATAAAGTTTTTTAAAGCCGATTCATATATATTGTAATTATCATATCTTAAAAATTAAAATAATAAATATGGTCTAACAACTTTGCGCTTGGTTTGCTACGAAAAATATATAGAAAATCGGGAACATTGTTTGCTAATTTCTCTAAACGATTAGAAATGAATAAATTACATTACCCCTCAGTTCGTTTTGAAACTTTTTACTATAAGAAGCAGGATATATCAGCCTCTAATCGACGTCCTGTTCTACAAAAGTGAATTTTATAAATACTACTGATACGAACATTAAAAAATACTGGAATTTGAATTCTTTTATGCACATCATCCGTTTTCAATTTTTATTTTACATAATTCGGAAAATGGTTTGTATTGAAAACTGTTTAAATATTCTAAAATTATAGTTGAAGTATTTAACAAATTACGTTTCGAATCCTTAGGAATCCAAATAAAATTTAATACAAATATTTAATAAAATGCTTTTTTAATAAAAACTAAATATGACTAAAATATCATCATCCCTCGCACCTTCAAATCCATATTTTTATATCCGTCAGGCGTTAATGGGGGAAACAAATTCAATAAATTGTCTTAAGGTGGGTGAGTAATTTTATGGGTTATAACAACTACAAAAAGCATGTATTTTTTACAAACAACTCAATTATGAAACACTAAAAGGGTGCATAAATTACTTAAATTGTTTTCTTTTCGGACATATGGCTAACTAAAATAAATTTATTCCCTTTTAGTTTTTCTATCCCCAACTTTTTGTCATCAACTTTTGCTTACATCATCATCATCATCTTCATACCGGAAATCGAAAAACGTTTAGTTTCCTTAACTCTTCCTTATAAAAAGAAAATATATGCATAAAAACTTTCCTGGATAAATTTATTTAAACAATTTAAATTAAAATCTAGTTTTTCTTCAATGTCTGATGATTGTCTTCATATGTTCTTCTTGTTATAAGTGCTGATAGATATTTACATATATATTTAATATAAATTTGCTTAAACTTCAATATTTATTGATTCATTGCCGACAAAATATTTGCACGTTTCCTTCATCTGTTTAAGTATTTCGAATGACATTCCTAAATGTCTGGTTTGTCTTTTGTTTAATTTCAACTTAAATAAATCGTCCTCTTCAAGTTTATCATTATTTGTTTTGTTTGTATCTCTTTTGGTTATCTTTTATTGTTTTGTACGTATATATGAATGTATATTTATGTGAGTGTTGTGTGGGTATTTGTCAAGAGTCAATAATCAATTATTGTGAAATGAACCTTTACAACAGTTGTTGGAGAGTTCTGCTACATTTGAGAGGCTTATACATTGCAATTGTTAAAGTATTAGTGAGTCGTTTTAGTAATGTTGAGAATAATTATTTGATGAGCCATTTATGTAAAGTAAATATTCATATTTATTGCAGTATTTTTTGGAAAAATGAGATCCCAATGTACATCGAATAATGATCAATTTTGACATAAAGTGTAACACTTTTTAATGCAATAAAACTCCCGTAGCATGGTTGAAATTATGTATATCGTCCTATATTTAAAAACACTTTTCATATTCACATTCACAATCTTTGTTACTTCTGAGGACTGAACGTATGAGAATACACTTATACTGAACCGATTTTCCTGGTTTAAATAAGAAACTTCTCAGATTTATAATTAATACTTAGGGCAAATTTCATTGAACTCTGTCTGTTATTGTGGATGTGAAGGTGACAATAATAGACAGACGGACATAGCTTAATCGACTTAGATTTTGATTTATTACAATAATATATACATTATGGGTTTTGAAATTATCCTCTCTTAATGTTACATATGGAATGACAAAGTTAGTACCCACCACAAGTGATGAAAAAGGTATAAAAACCTAAATTCCAAAAGGTAACATCAAGTTGAGATTAGAAAGAAGCTTAAAACTCAAAATCTACATTTGTCGCCAAAGTTTAGGTTTTGGTATTTTAGATTCGAAGGATCTCTACAAACTTGATAAAAATTAAAAATGCCGAAAATAGTGCAGACAGTGGCAGCGTTGGCACTGTAATCAATACAGTACCTCCTTGTTATTAAGCGCTCTTCGATGTCTATAAAGCTTAGATACAATGAGGAAATTTATACTACAGATATTTTCATCAAAATGGATTTTGTACTTTAAACCAAGCTGTCTATATCTTAGATTCGATTTATTACTTTAATAATTATATATATTCCACGTGTGATTCGCATGTTAACATTGTTTGTATAGATCGGACATTCTCCGATAGGATACGGTTATAGTAACATGTCTACATCTCAATTTGTGGCGCTTCCGTTGTAGAAAGTACATTATTTACATCTCCCAAGGGTCGTTGTGATGACTTGTGGTCGTTCAACATGTTAATGTCCTGGTACTAGGAATATCCGCTACATTTCAAAAGGAGTAGGTTGATTTTACATGTAGAAATGTATTGAGGCTTCGCGCCTTTCTGATTTTTTCTGCGGAAACGTTACGTGTGGCTGGAAATTCAAGTGGCATGTTTCATAAAAGTGGACTTAACCCTTTCAAGTTTTCTCATTATTGGCAAGACATTAATCATACAGCGTAAGTATAATAGAAATCATCGCTACTAAATATTGCTTCATGATCAATTTGTTTTTCTTTCGCTAATTTGGGTAAACTCCAGTTATACTAATGGCTCATAACATCTAAGCGAAGAGAATGGGTGTATACGTTAATTGTTAATATAACGGCTTAATAAATCATTACTCCGTTTAATTACCCGTCATCTGACTTAATTCACATATGTATGTCTGTCAATTTTTTCAGTGTTTAAAAAATTTCTTAGTGACTTAGTGACAATGAATCCGAGAAATTTTTTGGAGATGTAATCAATCAGCCGGACAATGATCAAAAGTTATGGACTATAATGAAAATATAAGAAATGTCTTTTGATAACTCCAATCATATTTATTCTATTTATCTTTACCACATCGCAATTGGACATTTCTATTAAATTTAATAAATTCTCATGGCAAAAACCACTAAAATTATTTATGGATTTAGTCTCATCATTTTCTCGTTTTTTATTTTATTAATGAAATTTTATTCAATTTTGACTTTTGATCATTTTTTATCATTTTTATTGACCTTTTGAAATAAAACTCATACATTTAATTGGTCTTTTCCGTTTCCAATGTTTCTTTCTCATTAAGAAGTAGTAAAAAAATAATAAAATGGTGGTTGGTTTTTTTCTTTTAAGCTGGTCTGGCCGTAAACATGCGAGTGTATGTGTGAATGATTTTTTTGTGTATTCTTGAATTCATGGAAAAAAGCATGAAAATTGCAAATTAACTGAATTATTAATCATGCTTACATAATCATAATTCAATAAGAAATTCAGTTTATGCGTGAGTGAGTAACTGACTGAGTATGAGCATTGATGATAGTGAGTGTGTTTGTGGGTGTGTGAATAACAAAATTTTCGTTCTGATTACGCGTGTTATATCCCAAAGGGAGTTTAAGTATTTCTTGTTAAAATTTCAATTTGATTGATTTTTATGTTGAGAGAGAGTATGAAAATTATACAATATTTGCCCATATGGCATGTATATAAGTATTTACATACAGCTGCGATCAAAATAAAAGCGCCACATACATACGACTTTTTAATAAGTTGTAAAAGCCATTTGAATAAAAAGTTGTTCATTTATTATGGTTTAGTGCAATAAAAAATAAGTTAAAAATATAGTGAAGAGAAAACAGAAATATTAATAATCATTATATTCCTTAAATTAATTTTTTCAGAAGAACTATAAAACCGGTTTCAATTATATCAAAATGGCAAAAATATATAACTGTTGTTTAATTTATTAGTGGTATTTAATCGAAATGAGCTTACTATTTATTGCATATTTATGGCATATTGTAGTTATTCCTTTGTTAGTAATAACAGCCAAACATCATCTTTCCAGGATAATGTCTGCTCTATAGTGGTCGACCTATTACTGTAATTGGTCGGTTTAATTACTGATCGCTTCTTTTACACATATGTAGACAAATTGTTGATTAGATTTACATATGAAGGCTGGGCTGATCATTCCATTACACTGACTCCATTATTATTATTATTATTATTATTATTATTATTATTATTATTATTATTATTATTATAGGACGACGTTGTCCAAATCAGATCTTTAGATGAGTACGGCAGTATAACTTTGTCTAATATTTTCATATATTATGACTCAACCATAATTGTTTTAATACGGTAAATGTGTCCAACCAAACCCCATTCAAAAACACTAGAAGCGTCGTGTTGGAATTTTTGTTGCAAATTTTGAATTATATTCCTTGCTAAGAGGCCTCCTAATAATTAAAAAAACATCTTAAAATTATCGGTCCACAGAATACTACTTCACTTTTCAAACCAAGTAAATTTAAGCAAACTCTATTTTAAGACATGCGGACCGGAGGGGGACTTTTCATGGTCCATGGGCTTCCAGATTATATTCCCTTTTGATATAGTTACGGTACTTATTAACAGCTAAGATAAAGGTAGCCTACTTCATTTGAAGTAATAATGGCTCATTAGAACTATGCTTTTTAATGAGTTATCGTTATTTTGAAGAACAGAGTTTAAACCAACCCATTATTAAATTATAATAACACGCTTCTTAAAAACAATGTTAATTATATATTACAGAAGCAACTGTACACTCTTTTACACTAAATGTTATAACAATTGGTTGGACTTTATATGGGTTTTTCCATATAGTGGAAATGGTGCTATTTTTGGAAGGTCCTAATCTGATATTTTGGAATATACTTTTATTAATGGGGCTACAAAATTGTGAGTCAAAATATTCATGAACAAAAACACAAAACAATAACGAAGATGTAACATGTTAGTAGTGCTATTATTTTGACCGCAGCTGTATGTACAAAAATTTCTATGTATATATTTTAGTTATTTGCTGTTGTTGTTTTTAGTAAAATAATTTTCATAAGTCTATTATATTAAGTGATTTATGATTGAACTGTCTTATTATTTTCTTTTTCATTTTTTATTTTAGAGTTTTTCCTAAAAGTAAAAGTTTTCGTAATGTTGTTCTTTATCCTCTTTTATCGTTTTTTGGTTGCTGAAATGAATTATGTTCTTTAAGATGGTGCGAAATTTATACTCTGCCACATTTATAAAAATTTATTTATAAGTTGGAAAAATATCTTCTTCCATAGATTTTAAAAGCTTCCTTAATTTGATAAGCTGCTTCTTATAATTCTGGATAATTTTGTTATAAAAAATGTATACATTTTTGATTTAGTATAGATTTTTTTTAAAATAAATAAACTTTAATAGGATTTTAGTATTGAAAAGATACTTTTGGCAAGTATTAGATAATCTTTAAATTATATGCATTTAATGGTAAAATGTGATGATGAATTAATTTTTGGTTTATATTTTTATTGTTTGCGCGGTTAAAGAAGGAAATGGTCAGAAGGAAAATACATTTTTTCTAAGGAATAAAAGTCAGAGGAAATCATATTTTATAACATAATTTATATTTAGTGATTCTTATTTCAAATAGATACAAAATAAATTTTCACTGTAAAGAACATTAGATAATTAATGTATGATTCGCATATAAATCTATATTACAAAATTACTAATGATACACAACCCATATTGTTATGACTTAACATGTTTTAACATGAAAAAGGTGTTATTCTAAAGACGTTCGAATATCCCACGTTTATCTCAGCATACTGGAAACTAATTATACTAATTCTACGCTAAATTTTATAGTCCAAGTCCAAGCTTAAATTCAACCGCCTTTTTTATAATTAAATAATCGGAATGTATTTTAATAATTATTAGGAACTTTAAGAGTTTACGATTATTATCCTTAACTTCTACCTGTCATTACATTTGGTTGAAATTTATTTTAAAGACCACACTGGTTCCAAAATGTTTTTAATATATGGAAGGAATTCAGTAATCTCAATGGCTCAATTTGGGTAGACAAAATTTTCACTGTTATCTGGATTCTGTCCAAAATGTTAAAATATGTGCCAGAATCCATGTGGATCCGTTAAAATATTATACAGTTTTGAAGTTTAAGTTTGGATTTATTTTTTTTTCCAAAAATATATGTATTTTTTAGGTTTTTATATCTGGACTATGATTTTTGCCTTACAATTCTGAAAAAAATCTTAACAAAAATGCAATTAAGCGAAATCTAAGAGTAGTCTGGTAAATACTTTTCCTACTAGCCATATCAAAATTTAGACATTTTTAAAAATTTATTTCTTTTTTAGATTTTTTAATGAAAAAGTACTGTGAATACTGTCCAAATTTGTACGAAAAAATAATAATATACGTTGAATATTAAAAATAGCTGCATTCTACACTTCCATTTGTGTTGACGACTAAAACAATAAACAACAAAATGTTGTTAACCGATTATGCACGTCAAATAATAGCTAAGAATTAAATATTTCTTCCTTTTAATAACTGGAAGAACTTTTCAATATATCTTTCAAATAATCCCTAAGACCCTTACCGTCTTATGTAACCTATATGCTTAAGAAATCTGTAATGGGCCCAAAGAGTTTTACCTAAAACAGAATTTTGGAATTAGAAACTAGAAATTTGTATAAAGGACTATAAATTAAATAAAATTCGATTTAAAATTTCATTAAAAATATTATTATTAATATTAATTTTCTTAAAGAATAAACGAATTTACAAGCTTGATTTTGAGATTGGCTCAAATATCGGTCTACAAACATTTTCCATATGAAATGAGCATTCTAAAATTAGAAACTATAATTAATGTGGAATAAAATTCCATACATAATATATTATCTTTCACCATTTGTGTTGGCCTGACTATATAACACTCTACACTACATTGTTGAATATAAATGGTAGCTAAGAATATCTAGATAAATATCTGCACGAACTAGGGTTTCACTTTGCAGGGGTATTTTTGTTTCACGGAATTACGAAAAATATAGTTTTCCAATGTTTTAATTATAATAAATATGAATCGTAATTATAGTAAATATGAAAAGTATATTTCGCTCCGCCGAATCTTATGTCCTCCAGTCAAATTAGTAGTCGAAAATATTATTTTAAATACTTCAATTTTATATTTGCGTTAAGTTTAAAGACATTTTAACCAAATTTAATTGAAATACTTATATTTTGTAAGATTTATTTGTTTTCTCGAAAATCGACTATAGCTCTTACAAATGAGTTATAGTCTAATGATATTTATTAAATTATATTTAAGGTAATTAATTTTCTATTCCACGATGGGACTTAAACATTGAATGTATACCATATATTAAATACAGTAAGAAAAATTATTGTACCGTAATTAAATAGAACTATTCCTTACTAACTATTATAAAGTAATTTTATGCTTAAAAGCTCATTCTGAACAGGGTACTTCTATTGGAGATAGGTTTGTGGTTGTATCTATTATTCCGATTTAGATGAGTTTCGGTAGTATAATGTATTACGATTCTCTCTTAGATATTGGGCTATAACTGTTTAACTATTGGAGCGATATAGCAATATTTAAAATAACAATAACCAATCTGGCCAAATTTCATTGAATTTAGAAGCAAAATACCTTCTTTACCTTAATTATTTCCCGAAAAATCCCGACAGAAATTTCCCGGGGTTTAGAGAAATTAATTTCCCGGGCACGTTTTCGCGTGTAGAAACCCAACCATGAATTCATACTACTTCAACTAACTAAGGTTGTGAACGCTTTAAAATATAAATTAATTTTTTGCTATGGAAACATAATTTTTCTATTTATGATAAATAATCTTATGTATGTGTTAATATCTTTTCTGTCTCAGTCTTTAAAACATATACCTAATTAATTTGAAATTTAACAATTAATCTTTTTTGCATATTTTATTAAAAAAGTGTGAGGTTAGATTTAAAGGCTTAAAGTTTAGCCACCACAAGTAAATATGTACAACTACATGTACATTACAAGTAAATATACATGTTCCATTACTTTTCATGTCATTTCGTTTATTTGTAAATACGTGTTGCTGCATTTAATTTGAGTTTTGTTTAGTCTATATATTCATAGTGATTTTTAGTTTTCCTTTTTCTATAAATTCCCGAATTCCCTTCGAATACACTTTTCCTAATAAAAATTACAAAACTATTTGTTGGTTACCAAAGAAGGACCGGAGAGAGAGAAAGAGAGCAACAGAGAGAAAAAATAGAAATGTCTTAAAATATATTTGAATTTTTGCATATTTTACGTGATTTTTGCATTTTTAATAGGAAAATTTCTAAACATTTTTTGTTTTAAATTCATTTTACAAAAGCAACTTGTTTTCTATAGAAGAAAACAGCTTTTGTTATTTCTTTTTTTACATCCACACATACTAACGCACACACACAGTAGCTTACGTTTTTTAACTATACTAATGTAAACAGCAGCAATTTCCATTTCCGGAATAATTCTATTGTTTGCTCGTTATTTTATCAATTATGCTTGAACGCGTGTTTAGCAGTTAGTTTTACTTGTTTAAAATATTCCATAAAGTTAATGTGTGTGTGAGTAAGTGTTTCTATGTAAATGTTTATGGGTTTATGTGTTTTTCGTTTTTTTTTTTGTAGAACAGTGTCCTTAGCTAATGGTTTTTGCCTATTAGATTTAATTAAGTAAATTAGAATTTTGTTTTTTAATTTTTTTTGTATCCATTCCATAAAAAGTTATAATTATAGAGTATTTTACCGTTGCAGACCAACTAATAAGAAATCAAATATTATTACATTTCCCTTTTCTATTTGAAATTCATAAGCTTAAGCCCAGGCGTTGTTATTATTGATATAAAAAGTGAAGCAAAGTGAATGAAGAAAAAAGTTCATTTTCTTAAGTACTTTTGAACAAGCAAAACAACCATTAGCTAAAGCTTTCAACACTAATTTTCTTTAACAATACACTAAAGCATCCTTGGAAGGGGATACACGTGCCTCTCCATTTAAAAATGTCTGTCGATGTATTTCTGAGCCCCTTTTTCGTATACCTGTAGAATGGAATGAAGTGTCTTAATTATTTTTACATTTTATTATTTAAATAAGTGTTTTTAATATATTTGTTCTTGTTGTTTTTCATGAAAAAGGCACACAGTAACTTGACTGATAAAATTACAAATTAATTATGGTTCTGATTTTTCAAAATCATAAGTTAAAGTTAAAAATATTAAATAAGAAAAATGAAAAATGTGTGGGGAAACATGAAATGTTATTAAAAAATAAAATTATTTGATGAACCATTTTGCAATTTAAGAATTATTTGAGAAAGTTAGTGCTATTTGATACACAAACAGATTTCAAAGCACGTTTAACGATGGATCAATAGATATACTTCCTATCCTCTTATTGTATTTTAATATATGTGTATGATTTAAAAGAAAACTTTGATATTTTACAAATACGAGGTAATATTTTTCTCATTAAAATCCACCATTTTTCTCTGGAGTATAATTTTTTCTTCATGATACTGAAAAAATATAATCGTAAATACATGTTAAGCAAATCCCAATGCATAAAGAGAAATACTTCCTCCACAAGTCTTGTAACTCGCTTATTAAACTTTTTCTTTACCTTTTTTAAGGAGAAAAAATGCCAAAGCTAAAATTAATGAAAAAACTTTTAATAAAAAACATATGTACACTCTTAAAAATACCTCTAAAATTACTTTAATAAAATTACTAAATTTTCATGTAAAATTACTGAAAGTGTGTAGAAATAAGCATTTTACTTATATAATTTAACTAATATAATTTTATAAACAAATTCAAGAAGCGATCAAATCAAATTCTTAAGAAGTTATTGTTTCAACCTCCGACAAGAAGTTAAAAATTAACAAAACTAAATTTTTACTATCGAGAATTTATTTAAAAATGGTTAGAAATCCTCTGATTCATTCAAAATTGAACCACGTCTTTTAAAGAAATATGGTTTTGTTTGTAAAAGTTACAAAATAATAACGTTTCGGGTGCAATGCACCATTCCCTGCAAACAAATACGAACACATATATAGTTATTCACCAAAATTTTACATTCCAAAATCAACCAATATATTTTAATATATAAATAGGTAATTTTACACATTAAGTGTTTATTATGTATTATACAAGATATGTGTAAAAATTTCTAATAAAAATGAACATGTAATTTTACCCAATTTAAAGTAGAAGTCTGATTACCTACTGTTAATATAGTAAATTTACATGAAAATTAATAAGAGTGGGATGTCAATAACGAAATTCTGATAATTTTCGAAATTAGCTAATCCCGAATACCGGGATTTGAAAAATTTATCCCGATATAATTTATGACTTACTTTTATCCAATAATTCCGAGAAATTTGGAGATATAAACATATTTTTTGTGATTAACAAATGCAGAATTTCAGTGTTAAAAAAAATTAAATCCCGGTATATTTCAAAACTTTATAAACCCAAATTTTCTAGGAAATCTCGAGATATACAATTTTTTTTATTTTGGCATAAATACAAAAAATTACTCCGCTTAACAAAAATGTCAATATAGTGTGGATATTTATTAAACTATTGCGATAAACATAAGTTAAAAAGATCCTTGGATCCCGAATCCGGTGATTAAAAAAAAGTTGTATACTTCTTCTTTTTGTTCGAAATTAAATTTTGAGTATTTCGGTATCAAAAAGTGCCTTTTTTATAGGTTCTGCTTAGGGTCGAAATTAGTCACAAAATTAAACTGAAAATGAAAATTTTAGATTTTCTGGAAAAAAACCAAGAGAATTTATCCCTAATTCTTGGTCGTGTATATTATATCTTGCCTGAGTTTAAAATATTAATGTCGGAGTTGATTAGAGTTTCGTTCCCTGGTCCTACAAAGAATGTGAACTCTTTTGAGTTCACAATTCAGGGAAAACAATTTAGGAACATTCGTGTGAAATTTCGTTTTAATCTTATTCTTTTCGTAAGTAGTGTTTATTCTTAGATTTTAGGAAAATCATTATAGGATTATTTTGTGAGTCAAAATTAATTTTGTTGAAAAAAATATATTTTTATATTTTTGTTAAAATTGATTTCCACCAAAGACAGCAAATTCTGAGGAAAGACTGGTACTTGATTCTACACTTGTTTGTTATGAAGTGGGTCAACCTTACAACCACGTAAGATTGTGCTTTTGTAATTTTGTCGGACAGAGATTGTGCTTTTTGTAATTTTGTCGGACTAAATAAAGTAGCCCTCAAATGATATTTTTAACTTTTTAAAGGCCTACTCTCTTGCGATAAGCTTAAAAGAGAATTTAATTGAAATCATTTTTGTTAATGAACGTACTATTTTCAATGGATAATAATTCGCCAATTTCTAGCAGCCTGAACGGCTTTAACTTCATCTCTCAAAGTCAATATTCCAGTCTAAATGTACATATTACTCTTTTGCTATAAAATCGCCATAAAGACATAAAATCAATAGCTAAATCTCAAAACATACATTTTAATATCTAAAGCTGTTCCGAAATTCCTCTTTCAAATTTTGTATATATATTTACAAAAATTTGAGCATATAAATATCCAAAATATATGTTAGTTAACTTTTCTATAAAATTTTTTCTTGCAAAATTATTTATTCTATATAAAACGATACCATAGAAGTCACTTTTAAAACTTTTTGTATGTACAGCCACTGCCTTTTCATTACCAACTCCCCTTGTTATTCCCCTCAATTATTGATATATAACTTTAATATCATCTGCAGCACTTCAGGTGAATTGGCTTTTTATGGCTTCATCATCCCCCTTTTTACCAAAATATCTTATATCAATTAATCTCGGCACAAGCATGTATATGTTTTTGTATTTCCAACTAGTTTTTTGTGTTGTATGTTTCTCATCAACATCTGCATTTTAGTCTATAAACATTTTCTTTGTGTAAATAACTATTTGCACTAATACAACAACGATTCAACATTATTTGTACTCGTAAATGTCATAAAGTTACAGTTAAGTAATACATTTGCACTTAGAAATTTCTATATTTGTTAACAAGACTTTACATCTTCAAAACTATTAGTCATTACCTCCTTCCTCATCCTTCTTCCCACTCGACTCATTTACTAACATTTTGTTATAGAGATAGAGTAAAGCAAAAACAAGTTATGTCAAGTAGCCATCAATGGATTTACTCAAAGGATAATACGTGATATTTGACATACTTGTAAAACACTATAGACAACTGGAGTACAATTCATACATTATAGCAAAACACATCATTTAAGCCAAAAATAGTTACAATTCTCAAGTTTAAGTAAAATTTTACGACAATAAGTTCTAAATATAATACGACAACTTACATACTTATGCTGGTTTTACTAAAAGCTAAAACTGATTTTAACACAGAAGAAAATTTTAAGAAATAAAACAAGGAAAATAAAAGAAAATAAAGAAATGAAGGGAAATAAACGTCATTGCACTATAAGAATGTCGAAGATTTTGTATTTGGTCATAGTTGGGTACAATTATTGGGTACATAAAGTAGACATAACTAAATGGATTTAGATACGAGGGTGGTGTAGAAGTGTGAAATGAGTAAAAAAATAAATGCGGTTATTTTTGTGATGCCACTCTAACCTGAAGATTTAATATAAAATTTGAAGAATTTTTATTTTGAAGTGTGATTTGTTGGTTCAGAAATTGTTGTAGATTAGGCCAGTTTAAAAGCAGATGTGCCCAAAATTCAACACACGCCAAAGTCGAACATTAAATGTTGAACTTTAGTACATCTCTACTATCAATGACGTTAAACTCCTGACAATTCTTTAACAATCATCTTAAGAAATGGTATCAGGACCAAAATAACAATTATTTATTAATTCTAATTATCTAATTTATCAGCATATTTTGACTTCAAACTTTTTGGTTATTCTTAAGGCAAAAGTCTGTCAGTGAGGCTATTTTTTATGTACTTTATCCATTCTAAAAATGTGAGATATCATAGACATTCTATTTTGTCATCTAGTAAGTAAATTTCCCGGAATGTCTCCTTTTTGGACCGTATGTCTACCTATTTCCAGCATCGTCCCTTCATTTAACATTTCCCTGCATCCATTAATTATGGAAAATAACCTGATATCTTCCTCGTTTAAAAAATTTAGAATCTGATAAATTCAATCGAAATTTTATATACATTTTATATACATCTGTGACAGATGCTCCGTCAAAGTGACAAAAGTTTTAACACTTCCAGGAGATTTTACTTTATATTATGCCTGTTTATCTTAGAACCACCAGTCTCTATGTTGGGTTATTCCTTTCTCACTGACTTCTACAGAGATATTTATATTCCTGTTTAAGAATGAATGAAAGACAATCCAAAATTTAATTTATTCGAACATAAAGTTAAGACCCAAAATGCAGTGACATGCTTTACTTAGTTACAGCAAAGTAAATAAGTTTAGGTTTGCAATGGAAAAAATATCAAGACGAGAGTTTTTATTGATAACACTGCATCAGTAATTTCTGCACATGGAAAATTCGATGTACTTGAAACTTATTTGAAAGCATAAAACAATATTATTTTATTGTCCTGATAACTCAGTTCACACAAAATAATCTCCATTCTATTCAATAAACTTTAAAGACCATTGCGGTGATACTATTTTGACTGGATTACGATAAATAGAACTGAATCAGGGTCTTATTACAGAAAGAGTAAAATAGTTGTCGATAAGATCATTAAAGTGTTAAGGGTAGACGTTTGAAGAGAATCGAAATTATTAAAATACCTTTTTGCTTGATTACAGAATTCAGAAATATTGGAGAATGTTTTTTTCCAAAAAAGTAAATTTATTTTTAAATAAAATTTCTCATTTCCTCACACCGCCCTCGTAGAAAAAGACGAATGTTGCATGACAACTAAATAAAGAAAAAAATATTAAAACAAAATGATGAGGGTCGACAAGTAGCAGTTTGATTTCATGTACTAAAAATAGTGTTTTGGGGAAAAGGCTTTTTGTTTTTGCTAAAATAACATACATTTGAATTTAATAAATTCTATTATTAACATTGAATTCATCATTTAAGTCTCTATAATGTAAATTATATTTGTTAATATTATTTTGTTTTAAAGCTTATTCGATTTTTTTTTTTTGGAAAAAGTTTACTTTTTAATTTTCTTCTGCTTATTTTTTTTTTTTGTTCAAAATATCAAAGTTTTATATTATTTTGAAGCAGTTTTTAAAGAACTCTTGATATTAATAAACACCATGAGTATGCCGAAGACAAACAAAGAATATTAATAAACTCAATGAATCTTTTATTAAATTTGTGAACAACGGAATTTATTCCATTTCATTTTTATTTTATTTCTGTACAATATTTTTTTCTTCTTCACTTCTTTTGAAAAAGTTAAAAAACTAAATAAATTAACAGTCAAACAATGAGCTTAAATGCAGCCCACTTTTCATCTATTTTCTTTTCTATTCTTAAGAAAGATCGGTGATGGGGAGGGTAGAGGCAGAAAGGAACAGAAAACAATACTTGAATAGAAAATATAAGATGAAAAGTTTTGAATTTTTTCTTTCTGGCGTAGAACAAAACTCGAATCAAGACAACTTTCTTTTTTTATTTAGTATTTTTCTGTAGTTGTTGTTGTATTTATAGAATTTTTTACTTCAAGAATGAGTTATGTTGAAGTGAATAGAGAAAGAAGTTGAAATTTTGAAGGTCCTATAGACAAAATATGGAATTTCGGTATGCAAGTTGATGGATGCCCTACAAATATTGAGAAGGAAGTTTTTGTGCTAAAATCGATCTGAGAACTCTACTAAATTATATAATATTTTTGTGAGAAAAACTCCATAAATTATTTATTATTTTTTGTTATGCCCAATTAAAAGGCTTATCTTACAAATATCAATGTTATGCTATAACATCATATTGTCTTGTCATTGGACAGTGGAGCAATACAAAAAATTGTGAAAAAAATGTTGTAACCCATAAGCGAGGAATTGAATTTTAAATCTGAAGTTTGCATAATCTTGATCCAACCAGTCTTGCTCTATGGTTTTAATTAAAAGTGGACAATCTCCTTATGAGTTAATCTTCTGGTAGCGAATATATAATGATAGAAATCACATATCTAAATGAATGTGGTCATCTAATGAAAACAGAGAAATTTATTTTAATTGAGGCTTTCCACAAATCAATACTGTATAAGTTTGCTGTAAATAAGAGAATGTGTAACAAGTTCAGACTGCAAGCATATCGTGACTCATGTACCTTTGCATTTTTAATATTTGAGCGAATAATGCCGTTAGGAATGAACGGAAATAAGCAAAGGAGTAGGTAGAACAGTTTGAATCCATTGGAGGCTTGTGGTCGTTTCAAGCGATAACCGCAATACTTCAAATTTAAGTCATTTCAACAAAGCAAACAAAAAAGGAGAAACGCCACTGTCGAGTATAAAGGAACGGGAAATATCAGATATAAATTAGGTTAAGTCTCAGGATAATCGATGATGATGTTATTTTATTGTACAGCGTTGTTTCAGTTTCTTTAATCAGTTTTGTATTTTAATTCCAGCTTAGTAGATGATTGACGTGCTGTAGTTTAGTTCTAGAATAATGCAATATCGCATCTATCGTTGTCTAGAACAACGCCCTCTACGTGTGATGTATAGGCTGATTTGTAATTTTTCATTACCAAGTTCTCAAGGGATGGCAGCAAAGACTATTACAAGGAGTTGCTTAGTTAACGTTTTGGTTATTCTTCGACGTTTTACATTTTTTTGAGCAGAAATGAAGTAAGTCATATTAAAGGCTTCGAATATAAAATGCTTGAAGTACTTGTTTCGTAGACAAGCACTGTAACCACTACACTAATCATGTTATTACTAAAATAGTTGGTATCTGCTCCACTGTTCATTGAAAAGTAATAGTAAGAAGTATTTTGAATTCTATTTTTTTTCTATGTATGAACTACAATTCCTATTTGCTATAATTTTGTTAGCAAAAAAATGGAAAGGAAGTAAGAACAGAAGAAAAAAAACTAAGGCAAAATATAGAAAATTAACTTATAATAAAAAATTATGTGAAAAAAATCACAGCACGTCAGCTGACTTTTTGATGATACGCAGACAGAATTCATTACAATGAAAATAAGAAGGAAGTTTCCTTTTTCTTACTTTTTTTTGCTGTTGTAATACAAAATACAAAATAAAAGTGAAGAGGATGATGTTTTCCTCAAATTTCTTATTTTTAAATAACGTAATGAAGAAATTGTAGCTGAAATATCATCAAACTACTCAGATATTTTTTTATTTCTACATATACGATTGATGAAAAGCAACGATGGAACAGGAATGTTAAAGATAAATTCTTTGAAATTTTTCTATAAGATCTCAAAGTAAAAAACGAATTTAATTTAGAAATACACACAGGAGATTTATGTGAGATTAATTTGTTTTTAGAGTGATAATATGAATACTTATGAATTAATTATTTTGTATATAAGAAAATAAAGTTTATTGCCAGTGTTTTTAAAGAATGAACTCCTTTAAAATTCTTGGTTAAAATCATTCACATGAAAATAATAGATGAATAAGAAAAAGGAATCACTTATATTTTCAATTTGTTATAATATTCATGGTAAATTTATTTGTAACTATTTAACAATATTCCAAAAAATTATTTCAAAGAAGCAATTTATTGATATTTGTAAGGAGTGCTGTACACATGTGTAGTTAAAAATCAGGATATTAGGTAGACCGGTGAAATGTTAAATACATATGATATATTATGCATTACTGTACGTTTCAGGAAAAGTAGATAAATTTGAAAGGTCATATTGTTGAGATAGTGAGATGAGACATAAATGTTTTAGTGGGCATCTGTGAAGTAATCTTTATTATTAAAGACAACAGTCCTAAGGGAAAAATAACGATAATCATATGAAACTATGTTGATATCTTAGAACAAAATCTTAGCTGGCTTTTATTTTGTATTAAAATTTATGAAATTTGACACATACTATTAGCATGATACTAAATAAGGTCCTCACTTAATTTTTCGTATTTCCTGTCACAAAAAGATTAATATTTTTAGAACTCAAAATCCAAATGATCACAAGTTTTGGATGCATTATAGTCGCTCAAGCTCGAAATCATTGCAGCAAAATGAAGATAATTTCGAAACTCAAGGCAAATACTTCTCAATTTTTTATTCCCATTTACTGTTTTCCTCAATATAGTGCTCTTTTGTAAATCCTTTAAATACCTATGCACCAACATAGGATTTTGGTGTATTTTGCGTTTTTGCTGATTTTTGTAATAAAGATAAAAAATGATATTACACATGCTTTTACTGATTAACCATCCATCGAAATGTTATATTGATGAAATTTGGTCTTTATTATTGATTTGGACAAAGCTTACTTAAATTTGTCATGTTCGGCCCAATATTTCATGTAGATTCCAAATAAATATCCTCCCGGAAGGAGGTTTTAACCTAATAAGACTCACAGACGCGAAGATATTTTAAATTATGTAGAAATAGATTTTGATTCTGTGCAAATCCAAACGATAACACCGTTGCTCCCATAAAGACCTTTTTTCAAAAATTACTTTCTAGTGCACAAGTCTCTAAAAAGGTGAGTATAGTGGTGATAATTCATATGTTTAAGATCTATGAAACCTGCAAACAAAATCTGGTCCTCGCAAATTCTTATATTTTCCATAATTTCTTAAGGCCCAAATATTAAAAGTAAGTATTTATTTTTTAAATCACAAATAATAAAGTCAGACTATACGAGAGTTAGTGCGTAATTTTTATGCTACGAAGTGGTCTAGGACATTATAAAGTAGGTCTTAATCTCTTATCAGTTATTTTTTACTATTATTTCCAAGATTTAGAAAACTTATAACTTTATCTAATGACTCTATTATCGTACCTGTAACTTAATATAAATAACTTTATATCAAAGTATTTCCATTAACTTATCAATTCCACCACTTTCCCAATAACTTCCATGTCCATGTCTAAACATACATTCATGGCCCTAATAGAATTTTTCATTCGATTTATTGCTTTGAACGAGTAAATAAATGAAAAATATGTTTTTTTTTGGAAATAAAATTAACTTTTACCCGAAAATATTCTTGTGATATTTTATACAGAAAATTATTTGGCCTTGTAAGTCTTTTTTTCTTCACTTTGTCATCAAAGTAGTTTTTAGTTGGCAAGAAACATTATAACACACTACAAATATTTCTTCAACCAAAATATCTACAAAATGTTTTGTATTTTAGTGAAAGTGTCAATGCACGTTCTTCAGTTTTAGTTTTATAATTTTCTCATGAAGGAGAAAAGAGGAACTTTATATTTTTGGTAGGGAGTGTTATTGACATTTGTATGTGTATTTGCTTTAAAGTCAATACGAAAATTTCTATATTGCCGTTAGTTGTTTCGAAACAAAAACTCAGAAAAGAAAATTTCAAAATTTTAAATCTTAAAAATTTGTTCAAGTGCAACAATATCTGCGTATTAGGAATGTATGAACATATCACACTATGGGGCAAAATCAAACAAGTTCGGAAATACATAAAGAACGGTGAGTTAGATTTGCATATAACTTTATATGACTGTGTAACAAGAACACTACCAAAGCAAGTACGAACCAAGCGCAGAGCTATGGAATATTAAAATAGGCTTTGTAAAAAATTCTGTCTCTCTATTTAAAAAAACGTTTAATATCTTTTAAAAATTTGTAGAATTTTAGCTACAGTGCAATACACAGTGTTTCAAATAAATAATAATTTTATTATTATTTTTAAATCCTATAAAAAACATTCTAAAAATTCCCAAACATGTTTTTTTCACATTTTTGCTATATCTTTCCAATCGAAATTGGGGAGCAAAAATTTTTATTACAAAAAATTGAATAACATCTCAAGCATCTCAAGAAAACATAATTGAATTTGAGAATTGATTTTTTGAAATTTCCTTCGACATTTTTTGAAAATCCAAATTTAAATGCTTATAACTTTAAATTCCACAAAAATATTTTCAATATTTTTTCTTTGCGAAATGTTGTCAGTGTTAATAAAATGAAAAACATTTGAAAAAAATTTTACACATTATATAGCATAGAAACTTCGCCAAGATCGGTCCTCTGATCTTGGCCTACACTTCTATTATGTAAAATTTTAATGAAATCGGAAGTTACAGATTTATTTCCATTTCATTATTTATTTGAAACACTAGACAATATTAACAATATTCTACTACATATTTAAAATGTGAATTTTATACATATTGGTTTTTCATATTGTAAATATATACATATATGTGTTTGCACACATATATTTTGTGATTCTGTGATGATATTGAAAGTTTTCAAGGTCTTTTTCGTACATTATATATTGGTGGTGGTAATTGCAATATTTTTCAGTTTTATTATATTATGAATATAAGTTTGTTTATGTATTAGTTCGTTCGTTTGTTTGTTTGCTTGTAATTGTATGTTTGTATTCATGTAAAAGTATTTACGTTGTGGCAAAAATTGAGTTCAGAAAAGTTTTGTTCATACAACGAATACGTGAAAGTGCAATTAACTTTAGTGGTTTTTGAACTTGTCAAATATATATTTTGAGAATAGAAAATATATTATTCTCATTGTTGTTGGTATTCTTGTTGCAGGCAATTTCGATTTACAAAAGTAAAACTTTTACATGTCAGCAACAAGAACATTTTCGTAAATACTTGTTTGTTAAATCTTAAAATGTGTTATTGAAATAATAACGTTACAAATATTTACAACTCCAAATCTTGATGTCAGAAAATCATATGTTTGCCATTCGTTTCTGTTTAGAATGAAGGAGGAGTTTAGAAACTTAAGTTTCCGTTTAAAATTATTGATGAAGCAACTAATTTAAGTTTTATTTAAGATTAAAAAAATAGAAAATAGAAATTGAAAACTGTTATTATAATGACATTATACAATATTGTTCGAAACCCAAGCAAATTTTTCCCAGAAAAAAGTTACTTTTATTATCGGTTTCATTGTATGCGTATTATTCCAAAATTACAGCAGAAATTAATTTATGTTTTCTTAAGGACGTTTATCAGCTCTAGATTACTTCTGAAGCGTCGATCTCAATTTTACCCTTTGAAATGCTTAGGTTTTGATGCCATTTTTGAATTAACATCCATAAAGTAGTTAATAAAGAAAAAGGCAATAAGTACTTACAGGGAAAGAGATAAAGATAGATAACTATTAGAAATAGTAAATATGTTCATATCATTGTCCACAGCAATAATTTCGTAAATTTTTGTGTAACACCAATGAGAAATTACTTAGAAGATTATCACCTAAATAAGTAATTTTTAGATTTAGGAATAATATGAGTATGTTTAGTTATATTCTTTTACCTTTTATTGATCTGTCGCTCTATTTGCTGTGCGCTTTGTCTGTAAAAATCATTCTACGATATGAATTGGATCAGTCAAAAATAGATTTACAGTCAAAGTTAAAACATTAATCTTATTAAAGAAATATTTTGAATTCTTGTCTGTGTCTCAATGTTCTTTGAAGTTTTCCAGTTATTTTTGTTATTGCACTGAAATGGTGATTCGACGGTATATAAAAGGACACAACTTTACTAATATTTCGACTAGAAATTTTAACACCCAGGAAGTAGCCTAGTGTGCATTCATGGTTCACAATAAGAACACTTGTGAGCATTTACTGCCAGCCAGCAGAAGAACATATAAAACAATGAGTACTTATTGGGAAAAACTGTATATAAGGAATAGATAGTGAAAAACGAAAAGTGCTACTTGGACAATAGATAGAACCTCCATGGATTCTATCAAAAAGTTTTGTAGAAGATATATTGGAATCATTCTATGAAATTATCAGAAATATTTCTCTTGAAATTTGGCTGCCCAACAAACACAGATTTTCATTTTTATATACAGATAAATTGTGTTCTGAAATTTGATTTTTTTTTTTAGAAATTTTTCACTATAATAGATTTATCATCCAGATTATAATTTATTTCATCCTTAATACAATTTGTATTTATACATTTCAACTTTACAATTTAATACAATTTTTCTTCGAAATTTTTACTAAAATTTTTATCACTAAAAATTAAAACTTTGAATTTTTACTGGAAGATCAGATTCTGTAAATACAGATTTAAATTCACCGAACACATAAAGTGTTTTTTCATAAAAATTATATTTCACGTAAAATTTTTTTTCTTAAAATTTGAATTTTCCGAAAAATTAATTTTGCTCAAAAGCTAAAACTAATTTTCCAAAAAATTTTAAGCCCGATTCTGAATTTTAATCTAAAAGTTAGATTTTGTAACTAAAAAATCAAAATTTTCGATTTTATACTAAGTTTTGAAATGCCCAGTTGTATAATTATTAAATAGCTCACACGCACCAGAGTATTTGGAATTAATATAATGTTAAGGACGTATGAAACTTGCAAGTTTAACATATTTGAAAGTACACACAATTCAACAAAATTCTATTATTTGAACTAGTAATGTATACAAAGTAATAAAGATATTTTAAAAATTGCAAAAAGATGGAATAAAAGTACAAAAAAAAAAAAGAATGGAAATATTTAAAAATTTGAAAATTGCTCATCACTTTGAAATGAAGGCTAATTTTAATGTTAGTAAAATATTTTGTTTTTCAGATACTAAAACACGCATCTGACATTTTATAGCGCTTAAATTATGATGTACCAAATGAATAGTATATGCTTCATTTCTATTATTAAAATCAATCCTAAAACTAGGCAACAGAAAAAGTGCAACTTTAATAACACCTGTTTCAAAATAATGGTAGTTGATTTGTCTATTTTAAAAAATCTTATGAAAGGTATTCAAATTATGCATTCTTTTTTCAAAACTCTATTACAATAGATTAAATATATTATAATCACTGAAAAAAGTGCATATTTTTAACGAGCAGGCAAAATTCAACGCCATAGAACGATTATTAATAAAAGTAAATTATTTAAGTTATAAATGAAAAATTATGAAATTTCTTGCACAATATTTTGTGATATGAGGAGTAATCAAATGCTAAAAAAGAAGCAACCATTAAAGTGTTAGTTTAGTTTTAGTTTTAGAGGATTAAAATCCGGGGTGAAATTTGACACCCTTTGGTGCTAATCAATCCACCGTATATAGCGATAAATGTAAATTCCCCATAAAAACAGTTTTTAAAATAATACGACACCATTGGTTTCAATCAATCCACCGTAATTTCAGAAAAACTACCTTTTACCAAGACTGTACTGAGCGTTGCTATTTTTCCAAATATGACACTTTTTGTACTGTGCGCTGTAGGTTAAAAAAGGCTTATTTGCACTATACACGATTTGCGACGAATACCAGTGCAATCAATTCAAAAGAATATTCTACTTTATATGTGTTATTGGTAAAATATTAAGCAAATTTTCTGATTTAAGTCCTAAACATTTCATTTAAATTATACATAATTTTAATTAAATAACGATTTAATCTTATGCAGACAGATTTAATAAAATGTTAATGCTTTGTGTTTAAAATTTATAATGAGTTAAAAATGTTTCTCATAAAGGTAGACAAAATAGTTTCTTATTATCAATATTAACTCTAACTGGTTTATTTTTATTAAAATTTATTCTTATTCCAACTAAATGGTCAAACCTCAAACATGACAATTTAATTTCTCATCTTTTTTAGAAAATACCTACACGTTTGCAAAACACATGAAAATGTCAACCAACTCACACTCACATATATACATAAGCATATGTACATAACTAAGCAATTCATTCTTGTCATAATTAAATTTGATTAAATTATAACCTTAAGAAGATACATGTTATTGTTTTGATATTTATCAAAAACTCATTACTAAACATACATGTTTTAAAACGAACAGAACAAAACTAAAATGAAATGAAATGAAACCGAACATGACTTACGATGAATGTAACAAACAATCAGGCAGACGAATACGCATTTACACACATACACAGACAGATGTATCATTACATACATAGAAAAACCTATATATGCATAAACATGTCTTGAATATAAAACGATGGAATCTGGGATAAGAATCAAACAAACAAACAAACGTATAACTAAAATAAAACTTAAGAAAGAGTCAAAGAGGGAAGTGAGGATTGAGGGTGTAGTATTAAAAGGAGTTTGTTAAGTGTTGGCTGGAGTTGTGGGGGTAGTAAATGAGTTTGAATGGTGATAGCAATGCTTTTGTTGGTTTTAAAAGCAGCAACTACTACTAACACTACAACTACAATAGTTACAACTACAACTGTAACAACAATAGGAACAATTTATCACACTCTAACAACCACTTGAATGCAATTATTTTGTCATCGTACGTTTCCTAATTGAATATTCCAACACCGCATCCTGAAGAAGAATACTAAATACATACGCATACATATATGTTACATATATGGGTTTTGTAGTTGTATTAGTATACTTATTTGTAGGTTTCTTCACTTGATAGAAGACAGTGGGACAAAGAATTTTCACACATAATAAGTTTCATCCACAAGTTTATGAACCAGTTCCGATCCTGACTAATAAAATTAATGGTCATTTTGAAAAAAAATAATAATAATAAAATTGTTCACGACTTTTGAGGAAATGTTTTTAACTTTATAAAAAGAGTTCCCGAAAAAACTTGTTAAAAAATTAAGAGTTTATTTTTGATTTTTTTCCACTGTGCATTGTAAGTAAAGTAAAAGTAGTTATTGTTACATATAATATGTAACAATACTACTTAATAATACATACATGTTTGTATGTATTTATTTCGTATCGTCTTTTTTATTTGCCTTCTGTATGGTCATTGAGTATGGCATGGTTGGTCGGTCGTTTATTTCCGGTTTGCAACAAATATGTCACATACCAAAAATACAAATATATTCAAACTCATTCCCTTAACAACTAAATTTTCTTCTTTCTGCCATGACCACGCATGTAATGCCATCGCAAAATACTCACGCATACACTCCCACTCTAAAGCACAGAAGATTCATGGTACAAAATGTAAACTGTGGAAGATGGGTAACACAACATTCAACAATAACCAAATGGAGGAAATCATATTTTGGCAAATAAAATGTGACCAAATATTAATATTTTATTGGCTCATTTTTATATAAGAGTCATTCAATGGAAAATAATGACGGCTCTTCATTTTTATTTAAATTTTTATATGCTTCCTTCTGAATGTATACTATAAATATGAATATGACATATATATAGTTATATTACATATAGTTGGTCTCATTATTATTTTCAATAAAATGTTCTCATGCACGTTTCTCTATGTTGACATAAAACCCACAAATGTCGCATACAAAAATATTTTGCCCTGCATTTACAAAACTATGACCCTTTACTGTTCAACCTTATGTATTTACCCAGTCTTTCACTTTCTTGCTCTCATATCCCCTTCCATGTGTTTTACAAATTGAATAGAAATTGTATGTGGAAAAATGTAACCAGACAGACAAATAGACCTAGTTGTCAATATACATTAGGGTATATCAAATTAAATATATCAAAATATCGATCGATTGCACAAACAAATTTTTGAAATGTTATTTAACGTTTTTTAAAGTCATTGAAGTCAATTAACAATATTAAAAATATATTACATTATATAATCAATTCGCCATCAAAACGAATTCGAATCGACTCACTTAATTTCTTTACCAAAGCCGATATGGTGCAGACGT
The DNA here is from genome assembly GCA_004302925.2 of Cochliomyia hominivorax. Lineage (NCBI taxonomy): Eukaryota > Metazoa > Arthropoda > Insecta > Diptera > Calliphoridae > Cochliomyia > Cochliomyia hominivorax. The sequence goes on along the minus strand of PYHX02000495.1, from coordinate 50,296,585 downwards.
TTTCGATAATTTCGTGGAGGTGTCAAACAGCCATTCAATGTAGTACATTTTCGCAAATGAAAATGTTACTTGTATTTAGAAAATCGTGTCATTATAGCTTTGAATTTTTAATGCCATACGGGATTCATGGGTGAAGTTATAGGAGGATAAAGCAGCACATCTCGGACATTATTTTTTTAATCGCGTGTTCCTCATTCTATTTCAAATTTATTTTTGCCATGTTATAGTCAAATACTCCTAAAGAGAAAGTACTTTGTGTTTACTGTCATTAACAGGAAAATTCTGGAATAAAAGTTTGGCATGCTTTCTGTGAACTGTATTCCTTCCATATTTTACTAAGAACAAAGATGTGTCTATTTTCATAGCTCCAGTCTCAATGGGCCAGTAGACATATATCAGTATGATACTAATACAATATCACTGTGACACTTCCGACAGCTCTTCCCAGAATTGTATCAAATTTCGTCCATCCATTTCCTCGTATCCCGACAAACATTACATTTCCGCTTTCTTGCTATTTCGGTGTGATGTTAGATAAGTTTTTTTTTTACTTTTTAAAGTCCTCGAAGCACGTACAAAGGCGATCCTCTACACTGAATGCCTTAGTACCCATAATATTTCTCAAGTCCTCAAAACAATTATCATATCCCGGTTGCTTTCCATCCTATAAAAATTGGATGTGATGATTCAATATGTAAGTGATCAAAATATCTTTTTGTAATTTTGTTACCCTCCTTAATACACACATACTCATATAGATGAAGTCATGCAAGTTTTACTTAAATACATTAAAAAAAACATACAAAGAAACATATATTTTGTATGACAATAGATCATCAATTTCGTAACGTTTACATTTTGTATGTTTCATTACTTTAACTCATCGCATATCATCAACATCATTATTATCAATAGGCAGCAACGTTCTCATCATCATCGTCTGCTATCACTTTATGCTGCCATTCTATCATTACAATTACATTCCTTAAATCTTTTTGGGAAAACGGTACAATAGAACAGTAGTTGTAGTGGAGGTAGCGGCTAAAGCGGTATTTGTAGTTAAGTTAGAAGTAGCTATATATATCTAGACATTACGCTTACAATCAAATGTGTAAAGGACTTCATATATATATAAAAATTAACCTCAATGAATGTCCCTTTTTCAAATACACTTTATACGTTCGTTGCTAATGTAGAGAAAATAGAATTGACGACCAATATAATGTTTGAAAGTCTATGGCTTTAATAAAATTTATATGCGTATGTGAGTGTGTCCATTGAAAAGTACACGACAACGTTGAACAACATTTCACTGTGGTTACATGACATGTACAATGCCTTTGGTCAAGCGTTGCGAGTTAAACCATTCTACCATACGCCATTTTGTTAGCTTTATATTACAGCAAGTTAATTGTATTTTTTCTTTTCTCTCGCTACCATCCATTACTCTAGTCCCCACTTAACGCCCTCCAATCAGCCCTTCGCATACTTGCAATAACATTTCTCTTACTATACGAATCATACTTTCATCTCAAGTGATATTTTCTATGCTTTTGTGCATATGTTTGTGTATGTGTGTGGGATTTTTCTCAGCCTTTATTGAACTCTGTAGTCATGTGTATATGTTTCCTTTACAGTTCAATTTATTGTCAAGAGAGTATTCACCGGATGTCATTGTTGTTTTCTTGAAATGTGTAATTTTGTTAGTGTGTGTCTGTGTTTGGGTGTTTGTCTGGAGTTGAGAGTACATTCATCTGTATGTTTGTGTGTTTGACAATGCATATAGATATGTTTAAGCATACATGTATATATTTCTTTGTATTTGTTATTATGTCATCATACACATGCACATGTCATTCTACGTCTTCATCGTCAATAACGTAAATATCACGCACTACATTCAAGTATCACAACGTTAAACTCATTGGTAATCGATTTGTTGTAGTTGTATTAGTAAAACAAAAGATACTCTTAGGAAAATATTATTGAAGGAATTGTCGTGGTCAGAATGGAATTTTCTTAATAATTTAATTGAGATTAAAATTGTAATGATTGACATGTGTCTATCACAATTTTTTGTTGTTATTGTAATGTAATTGCAATGTAAACGTTGAATGAATAAAGAATTTGAAGAAACAAAAAAAATTATTTAAATAGTAAAGGATGAAAATTTCCAAAATATTTTAAGTATTTAAAATAAGTTAACAAAAAAAAGGATATTAAGATCGTAATAGAAAGGTATTTCATTTCCAGATGAAAGAATACAGGAAATATCTTTGAAACTTTATTTGAATTTGGGGAAAATCCATAATATGCGAATATGCTAATGATATGCGAAATATTCAAAATATAAAATTTAAAAATGTGTTTGACTTTCACATGGAGAACGCACTATCATTTAGAAAACAACTCAAATGAAATAAAGGTTAACGAATAGAGTCAATTAAGCGCAACCGTGTAGTGATATTTATATCCTGTATTCTCCAGCTAATGAGTTGGTCTATTAGAAGAAAATTAATTTCAGTTTGATTCTCACAACTTCCATAAGAATGAACGGATCTCCTTCGTATCTAGTGAATAAATGAAAAGTCTATTACAAAAATCCGGTAACTGGCAGAATATTATCACTAGAGACAAGATAATTGATGTCGCTAAATACTATATTATTAGATCTCTAATAAAACCCACATACAGAGGTATGTTGAGATCGCTATAGCTCCTTATACAGTGAATTACTGTGAACATAATCGATAAATATTCTCAACACAAAGATATGATTCTTTTATAGTTTCATGCGGATAGATATCAAACCCAATTAACGTATGTTAGGGAAATTAAAATTTCAGGTACTTGCGAAATCTCTTCGAGACTTATTTACGAGGCTTATCCAAGTTTTGAAAAATTTGGGGAATAAGGACGATATTATCTTATTAATTAGGCACAAGATAATAACAGTTCAAATAATATTCAAGTAAAGCTCGGAAAGTGGATGATTAGAACAAAAACGGGAAATCTAAAATAATAATAAATTGGGAGAGATAAAAATGTTAACAGTTCTTATAGAATATTTGCGTAATAATAACGCGATTTCTAAGGACAATTTCAGGAAAATTATCGACTAGATCATATTGAAAGATAAAGTTTGATTACATAAGTTTCTTATCAATTAATTATACAATATGCAAAATATGTTCAATAGCATTGATATTTAACCGGTTTTAGAAATTTCAAAATTTAAATGGGAAAACAGGTTAGCAGAAGAATAAAGTTCTGCCAGATAACTAGACAAAGCCAAAATAGAGATCACATGTATTTAGAACAAACGCCATCATCGTGACATTTGTTGCTGCTTTGGGTGTTGGTACGTTAGCTGACTAAAGAATAAGACTTTCGAATAAGTAATAACTGAAATTAACAGGGGTAAAACCAGTAGCATCCTGAAACGCAATTTAATATATATATACTGAAATATCACAACGGTATTCTTAGTATTAAACTGGAAATTGCGTAATTGCAATACCCAGAGAAAAGTAAAATTATTGAAACAAGATGAAAATACTCTCGAGAAAGCTATTTTTGCTTTTTGTTAACACAAAGATTTTTTGTAAATAATATGTCTTAGAATAGAAGAAACTTCAGAAGCCTGAAATAACTATCATTTTATAATTAATTACACCAATTTATTAAATCTCTAGTTAACAGACAATTTACTATTAATTCCTAAATACCAAAAGAACTAATTCTCAATTGATTTCAAACAAGAGACATTCATAGATAATTCATTGAAATGAATCCTTAAACAGACAAATGCATACGATGATGTTGACGATGACTTTAATCAACAAAAAAGTATTTACTTACCAAAAATTAAAAAAAGAGGAAAATAAAAATGTTATTCTTCAACAACAATGTCATGATACCCGGCTTAAAACTGAAAGCTAAAATAAATATCAAAGCATTTCAAAGTTTTCATATCCACTCAAACAATCTTTAGTTAAGACTGACATTAGGGAAGTTGTATTAGAAAATAAGGGTAAAATAATATTTTACATACTCTTTGTTGGAATTATACTCAACAACAGCATCTGGCTCTTGTAGTTTAACAAAATACATACATATATTTTGATAAATATCCATTGTCTAGTAGAACTTCCACTGTATTAAAGTACTTGTTTGTCCTTCTAGGTTTAATTTTTGTTAGTTTTATTTGGTAAAACTGACAACATCACGAATGCGCCAATCGGTCAAGTAGTCAACACAGACTAAATAACCTCCACTAAAATTCAACTTAAAAAATGGGGAGAATATCATAAACGTACATACAAGTAAACCAAAGAAAAAGGAATATAAATACAAAAAAAGACTACTGGTAAAAACTAACGGTGTTGTCCTTGCTTGACTAACCAGCCTGTCTGTGAGAGATTGAAACGATTATAATGCTACTAAGACTACAAAACGCTCACATATACTCATACTATTATATTCTATGGAAAAAGGCCAAATTACTATAGAAAATAAAGAACAAACAGTAGAAAAACGCCAGGATAATATAAAAAAGACAGGCTACTAAAACACAAAGTATTAAAGAAACTAAAGAAAAAAAACAGAGCTTTTTCTTTTTTTTCTCGGTTGCTCTTTTTCCTTCTTCTAATTTTTGCTTTGTTATAAAAACACAATAGCCGCCATCCGAAAACCAAAGGAACGTCAAATTCTAGGAAATGTACAAAATGATTAGTCGGTCTGCACGAAAGTGTGGATAACGCAATCTATTTTCCTCTTAGATTTTTTTGCACTTTGTAATTTTTTCCTAGTTGTTTTCACTAAAACCAAATTCTTCTTTTATGCTTTTTCTCCACCAGATCTACTTCCGCTTCCGTTATACACGAAAACGTAGGAATAAAAGAAGTTAAACTTGAATACGTTTTCCTAGTTTTTTTTTTTAGTTAACTAACTTGTTGCATGAAAAAAAAAATAATTTTTAGCGGAATTATTAAATGAGCTAAATAAAAATTTAATTGAAATGGAAATAAATTCAATTTCAATCGATTCGAATTGTGGATAACGCAATCTATTTTCCTCTTAGATTTTTTTGCACTTTGTAATTTTTTCCTAGTTGTTTTCACTAAAACCAAATTCTTCTTTTATGCTTTTTCTCCACCAGATCTACTTCCGCTTCCGTTATACACGAAAACGTAGGAATAAAAGAAGTTAAACTTGAATACGTTTTCCTAGTTTTTTTTAGTTTAACTAACTTGTAAACTGCATGAAAAAAAAAATAATTTTTAGCGGAATTATTAAATGAGCTAAATAAAAATTTAATTGAAATGGAAATAAATTCAATTTCAATCGATTCGTATTAAATAGCCTTTTTTAAACAACAAACTTCAATAAAAATATAAAAGAAAAATTACAGAGAATATCTATTCAAATATTCGGATTTAGTAGTGAATCTATAGAAATTCCTCAATGGTATACAAGCAAAAATTAAGTCTGAACTAAGTAACATCGTGTTCACAGGACATATTTTAGATACACATATTCGAATTTTTCAGTAAGAATGTCGCAATAAAAGATTCAAATTATCCCTGCGATGTCATTGCAAACCTCATTTCTCGCTCGTTTCACAGACTGGTTACACGGACTTATCTCGAATTTCTGGCAACATTTCGGATATTTATGAACGATAAATATTTAAATAATGAACGCATTGCATATTGTTAAGAAGAAAGAACTTAGCGTGCATTTAGGGATGGAAGTAATCGATAAAATTAAATTTGCGACCTAAATCTTCAGAGATGGTGTTGAATTGATAGGTTTGGAATTTTGATGCCATAGACCGTGAAACAGAAAATTCTAATGAAACCACAATATAAGGGATCAAGTACTTGTTTTCAGTTTCCGCTAGCAGACTTGTAACGTCTGTCGCAGTTTCTTAGGACCATGTTTTATTAAGTACATAATACAGATCAGTTTTGGAATTTAGACATATATTACGCCCGAAGATTAAGAGATATTAGGAAAAAAAGCTGACTATGTAACATCTTGACCCCATATTGTAACAAAGTTGTTGAAATTAAGAAATACAAAAAATTACAAATCTGAGTCATATCCCGAAGAAACCTTTGTAAGAAATATGTCATGCAACATCTTATTGGAACTCATAAGTTACCCAACATGAAGACTAATAACCACCTGGTGGCGGACTAGACATGGGAAAATCGGAAAATCCTTTAAACAACTACGATCTTTGTCAAAATGTTTTAAGCGAACAAATGTGATTTAATATTTTTAATGTAATTTTTATTAAATATGTATTTTTTGTAACTCAAACTAATATTAATAGTTAATCAATTTAACGTATCTATTGTAACATAAATTCTCCTCCTGACAAAGAAATTGGAACACCTGTCAGGCATAAAAATGTATTGAACATTTTTCACTATTTTTTTCCATAATTTATACTTTCAGATAGTTTTTTTCGTATTTTATTAAATAGTTTTTAATATTTACTTCATTTTATATTTCATATCATATTTATTTTTTTGATTATGAACTAATTTATGGCATAATATTTAAATTATGCACTTAATTTGTATAAAATACAAATGAAAATAAAATCAACAACAATGCAATAGCAACAGCAACACCAGCTACAAATTTAATGATTGCCAACGGATACAACAAATTGTTGTTGTTTCTACTGTTGCCGTTATACATACTTCTTTTTTATTATTATTATTTTTTTTTTGTTGCAATATTGATAAGAGACTTTATTACATAAATACTCATATATAGACAAGTAAAATTTATCATTAGCAAAGAGTATTGAACAAACGATATACATTCATGTGTCTGTGTGTGGACTCAGTTCTCACATAAAATAATGGAATGATTGTTGGTAAAAATTGACCATAAATATGTCGGGTTTTGAATATATTTTGTGTACAAATTAGATATAAAGGGGAATACACCCATTTCTGGTGGGTGATCGGTGGTTCGAATTTTTAAATTCCCTTTGCTCTATAATTTATATTTAATCAGTATATTTTGTTTGCAGCATATTTTTCCAAAAATTGTAAATATAATTTGTTTAGTTGTAATTTTTGGGCAAATAAATTTTGTGGGAATCCCTAATGTGGTTAAACAAAACATATATAAATTTATATGCGTTTGAATGCAATTATGTGTTCCAATACAATCGGTTTAAATAATCATTTCAAAAATTATATAATACTCTATGCTTGAGCAGTTCTCATACCCAAATAAAATATATATTTTGTAGTACAATGAAACTGGACTAGAAAGCGACTAGAGCTATTGCCATACAGTTATTAATGTTATTATCGAATACATTTAAATTTATTTGCCAAGATATTGAATGGTATTGTTTATAAATCAGCTGCATAGAGATAGAGAGTGTGACAAAAATATACAACTTCAAAAGGCAAAATATATTATTAAAAATAATTTCGAACAGGGAATTCGGAATGGAAACTTATATGCTTATACAATTAATATAGAAAACCTGACAAATATCCAGACGAACAAAGCTCAACATACTTATCGCATGTTAAAAATCTAGATTGTTGTAGAGAAGTGAAACCAAATAGAACTGAATAAACTCTTACAATCTATCATTGGATTCAATGAGAATGACGTTAGATTAGAATCAAGAAGCCATAACCGATTAAAGAACACTTGGAGAATCGACATTTTTTTTAATAAATCTTTTTAATCTTTTGATCTGTTACATGCATTTACATAGACTTTTGAATGTTAAAATTCAAATACAAATAACTCGAAAACCATACTCGATAAATATCATATATAAGCATGTGGTTTAATGGTCTATTGCTAGAAAGAGGTAAAAATATTAAACTCATAGCCGAAATTACAATACCACACTTCTTTGCTTCATTAAGTGAAATTCCATGTAAATCCCCATTGTGTACTCTAGTGTATATCAACCGCTATTGGATTTACTTCAGACTAATTGACCCTTTTCAAAATACCTTAGAAATATCACGAATCTTTCGAGGAGATCATCTGGTAGTCCGTCTACGAATATACGGTAATTCCTAAAACTCATTGAATGTTTTTTGTTGTTTTTATAATGTTATTTTACACAGGCATAGCAAGTTAGTTATCCGCTGTATTTCCAAAAACTTCACATTATGCAACATCTTTTTTGAACTAACTTAACAGCGAGGAGTTCAGAGAGATCATAGAAGATTTTAGACAATTGTATTTTTCATATATACCAAAACTGAATCAAATATTATTACACTAGCAACGTTAACATAATTTTTTAATCTTTAACGGATCTGGGCCCTTCATAAAAATCCTTTAATTATAAGGACTTTTAAGAGCTTCATTTCGGGGAGACATTTGTGAGTAGACATAATCGGAAAAACTTCGACTTAACTATAACCAAAACTTTTATATGGACAACAAGACGAACGAAAATATATTGTTAAATCGACTCAGGAAGTGATTCAGGGTCGATTTAACAATATCTCAGGAAGTGATTAAAAGTTTTGAAAGCCTTATATTTTCTGGCAGTTATAAACATGTAGCACAAAATTTTATACACCAAAAACCTATGGCGATATTAAGTATAATCATGATCTGTAAACTTTTAATATTATTTTAGATCACCCTTTAAAATTCCACATTTTTATACAAAAATTAAAAATTTACCTTTGTAAATTTTGAACAAAATACAAAAATAATTAATTTTGAAATAAATACAAAAATAATATAATAATGAAAATAATTATATTAATAAAAAAATCCATTTTTTTTGTTACATCGAACAATTACACAATAAGATCTTAAAACGCAACAACACAAAGTGATATATGAATTTTTTTGAATAATTAAAGTAACTTAATCTAAAACCGGTAAATTCAATAAAAAATTCGGACTTATATAACTTAAATCATATGAAAATAAAAAATGTGCATAAAATTCGTTTAAATTGAAAACACTCTTACTTGAGCTGCTATAAACCTGGTCTATGTTAAATGTTATTTAAAACAATCAGCTGAGAAAAGATCATTTAAAGATACATTTTCTATAATAAATAATTCTTCAAATTTGTTCAACTTCTTATTGGTCACTTTATATATTTCCCATAATTCACTTCACACATACATTAATACGAAAAAAAATTATATCTCATTTGTTTATTTTATTGCAATATTGACAAACAAATAGAATTCCAATAACAACAACAGCAACAACTAAAACAACGACAACAAATATACATATAAAATATTTTAATATTTTTGCGGTGGCGACTATCATTATTTGGTAAAACACAATACAGCAACATCAGCAATCGGCAAAAATATTTCGAATAACAAAAAACTCAAAATATATAAATAATTTCAACCAAAATTAAAAAAATAAGTTTACAAAATATGCTTTTGGCAATAATCAAATTTAGCTATAAATGAACTATAGAATCAGGCGGTTATTTAAACAAATTAGAAATGAAATGTGTATTTAAACTTTATGCTGAATATGTATGTAGGTATGTATGTATGAAATCATACATTTAATTTTATATTTATTTATAATTTTATGTTTGAGCTAAATATATCATTTGACAAATAAATTAATAAAATTATATTTTCTTAAAGTACTTTTTCACGTTTGTTAAACTCTAATTGTCATTTATAATTTGTGAGTTGAAAAATTCAAAATTAGTTTTTAATGGAAAAATGGATTGGCCCATGACAGGTAAATTTCATTTACTAAACTAAAGGTCACTGGTATACATTCTTTTATCATTTTTTATTTATTATTGACACAACTAATTAAAATAGTTATTTTGCACTTCAAGCATATTTTGCAATTTCAAGGGTTCAATTATTCGTTTTAAGGGAACAATTTTCTAGAAACACTATCCGACATAAAGCTTTTACTCATTACATAAGTAAGGAAATAAAACAAATCCATACTCCAAAATTCACGCAAAAAGTCCTACTAATTCAAGATTTTCCGAGCAACGTAAAATTAAAGTTTATTCTATATTAAAAGAAACTAAATATTTTTCATTACTTAAATTCACAGGATGATTATGTGGTAATGCTTGCGTTCGCAGATATGAGATGCATCATTATATGTTCCAATTTCTACTGCATATATCATGGTCTCCAAACCATAGTCCAATAAAACATTTGTAGAAGCTAGTAAACATATCGGTCTTGAACTGATCAGCAGAGGCGATGTAAACGGACGATTCCTGTGGCACTTGACCTATAGGAAGTCTTTGAAATTTTCAGCTAAAATATTATCTTCCAGTACATTCTGCAATTAACATTGCAAGACAAAATAAGGGAACGATCGTGAACTTTTTTGCCATCTGTCGTTCGTAGCTTTGAGACCATGGATCAAAACCTTCTAGAGTTAAACAAGGTTTCCCTTAAAAAAAAGTTGCCATAAAACTAGTTGTATACACTATCTAAATAAGTAGACGAAAATCCTCCCTGTTAATAAACACAATGCTTGGCAATTAGTTCCCTCTTGGATGTCATCAGAGCCAACATTCTAACTTCAATATCAGACAACTGCAGGTGGACTATATGAACAAAACATGCTCACGCAAGTGCAAGATCCTATTGATCAAAATTTGAATATGGAAGTTTTGAACGGTATTCATAAGAAAATGTCCTAAAGTCCTACTCATCCAATAAAGGATATAAAATTGTTTGGCTTGTACAAAACTTTTTTTTAAGCTGTAAGAAAAGGAAACTTGAGTAACATTTCTTTAAGAAGAAACGAAATATTAAATATCGAAAAAATTCTAACTACAATCTAATGAAAATAATTTAATGGAAATAAATGACAAACGCACACACAAAAACTGAAAAGATCTCGTCACACAAAGGATGGTTTCGATCTAAGCGTGAAGTATCTCAAACACAATACAAATATTTATTTTTAAATATAAAAAGAAGATCAAAAGAAGCTTAAAATTTATCCCGTCCGTTCTGCAATGAAAGCAGTTCAGGAAAAATGTACGATAGATTATCTAGAAAAAATTGTTTATAAAATAATATATTACAGTGGGATAAAGTCACGTCTTGGAAACAAATCTATAATTTTGATCGGCTCAAGGGATTTTCGTAAAATTTAAAAGACATTTCATTAACAGAGCATTTAAAGATACATTTCCAGAATATATAATTCTTCAAATTTGTTCAACTTCTTATTGGTCACTTTATATATTTCCCATAATTCACTTCACACATACATTAATACGAAAAAAAATTATATCTCATTTGTTTATTTTATTGCAATATTGACAAACAAATAGAATTCCAATAACAACAACAACTAAAACAACGACAACAAATATACATATAAAATATTTTAATATTTTTGCGGTGGCGACTATCATTATTTGGTAAAACACAAATACAGCAACATCAGCAATCGGCAAAAATATTTCGAATAACAAAAAACTCAAAATATATAAATAATTTCAACCAAAATTAAAAAAAAAAATAAGTTTACAAAATATGCTTTTGGCAATAATCAAATTTAGCTATAAATGAACTATAGAATCAGGCGGTTATTTAAACAAATTAGAAAAGAAATGTGTATTTGAACTTTATGCTGAATATGTATGAAGGTATGTATGTATGTATGTATGTATGTATGATGTATGTTATGTATGTATGTATGTATGTATGAAATCATACATTTATTTTTATATTATTTATAATTTTATGTTTGAGCTAAATATATCATTTGACAAATAAATTAATAAAATATATTTTCTTAAAGTACTTTTTCACGTTTGTTAAACTCTAATTGTCATTTATAATTTGTGAGTTGAAAAATTCAAAATTAGTTTTTAATGGAAAAATGGATTGGCCTATGACAGGTAAATTTCATTTATTAAACTAAAGGTCACTGGATATATTTCTTTTTTTTCATTTTTTTATTTATTTTTGACACAACTAATTAAGATAGTTATTTTGCACTTCAAGCATATTTTTGCAATTTCAAGGGTTCAATTATTCGTTTTAAGGGAACAATTTTCTAGAAACACTAGAAAAAGTCCTTCTAATTCAAGATTTTCCGAGCAACAGAAAATTAAAGTTTATTATATATTAAAAGAAACAAAATATTTTTCATTACATAAATTCACATTTAGTAAAGACGTATTAATATTCATATTCAAAAATCACCTACTAACAAGTTCAAAACTTATTTCGCCTCATTTACTCGAGCTCAAATTTTAATGTTTTCTCTAGACTTAATTTTAAAAACTTTGCACGAAACTTGAATATTTTGCAACTCACATATTAACCATAAAAGTGAAGAAAGTTAAAATGTGTTATTTAATCCTTTTGTTAATAACAGAAAAAAATTAAGAAAATATATGAAATGAACAAAAATGAAAACTAAAATAGGAAAATGCCAACACGATTTTAATAACAAAACTTTGTTTAGAATAAATATATGAAACATATATGACTAAGAAATTTTTTTTTGTGGTATTAATACACACAACAAAAAGTCATGTTCTGTCAAAAAAATCAACAAAAATATAAGTAAACACAGTAATAATAATGAAGGAAGGAAGAAAGAGAGAAAAAAGGAAATTGTAAAGGAAAAAATACGAAAGAAGTTAAAGTATTAATATGGAAAAGATTATCAAACACTTCCGTTAGAACTAAACATGTTTGGTTAAACTTTTATCTAAATGTCTTTGTATATTTATATTTTCATATGTGTTGGTGTATTTGAAGTAATCGACAATTTTAGGAGGAGTGTTCATCATTGTTGGGAAAAATTAATTCATCTTTAAATAAATGAAAAAAGTTTTCATATTTATATTTACTAACGATGTGATTTTTCTCGTATTTGACTTTTCTCCATAGTTTGGTTAGTGTGAAGAGTTGTAATGATTTTATATAAGGTGTGCTATAAGGATATCGTAAGGAATTTTAAACTGAGTAAATCATATAAAATCATTCACAATTTCTCATTCATAACGTTGGGTAATACGACTAAATAAAAAGTTAATAACTATGTAAAAACATTTAATCTATATATATATCAAAGAGGAAGTGAGCACATATGAATGTATGTATGTATGTATGTATGTATGTATGTATGTATGTATGTATGTATGCATGTTTGTATGCATGTAACGTATAACTCCAAACGGCTGGGCCAATTTTTTAAAGAATGATCCTAATAAACCCGAAAGCAACATAGGCTATAAAGGCAATAGCTCTCAAATTTGATTCCAATAACTTCACCAAGGAATTTTTTTACTGGACATAACGTTGGACTTATAGGATCAGGGGGAGAGATACCACCATATAATGAAATTTCAAATTACTTTTAATTTATTTAAAGAAATGTTTGCTTAGGTCCAGCGACGCCCTAAAAACGAAGTTTGCCGAGTCTGCTAGTAATTAATAAGATATTAAGTGTTTACATATTGAATACATACGACGTAGAATTAAAATAATTAGATAAAATTTGGTCTGTTGTCAAAAAGATCATGCGGTACTCTTCTCACAACTCCTGCATTATAGAGCTTCTCTATATATACTAAATAATAGTTTTTGGGACGATTTAACCTTTATTCAAATCGGATATTAGTAATCAACTGTTTGAAGGATTATTACAAAGGATAATTTTCATGCATTAAAGCTCACCGAGTAAATAATAGAATTTCTGGTAAAATGAAAAGCACTGAGTACAGTGGTTTTAATTTTTTTCTAAGGTCGGGAGCTTAGTGTTTGACGCTCCGAAATACGCCACCTCAAGTGTGTTAATATTTTAAAAAATCTTCAAATTATGTTGAATTGAGACCAAAGAAATAGTATATAAAGATAGTTTTTGTTACATGGATAGTAGGGACGGACTTTTTGCAAGATATATTCAAAACAACTCCAGTATATGAAAAGTGACATCTCTTCAAGAATAACTGCTTAAATTCAGATTTAAGTATCGATTAGAAATAGACTAATATTGAAAACATTATCACTAATTACAACGATATATCAAATGAAAGCGAACAAAAAAATTCTTTTGTGTTTTTCATATTTTCCAAAAAGTATAAATTAAGGACAAAAAAGGAAATTTTATGAAAAAATTAAATTTGTAGGTTTTAAATGTTTTTGATAAAATACAAAAGACATATAAAAAATATGGATTAAATATTTTCTAGTTTTCTTTTGACATCTACAAGATGCCAACATTTGTTCTGGGAACAACAAGATGAATGGATGTGTTTCCAGTTTCATTCGATATAGAAATTTGCTAAGTCGGCTTAGAATAATTTCCTAATTCACAGATTTGAATACTAGAAATCGAAATTAATTCGAATCAAAAATTATTCTGAGTTATCTGTATAAAAAGTTATCTGTATCAAAAAGTATTTGAGGACGCTCCCCTGTCCAAAAACACTTGTTTTTAAACATAATGTAAAGTTCACTTTATTCGTCTTAACTTTATCGTAATATTTTTACAAGTATTCAATAGTGTTTCCATTTCATATTTAATTTGTTCCATCTTTATGAAATAATTTCTAAGTACGTGATTAATATTTGAATCTAAAATATTAATGAAAAATCCGGTCTTTACTTTTATTCATATGATTTTCTAACATTTTATAAATTTATGAAAATAACACCATTTTTATTCATGAGCTTATTTATGGATATTTTTAAATACATAATAAAATTTATTAATATTTAATAAATTTATTAAACTTAACATGATTTCTATTTGTATTTATTATTACTTTTTTTAACAAAATACATTTAACCACATTTACAATATTTGTTATAACGTGTTTAATAAAAAGCATTAACTAGAAAAAAGTTGTGTTTATTGAAATGAAATATGCGACATTATATCATCAAAAAAGTTTGGTTTGCTTATTATTAATTAATTGCACTGTACAAAATGTAGTTTATGATCATTAATAATTTCAAAATTTTGAATAAAATGACATGGATAAGTGATTAGTTTAAAGAGTGTGTTTAACTTACGCAAATAAAATGTATTTATAATTTATATTATTATTTTTAAAAGAAGTTTGCAAAGATATTTTGTAAGAGGGATTATACCTTCCTGTGGCCTATCCGAAAATCTTATTGCTTACAGTAATGTGCCAAGATTCATGAGATTTCCTGTAACAGATTAATGCTACTGATCAATGCAATTATCAAAAGCATTTAAGGGAGAAAAATTAACTCTGTCACCCCCTATACAAAATTTTTCAATGTGTAACGTTTTTCATTTAAAGCATTAAGTTCTTAGATTTATCGCCTATTCATATTAGTATTACTGAGATTTCGAATTTTGTCTCAAACATCGGCTATAACTTTTCCATGAACTTTTGTAACTTAAAACTGCACTTTTCAGTCAGAATTTTAAAATCATTTTTTTTTTTTTTTTTTTTTTTTAAATTATCAACACAAGTATATATTTACCAACACAAGTATATATTTAAACCGATTTTCTAAAATATATATAAAATGATTGTATTACTTCCAGAATTAACAAAATGCTATAATTTTTAGTAAGATAATTTTGAATTTTACCCTCAATTTCCTTAGCAATTTTTATTTGAAAATAAATACTTAATTCATAAATTTGAAATTTAGTCCTAATCACTTTCCTAATAACCTTCCAAAAAACGAGTAGTGCAGAAAGTATGAGAGAATTATTGATTATAGAATATTCATAAATTTTTCTAAATCTATGAAGCTGTTTTCACAAAATTAAGTACAAATCACTATTTCGTCAAATTTATGATGAAATGACGTTTTCTTTCTCCTTCAGAAATTAAAAAAATAAATAAATAAATAATTATAATAATAATAATAATAATAATAATAATAATAATAATAATAACAATAAAATAAAATAAAAAAACATCTGACATCGAATTTTTCAAAACAAACTTTATTTTTCTCCAAAAACTTGATCGATTTCAAATTCTATTAAAAAAATACTATTACAGTTCCTTTCACTCTAGTTAGATTTTGTTATGATCAGATCAGAAGCGAATTATAAATATGTATAAAAGTAATTTTTCATTGATTCATTTCGATTCATTGACAAGAACTTTTCACATTTTTAACCAATTTAAGCCAAGATCTCGAAAACTGAAAAACTATTTAATATAAAATTTTTATCACTCAAAATAATAACACCCATTCAAATGCAACAAACAAGTGCGTTTTATAACTTTATAATATTTTAAACACAATTTACGTATAAGTAATTAATAATTAATAATATTAATCATACGTCTCAGCTGCTAGTTATAGCTTTTTACATTTCATATTATTTTCTTTTTAACAAATTTTCTCCACAAGTTAAACCTTTATTTTTTTAAGTCAATAAAATGTTAATAACTTTTTTTCACATCCACTGATTAATTACTTTGAGTGTAAAATATACGAAATATAGCATAAATAAGTGAATGAATGAATGCAAGTGCATGTTTGCATTAATTTTAATTTTATTATCTGTTAATTACAATATGCGTATTCACGCATAATAATGTAAAAAATATTGTTTGATACAGCATTTTATGCAGGTTCGATGAGAATTTCAAAAAAAAAAATACATTTCGTAATTATCACTTTAATTAATTTTAATTGTTACAGAATTTTATACATCAGCGAAGTTTTTCGTTAACAAAAAAAATTTAATAATAGAAAGGGAAGTTTTTTATATAACGAAATGTGAAAATAAAATCTCAGATATATGCATTTTTTGTGTAATATTTGTAATGATCAAAAAATCATTAATGTAAAAAATTTCAATAAAAAGTGGTAAATACAATAAGAATGTAATTAAATGTAAAAAACAGTTTAATTGTTATAAAATGTGATAAAAACTCATTTTTTTAAAGCAAATTTAAGACATATGAAAATTCAAATAAAATTTATTAATTTTTTTTTTTTGGGAACCAGTTAAACGGTCGACCACCATAAATGAAATATTTGCCATATTAGTGAGTTATTTACTTGATTTTTAAAACGCAAAATTGAAAAAGGGTGAAAAGAATAAACTACAACATTTTTGACAAGAAATGTTAAAACTTACAAACAATATAATTCCCGCATCATAGATGATTGTTCAGTATTCAGAAAAACTGTCATAGAGATATGAATGTGGCAGAAATGTCATTTTTCCCTACAATACACTCACATATACACAAAGATATGTAAATATATACATTTCATATAAATTCAGGGGAAGCACAAGGTTAAAATCCCTATCACAAAATGCCTATAAAACATTTCTAATTGAAAGGGAGATGAAAAGATTCCTTAATTTCTATTTCCAAAGAAAAACAAGAAAAGAATGTCTTGTTTGTTATCTATTTTATTTTCCATCTCCATCTAATTTATGAAAATGATGAATATTCTTTAAAAATCCATTTAATTTTTTTATATTCCGCCAAAAGTAAAGTTGAAGTTTTTAATAACTTAACGGTACATAAAGACATCTCTAGAGTTGAAACAGATTGACTTGATCACCGATTTGCTTTGTGCAACATTACAAAATATAAAACATACAAAATTTTGTTTTTTACTGAGAGGGTGAAATATGTTAAAAAGAATATAAATTCCAGGTTTAAATTAATAAATGAAATATTTGGTTTTAAAGCGAGTTCCAATCAAAAAAATAATCAAAGTCCATTTATCTTATTTAATTAATTATTTTGTTGACTACAGTAAATTCAATTAAAAAATTATTGATGTAATCAATTTCGTAACTAAACCCAATTTTTATTTTCATTCATTTAATTCTTTCAAATATAAATAGCACTATTTATAGCGACTTGCTTGAAGATGCTTGTAAGAAATAAGAAGAAATTTAAAGGATCATTAGTCCACTATTAACATTGTTATATAGTTTATAGAAATTCATTTAAAATAAAATAAAATGAAATACAAAAAAGTTTACTTGCGACTAAATATTTTCTAGTTTAATATCTTCTTATGCTTCAAAAAGCTGTGTGCGTTTATATGAATATGCACCAGTGAATCTGAAATTATTATGTGATATATACGATAAGACAAGACGATAAGACATCTAAAAAATTTAATTTTTCCATGAGGATATAATATAAATCCAAGTCCGAATAGAAAATATTTTAAAAGATTTTATACATATATTATTCTTAGCGTTCGAATGACAAATTAATAACCTCACCACTGTAGTGGGAGGGTATAAAAGAAAATTATCTGCGACCGAGCATTTAAAATTCATTAAAATATTTTAAAAATCATTGTACCGAGTTCTAATTAGTCTATATAATTGTTTTATAAGCTCAAACCCTCCGGGAGGGGCTTAACTGAGCATGAAAATATGAACCATGTTCTATAACATTATTTAAAATTAAAAAAATTAAAAAAAAATTTTAATTAAACTCTGTCAATTTTTGTGGGGTATGACTTAGACGGGACTGATTCACGAAAATCGACTGAAACTTATATATATTAAACTTTTCCTGTTAATCAGATTTTGATGATCTTTTGCCACGAATGGTGGAGCACATACCTATGCTAAAATATTTTTTTTTGTTTAAGTCCAATAACATTTTTTAGAAGAAATTAGAAGAGTTCTATTTCGTAATTTTGAGGTTGTTTCAGATATCGGTCTATAACTTCCTTGCTCATAAACCGATATAGCTGGTTTTAAATAGCAAACTGTTTAGGACAATTACAAACGATCTGGGCAAATTTCTTTGAGTTCGGACAATTATTCTAGGTGTGAGAATATTTACAACAGACAGACGGACATAGCTAAAAAGACTCGGTTTTTGAATTGATGCAATAATATATATACATTGTAAGATCTGAGATGCTTACTTCTTGGTGGTGAAGAGTATAAGAATCAATTTGGAAGCACTGTGGTGTGGAAAAGAAACTGTTCAAAAGTGATCCACAAAGAAAGCTGCCTATCTCTCAATTGAGGATGACGTTTATTTTGAATAGTGAAAAGGTTAGAATAGTTTTATTTCAATTAAAAAGTTGTAAATTGTTCCCAAATTTCTACATAATACTCTGAACAATATTGAAGAATAGCTAGAAGATACTTATTAATGTTTGCTGTTGATCAGATGATTAAAATGTATTATGCAAAATTACTTTAAATGAGCCATGTAGCTTCTGGCGTTAGGTACACTGCCCAGATGAGAGTTCATTTAATATTTCTGACTGTCTGCTGACAGTATTTTGAAAGAAATTCATAAAGGCCTTATCTATCTCAGCACTTATATAATTTATCCTCTAGAAAGTAACATTTAATGTAAATTGAAATACTGCAATGGTTTGCTTGTCAGTTGCAATGAATAAAACATATAAAATATATATACACATACAAACACAACACTATTTGGCACTATTGCAAAAGAAAAAAACACACACACAGAGCAACAGCAAAACAAATAGCAACTAAATACAACTCTAAAAACCAAACTAACAATGCAGCATGTTAAATGAACAAAATGGCGAAATTTTCTATGTTGCAAAACAATTACAAATATACAAAATTCCACCAGCATTTTGACAAAAAAAATATAAAACACAATGTGGGAGTTGCATTCAGAGACAAAACAACAACTCCTCTAGTAACTAGTGCCATTGTCCGCCAAATAGAACAAAAATCATAGAATAAATTTCTAAAGTCTACTCTGACTGCCAACCAAATGCTAATGCTATTGAATTGTATTCTTGCTTAAATCTAACAAGCGTCAGAGTTTGATTAATATTTGAGCTAAAATTTGTATAACTAACCAGAGAAAAAATTATGGGTTTTCCAATATATGTACATATATGAAATTTAGTAGGCAGACTAATTTGGAATTGAATAGTTGTTGTGAAATATATATGTACATATAGAGATATTTTGGCGGAAATTACTTAAATTGTTTTTGATCAGGTTTTTCCACATTTTGTTATTGAAAATGATATCAAGTCAGGTATAAATGTTTAAATAGAAATTTTTAAAGTGCATATATAACTTTATTAAATTTCCAGAGAACAAAACAAAATAGAAATAAAATAATTGAATATAATTTTGGTGTTTAAACCATTTCTAAGTGCTTCTGAAGTGAAGCGTATGTCAATAAGGGCGTTTTGCAACGGTCGAAATAAATATTGGGAAAAAGGCGCAGTGAAGCGGAATAATTTTTTTTGCGAACAAATCTGTAACTTTTGATCGAGTATTTGGATTAATATGAAATTTTATAGTATATATTTTATTTATTTTTAATTTCGATGAACGTCCATCCGTTCAAGGTATAAAGCTTAACTCTTTTGCGACCGGCTTGTAATATTTATCTGGACGTTCAAAAGTTACATATTTATTTTTATCCTACTTTGTATTCTGGTAATCGTTTGTTTTAAAATGACATGTACCAAGTAAACTGCGATCATCTAATTCAAATTATGCCATATCATTTTGATCCAAATATATACTGAATATTAATACAAAATGAGACGTTGGATCTGAAACTCCGACAGAATGCTTAAAAATGCCTCTTCCATAAATTCAGAGCAGGACCTATCATTTGAGCTCAAAATGAATCTCTATTGGGAAGTATACCTTTTCATCGAATGCGGGTTATCCTCCTTAAAGCAGCAAACCAGGCAAATAATTTATACCAACTTTCTTAACACGAATGTCGTAGGATTAAAAAAGATTATAAACTTGTCCCGAAAAAAACGGGACATTCGTTTGAAAAATGTCCTTAATAAATTCTCCAGGGATGGAGTTGTTCTCATTATTTGCTTTCCTAGTCAACAAAAAGTAACTGAGAACGAGGAAGCAAATATGTAGCAAGTACATTGAAGACATAGATTTAGGAACCGTTAAAAAATTAATTTCTGGGGAAAGTCGTAGATTAACTAGCATGCTGTTGAGGGATCCAAATAAGAGTCAAACAAAGGGTGTACAGAATTTGAATAAAAGAGGTCTTAGTAAGATGACGTGCAATCTCTTTATTCTACACTTGAACCTCATATTTTTACCATGTCATAATAAAGAGAATATGTACAAGTCATTAAACCAATGGAATACTTTATATGACATTGTCCAGCTGTCGTAAATTCCAAATCTTTATATTTTAGTGAATATATTTAGTTAAGCTTGTACGCGATACATGAAATAAATTTCATTAGCACAGTTTTGGTATTTCTGAATTGGAAGGTGTACAACAAGTCAATCTTGTAGCTTTAACTAGCCTGCAGTATCGAAGGCATCCTTACTTGCTTTACCAAGGAGTTACTTTATATCATAAACTTATTCTTATCAAATTTTAGTATTACAATCTAGTTCTTCAAAAATATTAAACATTTAATATTAAATATTATTTCTGCATAAAAATTTTATTTATTCTCTTGGGTCCCTATATGGAATGAAAAAATATTCAATAAATTTCTTTTAATTACAGTTATTTCAAGTACTTCAATTACATTTGATTTTAAAGAATTTTACTTAATATATATGTCATTACATTACTTGATATTATAAATGTTTAAGAGAATTATGAAAGGGCTAAAGAAATTAACAGGGAGAGAAAAAAAGAATAATATAGAACTTACCATTTTTAAACATAAGTGTAGTTGATTTACCAAAAGAGGTTGTCATCTGTAATGAAAATAAAATCATTTACAAATATGTAAAATAAAATGTAAAATAAAAGTAAAGGCTACAACATCATTGAGTTAATAGCTCATCAATGATTCATACGGAAATCCGGTATGTCCGACAACATCCGGTTATATTTATATGAATGCATATGAGTGCTCATTGCTATGCATATAAACAATAATACACATCATACACACTTAATATATGTACTCATACATGTATAAAATATTTTAACATACTTTCATACATAATAATCTTTATGGAATACAAAAAATATATATACATTTATATCTGCATAGTTGTACAAAAGTAAAACCTAAAAGTATGCAATAAAAATATTTTTATTATATTTTTTTCTATATATTACACAAATACACATACATATGCATTGGTAATACAATATGCATTTGATTGTGTATGTGTACAATACAAATATAAGGAAAATAAAAAAGGATGTGTAATTGTACTTTGTGTCCAATTATTACAGACATTGTAAAACTTCAAAATATGCATTTGAATTTGAGTGTGTGCTGGTGTGCTGATGTGTATGTTTTGTATTTGTTTTAACAGTCAGTTAGTATATATTTTGGGTTATATTAAATGTATGTATATGTATTTGTAAATGCATTACGTGACTTTAGAAAAATAATAAAACAACAAGAATATTTTTGTACTAAAAAGTAACAATTGCAATAATACTTACTTAAATTACACATACATAAGTAAAATTAACAACTAGTTGTAGGGTTATATTCATTATTCTACAAATATGTTCTTTTATTTTAGAATTTTTGTTGTTACTATTGTAGCAATTGTAAGTCTAAAATGAATGCGTATGTATGTGTGGTTGAATAAAACTTTTACTAAGGTTTTGAAATCTCTCATTTATTATGCAAATGTAAACAATAGTTATCCACCCCCCTCTCCCATCACATAGATATAAACGTTTGTTATGAACAACAATAAAAAATATTTTACCTGACCACTGTTATCACTACATTTATAACTACTTTATAAAATGACTAAAATTACATAACCCAGTAAACATTTGTTAGAGAAATACTTTAATTAAGCAAAATTATAATTTATTCTTTATTTAAAAAGATCTATAAAGAGATAATTAATTTCTATAAAAGATCTGCACTCGTGTAGTTGCCTAAACCTTGTATAAATATTTTTTTCAGTTTTGGAGAAAAAATATGTGTTGCCTTCTACCTAAAGTTTTATCTTTTAAAAGCTGTTTTAAGGAATTTTTCAGATCTTTAATACTCAGCGAAATATGAAAATACAATTTGTTGAATATCTAAAAACTGTTACATTAAGAGTGCTAAAATCTTGACCTGAACAATTTCCTACGAATCGAATGTCTTAAGAAATATTACACAAAATTTTGAATCGTATTTGGAGAGAAAATGTGGGATGTGAAGTATTCAGCCGCCTACGGATGAAGTAAGGTGAATCAACATTTTGTGTGAAATTTTTTTATTTTTAGTTTTAGCTCTGTTCAAATCATTATACTTTCGTTTTTGGTTTAATTTGAATAAACTTTATGGGTCATGCATTTTCACAAGTTGGAACTGCAAGCCGCCAGCCCGACAGTGATATGCAGTCTCTTTTTTTTTTTTGGATCCACAAAAGAGAGAACCAATTCGTTAAAAATTACGTTATCCATTTTGATGGAATAAAACAAATTTTATACTACATCACTACCACTTCCGAAATTACATTTTGATATTCGAACATCGTTTGATCTCAAAAAGTGATAATTAATTGAGTATGAGTCTAAATTGATTATATTGCGTCATACAAAAATTGCCTTTTTCCTCTCCTTTGTACATTTCAGGTATTTTTGTGCAAGTTGTAGATGATTTCCTTTGTGTTGTCTTTTGAGCGTAGGCACTTTGGCTTCTTCCACCCTATATTTTACATTTAAAATATGAACAACGTGTTTGGAAGTTACAAGAATATTTAGTTTGTTATTTACAGGTTTTGAAAGATTTATGGATCATTTGATTAATTTTATATTTGCCTGGTATATTTTCAAACAACAAGTTTCAAGTTACCTTGGGAATCTTTAAATGATTAAAGTAAAATATTCTGCAGTTAAATAATATAAATCTTTGACTGTGTATTTTTATATATGTTTGCTTATTAAGTATTCAATTCACCATCAAAATGCTCACTGGTTTATAACAAGTAAAAGTGCTAACGTAATGCAAAGAGTTACTCATTTCCACATTAATAACTTCTTTTTAATGTATGAGTGCGTATGTGTGTTTTTGTGTGGACAATTTAGCCATTGTGCAAAACAATGTTATTTTTATATTGTCAAATGTTTTAACCCACCTCTCACCTACTTCGATCATTTTATTGTGTTTGTGTCATTGTAGCGGAAATAATGTTTCAGACATTTTCAAAATTGTTGTTACTCTCACCTCATTTTCGTAGGTATGTTTGTTATTAATGTTGCCATTGTTGTTGTAGTCATTGTCAAAAAATTTGTGTTTTCTATAGTTTATTTTGCCCCAAATGTTTATTTGCATCAAGATAAAAGTTAATTTGAAATACATTTTAAAGTTGCAAAAGTTAAAAAAACCAAACAAATAGAAATAAATAGATGATGACTATTATCAGAGATAATGTTTGGGATTTGTTAAATAAATAAAAATATAAACCCTCAAGCATTTCTGAAAAAAAGTTTAATTGCGGAAAAAAGTGAAAAAATAAAATATTTAGCCATTATTAACAATAAATTTGTATTTATTGTATTAAAGTAAAATAAAAAATAAATAACGTTTAATTTAAATGTTTATAACAATTATGACAATTTATTTAATTACAATTATGCAATTTGTTATTTGAATTAAAAAAAGTACTATTAATGGAAAGTGTTATCTAAATTTATTTTAGTTAATTTTAATATATTGTTAACAATTTACAGTATTTAAAATTTATTTTATAGTTAGTTGAATCCTTGAAATGTCCTTTATTACATTAAATCTTTATTGAAAGCTTGAGAACATTTATATTTGAATTATATGATTTTTTATGGCATTTAATTAAAAATTCTTAATTTAAGTAAAGTATGATACATAAGCAATTACAAAGAAATTAAAATATTTCAATAATTTCTATTTTATTCTCCTTTATATCTCCTTTATATAGTAAATAACAATAAAATTAGATTAATATAAAAGTCCGATGTGTCTGTAAGTGATAAATTAGAACTAATGCCAAGATATTTTACTTTAAGCAAAAAGTTTACGAAAGTGAAAAAGGACTTAAATGCACAATTGGAAAAGCAGTATGTACGTTTTATGTGCTTATAAACAAATTAACATGATTCGGAATGGGTATCTTTTGTGGGAGTATATAAAAAATGCGGAATTATGTTCTGAATCTGAATGTCAATTCCAAATTAGTATTGCCAAATAACATTAAAATTATATCTAATATTTATGAGTATTTGGAGCCTAAATCCTTTTTCAGAAAGGAGCCTTATATGAGCGTCATAATTTAGCCTAAATTCTCATTACGGGAAGTGGTATTTTATCCAAATACTTTCTATTAGAAAATAAATGTACAAACTTGAGCAAATTCTGTTAAAAATTGCGACCTATATGCAATGAACGTCAAGTTATACCCTTTAACTTCTTTCTAATGATCTGATTTTGATGGTTTCTTGCATGATAGATTAGATGATTTCTTACAAATAGCTCTATTGTATGCCTTAATTGTGCCTAATCCAATTAATTTTAATTGTAAATTTTAGAAAAAGGCTTTTGTTGTTTATAACTGTTCAAGATATTGTTTACATTGTTTTTACATACTGAACCGATATTGCTGGATTAAAATAGAGATTATTGCAAATATGCGCGCCAAATTTCATAAGTGTTATTCCAAAAGACGAAGCTGTAGCATCATCCACTATTTAGTTACAATTGCTTAGCTCGGGACCATAATGTGCATGCTAATCTCTACATCACTTTATTTATTTCACATTTTCCCTCTTCCGTTCTTTTCTACATGTGAGGTTAATGTGGATGACAATATTACCAAGTATGTACATGTTGCTAAACCTGAAAAACTAGGCTTTGTAAGTATTAATGTACACTGTTACTTATGAAATGTACATCATCATACGTGCGTATTCATAAAAACTGAACGCAAAACACCCTAAAAAACAATATTGTTATTTTTAATCTGGCAACTCTACTATATTTCATTTTCTGGAGTCAGAACACTAAGGAACCATGAACTTATGAATGTTATTTCTACAAGTACTTCCAACATTACATTGACCTTAGGAGAAAAAAACTCAGCTTTTACCCATGTTTGAGATGCTATACAGGCTTCCGCGACTAAAAATATTCATTGAAAGCTAAAAACGATAGAACGGCTTGGTACCACAACCTCATTAGTGAATACAAAGAATATGTCGAATTAGATGAATACTTCTTTCTACAAATCATCCGTTTCTATCTTGATAGTAAAGAAACTGTCCTTTACTTTACTTTGCTGTACTTTAAGAGCAATATATGGAATATCAACTAACTTGAAACAGCTGTAGAAATGCCTGTCCCCATTTCCTCCTTGGTAGTAAAACATGATTTTTGTAACAACAACGCTAAAGGATAAAGGAACGTCTCCTATCTTAAAACAGCTAAAGGATAAAACAACGAGATACAAAGCTCTTGCTATCTACTATAAAAAAGGATATTCATAGCTAGAGCATTTTTCCTAATCGAAAATTATGTGACGCCACCTCCTATTTGGTAGCAAATGATGATCCTTCTGCAACAGAAGCAGAGAAGAAACATTTCTATCTCAAAACAACCACAGGCTAAATGTTGGAGACATAAAGACACTAATGATCAACGTATCAATATATTAAAAGTGATTGTGATCTTTAATATAAAAATGCGAAAAGTATAATTGGATTATGCTTCTAAGTTTGTATGGTCTTGAATTAAGTAGTCAGTTCATTCCCATTTTTTTGCTTTATTATCCTCTTTTTTCTACTTTTTGACCTCTTTTGTTCCTACAAAGTTCACATGAATTAATTCCAACATAAAGTTTTTTTTCAAATGTTAATTTTTTATATTAATTATGAACAAATCCCTCCATTGCTTGTCTAAATATTCTATTAACTAAAAATATTTCACATTTAAAATTTAAAAACTCTCAAAAAATAATGCTTAAACATTAATTTCCTCGAAACTTATGTTGAATTTAGTTTTCCATAAGTAATAAGGACTTCCACACCAATGAATCATATCGCATGATGCATTCAATTATGAGTCTTTATTCTCATGATCCTGGTTGGCAAAACTAAATATGCATTCATTATAAAATATTCTTTTGTACAATTATGTATTTTACAATCATCATTGGTTTTTATCACAAACACAATATCACCTGCATTTGTATTCAAAGGAAAAGGAAAAAAGCAACAACAACATTGAAATGCATACAAATAGAAAATGATAATTGGTAATGGAATTAAAGATTCTTCACTGATTTTCAAAATAGATACAAAAGGTACTTAAATAAATTAAAAGGATATTTTCTATAATAAATAGATAGATAAACATGTTATATACATATAAAGGCAGAGAGAGAGAGAGAGAGAGGACAGAAAATACATTCAAACACTTTGAAATAGTTATACAAATACATGAATACATTAGTATCTATATAAATATATGTATATTGATTAAGTATCTCAAGGTATGTCTCATTTAACAAATGTTTAGTTGCTTGAATAGTTGAGTTTCGTTGGGTTTTTCGATCTTATAGTTTGTAGAGGAGTCAGTTCTCTTTACCTAACATTTGAATGTTATTGCTCTAGCTATTGTTGTTATTATTGTTATTGTAAATGATTTAAATTTATTTTACACAAGTGCAAACAAAACTGCATTTGGCTGCAAACGAAATGATTTTGTTTAAAATTTTACCTTTTTTTTTGCAATTCATTTGCATTTATGTTTAACAAATTCATGTTGTTTTGTTGCTTTGATACTGAAATACATAGAATACATTAATACGTAACATTGATGATGATGATAATATTTTAAAATATCTTTGATTTTGTGGCTTTGCATTTTACTTAAAATTTTCTAATATTCGAATACTTTGAGGTTTATTCATTCTTTTTGTACCCTTTACTATCAGATGCGATGTATGTGGTTATATTAAGTTTATCATTTTGTGTGTTTTAGGAAAAAACCATCAATGTTGTGCTCTTAATAGAAAACTAGTATATTTCTATCCATAGTCCAGTTGCTTCAACTCGCTACTGGGATATAGCGTTATAGTTAAAGAGATTTATAGAAATAAATCTGTTCAGATTCGATTTTTATTTTAAATTTTACAGATATTAATATTGTTCAGGTTCTAATTTTTATTTTCTTTATAAATTTTAGATTAGTAAAATCATCTAACATATATCTTTAAATCTATTTATAACTTTTGAACAATAAAGATATCCAAATCTATAGTTGGACTTCAAATTAATATAAATTTCTCACAGTTACAATACCTACATGTTAATTGAATTTCTGAGAATTTTGTAAACAATCTGACAGATATTTTTAAAGCAAAAAATTAACTGAACTGAAAAAATATAAGATAAAAATTAGCTAATTATTTCAGCTTCCATGAGATCATTTTTATAAATGTGCACAATTACTATCGATATACAAAACTTTTCCAATTCAGACTTCAAAATTTGGCAAAATATTAAATAATTTGAAATATTAACGTGCACGAATTGACCAAATTTATAATGTCACCGACTGCCTCGCAGATCAGATAGGAATTTTACTCCTCGAAAATACCTCAGCTCTAATCATGTTAATTTTCAATAAGATATTTTTAAAAGTTCAAAAGTTAAAGAATCGATTTCAATAGTGGGACTTTTTTGAATTCGTTTTAAGTTCACTTAAATATCATGTTCTTGAAAACCAAGATCAAATCTGTGTGGCATATAATGTAAAATATATGTATGTACGAGTTTATGACCCTGTAGAGTATATTAAAATCAAGAAGTCTCTTGAGGTTTGCTTAAATGGCTGAACCGATTTTCTTGATATTTTCTGAAAATCTTTTTATTCGGAAATGAAATAACTCTTTATTTTTACTTATAATCAATCATAGCCTGTTTCTCTATGTCGAACGAAAATTCAAGCGAACGAAAGTCAGTCATTCGAAAGCAATTAAAATTGGACTTCTCTATCTGTGAAGCTTAGTTTTTTTTTTTTCAATGAAATCTTGTAAATACAACAATGTCATATCATGTA
The DNA here is from genome assembly GCA_004302925.2 of Cochliomyia hominivorax. Taxonomy (NCBI): domain Eukaryota; kingdom Metazoa; phylum Arthropoda; class Insecta; order Diptera; family Calliphoridae; genus Cochliomyia; species Cochliomyia hominivorax. Next base: position 50,267,621 of record PYHX02000495.1, on the reverse strand, counting down.
AAATATGGAAAAAATGACAATATGAAACAACAAAAACAATTTGAGGATAAAAAATTTCAGTTTATCAAATTATTGGAAAAATAACGAGAAATTTAGTGAGTAGAAAGCTAAATAGCAAGTGACTGATTTTGACATTTCAGTTCGAGTCGTTCGAGATACAAAAACCCAATTTTGTATGAAAACTCTTACGATTTCGGTTGACTTGTGTTCGAATCATTGTTCGCATAAATGACAGTTATACGAACTTATAGAAACCCAAATCAGATTTCTTTCGTGTACAAATCAAACAAAAGCTTTCGTTCGATATAAATATTTAATAATATTTAATAATATTCCCTGAGTATAAATTGTCCATAAATCTCATACAAAATTTATTTCGAATAAAAACATTCTCCCTATTAAAATATTAACGAAATTTTTTATAAATTTTAAGGAAATTAAACATTTTTCAATTGCAATTAATTTTTTATTAAAAAATTATTTAAAATTTTTATTTTTTATCTAATAAGTCCATATTTACTGGGGGTTTGAAAAACGCACTTTCAGATAATTAAGAAGTTATTGACGTTTTCAAAACTTTATTTTGTTTCAAAATTCTGAATTTACGTTAATTTCTAAATTTGATTAAGAAATAGGACAATTCAAGGAGGTTCAAATTTTATATTGAAACTTTTGTAGGTAGAGAAAACTTAAATTATAAAAACTTAAATTTATTTTAGGTTAAAATTACCTTTACCTTTTCTCAAAAAATCGAATCTTTTACAAAATTCAAATTGTTTGTTTTAGCGCTGGATTTTTTACGATAAATAAATTTGTTGTGCAACTAAATAAAAAATAGAACAAAATCTGAATGTATTTAAAAAAACTGACTCAAAATATTGCAATATTCGGAAAGCTAAAAATTCGAATAGAAATAACTCGAAAACTTTAAGAAGCAATTAAGGCGTTATTTTTGTGAATTTAACAACCAACAAAAATTGGCACGCTTTTACAAAATGTCTGATAAAGGCATCATAACTTCGTTCATAAATCCGCTATGGGATCAAAACTTTCAAGCGTTTAAAAGTTACAGGTATATTTCCAAACTAATCGATTCCACATTGTGTAGAGATATTGAAGTTTCACTATAACTGATTGTAGCAATCTTTTTTTCTTCTTTGTTAAAGAATCATAGTTTCTTGAGTTGTTATTTTAAAGTTCTTAAAATAAATTTATGTATTTCAAATAAATTAAGTAGAAACAATTTGCAAATGGTTTATGGCAACCGCAAAATCTTTCATTCGTATTAATGTTGTGGATAAGAATTTAAACTTTTTCTTATGTTAAAAAAAATAAAATACTTAAGTTTAACAATAAAATAAAAGTATTAAAGTAAAAATATTTGATTGAGGTCTCATGCTAAAATTTTAGTTAATTTATCAATACGAAATCTCAAGAGAAGAGACTTAAAGAATATAAACTCAGGAGTGAGTAAAGTTATTATGAAAATGGTTTATAAATTATTAATTTTATTAGAAAATATTAGACCGAGAGACTCTTAGATTTTGTATCATATAACTTTTTAAATAATTCACTCTTCCAATTAATTAATTATCGAATTATTTTATACTCTATGATTTTTTTCAGAAAACCAGTTTTCGAGTCATTGGGTTATTCAAAAAAAGCTGTTTTCAAATACGGTTTTATGCCAAAAGCCCGGTTAACCGATTTTTATTGAGTTATAAATTTGAACAATATAATATTATTAACAAAATCGACTCAGAATATGATGTCTAAGAATACATACAATACTTTGCTCGTGTAATACACTTAACTCAGTCATGGTGGAATATACAAAAATTAAGATTAATATTATGGTGAAAAGCTTAAAAAGTACCTTCTATTATAACCGGTTAACCGACTGAAGCGAAAGGCATGTCGAATAATTCGAATATAAAATCAAAACCGATCGTTTTGGAATACAGTATTTTTAGTTTTTGAATACACTTATTTTTACTCAAAATAGCTTTAACGCAACTTCTTAATAATTGTACAAAGTACTTCATTTAATATCTAAATTTTGAACAAAAAATACCAAATTTCTTTTTGAAACATTTTACCAGATTTTAAACATTAAAATTATAAAAAGAATCCACAATAAATTACCGAAACTCTATAACTCCAATTGCTTTAAAAATAAACTTTTTTAGATGTTTATAAGGCATCAATACTTACACATACTTTTGCCTTCGTTACTGTCGAATGACCAATTTTTATGTAAGTAATTGTAATATTACAGACACTGGTTATTTGTGGGTTTCGAAAGCATAAAAAAATTTTAAACAACAAAAAATTTTGTGTTCTGTAATAGATAAAATTTGGCAAAAGAATATAAAAGTATAAGGGAGAGAGTTGTATGACAAATATAAAGAATGGGAAGAATAAAATGAAAATCTCCAAGTGGTGGCTGTTACAACTTGCGATAATGAAAATAAAAACACATGTCTACAAGTATCAGATAAAAGCAGGGAAGGATTTTGCAACAAATGTGAATATATTGGAATTTAGAATTCAAATAATAATTAAGATAATAATTCAGATAATAAACGGTAATTAAAAAATATTTATATTAATTTGATTCATATAAGCGGGTGATTCCTAGAAAGAATCATCAAAGCTCCATATAGGACATATATTCTTGAGCTAAATCAAAATCTTATACGAGTTTATTATTTGTTAAGGAAATGTCACATGATCCGATATATTCCTGAAGAGTTTATTATTAAATAAGAGCAGAATCGGTTAATATAAATAAATGGTCTATGGTAATGGGTAATGTAAAACAAATTTTTAATCGCCAAAATTTGAAATAATTTTTGTATATTCAAAAGAAATCTCATTTAAATACAACCATGCCATTTATATATTTGCGGCAAACGTTTATTGTTATGTTTTTAGTAGCTATAACAATAATTTTAGTGGCGATAACAATGCCATTACAATAAAAAATATTTTATTCTAATAACAACATTTTTGGTGGTGATAACAGACATTTTTTGGTGGCGAAAGCAACAGCCATTGTTATAAGTGTAAAATTATAAAGCGAATAAACAAAATTTTATTGGAATAACAATAGTTTTATTGGCGACGACAATAACTTTTGTTTTCAATGCAAAATCAAAATACCAATTACAAAATTTTTGTTGCAGTAACAATATTCAATAACAATAGTATGTTATTTCATCATTTACCGTAAACATATTTCTTTGTGCAAACAATCGATTTAAAATTTTTTTTTTTTCCAAAATGAAAATAACTGTGTGATTTATTTTTAGCTTCATCCAATAAAAATATGAATCTAAAAATAGACAATTTATCAGCAATAAGAATTGCTTCATCATAAGGAGTCTCTCAAGTACTCTAATGATATCCAAAACAGGACAATCTGTTTCATTTGGTGTGAAAATTTATACAATATGGTAACCCTTAAGCAAATATTCCTATGTAAAGCTGTTACAAGAATTAAAATCAGTGCCGATGATGAATATCTATGACATCGGGAAAATGTACAGCAGTTGGTGGAATAGCTTATGATAGTTTAATCAAATCAATTATCATAGAAGTCTGTTACGAAGATACTTCAAATAAGAACGCACTTTATCATTACAACTCTCGGCCACGTATTCAAGACGAGTCATAACAATTTTGAAAACAGGGTTATATTAAAATACATGAATGTGGCGCTAAAGAATATATAAGACCCATAATGTAAAGATCACATAAAATCTGAGCCGATATTGTCGTCCGTCTGTCTGTCCGTATATCGCCTGTCCATACATCTCCATTGCAATTCGACTCAGAATTTTTTTTCCTAAAGTTTCAATTATTAATCTGACAAAGTTAGAATAATCTAGCAATTAAATAAAATTTAAATAAATAATTAAATATAAGTTACCATAATACAGAAATATGTATCTCATTTCATAATAAAAATCATCAATCAGTGAACAAAAGTTAAACGCAAAAAAACCAACTTATTTTGTGACTAATTAAGGTTTCTTTCATAATTTATTTATTTTTTAGGCATTTGTGTTGCAGAGCATTGAAGATTCGGCATAGCCGAATACAATATTCTTACTCGTTTAAGTTGATTTTTATTTAAGTAACGCAGTAATAAATAAATCATAAATAATCAAGTAGCAGCTTTAAAAAAGTTTTGACTAACAGACTTTCAAACGGTCGAAATTGATTATAATTAGTTTTAATTAAAGTTCAGTGCGAATAATCAGTCGGAGTGTAGCCCCTAAATAATAAGATTCTGGAAAAATAACGAATTACATCCCTCAGCAGTGGCGACATCAGATTCTTTCTAGAGTTTACTTGGAAATTAAAAAAGGTCATCATATCTTATGTAAGATATTTGATATGTTCTTGTCATTTTCTATATCATTTTATTATTTATCGGGAACAAACTCGTTATTTAGGATAGTGATATATTACGTCTATTTTTAAGTTCGAATTAATGCAGATATTTGAATAGAATCCTCCAAATTCTTTAATTTTTAACGATCAAACAATTATTTATTAATAGAGTAACTGAAAAAATTATTTTAATCGGCATTTATAAGGCCCTTTAAATCTATATCACTAACCCAATAAAGAAACAATAGTAACACGCACGGAAGTCCCATTAACTAGACCGTAGTTGCAAATTAAAAGAAGACGAAAAAAGAGAAAATGCAAGAAAAGACATTTAACACTGTTGCCACGAATCTAAACATTATAGTAACATTCAATGTTTATATCCTTGTGGCAAAAATGTTAAAACATATAACAACAACGCTCTAGCTCTACACAACACATCTCTGCATATATACAAACACACTCTTCGTTGTAAACATATAAATAGCAGCCGTTTCTGTTGTTGCTATTGATGCTACTGCTAGATTTAACACTTGAGTTAAGCTTAGCAAACATTTGCAACATCACGCACAACACTCTCTTACTGAGAAAATTTCTCCTTAACGCTTTTTTGTGTAACTCGTACCAAATGCAGTTTATGTTGGTTTAATATGGTGGCGGTAATGGTGATAATGATAATGACGATGTTATTGTTGTTGATGATGGTGGTGGTGGCATTGTGGATTGGGAGAACTTTGGGAATAAAATTTTTAACATTGGCAATGTGTTACGGTATGATTTGATCGGGTATGGTTTTCATAGTTGTCAATGGTGTTGTGTTGTTGCTATTTGTGAATGTTGGTTATTGTTGAAAGAGTCACCCATTATCATCTTTTAGCAGAAATTTTGTGGTGTCGCCACATTTTACAATTAAAGTTATATTTTTTATGACCAGTCATGAAGAAGTAGGTTTTTTTTCTTAGAAATTTTATATCCAATTTAATGAAGGTTTGAGTGTTTGAGTAAGGGAAACTTTTATATTGATGAGCAATGCACAGTGGTTTGAACTCGTTTGGATGTTTTAACATTTTTTTCTTTAGATTCTGCCAATAAAATTGGCGATCTACTTCAACTTTATTATCATTGATTTATAAAAATAATATTTCCAGAAAGCATATGGTTATCTATTGCTCTTACGTTACTGGAAATATTCCATTAATCTGTTCCTTAAGCGACCACCATATGTGCCAGTTAAGATGATTGTTTGGCTGTTTTGTTTCATGTATTCTTCTCTGTCCGATGGGCAACTGCTTTAACTGAAGCTCTTTGAAACGTCTGCGTTTTATGATCGGTTGTATAATCGTGGAATTCATATTTTGGTTAGAATTCAAGAGTACAGATTTATATTCTTTAAATCTGCTAACTGAATTCCAGATCTCTTGCAGGATGCGACATGCAAGAGCGACTTAAATGTGCTTGTACTTTGTTTTTTTTTTTTTTTACACTACTAGCAACCTCATTTCTCATAGTTCGACCTTTTGGATCGATCGACAGATTGTTGTAATATTAGGCCACAAATTTTAAAACAGATTTTTTTAATTAAATAAGTTAAGAGATTTATTTATTTCTTGTTTTTTAACTGACATTTTCGATTTCACTGTAAAACGGTCAACAAATAGAAATAAACAATTTCATTTTTATTTCTAAATTATTTACACCAATTAAAGTCTAACTTTTTTAAAATTATTTTATATTAGATACTCCTCAAAGTCTTTCACATATGCGCAAATAATCCATTCTATTTTTGTACCCTCAAACACCACAAATGGTGAAGAGGGAATAATTATTTTGTCATTCCTTGCGTAACGCTAAGAAGGTAACACCTCAGACTCCATAATGTTTATATGTTCCTGATGAACTTCCGTAAAATTTTCTATATTTATGTCATTAAATTGGATTGAAAAATTGCCGTAATATGATGTTATAAGAACTTCATTACTATTCCAAAAGGAATCAAAATCGGTTCTGCAGAAAAAAGTTATAGCATATAGAAAAGCGTTTATATAATGTCCAAGTTTGTGAGTGTATGTGTGTCTACATATACATCTACAGAACCTAATTTATTAATTTCACACGAATTTGTGGTAGAGCGCATAGAAGATTCGGCATAGCCGAATAGAGCATTATTATATGTTTTAAAAAAGTTTTGCTTAAAATTGTTTCCAAACTCTGCAATAAGAAATCAATTTATCAATAATCTAATTTTATACATGCGCTGCAAGCACATTCTGTATAAAATAAATAAATAAATTCCTACATGAACTCAATAAAAATAAAATAAAAAATACTCATCTTCCAATAACCAAAACCAATGATTGTGAAAGCAAAATAACTTAATTTGAACTCAAGAATGAAAAACAAAAAATGTCGAAGAAAACAAAAACAAAAATAAAAAAATAAACCGTATAAATATCTGAAAAAAAACTAAAGGACATTTCAGCCTTTTAGTTACCAAGAAACCAAGCCCAGAATATAAAACCCTACTCACACACACTAACTCACAAATATTTTAAACACAAACAGTCTATGTTTGATAAATGACGAAGTACAATGAATAAATATGTTCACATACTTCTTACGAATATATATGAACGAAAGTTTGTGTCCTATAATAACATCAATGAATTGTAAATATTTGCTCATGTTTGTTAGTATGTGTGTATATAGACAATGGTATTAGTATGTGTCTAGCTAAACAACAAAGAGTAAAATTGAACTATAAGAAGTGTCGCTATAATTTTTTAATGAACATTTCATTTTTTCCTAAAAATGTTTGCCAGGACTGGGTAGTTATTTTCTACACTTATATGACTGTGTGTGCATGTATGTGTGTTTGTCTAATATACAATATACTTCATTGTAACTTCTTAAGTGTTCGATAAAGGCATTTCTAAATAATGTTTACTTAAGTTGACGCCAATTTTCAATCACAAATTAAATTAAACTGTATGCCGATCACTTTGGGAACTGGCTATAAACTATAACAGCGTCAAAGGCGTCAGTAATTAAATGCAAATAACTGTTTTCTATGCTGTCATTCGATAATGACGTAAAATGTAAATATTATAATATTTTTATAAGAATTATTAAAAATATAAAAATAGAAAAAAGGGCCTATTATGAGGGAAAATATTTAATAAGGACTTAATCAAATGTAAAAAAACATCAATTTGTTTAATAAAATAAAATAAAAATTAGAAAACATTTCTGGTAAATATATCATTTTACACTACAAAAGTAAGTACACTAAACTATATAAATTGAAAATGCAAAATCTAGGTGTATTCAAAATTCTTAAGATCAAGTTTTTCAATTATAAATAAGGGTATGTTTTTAATGACAATATCTCAATTTTATAGCAGAAGTATAAAATGTAATCGATAAATTTCATAACGTTCAAAGATGCCCATGGAAATTCTCGGTTCAACCAAGAAAAGATATGAATTAATTTTGTAATGACTAAGGATTCCGAAAGTATGGTCAGTATTTTATTTAGCAAAGGACTGAACTATGTTGTCCGGAAACCTACCAAGGAAATTAAATATTAACAAAAAGACAGATTAATATTATATAAATGAAGAACCCTAACAAATTAAACAGACTAAGTCTTTCTGAAGCTTCCAACAGAAGCCAACATCATAAAGAAAATCGAAAATTTGCACGAAAATACATAAATGGGCGGAGGAATGGAAAATGGTCCTGACTCAAACTCATGTTAAAATGTAGTGTGTTATGGTTTATATAAAAATAATTGGAACCAATGCCAGACAGTAGTTTTTGAGGTAATCCAAAAAAAAAACACCAATTATTAATAACGCTATAGAAATTGATAGACTTAGTGTGTTTATAGGAAAATACAGTTAAATTCTAAAATTAAGTTAAAAATTCAATTAAATAAAAATAAAGTTTATAGTTAATAATATTTTTAATGGGGTCCTAGTTGATTTAATAAAATTATAATTCGTCCACTAAATATTTTATTTGTCAAAGTTATGTGCGTTAATATGAATATGTACCAGCGTACTATTGAAATTTAATTAATTTCTCCGTTTATGCCTTTTCAGTTTCTATTATGTTGTAATTACTAAACGTTTCCTTCTTCTGGTTTTCGATAAGGGTGTAGCTTACGATTTGTGATTCCCTATTTTGGTCCTTATTATTTGTCGAGTCTTTAATTAGATCTTGAGAAACAGTGTTTCACCTAACTTGGAACACGAGTGTTCCAGACTGTCTGTACGAAAGGGAATAATTTACAACTGAGTTTGAGAATGTGATCTTACTACACAATGATTTTCAAATAAAAGTACATAACATATAATCATATTTTTGGACCGTAATTACTACAGTAAAAAAGTATCAAGAATTTAACATTATTTTTTTGCCATTAGGGATAATGCTCAAAAATTCTCCTTAAACCTACATCTTGTAAAAATGTGATTATTCGATGTTAATTAAAAAAGTAATTGGGACCAAGTTCTCGCTGTAGTGGATCAATAGATATTCGATAATCAATGTTTGCTTTTGGGGCAACTTCTTCTCAGGTCTTATCCGTCTTACATTTTGTCGTAACCGTTTCTTGAGGAGGTCTTTTGACCAAATTTGTTGCAGTTCCAAAGATACTCTATAAATAATATTTGCTTTGTATTTGTCCTTAATATTTTATCTATTAATTTACTACAACAATTTAAAGTAATCATTTTCTCAATCCAACTAAAATTTCAAACATTTAACTTCAATATGGTATTAAATTAAATAATATTCATCAACTTAAAGAATTTCTTTTATTAATTTTAATAATGTATTATTCAAAATGAACAATATTTATTCAAATTAACTCCATTTTTGTTAACGAAATCAAATAGTCATATTGACATTTTTTCGTCAATTTAAAGAATTTACGAATAAATTAACGAAAATTTTCGTTATGATAAATAAGAGTTTCGTTGGCTGATATTTAACCAATTCTACACCCTTTATCGTTACAACCTTATTTGGTTCAATGCACACCACTTTGGAGATATTGGGCTGACATATATATGATTGTGTGATCTTATTGTGAAAATTGAGTAGCTGAAAAACTATGTTCCAAAACATTAAAGATTTAAAAAAGAAAACGAAACTGATTTGAAATGAAATGGACTCAAGAAACTCTCTTTTAAAATTATTAGAAATAAAAGTTTAGTACACATTTCTTTAAAATTTAGCCTATAAATAAAGTATATTTTGGCTTCTAAATTCATGTATAAACCAATAATTAGACAATAAAGTATTCACACAAAACTACCACCTTTAAAAGTATTGACTCTGTTTTGCTGATATATATTTCCCCATTGTTCTTACAAGGAGCAGAGAGCATCAACAACATTATAGTCTTTAGTGTCTATCTTTGCTTAGAACAATACCTTCTATGTGAAATGAAGTAGTGGGAACTCATCTAATTTTTCATTTTCCCCAGGAGATGGAGTGGCCGCATTTGCCGTTTATCCTCGGGTAACTCATATTTTAAGTTTCCCACAAATACTCAAAGTCGAATTAGACAGGGGCTTCTGGGATGATTAAAATTTTCGTTTTAAACAAAAACCTGCCAAAAATCAATCTTAATAAAGAAATCATAAGACTTCTATTCCATAAAAAATCCTTAAAAATATGAAAGTTATTTATTTGGAGCTTTAAAATTTGTAACCGCGATATCTCAGTAATCCCAAAACATGGACATAAGTAACTAAAATTTCTCATTTTAATTAATTCAGTCTAACTTCACACACTCACACATAAATATTTTTCAACTGTCCTTTCGTGTGTTCACCGGCTACAACAATAAATAAAGTCAAAAGGGAGTATTTTAAAATTGATTATTTCTCTAACCAAATTTTATTAAAGTCTACTTTTGGGGACATCGATCATCATTACTGTTATGCATGTGTTTGTGTGGATGAGCTGTTTTGGATAAAAAAACAATATAGTGAACACAAATAAATTCCGTTATTCCTTTTTTATTTCCTTTTAATTAAAAATTTGGCAGTCAACAGCTCTTTTACCCTTCGAATGCCCAACTGAAACAATAAAATTTTGAAGATTTTTTTGTTTTATATTTTGCACTTGTTTGACCAAATGAAAACACAGAAATATGCGTTTGTCTGGGTATATACGACTAAATAGGAAAAAATGAAAGAAAACAACAATAGAATTTCATAGAAATAAAATTTAAAAAAAAATCTACTAAAATCATCATCATCAACGGCAGTAGAGGTGGCAGCAATAGGAGTAACAGAGTAATATCGTCATGGCCAATACTCACTGCCATCAAGTTGTAACAAACGTTATGCGTTTGTTTTTAGAGGCACCTTTTTTTCTGGTGCTGGAAAACATTCATTGATCTCACATTGGTTAGAACAAACAAAAACACCAATAACTACAGTAGCAGTAGCATGAGAAATTGCAACAATAACTAAACGGACATAGATATAGACACACATATAAACATAGGAATACTAACACTCACATATATTTAAACCACATATAAAAATCCCTAAAGTTTTCTGTTTAAAATCTATGAATTATTTTATTTTCGCCTTTAATTTTTTCGATAGAAAAAACTTGTGATGTCGTAGTGACGTTCGGATATGCTACTTATTTATAAAATTTGAAAGATTACTCAACTCTAGAACTGATCTGTTCCAATATAAACTAATTTACCATCAACGTTTGCTAGCAATATGCTTTGGGAAGTGAATAAAATAATTTAACCACTTCATTTCATTATGGGAAGTACGATATCCCCAGACCTACTGAATAATGTTATCCATACCTTTCGCTCCTTAAATTTAACAAATTTTATTGGTTTTGGTTTATGGGTTTAGATAATAATATACCAGATAAAGAAAGATAGTTGTATAGGTGTATGTGACCTATTATATGATTTGGTCCACGAATATATAGGTTTACATTTAACTTATGACATAGTGTTACATCCAAAGAAACCAATCTAATATACCCTTTTTCATCTCTTGTTATGAAGAAGGATATAAAAAGGCGTTTGGGAAAAATGTTGATATATTTTCCTTTTTTCGTTTGGGTGTGTATGTCTGTTTGTGTATGTATTTTAAGGCATGTGGTCACTAACGGAAATTCAAAACATTTTTATTTACTTACGGCTATTGAAACATTTTGAATAAAAAAAGAAAATTAAAACAAAAATACGAGAAGAAACTAAAGGAAAAACATCGAGTAAAAACACAATGTATTCATTGAAATGGAATTTGATGGTTGGAGTTTCCAATGAAATGATATACAATAAAAAAATCTGTATAAGTCGTAGAAAAATATAGCAACTTGGAAAAAAGTATAAAACACAAATTGATTTTAAATTGTTGGAAAAACAAAGTTTAAACGTTTTTAAAGTCAATTTCTTTAAACGGTTACAAAGCGTAGCAAAATAAGATAAAATTCTTTAAAGATATATAATTTTTTAATTTATAAAGATGGGAAACGAGGTTTTTTAATGTTTTAATTCAAAATTGCTGTAAATTTTAAAATGTATATTCGAGATCTACATGAGTTTTTAATTTTTTCATAATTTAAAATCACATTAACTCGATCTTGACGAACAAACGTATTGGCACAGCTAGTACATTACACTATATATATGTCATTTTTCAGTACTAAGTGGATAAGCCTTTTTGATTTGTAATTTCATCCAAACGCTTTGGTATTGCATGGACTAAATTTCTTATATCTTCGTCCCCGATTTTTACCCATTCTTTCCTTATCGCCCTATGAAGATAAGATTAGAGATTTCCGTTTAGCAACTCGACCATTATAACCAGCCTCATGCAGCATTCTACGGACTGATATTAGTTATATTCCTGTTCGACTTCAGCAGCAATTTCAGTAAGCGTTTTTGAGGATTGTGTTTTTTTTGGCAAATTTGGTGACTTTCGAGGGGAATTAAAACAAATATCCAGAGTTTTTTTAATTAATGTTCAACAAATTGTCACTTCCACCGATTAGGACCGATTTATATAAAATAAACGTTCTTTCGTGATTGCTATATATACGAAAATCCAAAAAAAATAAAAAATAAACATGCCCAACTGAGTGTGTCAATACTTTTGTCCGGCAAGTTGATGATTATTTTTAACAAATTAATATATTTAAAGTATATTTTGAGTAATTAACTAAATAAGTGTTTTGCATTAGCCAGACCACTTATGGTTGTATTCACAATTAAAATAAAATACTTGTCAATAGTTTTGTTCTTAAATTTGTCGATATACAAGTTTAATAAAACACAAAATTTATCAAATGAAGAACGCTGAGGTCAAAATTATTACCAAGCCAAAAGGATAACAATTTCCATTTTAAGAATTATGTTTTTCTTAATTATACATTCATTTTATCTAAGAAAAATTTTCTTAAAGAACATTAATTTCATAATTTTTAGAAAAGCTTCTCTTTCTTTTTTTATAAAATTTACCAACTTTGGGTAGGGCTTCCGCGTATATCTCTGTCCCCATCGCTTCCTTCCATAAAAATTTCCTTTTTCAACAATAAAACAAGTTATAAAGCACATTACAGAAAAATCGTTTTATAAGCGAGTAAATTTAGTGACCTTTTTGTAAAATTTCCAAAAATTATACATTTGTTTTAAGTTCCAACTTCTGATTAATATAACTTTCCAACGGATTCGTATATTTATCTTTTTATTGAAATAATATTTTTCAGAATTTTATAGAAAATCTGGCATATATTTAAAAAATTTAGGACCTACAGTGAGACCGGTATCTTAAGAAAACTAAAGATAAGCAGGGTTAAAAATTTACAAGTACTATCTATAAACAAATTCCTTTCTCTCACTTCAGAAATGGAGTATCGGCGAATTTGTTAAAATCAGCATACCTCAACTAAATTGTCTTATTGAAGCTAGAAGAAATTATGGAGCGACCTTTGTAAAATTTGGCACATTGATTTTTGCATATATTTGTCTTGATTTTACCAATTCTTATTCAAAGTGATATTTGAAGTAGCGTTATATGGGACCTATGAGAAATAACGGACCGATACTCATATAATTTTGCAAATCGGGTTTTAGACATCGTTAAATAGACCCAGAAAGTGATTCTGAGTCTGAGGTATACTTAAAAGCGGTGGTAGCAATGTGCCTAACAAACTTAAGCACAAACGCATTATACCCCAACCACCTATGGTGGTGTAGGGTATAACAGCTTAAAGATATGTTTAACGGTTCAAAAGTTACAGATTTAAATAAAAATCTTTAATTTTAAATTTTATGCATTCAGATCGAAATTCGATCAAAATTTCAGGTTTTCTAAATTATGTAATTTTTTTATGAATAACTTTGTACTAAAATAAAATTTTACTAATTAAATAATTTTTAACCCTTTGAATCTAGTTTTTGTATAAGAAGTTTTCGATGCAACTCCACTTCTCTTCTCACTATAATTTCCAAAAAATATATACTTAAAAAATTCTAATTGAAAAAACTCTGTTTTCAGTTAAATTAAAAGAGAAATATTTTGTAAAAAATTTTATGTAAAATAGTTTATATTATTCTCACCCAGAATTTATTTTAACATCCAGAATAATAGCATTAATACATTCATTATTTAAACGCCCGTACCGATTACCGCGATTATTAACTGAAAACACTAGATGGCAACACTTTACACTATTTTCTTTTAAATTGTATGCATTTTTTTGTTTTTGTAAACAAATAACAACAAACACCCACACTTTATTTTTCTATTAAGCTCTTTTTAATGAGAGATTTATTCTCCCTTAAACAAAAAAATAAAAAAGAAGTAATAACAACAACATATATGACATGCATTTCTCCGCCAAAGAGATTAAAGAGCAAAATAAAAACAATAACAAAATAGTTGAATGGAACAACAGTTAAAAAACAAGAACAAAACTTAAGAAATTTCACTTATTATTTTTATAAAAAAACATAATTAAAAACTGATTTTTTGCAAATATTTTTACACATTTTAATTAATTGGACTTCAAAGAATATTTTAACATTAAATTTTATTTGATTTCGACACTTAAAATTTACAAAAATTTATTTTAAAACAGACGAAACGAATTAAGTGACCGATTTAAATAAATGTAAGAAAGTAAACTAATTTTATGTTTATGGGAGTAGAGTTGCCAGTGTTTTGGATGGATGGGTATAAGTAAGGGAAAAGGCGAATAAATGGAAATTTTATTTAAAGTTATCAAGGACTGAGATCTAAAAATTTTAAAAATTTTTTTTGTTACACATGTCACTTATTATGAAATAGAAAGAATTGTGAAAAGAGTTCCCAACCGGTAGGAATGCAGACCCATTTAGGGAGCAAAAGAGAATAAACAATAATTTAACCAGTATAAGTAAAAATTTTACTCCTTTTACATTCGAAATTTAGAAATAAAAAACATGATTTTTTTCTTGAAATTCGCAAGTTTAGGGAATGAATAAACTGATTTAAATATTTTAAAATGCAATTAAAATATATTTTTAAAAATTAAGATATTGTGTGAAAGTTTTTGGATCTTCGGAAGGCAACGAAACTTAAAATATATTATCCCAATTGGGGAAAATTTATAATATGGAATTTGAATTTCTTAAAGGAATTTTTTATTCCTTTCACTACCACATGTAATGATGAGGGTATTTGGATATATTATACTTCCTTATGCAACGTCAAGTATATATTCTTACATAGAATTATAATCTGGTCCAAGCATGTTAGAAAGTTTCCTATTTAAAACGGGCAAAATCGATTCAGTAGAAAAAACGTTATTCGAGACAAACTTTTAAAACCAACGATTATGACTATTGCCTTTATGGTGGCACATGTATAGTGCCTTGACAAAAAATATTGTAGACCACAAAATTTAGGCACTGGGAGTGATCCGAAAATTTTTTAATATCGCATATCTCTGAAACTTTGAAGGCAAATTTCTTGTAATTTGGCACGTTGATGAAACCCCAATAACAAAAGGCACGGGAGGGTGTTAATTCCTTAACAAACTGAATTTTGCATAAAGTATATCTGTGAAACTGTCAGTGAAATTTTAGAGAAATATTGAGCAAGGATATATCATGCCCTTTTATAACAAAAGAGTTTATAAAACACAATTTATATTGAGTAATTTTGAAATAAGACATGGTGTTATATCCACTTACAAACAAAATTTTCTATATATTCCCGATTTTTTTTTTAAATTGATCGTGGTAAAGAGTATTAAAGCATATTTTTACTTCTTTTTATCTGCCTTAGTTCTATTGAAATGAATTAAAACTTTGCAGGTCAATGTTTGACCAATGAATACATTTCTGATTATATAACTATAAAATGTTAACACAATTTTACTTTTCTTTATATAAAATATATAAATAGAGGATTTATTAAAATTCTATAAGATTTTATTTTATATAAGTAAAAAGTTAGTTCGTAACAAATTATGTTTAATTTTACATATTTTTGCAATAAATTATATATCGATTTATAAAGCGGAAACTAAATGTTGTTATCCCAAATTATTCACAAAAATTATAATTTATTTGATTGATATAAATATAAGAAATTATCCAGTAGAACAAGAATTCTTTAAGCTAAATATTTGGTTTTTCTCCCCTTAACAAATCAAACAAATGACCCTATTTACATCAAAAAGATTTAAATATACTTAAAAAATAAATGTAATCCTTATAATAACCTCAAACATTACTACAATAATGTAAATATATTACAATTAAGTATGAAATGAACAAAAAAAAAAAACAGGAAAATAATCTTTATGATTCAATATTTTATTAAAAGGAATCAAAAAAAGGAGCAAAATCAGGAGCAGTAGTTGAATACATCTTACATATGCAGTTTGTTACTTTAAAACTCATCTAGGATGAAGCATAACAAGAAATTTTCCAAAACGATTTACTTTTCTAAACACAAACATACGCACATAAACATACACATTGAAGAAAACAAACAAAGTAACATATTTGTGTAGACCGCCATCTTTATGGATTAAATGTGCCGTTAAAAAACCATTTAGGATTATTTTAATGTGATAAGCAGATAACGTTCCTTGAATACGCAAACAATACTTAAAATCCATAAGAAGAGCAATAACAACAACAAAAACAATATATTTTTATACAACATATACATGTACGTATACGTATATGTGTATGCGGTTGTGTTTGTTGGAAAAACAAAGATTTACGTAACATTTTATATTTTTCTATATATTTTTTCTTTTCTATATTTTCATCTTTATTTTTTTTCACATGAATTTTGCTAAGAAAACGTTTACAGGATCTGCATCTTTTTCTCATATTTTTATACCCTACATCACCGTAGGTAATTGGTATATTATGCGTTTGTGGTGATGTTTATAACATACAGAAAAAATGTTGTAATACCTTTTAAGTATACTGTTCGACTCTAAATCACTTTTTGGGGTTGTAATTTTTGAGATATCTTGATAAAATTTGTTACATACTTCTTTTTTTCTGCTCAAGGACGAAGCCTATTAATATGTTCTTCCGCATAGCGGTTTTAATGTCATTAAAGTCGAAAATATAAAGCGATTTTAACGAAAATCAACACCAATAAGTCGTATATTATTCTTAATCGATGAGCCAAATTATGCAAGGAACGGACCATTACATCTCATAGTTCCCATACAAGCATCCTTCCAAATATCACTGTGAAATGCATAAACCACACATAAACATTGGTATTGTAATAACAACTAGTCAAATTAAGATAAACTAATTTCAAAATCGATGTTCGAAATTGTACGAGGGTCGGTTCAACATTTCTGCTATTTCGGTATAACACCCAGAAAATCCTTTTCAAACGCATAAATTTTACATAAATAAAAATGTTATATTAATGTACCTCACACTTAATCATAACTCAGTAAAGCAAATTATACGAGGGTTGTTGATATAGCTTTGTAGCTGTCATTTACAACCCACAATTTAGTGTAGGGTATTACATAATCAGGCTTGACCGTCTATAACATTCTTACATTTTTTCTAAAATTAATATCAAATACAAGTCATAAGTATGTATGTGTGAGTATAATCGTAAATATATTTAGGTAAATATTTATGGTTATGTACTTAAAAAATGACAAATTTGTTTAAATTTTTTAAACATTTCATTTAGAGAAAAAAATCTAGATAAACATATTTATACACACAAACATAATAATAAATAATCAACTTATGCAGACGCACATATACATACATAAATACATACATACATACATACATACATACATACATACATACATACATATATACACACATACATACAAACAGTCAAGAAGTTATTCAGTCAGTCTTTTTTTTAATGAATAAAAAATGTACTTCATAAAGATGATATAAAGAAAAAGAGATTAAATTATAAACGATTTATAAAGATTCAAAAGTTTTTATTTTTTGGTTTTTGGGTAAAATAATTTGTTTGATGATAAAATACCTTAAATAAAATAGAGCTTAATTTTAGCACATGCTGAATTTATTTGATTGTTTGTAGGGACTTAAAAGGAAACAAATGCTACTTGAATATTTTTAACTTTATTTATGTATTTAAAAGAAACTATAAGCATTTTATGTAATGATGAATAAACTTATTACAAATAATTCATTTGCATTCATGTGTTTCTGACAAAAAAGGAAAATGAGTATTTACTTTGTTTTTGAAATGTCCTCAGAACTGTTGGTTAACCCAAAAATATATACCGAATAAGACTGAAAATTATGTAAGAAAGATGCTCGAGATGAATGATTTTTTACCTTAATTTGGAACCGAATGCTTTGATGTAAAGAAAATTATACATAAATTGGTAAACAAACTGAATAAATTTCAGGCAAAATTCAGAAAATACGGGAAATAATTTAATTTCGAATATGTTCGTCGCAAGCACTAATGTTCAACATTTATTGTTATCACCAAGATATTAATCAAATTTATTTTATTTTGATAAAAATTTCGTTGCTGTAATAAAATTATTCTTATTAAATAAAAATAAATATTGTGGTCGCAATATGTTTAGAAAAATATTTGACTGATCACATTTATATTGTTATTAAACAGCCCATTATAAAAAAACTATTGTTATTAGAAAAAAATATTTTCAATTTACTGACAACTGAATACGAACAAATATTTTTTTTTAAATTTTAATAAATAAAATTATATGACAAAAACATTTCAGATAATGTTCATATATTTTCCAAATGTATATATGAAATGAGAAGTATATTAAAATATTTCATACGAAAATATTTTTACTCAATAACAAAATAGTGTGAACAAACATATTATTATTGAACTAAAAATATTTTTTATTAGAATAACGATATTTTTGGTGGCGACAACAATAATTTTAGTGGCGATAACAATATTTCTAGTGACGAAAACAATAACAACTTCTATTAATGTAAAATCACAATGCGAATAAAAAAATTTTTTAGTTACGGTAACAATATCTAATGAAAATAGTGTGCTGCTTCTCGTTTATGATTACCGCAAACTTATTTTTCTCTGCACGTGAAAATATATTTTGAAAGGCTTACCGTGTGCTATCAGAAGATAACATTTACCTAATTGTTAAATTTTGACTAACAAAAATACTCTGTTTTAAGCACATATAGCTCTGAACATGGACCTCCAATGAGCAGGTTTCCTTTGTTCATGTGAAACTTCAAGTGTACTAATCCAGATAAAAGAGAGGAAATTTATTTCTAGTTCTCACTAAATCAAAAAGTTAAAGTACTCTACCACATATACGTATATTGAAAAGTATTGTAAAAGCTTTGTTAGCTTAAAAACCGGCATTCTATGAACGCTGTAGTGAAACGCGATAATTGGGGGCTAATTTCGTCAAATAAGGTACAAACATAAAAAATAGGTAATTGAAGAACTATAAATTTAGTTATAATCGGATCATTATTCTACACGTGGGAAGGCTTCAAACAGACGAACAGGAAGACACACCTTAACTTGTTGTAGAGAAGGTTCTTAACTGCGAATGATAGCACAAGCGAGGCTCGTGCGATCAGATAGTGTATGATTTAGTATGATTAGTGTATGATAGAAAATTTGAAATGAAAAAAAAAGAACCACAAACACGATTGCAATCAATTACATGAAAACAAAACTAATACAGGATGTACAAAACCGAATAATGATATCAAAACTGAAAAATATTGATTCGACATAAAGGATCGCATGGTAATGAAGTATCGAATAATCGAGACATCGAAGACTAAAAGTTCCTACATATAAGCATAAATAATTGCAATGTATTACAAATACAATAAGTTGATCGGAGTAGAATGTTAAATCAATCACATTTCAGTAACTGATGAAGACGAATGTAAAGAATGTTGGAAGTCTTTCGTAATTTTTGCAATCATTTTTGAAATGTTACGTTTAACTTTTTACAATTTGTATTAACAAGGAAAATAATAGATGTTTGAATTAATACTTTCATTATTTAAAATAAAAAATCAGGCAATTGAAAAAATAAAAAATAATAATTTTAGTGGCGATAATAATATTTTAGTGACGATAACAATAATTATTGTTATCAATACAAAAAAAATTATTCATGTTAAAACAAATTTAGTGGCATTAATAATAACTGCTTTTATTAATGTGAGATCACAAAGCGAATAAACAAATATTTTAGTAGTTTTAGTACGGTAACAATATCTTATAACAATAGTATGACGCTTTTTTATGGTTACCGCAAAGATATTTTTGCTCTGCATGTGGAGCTAGTAAAATTCAGATTTCAAGTGCGAATAAAAACTTTTTCAAAATATTATTTTTTCTCTAAAAAATAATAATTAAGGTTTGTAACAAAAACCAGTGGACAGTTATTGATCGTGAACAATTTTAAACATGAATTTAAAAAATATTAGAACTATAAAAAATTATATTTGCCTGTGATCTAACTAAAAAATTATTATTAGATTATAAAATTTGGCATACAGGAGAAGAACAATATTTACTCAATATATAAAGAACTCAATATAATTTAGTTATGATTTTATCGATTAAGACTTAAAATATTTTATGTGACTATTAAATTATTTATTATATCAATATTTATCATGTCTTCAATCATTTTCTTGACATAATTTTTTGAGAACAATAACTTTTCTTTACAAAAAAAAAAAAAAAATAAAATAAACAATTACACTAAATCATTAATCCAACAATTCTCTATAAAAAATTGTATTTTTTTGTAAAAAGGACCTAAAAATTATAAATTCATAAAAGGAAAAATATGGCTTGATAGCGATAAAACAAAATTATTCTAATTTTTTTTGTCTAAATCATCTATAAACAAATGAAATACAATACTGAAAGCAAACAAATAAATATACAAACAAAAAAAAATAACTTCAACTGGAAGAACAATAAGAAATGATAAACAATGAAATAATGAAGAATAACGAAAATTATGGAAATAATATACGACCATTATAATAAATAAACTTTCTTACATACAAATACGAACGTACATAAATACAAATACATTGTATTTATAGTTAAAGAAATGAGAACGTCAGAATTATTTCTATTCATACATTCACACACACACATAAACATTTAGACTTACTTCCTACTTGGAACAATGACAGAAAAAAAGTAGGTCTGGTATTTTAAAATACTAAAAAGACCATTAGTTACGCCTTAAAGTATGCTTCAAGGAGATTATCTTACATCAATGTTGATATTTACGTAAGTTATTTTTTTTCTTCTCTCTCTCTCTCATCAAAAAATTTTCTTCGCTATAATTTTTTTTTGTTTTGTTTTCTTGAACCATCGTTCATCGTTTTATGTTGTTGTAATTGTTTTTGTTGTTGTGTTGGTAATATCTTGAAAAACGTTTATTTTAACATTTACTTTATTCATAATATAGAGGTTTATTGTTTTTGCTTCTGCTGCTACTGTTGTTGTCATTGTTGTTATTTGTTTAACAAACATCAACACCACCCCACGACTCGTCGTTGCATTCGAGAACAAAAAAAATAATAATAATAAAAAGGAACAAACGCAGCTATGAAGGACCTCTTGATACAGAGACGTATCTTGTAATATTTTATCTTCTAAAAACTTATAGTCACACGTACTGAAGAGAATAATTTATCGCTCGTCATAAGATTTGGCATAATAATATAACGATGAGTCCTTTGAAGTTTATAGGGAATATGTGTTATTATTAATTATATTTTGATCGCGTCCGATCCAATAAAGGTATTTCATTAAATGAGATTTGTATTTAGAACCTCTTGCAGTTATTATCCTTTGTATGGAGT
Organism: Cochliomyia hominivorax; assembly: GCA_004302925.2. Taxonomy (NCBI): domain Eukaryota; kingdom Metazoa; phylum Arthropoda; class Insecta; order Diptera; family Calliphoridae; genus Cochliomyia; species Cochliomyia hominivorax. Next base: position 50,245,819 of record PYHX02000495.1, on the reverse strand, counting down.
TCTGCCTCTATCTGATTATATCCTTATCCACTAATATTATGATAGTGATTAACAATAAAAATTAAAATAATTCCTAAGATATTGCAATAACTAGGGGACTAAATTTAGGTATCTTTAATTTGATACAATCTCTTCCAATTATTTTTCAAAGCTCTTCTTTTTAATACTTCTGCATTCCCAGTATGAGTATTAACTTCCCAATGAAAAAAGTAGAATTTACTTTGCATTTCTTGATCTCATGTGTAGCGCTACAAGATTAAATAAAATTAAACATTAGAGCAAAATAGCTATAACTTTGAAAAGGATATCACTAAATTTATTAAGCAATGGCTCTATGAAGATACATTTGATATTTGTAAATAAATGTAAAATATAAATTAATTAAAAAATTTATGAATGTAAGAAAATCGCGGTGAAATCGTTCAGAAAAATTTGATTAGGGTCTTTAAAAATGTTGTTATTGTAAGAGTGATATATTTGGCTGTGCCAACATTTTATATATCCTGCACCAAATTTAGCAAAAACTTGCAGCAATTAAAATTAGTCACATATACTGCATACACATTCTAAAAAATTTATGTAAAATTACTCTAATGCAACGAGTAAGATTTCATGTAAAATTACTAAATGTGCGTAAAAAAGAGCATAAAATATTTGTTATAATTTTTAAAGATTTTGTCTACAAAAATACACACAAAATATAGTATTATGAATGTTGTAGTATGAATTATGAATATTTTCATTTCAAATTACTTATAATGCATGTAAAAATATTTGAATTTTGAGTAATAAATGTTTATTTTTTACATATAAAATACGTAAAATTTTGGAAAATTTGAGTAAATTTACATGAAATTTTTTAAAGTGCAGTTAATCGAATTCCATTATTAAATATTTAACAGTTTTACAATGTTAAAGCACTATTCCGGGAAGGGGTCTTTTATAACGTTTTATATTTACCGACAAAATCAAATTAATTGCATGTGCTAAATATAGCTAGACAAATGACTGTGCCAAATTTCAAAGGAATTGATTCCTATTTAAGATTTTGTTAGTTAAAATCTAAAGGCGGACTAGAAATATTATAAAGCCTACTTGAGTCTTCAAATTAATTAGTCTTTTTATTGTCAGATTTCACCAGTGTGTCAATATGATGCACTATTTTAGATAAACGGAGTGAAGAAAAAATGGATAGTTTTTTTTTTTATTAAGCAGAAATACGACTGACACTAACTCTTAATTACAAGTCAAAATATTTACTAACTATTGAAATTAATTTCGTTTTGTAAACACCTAAAAGTAATTAATCGTAAAAATCATATAATTAGAATTTAAAAGTAATTTCTGACCAAAAGGCCATACTCAAAAGTCTTTGGTCAGAAATTACTCAAATCAACTAATTAATCATTCCAAATAAAAAATCTCTGAAAGCTTAGAAAATTTTTTAAAATTCGTTCCAATTATTATTTAAATTTTCTCTAAAAAAATGCCTAGATTTTTCATCGGAATAAAGTACCAATCCAGAATAAAAAAAAATCCATCAAAAATTCTCTTTGCAACCAACTAAGATTTGGTTTGGTGAAATTTATTGAGAATAAAAAAATTTAATTGGATGTATTATCACCAATTTCGATACCTTATAAAATCGCTATCCGCATTTCGATTATAAAATTAACATGAAAAGGGGAATTATACTAAATCCAAATCCATCGATATACTTTTCTCTTCCATTTATACTACTACTAATTGTTTTTTCCTGAATATGTTTGTTCTTTCTTTAGAAAAAAATTTAACGAACGTTGGATCTCTTATTGACCCCATTCCAAGTGCAATATGCTATGGTGGCTAGATGAGGAACCCTGATTACAATATCGAATTAGATTTATGTTCAATTATGGGTCTAAACCATTAATTTGCATGCCCTAGTTAATCGCAAGTAATTTTTTCTTACAAAAATTTCTAAACCTTGTGTTTTTTATTTTTCTGTCATTTTAGGTATATAAGCATGTGTGAGGTCCCAAATGGGTTAATTTTAATTGCCTTATCAAAAAAAAATTAAAACAAAAATCTCCCCATGAAACGTCTCTGCTTTATTTTTAGTTAGTAAGACTAAACAAAAGTAATTCACATGCCACCAAAATTTTGAAAAAATGAAAAGAAGAAAAAAATATTCTAGTCTCAATACAAACAAAGTAACATTAGCTTTTGTCATTGTAGTTGTATTTGTATATTGTGACTGCTCATAAATTTTAACAGAAAACCAATGTCCTTTAGTTTTTCTGTATGTTTTTTTTCCTTTCTTTTGCTGGTTATCCATATCCATTGTTATCGTAGTTGTTGTTGTTGTTGTTGTATGTGGTGTGCTCCACTTGGCAAACATAACGGAAATACACCAGACAGGCATTAAATGCTAGTGACACATACGAAAGCAACAGTATACTGTTTTTTCATATTCTGTTGGTATTTGTAAATACAAATACACACATATATATACACGTTCTTTTGTACATTTATGAAATAAATAGTCAATTCTCTACTTCCAGCTACAAAAAATATGATGAAGGCAGGATGTAAGAAAATGAGGCTTCTTAAATTACAATACACGCATTTTTGGGCTCATTATATCACTTTGCTTCTTATTTTTCTTTCCTTTTTTCTATTATTTCTTCTCATTTTTATGATTTTTTTGTTTAGTTTCTTTATGTGTTAGATTTTTTTAGTTTGAGTGTGAGTGGGGAAGAAACATACGTTTGTATTGTTGGCAGTTGGAAAGTGGGCGACTGTTTAGAAAATTTAGCCTTTAAATGTTAAATACGTGCGTTACGTTAATATGTCTTTGGTCTTTGTTGTTATTTTTCTTGTTGTTATCTTTTAAGCATTTTGGTACATATTCAAAAAACTTAAGGTAGCCTTGCCTTGCTATTAGATAAGTATTTATTAGGGAAGAGAACAATTTCGTTTCTGACTTTTCAATTGTTAATAAAAACCTTTCAGAACCTTTGAAGTTGTTGACCTTAGATGTAAGAAATCTAAAACGTTAATTTTGTACTTTAATGCACTTATATCTTTAGAAGATGCATCTATTATTTATTTATAAGGAAAATGAAAAAATTTTGTTGGAGGGTACAACATTTCACTTTATTTTACTTTTTCTTAAGAATTTACCTTTTTCAGTGGAATTTTACGTAAACAATTATTTCAGTTTTACCTTTCAAATCGATCAACTGTGAAATAATATTAGGAACATGATTAGAGTTCCTCTTGTAAGGAAGAGATAAGGTAATTCTCTGTATTAATTCATAAATATGCCACATTACTAGAAAATGTCTGTAAATGTTTGTGAGAAGTGAGATTTAAAATTTTGTTCGTTTGTAAGGGGGATACTACAGCCTCATGACCCCAAAATTTACTTGACTTTAAAATTTTGCTAAAAAGGCCTTTTCCAGCAGCAAATATTAAGAAATGCGATTTTTCAGTTTTAGGAGGTTGTCTCAGATATCGGTCTAAAAGTTTTTTCTACTGTGCCAATTTTAAAGTTTGAAATAGGAAACTTCTTCATCTGTGTGATATTTATGTAATTTACAAATACTTTTTCAAAGCAGGATTAGATGAGAAGTTTGGGAAATTGTAGAAGACCCTCATTTTAAACACGATTTCTGTAAACATTTCAAAGTAATATTAAGAGATCGGTGATGTATGAGAGCTCTGTGGGAGGTAGCACTTTTGCTTTTAATATACTCTTACGAATAAAAACCCAAGCACCTGTGTTGTATGGTCGAAAGTTCATCGGATTTATATATATTTATTTTACAGATTTGGATTTTTAAGAATATTTCAGATTTTATGGATCATTAATAAATAAAAAACATTTTTGCAAAAGTATTTTTTTGTAGATGTTTTAAATTAAATCTTAAATAAAATTTTAAACGTTTTTTTGTTATACTCGATTTGACCACTTGAAATTTTCAGCCCCTCAAATCTTGAGTCACATCTTTAATATACATGTTTCTGAAAGTGTGCGCCAATCTTATACGAATAATTTATCAAATAAAAAACGTTTGGGACTAAACCAACTTTATTGCCAACTCAGCAATCAAAAACATAAAGATTTTATATTTTCTTCTCCTATGTGCAGTTGGTAATTTATGATAAAACAAGCACGGGTCCATGATTTCGAGAACTGTCCACTGTAAGGCTTATCTTCAATAACTTTCTCGGGTGGTGTGCTTTCTGACGAAGCAAAGGTAAAGAGTTATTAAAAATGTTAATAAAAGACAAAAATATTTAAACAGCCTCTCGGATGATGACTAAATAGCGTATGAACTAGAAAACATAAAAAAAAGATTTTATGATCACAAACTGGCGCAAGAATTGTTAAAATGTTAAGAAACTGAAACGAAATGTAATACGTTTTTTCTTTGTTCCCCACCCAACACTAGTAAGTACTTGTTTGAGTGATTATGTAAAAGTATGTATGTTTGAAGAAAAAGTTGTATATGTATGGAAATTTTTACTTTATGAGGCCAAATGCTTTTATTTTGTTTGGCCTTTATTATCCTGTTACTTACTTCACCATCACTGTCATCTACATATTTTGTTTGTGCCAAGAATTTTTCATAATTTTTTATTTCGTCATACTTTTTTAAGTATTTTTTTTAAGCAGAATTGGATCATTTCAATTGTTTGATAAGACAAATCGGAGTATTGTGTTTTGGCAAAAACATACATGGACATAATTTTCAAATTAATTATTTAATAAATTAGTACGATGAATATTTAAAATAAATGCTTTCAGAATTACAGACAAATATTTAAGAGACTAATTATTTCAGAAAATTAAGGGTGATACAAATTCGTTCACGACTACAATTTAACATACCTGATTATATATTATATACTTTAGTAATATTGTTTATCTTCTGCTACAATAAATATTTGACAATATTTTACATCCATACAAATTATATAACTACATAAGTATGTATAAGTATATGTAAGTAAAAAATGAAAAAATTCTACTTAAAACTCATATAGACATATATATGAGTTTTATATTTAATAAGTTAAGTACTTTCAAAAAATGTTTCTTTTATTTTTTTAACTTTTATTTAAAAATTTCTGAATTTGAAATCTTCTAAAGGTAAATGAAATTGTTTTTATAAGATTTCTTTTCTTTTATTTTTTTTGTGAAAAATAATATTTTGTCATTATAATGTTATTGTTGTTTAAAAATTATTATCAAAAAACCTTGTGGTTTTAGAATTTCAAATTCACATGAATAATTTAAGAGAAAAAAATCTGCTGCTTTTTAATAAGTCTGAATAACCGACTAAATTTGGCAATTTGTAAATTTTATGTGTCACCAACGGCTGGTGACCTTGTGATAAAAAGTCTTATTTTTTAACAATTATAACAACAAATATATAAATATAAATATTTCATGAGTTCATTATTAATAAAAAAGTAACAGGATAACAGGACAAACAGGTATTTTATTTCTTTCTATTAGAAGTTTTGTTTTTAAAGAATTTTGAGATATACTTCTTATACAAATATTTACTGATTCCTTATCAAAATTTAGTCGCAAAAGAATAATATACATTTTCTCTAAGGTTATTATTTTTCATCTGTATATAGCAGTTTGTCATCTATTTCTCTTTCAATGACATAAATTTCATGCAGAATTTTTTTCCACCAAAGAGAAAAAATTCTTTTTTCTATAGATTTTTTTGTTCGAAAAAGACATATTTACTAAAGAGTTATTTTTTTTTGTAAAGAAATTAAATTTTAAGTTGAATTTTGTTTTTAAAGGAAAGAAATATTTTATTTAAAAAGACACATTTTTTATAGTTTTTTTCTGATAAAAAAATTTATTTTCCATAGAAATTTTTCTTTGCCAAAAATTTTTCCTTGGAATTTTTCTCTGCTAAAGAACAAAATGTTCCATAGAACATAGAACAAAATTTTCTATAGAAATTTCCTCTTGCAAAAGAGAAAAAATTTCCTCTTGCAAAAGAGTAAAAATTTCTTTAGAAATTTCTTCTTGCAAAAGAAAAAAAATTTCTTTAGAAATTTCCTCTTGCAAAAGAGTAAAAATTTCTTTAGAAATTTCCTCTTGCAAAAGACAAAAATTTTCTATAAAAATTCCTCTTGCAAAAGAGGCAAATTTTCTACAGAAATTTCCTTGTAAAAGTGAAAAATTTTCTATCAGAATTTCCTCCATAAATGAGACAAATTTTCTATTGAAATAAATTTTTTAACGAAATTTGCTATTTAAAAAAGACAAATTTTTTTGTCAAATTTCCGCTTCAAAAAGAAAAAAATTCTATCGAAATTTCCTCTACAAAAAAATGAAAAAATTCTACTTAAACAAATTTACTATAGAAATTTCTTATTTTTTCTTCAAGAAAGACAAACTTTATATAAAAAATTCTTCAAAAGATACAAATTTTCTATAGAAATTTCTTTTTCAAGAGAAACGAATTTTCTATAACAAATTTACTATAGAAATTTCCTATTTTTTCTTCAAGAGAGACAAACTTTATATAAAGAATTCTTCAAGAGATACAAATTTTCTATAGAAATTTCTTTTTCAAGAGAAACGAATTTTCTATAAAAATTTCTTCTTAACGAGATACAAATTGTTTATAGAAATTTCCTTTTGATAATGAGATAAATTTGCAACAGAACAAGTTTCTTGCTTTTTCTGTATTTCTTCAAGAGAAAGCTTTTCATAAGAATTCTTCTACGTTTTCGTGGCTATAGACACTTTCTTTGAGAAAACTTCTCAAATAATAATAATAATAATAATAATAATAATAATAATAATAATAATAACAATAATAGAAATTTCATAACAAAGAGAAAATTTTCCTATAGAAATTCAGTATCTACATTTCGGTAATAAAGTTCATCATTCTTCGGAAAATTACAAAATATTCAGAATGAATAAAAATACCAGAACTATATCTTACAAGCAAATAGTATTCATTATAAGCTTTCACTTAAATCACAATAATGCAACAATAATAACAACAAGAGTAAAAAATTTAAGCAACAATAACCAAACTACTGCATCCTTAGGGATTTGGAAAGATAATTTATGAAAACATAAATAAGAAAATGCGCGTGTATTCTGTGCGTAGTTTAGTGTCACTTTTTGTTTCACTAATAGATGCGACAATGGTGTTATAATACAATTATGATTTCCTAAGGGACTTTTCACAAACGCTGTTTGACATTTTATTATTTTATGATTTTTGTTTTTTTTCTGTCTACTTGTTGTCGGGGATTTTTTTCTTCAATTTATGCTAAAAAACTGTAAAATAACACGCTAAAAGGTCATAAAATGTTATTAAGAAAAATAAAATTTTTAATAAAAATGAAAAAAAGAAAAAAAAAATAATTTACAAATACATAAAATGCAAAAGCAAACAGTGACAAAAAACTGAATCACATCATTTGTGTGGATATTAAATGAATATAACCACTTTTTGAAGGAAAATAAACAGAAAACAACAATTTCAATAGTATCAAATTACAAGATAATAGAAACAATACTTTTTTTGGTATCTTAAAAAAAATCTCAACCCTAAAAGATAAAAGCAACCCCCAGACTGCAGGTCTACAGCGAGAAGCATGAAGCGTGAATTTAATAAGAATTATTTGGTTAACGAATGGAATTTTGTTATTTAAGAAACAACATTTTTATTACAAAAGAATCAAAACTTTGCTATAACGAGCGCTTGGTATGGAAAGGTGTCATATTAAAGAAAATATATGAATTTATTATGACACTAAACGTTTGTGTGTAATTTTATTAGAGATAGACATTTTGATACAGTATTTTGAACAAGAGAAAACTTATACATATATGTTCGTAAAATCTGTTTAAAAATATTTTTCGAATTATCTGGAAACATTTTTGGAAGGATTGGTAACGTTAAAATTTATTTTGAATTGTCAAACATTTTCTATAACTATTGATGTTATTTTTCTTTTCGAATTGTATTTATTATAAGTAAATACTCTTGAAATTGCATAAATATTATTTAACAAATATTTTTAATTACTAATTTGCGTATATTTCTAATAATTCTCTTAAAATTTCATAAATTTCTCTTAAAAGTTGCAATTGAAACAATATTGAAAATTTTTCTTGAAAATTACATAAAGAAACTCCATACATTTTTATGTAGAAAATTTTGTTTAGAATGCTTTTTTTCTTTTTGGTTAAAATATCTTTTACGATTTTTTATAAAGAAAATTTCTTTTAACAAATTTTTATGGAGAAAATTTCTCTAAACAATTTCCTATAGAGAAAATTTCTTTAAACAATTTTTTAAAGAGAAAATTTGTTTTAACTATTTAAAAATTTTCTGCAAAGAAAATTTCTCTTAACAATTTTCTATAGAGAACATTTCTCTTAACAATTTTCTATAGAGAAAATTTCTCTTAACATTAATTTATTTTCTATAGAGAAAATTTCTTCTTAAATCAATTTTCTATAGAGAAAATTTCTCTTAACAATTTCTATAGAGAAAATTTCTCTTAACAATTTTCTATAGAGAAAATTTCTTTAAACTATTTTTGGAGAGAAAATTTGCCTTAACAATTTTTCTATAGAGAAAATTTCTTTTAAACTAATTTTTTATAGAGAAAATTTCGGCTTAACAATTTTCTAATAGAGAAAATTTCTCTTAACAATTTTCTATAGAGAAATTTCTCTTAACAACTTTTCTATAGAGAAAATTTCTCTTAACAATTTTCTATAGAGGAAAATTCCTCTTAACAATTTTCTATAGAGAAAATTTCTCTTAACAATTTTCTATAGAGAAAATTTCTTTAACAATTTCTATAGAGAAAATTTCTCTTAACAATTTTCTATAGAGAAAATTCTGCTTAACAATTTTCTATAGAGAAAATTTCTCTTAACAATTTCGTATAGAGAAAATTTCTCTTAACAATTTTCTATAGAGAAAATTTCTCTTAACAATTTTCTATAGAGAAAATTTTTTTATACAATTTTCTATAGAGAAAATTATTCTTACCATACTTAAAAAATTTCTCTTTACAATTTTCTATTGAAAAAATTTCTCCCAAAAATTTTTTACAAAAAAAATTTTCCTAAATTTTCTCAAAAATTTTAATCGAAATTTTGTTTAAATCTGTATTTAATGGGTTTAAGAAAAATATTTTCAAAATGTAGAGAATACATATTTTCCTTATTTTTTTATAAAAAATGAACTTCAATATTTTTATATAAACATTTTTCTTAAAATTTTTCTTTTAAGAAATTTTTATTAATATTCTTGTCACAAAATGTGCCGTAAAATTTTTATGAAAAGTTTAGAAAAAAATTCTCTTAAAATTTTTATGGAAAATTTTCGCCTAAAATTTTATCTTTTTTCTTTTTCTAGACACTGTTCTTTTATTTTTTCTAAGTTAAATTCAATCTTCATCTACCTTTTAATGTTGCATGTAATATTTTCTTTTATTTTTCATATTTTCCCCGGACTAAAATTTTCCAAAAAGAAAAAAAAATTGTGCTCTTTTTATATCATCCCGGTTAATGCAATAAGAATCAATATAACCAACAATAATAGCAAAAAATTAAAGTATAAGCGACAGCAATGGTAACAATAACAACAACAATAGCAAATATTACATATAAATATTATTGTAAAAATTAGGAATCAACAGTCTGTAACATTTGTTTTGTCATTCAATTTCTTTTCATTTGTTGCGATTTCAGTGTCTTTTATTTCATTTTGTTGTTCTTGTTGTTGCTGATGCTTTTTTTCGCAAACTTACAACAATAGTGTCTTGATAGAGTTGTCGTCTGGCTTTGCGTGTATATCACTGATGTACACAGACATCTATAAGATAAGAGACAAGGAACAAAAAAAAAATGAAATAATAGAAAATCTGAACTAATAAAAGAACGTGTCGTCGGCTGTTCCTTTCAAGGTGGTGGTTGGCAGCAGTAGTTGCTTCAATATAAGTATAAAAACATTATATATGTCATAATATCATATTTGACTTAAAGGATACACTTAAGTTTTTAGTTGTTGTGTGTATTGTTTTGATATGACTTTGTATATGTGAGTGAGATTTCCATTGAAGTATTTGTATGTTGTATGTTTAAAGTATTGAGAGGTTTGACTGGTGAGTGGTGGTGGTTGCAGATCAGTACCAAAGATAATTTCAACAAATTTGTTATAATTTAATATGGTTTTAGCTGTTCTACACGCAAAAAATCTAATAATAAAATAAGATTTTCTTGATAAGATTTATTAGCAAAAAGAAAATCGCTACTTGTTTCGTTGAATAATTTTTAGGCTGAAAAAGTTGTCATCAGTCAATAATATAATGTTGTCAAATATGAATATTGTTATCATATGATGAAATCATTGCAAATATATTCCATATTATTATTTATTATTCTACTCTCAAATATCCAATTACATTTTTGTGAAGCGAAATACTGCGTCTTTATTTCAATTTGTGTTTGATATAATTTTTACGGAATTTGGTCTACAAAAATACACACAAATTATAGTAGTTTGAATATTGTAGTATGAACTATGAACATTTCATTTAAAATTACTTATATTACACGTAAAAATATTTAAATTTTGAATAAAATTGAGTAATAAATGTTTTTACATATAAAATGCTTAAAAATTTAAAACAAAAATCAATGTGTAATTTTACCCTTTTTATTACCTACTATAAATGGTGTAAATTTACATGAAATTTTTTAGAGTGCTGTAATATACTGAACACTTAAGAATAAATCATAAAATTAAATTTTTCGTTCATTAGTTTTTTTTGTAATTATTATTTATAACCAACATTGTAGTGTAGGATATTACTGAATCAGATTTGACCGACTATAACATTCCAACTTACTACTCTTTTAAGTTTGATTTGATATTGAAGCTAAAGTTTCAATAGAATAAAACGTAATTATTTCAAAATCTATGAACAAAAGCATAAGTTTTGAAGAGATAATTCCAATAAACCTAGAAATAATATGAAGACCAAGTACTAATTATCGATTAGACATAGAACTTTTGAAGCGGGAGTTTAAAAATTCCATTCCAATAAACTGCTTAACTGAAGAAAGCCAATGAAATATTGAAAGAGGACTTAAAAATCAAGTATTAATTATCGATTTTTCAATTATAGAGCTGTTATATAAATGCAGTTCGAGAATGTTAAATTCCATTCACTTTTTAAAAGAAATGCATTACTGCTTGCTGGTTCATAGGGAAATGCACCAATTTCAAAAAGTCCATATTAATAATCCTATTTTTAGTGAATATTAATTTGTTGATATTACAGATAGAATTTTCAAAATTTTATCCCAACAACTTTTCCATTGAACTGCTTAAGTTAGAAAAAATGGGGAAAATGGGATCACATAGCTAGGAACCCTTATTTATACGATATATAAATAAGGAAAGGTTATACTTTTAAAAGATTTTGTAGTTATATGAATATTCAAGAATCTGGATTCAAAGCAAGTATATCAGAAATTTTAAATCTTATTATTTATTCTTGCTAATAAAATTGCCACGTTGTTTCCTCTCAAAAAACGTTAGTTTATTGCCTGATTTTTTTCTCAACAAATATACAGAAATAACTTATTTATATTATAATGCTGATGTCAAAGTTCATAGTACACTTTTATGTTCAGCCACGCTATCTTACAATAGGCTACAATTCAGGGTCATTACTTAAGCGCCATCTAGACTTTTCTAGCAACGTAATCAAAAAACCTTATATTTGTGTTAACTTATTTTTGTTCTATATTCTGTTGAAGGATCTGGAGTATACATAACTCTATTAACCGTTGAATTTAAAATGAAATTACGTTTCCTAACAATATTTATTAGAACTTGTTTAAAACGCTCTATAATTTCTTATTAAAATTGCTTGTTTTCTAATTTTATATATCTCAGGGTTAACCGAAAGATAAAATTTTTAATTCTTAATTTCATACTTTTCATTACATTTTCACAATTCTCATATGACACCATTTGAGAATTTTTAAAATTTTATTTTAAATTTAATTTCTTAGTATTTTTTTCCAAATAAAAATACAAACGAAATCTGAAAATTTATCCTAATTTCGTATATGTATATGTTGTTGATGTAATAATGTCGTCTTTGACTCAATTTCAAATAAAATAATAAAAAAATAATTTTTAAAGTTGTCTCAGATATTGATACATAACATTTTTTTATTATATCGTTATTATCGACTTGAAGTAGAAAACTACAAAGTTATAAAACAAATAATCTGGCCAAATTTTAATGACGATTTATTTTGAAGATTTATTTTTGAAAAAAAGTTTTGAGGAAAAAAATCCAGGCTTCTTTTAATTTACAATTTTAACTGATATATGTCTATAATTAGATGGTTATTTCATTAATTTTTTTAAAATTTTATAGGGAATGTGACCAAGGACTATCTACAGAAAAAGTCTCTTTTATCTCTATTCATGAAAGAATTTTTAGCGAATTTTTATGAACAAGCCTCAGTTGACTCAATTTGGAGGATCATTGACTACGTCTCCGATCAGACAGGAGTCTATACTTTTCCAAGTCAACTCAAAAATGCAAAAGCTCTTAATATGTGACATCTTTAGGGGTTTAACATTTTTAGAATTATTTAAAAAATTACTTTGGAGTCCCTGTAAGATGAATGATCAAAATTTACACAAATTTGGAGTGGACTTAAATTTTTACTTTCTGTTATTTGCATTAAAGGGTAAATTAAAAATCAAGCTATTTAAACTGAACCCTTTTTCCTAATTATTAATCTGCATTAGTTTCCAACTTCTCTTCAAATGTATGTATAATACAGTTAGGAAAATTTTTTACCATGTACAACACCTTCTGCTACAATGATTTTTACGTATAAAAATTGCCAATAAAATGAAGAAGACGTAGTAATAAAAATAAAAAAAGAACTGAATTTCCATAATCTAATATTGTACAAGTTATAAGCCTTCCAAATGACTCCCATTGGGAATTCAGTTAAAGTGTTCATAGTCAGAAAGAGAGATTCATACTCAATGTATTGAATTGATGTGAAAATATCAAATATACATATACATACATGTGCATATACATAAACATAAACATTTATGTATGATTGTATGTGATTACAAATTTATTCAAGGAAAAACGTAATGTACTTACAAATACATGCTTGCATGAGTTTATATACATATGTAAGGATATTTACTTATTTTGTGTTTTTTTTCTGTACTTTAATCAAACACATACATTTACACACAAATATTTATAAACAGGACAAGCAAAAAAAGTAAGAGGAAATAAAAAAGGAGTATTGGCATAACAAACATACATATATACAAACATATGGAAAAGAAGAGTATTTTTTCTTTTTTTAAATATAAGAATAAAAAGCAATGATACTTTTATTATAATTTTTACACATACTCTTATGTTGGATAAAAGAAGTAACCAGGAAGAAAAGACAGGAAGTTAAAACGTAGAGTGTAATAAGAAACAATTCGTTTTTTCTCTTCAATTTTTTGTCACTGAACCTTCGCTAAAGTCGTTAGTTTTCATCTTATACAAGAATGAGTAAAATATATATCTTTTGTAAACTGCTCGTTTTGATTGTTATTTTCGGTAAATGCTAGAGTAACAATATCACGACCAATGGTTCGTTCCAAAAAAAAAAAAAAAAAAAAACGTACATTTTATTTTATGGAAAATCTGAATAAAATTGACATGACATATCCCAGACGTATTGCATGGGGAATATTAAAATCAGAATACACTATAGAAAAACGCATATAACAGACTCAAACTCACTTACTATCATCACTCACGCCAATCCCCCCTCATACACTTACACATGTTATACACTCAAAATGTCTATAGATAAATATGCGTATTGTTTAACATACAAACAGTTGCAAAATTTAACAAATACAATGAAATATGGAAAACAGAAGAAAAAGAAAAAAAAAACTCCAAAATACTGAACTTTATTCAGAACTTCAAATAAGAGGGTGTATTTATACTTTTGAGGAAAAACAAACCAAAAGGAAGAAATTAAAAAAAATGAAGATAAAACACGGTTTGTTACATATTCATTTAGACTTTATGAATATGTATTTGTCTGTTTGAAGTATGACTGAATGTTTCATCAAGTGCAGTGACAGGCAAAAATTTACAAACAAATTTCCATTCAATTGAGAAATTTTAGGAAGAAATCTTTATTATACTATCGGCTGGAGATATAACATTATATTTGAGATTAATATATGAGAGACATATATTTTAAGGTTTGAATGTTATAATCACCTGGGGATATTAAGAGTCAATGGTGAGTACTATCAATTTGATCAGTTTTAAAATTTTTAATGCGAAGGAAAATTACTGATCGTTCTTATCTCCGGACTAAGAAAATAATCTCTTTATCCAATCTATGAAAGAAAATTTGGTGAGTCTAAAAAAACATAAAGATTGATAAATTTTTAATCTCTTCCAAAATTAGATTTTGTATTTTAATTGAAGTTGTTCTGAGAGCTTCAATACTTCGACTTTTTTAAGTTAAAGGATAATTTACAACTGCACATCTCTCAAAAAACAAGCGAGATTTAGGATGTTTTGATTCGCTCTTTTGCTTTACTCTTATTAAAAGAGCAAGTTGAGAAGGTGCATACTTCATTTACTTCTGCAGCACGAGATATAACAAGAGATATTTTATAAATATAGTGCCTGTAATGAACTGATTATCCAGATAAGTTAAACAAAGCTATAACAATATATATATAAAATAATATGAGAGGGTAAAAGATCTTCTAGATTGGTGACAAAAAGTAGAATTATAATTTTGATGCAAAAGATAACAATTGAACTAGACAATAAGAACTTGGGCTTCAATGAGGCTCGATTCCAAGACTTTTTGATAAGCAATTTTGCACGTGGAAAACTTTGCTCCATTTTTTCTTCATATTGTTACTGGTGATCAAAAATTGTTAGATTTCAGTAACAATGTGTAAAAAGACTTACGTAAGTCCTAGTCAAACATTACATTCCATCCCACTTGTATCAAAGGGTATTATGATATATTTAAATTACTTTACAATTAGAGGGTACTTTTGTATTATTCATGTCAGGATTTTTTTGGTTTATTATAAGGTTTGACAACATGTTACTTCAAAAAATATAGATAAGGTGTTACGCCTCGTGTTTTAGTCCACACACTGCCCTCTTTGGACTGCTATTAGTTTCAGTAGATGCAGAAGCCCTTGAATCAAATATTATGGAATACGCTGAACTTTAGAAAAAAGCATCAAAAATTTAAATTAATTCGAATTAATTATTTATTTGCCGATCTATTTCACTTAGTACTTAGTAAAGTTGCTTAGATATATTTGGCTTTGTTGTCATTACTAAATTATTTCAATAACGACTAAAAGTAGGATTATGAAGCGACCTAAAAAAATTTTTGCCATTAACACCTGCCAAAATATTATTAAACGCCAATATATATGTGAGTTTTAAGTAGTATAAAGTGATATTTGGAAGTGGTACCTGCATGGTGGTTTTTGATCATTGAAATATATTATGCTACAATTTGTTACAATATTTTCATATTTAGAACTTTTATTAACTAAAACCTCAATCCGAGAGAACAATTGTATTAAAGCTGGGAGAAAAAAAGAACCACCATCACAAATTTCAATTGACTACATATATGCAACTTTTGTGATGCATATTATACATATTTAAACACACTTCATCGGTCGGTTTAGAGTTCGCTAAACAATCAGAAGTTAGAGAAGTTTAAATTAATTTATGATTTTTCTTTCTTACTGATGGATGCGTATGATTGATATCACCTAATAATCATACGTTAAATTACCGTTTTATGTCAAAAAACGGTGCATACTTGAAGGTTTTCAAAACGAGAATAAATACAAAATAAAATGGATCATTTGAAGACAAGCTTTATATTTTTAGACAGATAATTGATATTGTTAAAGAAAACGAATGAATTTATCATTTTTTTAATAAAATTATATTCAAATTTTAATAAATCAAAATTCGAAGTTACATCTACATTTACATTAACTTGTCCATGAATCTGATAATTAAAAAGGTTCCTACTTTTTCATTCTCATATCTCGTAAATCATATTTAAATATTTTACTGTTTTCACTGAAATGATCACCTGTCATTATAAGGCCTCCCGGTAGATCCTCACCATACACCTATATGTGAAGGATTAACTAAAGGTGAATACAGCTTTAAGAACTTGTGTGTAGGTGTATTTTTAAAAATCAACATACCTAAGGTGGCCATCATTGGAGCTGTACCGAATATGGCCCTGATCATAGAGACGCCTGAATTACTTGAAATTAGCTTGGAAACAGTTTAGCTCTGACCATGTAAGATATAATTAAGATTAACATTGTATCAGTGGATCACATAAACAAAAGACGTTGAAATATTCATATTTATAAATAATATTTTCTAATCGCTTTATTTCTCCTCCACTGTTCTCTGAAATACCAACTTATTTGTATAAAACACAACTACGTCTATGAGTACAACATGTTTTCGTATAAATATGTAAATATATGCCAGAATTTAAAAAATCTGTGATTGTTTTTCATTGAAAATATTTTCAGTTTTTTCTCCTTCTTGATTGTCTCCAGCCTGAAAAAAAGGAACTCCACATCCACAAATACAATTTTCTTCAAATAAACAATATGATTTATTTGTATTGTATTTGTGTTAACGTTTGTGAAGAGAAACAAATTTAACTCAATTAAAATTATGGTATCACTCACACTTTTGTAATATTTACATTTTTGGTGAAACCTTATATTTGGAAACTTTCATTTGTGGTTAAAGAAAACTATAGTTCCTGGTTCAAGAGGGAATAAATATTGCTACGGTAACATCTTTATAATTTTGTTTTAGAATTTTAAAAAACCATAGAAATAGTTAGATAGTTAACCCTTTTTAATGGATATCTCAATAAAAACGATATTTTGGGAAAATGATGCAATTTAAGCAGATAAATATGAATTTTGAAACAAATAAATAAATAATTATTGGAGACTATACCTCGTTGTATGATGGTGCGTATATTGAAGATTTTAATATCATCATCTGCTATTTAAATTAATTATATAGAGATTTTGCTATAACCGAAAATGGAACCATCCGACAAAATATTAGTGATATTTTTCTCGTAGATTTTCTAAAACAATTTTGTTTGTGTTAGATTTTAATCATATAATTTCTAAAAAATATATGAACAAATTACTTTCCTGCAAATATTATTAACGTTTTCCTAAATAAACCTTTTGATTAAAAAAAAACTACCATGAGTGTATCTACATAAATTATAATTATAAAAATATGATAAAAACTTAATACTGGTTTAATGAATCTAAAGAAAATTTAATTAATTATAACTTCAATATAATAATTTAAACACATATTTCACCGTCTATGGGTTAATCCTTTAAACATAGTTTTAATTAAAAAACCAAGAAAGAAATAGGCTGTTAATTTTCCTGAAAAGGGAAAGTGGTTAAAAACATTCTTCAACGCAAATAAAAATTATTCAAGCTGAAATAAATAAGCATTTGTTTAAATTCACAAAACAGACATATTTTTGTAAATAAGTCGGAGTTTTCAACACACAAATTCATTTATACATATATATAGATGTGATATATGGGCAAAACAATATGGAAAGTTTTATGAAGCCTTATAATATATATGGTATTAGAGAAATATATCGTTTAAAAAAGTTGACTAATAATATTTTGATATTAGGAAAATCACTAAGCAAATATTTCTTATTGAGAACTTCATCAGTTTTTAAAATGATAGCCATAAATTACTGTCGATTTATATTGATTTAAAAAATGTTGATTAATAAGTTTATTGAAATATATTAAAAAAAATAAAATTTTTTGAACTCTTCATGTTTTTTCTCACTTATGAACAGAGCAATAAATTGGATTTTTTGTTTTTTTCACGTTTGAAAATAACATTTACTGAGTTATGTTTCCTATTCCCCAAAATCGAACTATTGCGGTGAATACTGACAGAAACTTGAGACCAGTTTAACAGATTTTGCTGCAAGCAAAATTAGATCATTATATCTCGATCATCAAAAATGATATAGAAGATATATAATATAGTCACTTCATGTGAAATACAAGAAGAAGTTATTTATGAATCTTGAATCAAATAAAAATTTGAGTAGATTTAGTTATATCCATCTGTCTCTCATTCTGTTGCTGGTATTCCCACATCCACTATAATTGACAGAGCTAAATAAAATTGGTCACGTTTATTATCAACTGTCCTGACAAGTTTCCTAATGTTCAAAATTAGTTCAATGGAAAAAAGTTATAGACCGATATAATAGGGAACCTCTAAAAACTGACAAATTTAGACACGGATTCCAAATTGTAAGTCATGAAATTAAGCACGTAGATAAAAACTTGAAAACAAAACATTAAGAGACTAACAAATTTAAGGGGAGTAAAGCCCTTCTAAAAAAGCAAAATTTTAATATCACATAGTTGGAGTAACAAACAAAAATTTTGTATGCTGTTGAAAACTTACGATATCCGAGATTTTTCCTTTACAGACCTAAATATTTCGTCCCATAACTAGTTAAAAATGTGTTTCATGCACTTTGGCATCTATCGCATTATAGTTCAATATTTTTCCTTCCATAGTGTGGAAAATGAAAGTTCCTTATCTATTTGATTTATAAATATGAAAATCTCTATATTTTTTTTGCCCATATCTTCCATTTTAAAAATATGCGTATAATACACAATTCAACTATGTGTGTAAATTTAAAGCCTTTAATCAAATTATTTTGTGAAGTATATTAATTACTTAACATACTTTTGACTAAAATCAAATAAACAAAAAAACAACGTAAGAAGGAAAGAAAGAAAGGAATGTTTGTTTGTTTGTTTAGTTAAGGAACCCGCAAATAAATTCCATACAATAGATTGGTAATATTTACATAAGATTCATACAAATAGAATGGAACAGAGAAGAAATGTTTATTCATATCAAACTAAAAACCACCACTCCCACCATTATTAACACAACATAATTTTCTAATTTCTAATGTTTGTCTCACACATACCCACAAACATATACACATACATATATACAAACAAACATAGCAAAACGTATTAAAATTTACAATGTGGCGGTTGTTTAAATTTCTAAAGGTGTTGAAAATAACAAAACACAAAACATACACACACACACAAATATATACGATAATTTTATTATCCTCATTAAATCTACTCTTCTCTATGTATATGTAGAAATGTGTGTGTAATTATATACCTCTTTCTCAGTTACTAGAAAATAGACAAAAGAAGGGGTTAAAATTTCAAGGATGAAATTAAAGTCTTGGTTTAATGCTTTTTTCATGGGCTGCCATGAATGTGTGCGTTTATTTTATGCTACGAATTGTGATTTTAATTAATAACTTTAGCCGCGTTTTTTTGGGGTTTAATAGTGGTTTTTCGTTATTTATTCTTTTTTGTTAATAAATTATTATAGTTTTTGAAAATATGTTTCGAGATTTAAAATTTATTAATATATAAATAAAATTTAGCACATTTTTCGGTTATAAATTGCCAGGCGTATTAATGTGTACTTATATACCATTTGATATATGAATTCATAATTTTAGTTTTTAAAGTAACTTTTTTAGATTTTATTGCAAATTAAGCTGCCTATAATTCTTAAGTCTCTTTTATTTCCATAGTTTCAAATTAACCTCAAATGAATTATATTTTATGGCTTTAAGTGTTAATAAGAATTAAAACTTGAATATGGAAAAGCTTTAGAGAAAATTAACGAGCTGTAAAATGTTTTAACATAAGTTTTTGATTGAAAATTTTAAAATGATGGTAAAAATGGAGAAATTATATGAAACTTACAATGAATTCCAAATGGAATTTTCCAGTTCGGTTTAAAAAACACAATTTGCGTTTTATATTTTAGAAAAGTGTATATATTTATTATAACTTTTGAATATCATAGCGATTGCGTGAGAGGAGTTATAAAGGTGCAGTTTTATTAAACGAGTACAAAATTTTTGATTTACCTTTAATTTCAACAAATTATAAGATCATTGATCAAGATTTACATGAGTTACCTATACCTTATAGTTTATGAGTATTTGCTTTCAAATTTTTAACTTTCAAAATTTTATAAATCTTCAAATAGATTTTTATACCCTCCATCACCACAATTGCATGCAGAGAAAAAATATGTTTAAATATTCTTATTATTGTTATTTTAATTTAATTTGTTTATTCGCATTGATAAAAATAGATATTGTTATCGCCACTAAATTTATTTTTATATCAATAAAATGTTCTTATTTGTTTTGTTGATGTGCATTGATAACAACAGTTATTGTTATTGTCACTAAAAATATTGCTATCGCCACTTAAATTATTGTTATCGCCACTAAAAATATTGTTATCCAATGCAAAATATTGTTAGCCCAATAAAACATGAGTTTTAATACAAATATATTATTTTCCATGTTAACGCAAATTGTAAAAAACTAATACCTTGTCCTAATAACAACAGCTTTTTTATAACAAGCTATTTAATAACAATAAAATTGTGATCAGTCAATTTTCAATAAATAAAAGAAATTCTACAATTTACATGTTGGTGATAACAATAAATGTTTGCCGCAAATATATATGTTTTTTGCGAAGAACATATTACGAAATGACATTTTTCTATGCTATGAAGGAATCATCTCAGATCAAATAATGTTTATATATTCATGCTTATTGATTTAAAGCATCTTTGTCGACTTAGCTTTGTCCGTCTTTCTGTCTGTCTGTCTGTTGTTAGCATGCTCACATACAAAATAATTGATAGAATTCAACGAAATCTGTTATAGTCGTAAGAAGTTTCCTATTAAAAATCAGCAAAATTGGTTCAGTATATATAATTGTAAATTATAAATAATATATAAATGACAATTATAAAAAATATATCCGAATATATCATTCTTATTTGTTAACATCTAAAGAAAGTTTTCCAAAAATTGTCAAATCTTAAGTCAAACAAAACAAAATTATTTATTAAATAAAACCAGGGATAGTAATCGGTTAAATGTTCCAAATAGCTACCATATAAAAGAGATTCCGGACTGTGGTTTTATGCTCATAAAATGCACTTTTTAATTCAATTCTTCATGCCGAATTTGAAAATGTTCCGTTCAAAATTTTCACATTTACTTTGATAAATAAAACTCAAAAAATTATCAATTCTGAATAATCAAATAAAAATCTGAGTCGATATAGCTATGACCGTTTTGTTTTGGACACGGTAGTATCCACAATAATTGACAGAGTTCAATGCAAAATGATATAATTGTTTGTCCTAAGAAGTTTTATATTTAAAAGAAACAAAATCAGTTGAGTTCAAGGGATGAATCGACAGATTAGAATAAAACTTCCAAGTATGAATTTTCTTTCATGCATTTGTGGTGAATGGCATTGAAGAATTGTATTTTTGGAAGGTAAATATTCGTAATACTTAGACATTATTCGGCAGAAATAATTACTATAATAAGTTGTTTCGAAGTTCGGATAAAAAAATTAACATCTTTTCACTTGAAGTAAATTACGAACTCAAAAATCTTGTGAAAAATATTATGTATGATTCAGAAGTGGTGATCTCGATACAGAAAACAAGTGTAGGCTTGGTTAATCAAGGAAGTTTAAAGATGGGAATTCGGAGGCATTACTCGACATACGGCATTTCCAATTGAATTCGAACGTTTAGAAAGGAAAGCATATTGGTATCGGTGATTAAAACTGGATACAAAATGTATGAGATCAGAAGCTTTAAGTTTCAGTTGATTCCATTTAAAACAGCAATCAATAATAAATTATTGGAAAATTCGACTAGACACGAGTCCCCAACACTCCATTTTCACAATGATAGAACACATGTTTCGGGACCATGTAAAACTATATAGAAATAAGAACCCTTTTTTTGTTAAAAAGGTCATATTATTTTATTATTATGGGCATTTTTCTATCTGCCGGTAGAATTCAGAAAGCGGAAAAAAGAAATAATCAAATTAAATTTATTTTGTTGGATTGGTTAAAATATCAGCCTCAATCCAGTTTGGTTTTATTATTTAATACTTTCAGATATATATTGAAAGGAACTGTCTCAGAATATTGAGAAATTTAAATAGACCGAAGTTCTTATTCAAGCAACTCAAAAATTATTAGAAATAATTGGCAAATGTATTTTTAATTGTAGATGTACAAAAAGTTGAAAATTGGATAACAAATTAAGAAGTTGCTATCCGAAATTGCTGATTTTGAATTTATCTCCATAAAATTCGATTCAGCCACAGTGTGGATGGGCCCTAAAATAAATGATAATAAATTGTCCGGAGTAAGACCAGAGTATGATAATAAATTTTTGTTGCTAAATACTTCATAAACATTAATATATATCAAAAGAGATGATTAAAATATCTGAGGACAGAGGTGCCTTTACAAATTTAACTTAAATTTATAATTTATAATTAATGGCGCTAGAAAAATTAAATACAATATCGCACGTAAAGTATTCTAAAATGTAACAAACATTAAAATACTTCAAATAATTTATAGGTTTTATTATAATTAATGAAAAATAAAAGTTTGAAGTCTTAATTCATTCATTCTGTTGCAATTATTTTCTTTTACACTGTTTCCTTATTTTTCAAATAATATAACTCATTCTAATAAAATATATATCCTATTCGCATTTCTACTAATTATATTTATTTAGTCATATGATAATAAAATAAATAATCATAAAGCGTCTAATAAAATTAGGAAGAATAACAACAACAACAATACAAAATTACACCTTGAAATTAAAAAGAAAAATAGAAAGTTAAAATAAACGAACGCCTCCACTCATAAATTAGATTAATTAAAAAATAATTAAAAAAAGAGTGAATGTGAATTTATGTTTAGGAATAAATTAGGAAAATGAAAATAAGGTTAAATAAAAAACAAATAAAAATGCTATATTCAGCTGCGCCGAAATTTCAGTACCCTTCAGCACCAATGCGTTTAAAGCAAATACGTAATATTTCGTACATACACACTCGAAGACATATATAATATATTAAATGATTTATATGTTTGACTTTTATCTACGGAACCAAATTTGATGTTTATTGGAATGTAACGAAATTTACATAATTAAATTTTATGGCATTGACAATTTTAAGAAAAATATTTGCCTGAAATTAGAGAATGCCTCAGATATCGATATCATTAGTCGCTGTCAATTATTGTGGACGTGAGAATACCAACAACAGACAGACGAACATTGCTAAATCGACTCAGATTTTGATTTGATGCATGAATATATATTCATGATGGAGTTTGAAAAGGAATCATTCTTTTTTAGTGTTCCATACCGAATGACAAAGTTAATATAACCCCTTCACCACTTGTCGTGATGGAGGGTATAACAAGTAAGAGTGCTAGATTCGGCTACGCTGAAACTTCAATACCCTCCACCATAAATGCGTGTGAAGTAAATATGTTTAGTACATACATACTAACACATACAATGTATTAAAGTTTTTCAATTTTACGAGAGTTTTTGTTTGAACTTAAAGTTTGTCTAAGATATCGTCTATATCTTTTAATATTCTGAACCGATTATAGGGGTTTTAGATACGAAACTTCTCAGGACTACAGAAGATTCTCAGGTCAAATTTCATCGAGCTCTGTCAATTATTGTAAGTGTGAGCGAGCCTACAACAGACAGATGGACAGACAGATTGACAGACGGACAGATGGATAGACAGACGGATAAATAGGCTTTTGATTTGATGCTAGAATATTGGGTCCTGGAAAATTCTTTCTTAGCGTTTAATTCTGAATGACAAAGTTAAGATACCCTCTTCGGCACTGGTGGTGGTGGAGGGTATAATAATAAACATTAAGGAGGCAGAACCATAAACAATTAAGAAAAATAAATAATTCTTATTAGATTATGGAGAGTCTATAATTAAGTAGGTCTTATGATTGTGTATGTAGAATTAAACAACACATGGTATATTTGTGTGAGTAATAATTAATATGTATGGACTCCTTTTTTGGAATATGATTTTGTTTCAAATACATCAAAATTATTAAATAATTAAGAATTTTTATGATTTTAACAATATATGAATGTGTTCTAAAGGGTTTAATATTTTTTATTAGATGATAATTAAAATAATTTATATCATATAAGTGCACATATGAATGTAATTTATTTGTAATATAAGACATATTAAAAAATCAATTTTATAACATCTCGTTTTTAACAAATGAGACTTAATTTATAAAAATTCATAAGGACCATAATTATAAACATAATTCATTGACAAATAAAAATATAATTGATATGATATTAATACAATTCTCCTAAATATGTATTAAATTGCTCCAATTCACATTAGAAAATAAACTGTAATAGAAAATATTTTCCAAAACCGTTATGCAAATAAGTTGAGTGTCATTACCTCTTATAGATATGTTGAACTTGAAAATACTCTCTAACTTTGAAACTTTAAAAAATTTTTAATGAAATCCAAAAACCAGGTGATAATTCTAAAATTAAAAACATAGAAAATGGAAATGTTGATAAAGGTTTAGGTCCCAAAAGCAGTCAGAGTTTTTTAAAAAGTTCTTGGTATGACAAACAATATGCAGTTATGGCAAAAGAAGTTTTTTTTTTTTTTTTTTTTTTGAGATATTGGACTCTTGTTAAAAGAGAATTAAAATGCATAGAAAAGGTGATCAAAAGTGTCGTAGATTTTAAACCAGTATGGAACTGTTCGAGCAAAGTGACAGAAAGTATCATAAAAAAAGTTCAAACTTTCATTTGTATAAATAAAATGTATTTTTATTGTAAATTGTAATAATAATTGAAACTCTAGGTTTAGTGGTTTCCTTTTATTAACATGCAGTACCGAGCAGAAAAAATCGCAACACACAGACTATATCAACCATAATAATGTCTGCTTTCAAAATAAGTTTAAAAAGGGTAGATGTATTGAAATTAATGAAAAAATGCAAAATTTTATCAGGCATAAAAATGCAACAGATCAAGTTTAATTAAAAATTGGAAAAAACAATCAAAAGAGCTTTAGGGGACAGAAATGGGTGATCCTAGACACATCCTTGGCATAAATCAATATAACCGTAAAAAGCAATAAATTTCATTTCTTCATACGAACCAGCATGAAAGAAATACAGTTCTTGCTGATCCATGAAAAGCTATTACTACTACTACACTGGTCTGAAATGTTTAATGAAAATGGCTTATTTGCAATGCGGACACTTTTTTATTATTTTTCTGGAAATTATATTCTTTTTGTAATACAAAAAAGAATTAATTAGTAAAGATAACTGACTGGATTTTTCAAACAATGTGGATCTTATCATTTTAGACATAAAACTTTTTATTTGTTTCCTTGTATTCCCGAAAGTCATATATTGTATTATTGTGGTTTTGAAATCTGCATTATGTGGTTTTGAAATTTACATTATGTTTTTAAAATCAGGCTTTAAGATTTCGGATAATATAAGTTAAAATCAAAACTTTGATAAATAAAAAGTTTCAAGTTCGAGCTTGTACTTGGTATAATAGGATTTTTTGATACAAAATATAACCTCAAGCTTCAGAAAAATCTTTCAGAAAAATGTAACCTTGTTGTATATAAAAAAAATTTATTTTAGATGAAATTGAGTGTAGACTCCTCAAAGATATCGAAATTTTCTCAATTTTTAATTTGAAAGTTGTATATTTTTGGATTAAAGTCCTGTCCTGAGAATTTGAACCATACGTCAGAAATTAACAAGGACCTGACGAACTGCCTTAATATCAGAAAGAAACTACACCAACATATATTCTAAAGTATCTTAAACAATGAGGTCTTTGTTGAGTTAAAAAACGTTTTTGAATTAATTTTGTTTTTCATATAATTTTTAAAAAGAACTTTAAGAATTCAATACAAATAACTCAAAAGCTATAAGAGATAAATAGTAAAAACATACATAAGTGTCACAGGGGTTCAAAGAAGATGAACATTTTTCGATCGGCAGTTACCCTTTTTTAAGACCCCATAACCATAAACACTTTCTGGCGTTAATATTTGAAAGTTGTATACCTAAGTTTTTCAGATATCGATGAATGTCATACAATTCTATTCGGCTGGATAAAATTATATGATATTATTTGATTCGATTAAAAAATAGTACCAGAAGCACAATAAGTGATTTAATTTATGACCCTCAATTATAAGTATTTTCGCTAGATGAGGTTTATTAAGTTTTCTGTTTTATGTATTGAAAATTTGGTCGATCATTTAATATTTTTAAGTTTCGAATCTTTAAATTTCCAATTTTATCATTTTTCTCTAAAAACTCGAATAAAAATTTCATAATCTATAAAAATGTCCGCAGAATTTAAATACGACTTTCTTCCAAGAACTAGATATTATTAAATAATCATAGCAAAATGCTAAAACAATAAAAAAAACTTCTTCTTTTTTTAATAAAAAATACTGAATTATTAAGTAGAAAAGTTTATTTTCTTCGGTTCAAATGAAAAACAGAGAAAGTCTAGCGAGCCGAAAATGATATCAACGCATTATTTCTAAAATACTTTCATTCAAAGTTGAAAACACACAAACAAAAAAATTAGAGAAATTGCAACGAACTATGAAAAAAGTTTAAGGCAAAAATATGAAAAAGGAAGAAAATGCAAGAACTTCGCTTAAAGGAAGAAAAAAACTGTAGAGTTGGAAATTGTGCAATGCAAATGTGTATGAGAATAAGTGCAATATACTCTTATGTTTGTGTTTATTCTCGTGTATGTGTGCGTGTTTGTATATTTAAGGATATTTTGTAGTATGAGTTGGTCTACGTCAACAACATGTTGTTTAACTATACGGCAAATAGAAGGTTTGAAAACTTAAATGTAAAATAAGCATACGAAAATGTACATATTAGTTCAAATGGTAAAATGATGTTCATATAAATGTATATGTATGTGTGTAAGGATATTTTACCCAGCAGTTTTATATAACGACATAAGTTTGCGTTGATATATAGTTATATAAAAAAAACTTTCAACATCGAGATAATTCAGTTTTGCGAATTATTTCATTTCGTGATGACTACGAAATATTTAGATGATTTAATTGGCGTTTTACTTATCCTGTGCTTCGCAACTTCAACAAATCTCTCTTGAGATTTGTCTAGAAACGATTCAACTAGGGACCAACGCAACGAACAGCGAAGTGTAGGAGAATGAATTTTAAATGGTAGTGCACTTACCCTTTGACTCGTAACTTTCCTTGCATTTTGTGGACTATCTTCTAGATTACCAGTTTATTCTCTTAGGGATCTTTTCAACTGTCCAATTGATCACCTCTTTGTTAAATCGTTAACTGACCCATTATCTGTATCTTGAGTCTCCAAAAACTTCTAGGCATTTACAATTACACACATACATATTTGCCTGTTCTAAGAGTTGAATGTCTTCTCATTATTTAACAACACAAAAATGGTACACATATACAAACTTCATAATCACTTTATTCATTATCATCTACATCTGCAACTACTTGAGCAAAGTCAGCAAACAAATGACTTTATCCTTACAGTTATCGTCATCATCATCATTGCATTCATTTCAGTCGGCGTTATTACCATGAGCAAAATCATACGATTCAACAAGTTAAACACAACGCATTCAGTCATAAGGCGACAAATGCATTCGGGGCAATAGAGTTTCTATTTGCTAGATTGAGTATGTGTGAGTTTAAATTTCACCCAAATATACACACATACATATGCCACTCAAAAATATCTTTGGTAGTAGTGACGCCATATTACTATTATCACTATATTCAGGCAGCAACAACAACACAAGAAACTATGAAAACATTAACCATATTTTGTTTAAGGTTGCGTTTTATGTGAATTTTGTAGAATTGGAAAACTTTTTAAGATTTTTTTGTTCGTACTTTTTGGAATGCAAAAGAGAAGCAAATAAAACGAAAATCGAATTTTAGTTCAAGCACGTAGGAAAAAAACAAGTAATAAGATTCTTAAATATTTTACATAGAATATATATGAGATTTGCAGAGATTTTAAATATGAGAAGATTTTAAAATTTGAATTGACCAAAAATGAAAGATTTAATTTTTTTTTAAATTATCCTTTAGTGCAGAGGTGCATAGTTATGAATGTATAATTGACACTTATGTGAATAGAAGAATATAAAATATGGACCGCCAGTAATTTAATTTCAATCAGTGCATACAATCCTGAAGAAGTGCCTCCATGTAGAATTCGTACATGGTTTTTTCACACATCTTTGAAAAAGCAGAATAAAGTATTTCGATGAAAACTTTTTAATTTACAGGAAGAGTTAAACAGCAACAAAATTCACGATTATTTTAGAAATTATCTGAAGATATTCACTGAGTCAAAAAGGTTCATTACGCAACTTCTTTAGATATTCGGAGCTGCATCTCTTTCTATGAATGGCTTCTATATATACTTTTATATATATAGAAGCTAAAGTTCACATTGTCTCTGATCGACTCTCAGATGGACATTTCGGTTATGATTTTTTTTCAAAAGTTCACTTATGAAAAATATTAATTGGCCTCAGAATGGTGGTAGAACTTCGAAATTGGTGGCCTCCGAGTAAAAATTTACTAGCTCGATACGATGACGCTGCCAATGGTGACATCAAAAAAAAAATGACCCTAATGTGAAAAATGAAATTACCCTAAATTTGAGCCAATTATTTATTATGAAAAATATCTCATTTTTTTAATAAAATATCACCCCAAAATTTATAAAAAATGTCCCATTAAGGAAATGTTATAAGATCCATATATTGGTGTATTTTTATCGGAAAGAAAAATGACCCCAATTTTTATATAAAGAAAACTTTCGATCAGACTAAGAGAATTTTTCCTCTGTAGTTATTAAAAAGCCAGCTTCGCGAAGAAACTTTTCCAACGCGACTGACCTTCCGTCGAATTTAAACACTTTCTCCACTGTACTATTCAAAAGGCTGGTCCTAGTCTATCCGAAGGCCGGTCGAGTAGAGGAAAAATTCCTTAGTCCGGCCGAAGATCGGTGGCATAAAGTGTTCTTATCGAAGGTGGCAATTGGTTCCTAGTGAATATGTGGAAAATGTGTTATTTTTTGGGAATTGTCACATTAAATTTTTAGGTAAATTTTCGTTTCTTCTAAAACGAAAAAAGACCCTGAATAATGTTTGTAGATATAACAATGAGGGAAAATACCCCAAATGGAGTGCAATGTAATATTTGCGGTCATTTTTCATTTTTCACATTGGGACCATTTTTCTTGTATTTAAATTTAAAATTCAATTTCTTTTTTTTGAAAATTACTTTGTTGCTTTTTTATTTATAATTTTCCCCCTTGACAAAAATTTTAGAAATAACAAAATTATACGGAAGACTTCTCTAGTAAGAAAGGTTAATTTTGGCTACAAGATCGAGGAATCTTTTCATGTATAGAATTAAAATCTTAAAAAATCAGGTAAGAATGCTCTACATGGATATGCGGATTCTTCAATGTCCTCCACCACAAATGCGTGTAAGTAAATACGTTATGTTTTATACATATACACACACAACCGTATATAATATAACCGTTTTACACTTAATGAGTCATAAAGTTAGTAATACTTTTGGCTATAACTTTGATAATTTTTGGAATGATAATAAGTACATATAATTTTATATTATGTCCAAATCTTGTTCTAATTTATCGATTTATAATTGAAAGTTTTACCAAAATTCTTCGCCTCAGATATCGGTCTATTTCATTCGATAAACCTAACAAATTTCACTGATTTTAAATAGGATACGTCTCAAGACTATAGTAAATACTCAGGCCAAATTTCATTAAGCTCTGTCAATTATTGTCGATGTGAGCGTGCCAACAACAGAAAGACGAACATAGTTAAATCGACACAGATTTTGATTCCATGATTTGATTTTGGTGACTTTCATCTAGGAAAATAATAATCCTAGAAAGTAAATTTGAAAATAATGTATTTTATCAGTTAGAATTAGAGTTTCTTTTTTAAATAAATATGTCAATCCAGGGAATAAATTAGAATATTGTATATCCCGCAAAACTAATGTTTTTATAGTTTTCTAATGAAGAAATGCTAACGTTATAGTAAATTTAAAGTAAATTTATGAACATAAAACTCTATTTTTAATTGCAGGTAGTATTCTGAAAATATTTTCTTATATTGGAGCTGTAATAGAAAGTGGATTAATGCTCTTAAAATTCACCGCACATATTTACGCCAAGTCCAAAGTATTTCAAGCCGAATTCAATTGAAATACATAAATTTAAGAGTTTCTAATCGTAAATTCTTTTCTAAAAAATGGAAAATTAAATATGAGTTACAGTGTAATTGATAAAATTTTTTATATTTAAGACAAATAGAATTCCGCCCCAAATATTTTTTTAAACTCAAATTTCTTTTCTGGGTTGGGACCTTTTAGTTAAATTAATAAAATGTATTGCAGCATGAAAATTTATTATACCGAAAAGGACTATTCCATACTTCAGAATTTTATAGGCTTAAGAGCATATCCTAGACAAGGTTCTTGTATTGGCGCTGGGTTAAAAAACCCCTAAAATTTTGGTGTTATATTCTCGTAGTATAATAAATTTATGTGGGAAATTTTAGAAAATCGTCCTTCAAATTGCAATCTATATTACATACATACATTCAATTAATCCTATTTAGATGAATTTTGGTATGATATAGGTTAAATTCTGTCTCAGATATCAGTCTATAATTATTTTGCTATTGGAGCGATAAATAAGGTTTTAAGTAAAAATATTAAGAAATAATCAGGTCAAATTTCATTGAATTCTTCAATGATTTCTTTTGGAGTAAACGTGTAGCAATTTATCTTCTTCTCCTAAATTAATTCCCGACAATTCTAAATAGAAATTTTACAGGATTTACAAAGTGAATTTCGCGTAAAAATCCCTGAAATGCTTTCCCGTGGAGAAATCCTAGTAATTATGTAATAATGAAGTAACAAAGCTACGTGTGAACTACTATCAAATTTAAAAAAAAATCAAGGATTTTATTTCAAAAATGTTTCTAAAAAATCAAATTTGCCAAATTTTACAAATTGCTAACTTTTTTTAATACGTAAATAATTATTTGTGTTACACAAATAAGT
Source organism: Cochliomyia hominivorax (assembly GCA_004302925.2). Classification (NCBI taxonomy): domain Eukaryota; kingdom Metazoa; phylum Arthropoda; class Insecta; order Diptera; family Calliphoridae; genus Cochliomyia; species Cochliomyia hominivorax. The sequence continues at coordinate 50,214,438 of PYHX02000495.1, read as the reverse complement.
TTTAATTGGCTTTTGGAACAAATTTATGCAAAAAAATATTTTAACAGATACAAATTGTCCACACCCTCCCTAAAAATCGAAAAACTTTTATTACATACTTTAACATTATTTTAAACATACAGAAGTTATTTTATTAACAGTTATTATCTACATAACTGTAGAATTCATTTCAGCTGTTAAAAATCCTCCCCTATAAAATGAATGTGTTTATATAAAGAATCTGCTATAAAGATAAACTTGTCGAAAATGTTAACGATTTTTTTGTTGATATTTTATAGTAAATATAGGTCGTGGGCATGTTGGATGTTGTGTATATTCACTGAAAATATATAAATATCTTGGAATTATAGCTTAATTTATTGTCACAATTTGATTGCTGTTTTTATGTCACATTGGAAAAAATATTAACATTTTTTGGACACATTATAGAAATTGATGTTAAATTATATTTAACATATTTATGTTTTGTCCATTTTGATTTAAATGTATATTTTTATATTTTACAGATGATAAGTCATACGTTCAGAGTTTAAGATAAGAAGAGGTGTATTTTTCCTAATTATACTAAAAAGAAATAATTATGCCTTAACTTTCCTATCTTGAGATAGTTATCATATTAAGTTGAGTATTTTGTTTACAAAAAATATTTTCCTAGAATATACAGCTGCGATCAAAGTAATAGCACTACTGACATTCACATCTTCGTTGCTGATTTGTGTTTTTCTTTATGAATATTTTTATCCAAAATTTTATTTTCTAATTAATGTTCTAATAATTGAGTATAAAGTCAAATCATAAGATTTGGAATCTCAATGTAATAGCACCATTTCTATTACACTTGGAAAAAACATTAACAGTACAAAAATTGTTATAACATTATATAGTTGTATATAGTTGCTTCTGCATTTTATAATTAACAAGGTTTTCAAGAAGCGCGTTAGTAGAATAAGAATAATGGGTTGGTCTGAACACTGTACTTCAGAAAAGCGTGAACTTATTAAAATGCATAGTTCTGATAAGCAAACTTATGCCGAAAAAAAATGTTAATGAATAATCAAATAAAATGATTAGAAATACCACAACCTACAAACTTAAAGTATGGAGTAATGAACAAAAAACTGATTCACATCAATTCCGTGATGAGGTAATTGTAAAGTAGTAGGCACAAGGATATCATTATATTGACATGTTTATGTGTGTGAGTTTAAATATTTTCTATAACCATAAATGTTTAAAAGTGAGTTTTCAATTCTGTGGTTACAGCGTTACCGTTGAGATCCTTCCAAAAGTCGCACAAAAAGGGATTTTGAAAATAAAGTCGCAGAAGTTGATTGCAGAATCATTCACCAAAAATTACATTTTTTGAATAGTTTTAAATTATGAATTTAAACTAGAATATTAACCAACAACCAGTTTTTTTCTTAAATTTATCATCATTTAGATTTTTATTATGATTTTGGAAAGGATCGTTTATGAATTTTCAGTATTCGATCGTTCTTAATAAAATTTTTTTATCCATAATTTATATAAAATTTATTGATTTGTTCTTTTTAAGTCAAATTAATGAAATTTCGTGAAGTTCTTGCCTAAAATCCAATTTATGAAAAGGGGACACAAGGGAAAAAAAAGCAAAAAGTCACAGCAGTTGAAAGGTAAAAAGTGCTACGCACAAAAAAATATATATTTTTGATCATATCAATATGCCGCTTGGCTCGTTAGTTGTACCCTTAAATGGAAATTGCACATCTGTTATTTTTCAGCGTTTCTTGCACGGTATTAATAAAATATGATAGACCATATCTGAGGCAGCTAAATCACAGAACTTTTGTAATTTTTTAAATCTCATTACAAATTTTCATAGAAAGTTTAAGTTTCGATTTTGATACAACCCAAAATCAGTGTATCAAAATTTGCAACATAAATTTATTTTGATATAAGAATTAACCAAAAAGCACGATTGTTTGACCTAGTTCTCACCTACGGAGCTTTCCCAAAATTTGGACATTCACAATTTTTTTATTAATGTTTGAAATAATGAATAATGAATATATAATTTGACCATTAAGGTGCCTTTCCGGAATAGGTTTATGGGTGTATGGAGCTTTTAAGTTTAAAAGGATTTTACTTAAATTTCGTATAATATTTTTTTATTATATATATCTAATTTAACAGTTATTGTGCCATAAGCTGCTATAACACCTTACAGGAATAAAGTTTTAAATTAAATTAAAAATCAGCCATTGAATTTTAAAGCTCAATGCAAATATTTATAGGAAACTTTTAGAATATGTAATATTTTGCTATAGTTATACATGAGCTCCTTTTCCTTAATAGGTGTTCAAGCTTATGAGTGATTTATTAGTTTTCTGGTGCAATATCTTCAACTCATGGAAATGTTTGTATGATGTAAGTGATGGAGGGTATTTAACATTCTTCACAACTGAATATAGCATTCTTACTAGTTTTCATTATTTTTGTTCCCCATTAGAAACTCTTGTCTCTTATTGTTAGCGATCTCAAATTATAAAATTAATTCTTAAAATTTGATCAATATTTTTTAAATTCTGTCATTTATGTGCGTTTTGAATCCCTTTCAAATGATGGAAATATGCAATAATTGACTTAATTTTTAGAAAATTTTTCAATATTTAGAATTCATTTTTATATATAAATTTCAAATTGTTTGTACATAATATAAATATAAAAATTTATATATATATATCAATACTAATCCAATAAATATCTTATATAATTTTAATCATTTTATAGCGTATTAAATATCGTTCATGTGGAAAATTTTTCTATATATTTTTCGATTTATATGCTGTCGAATTTCATACATGTGTGTGTTTTTATTATTTAAAAATTATTTTGTATTACTTTATATGTTTATACATGTGTAATGACACTTAATGTTACGAAATGGTTGAATGGACATTAATATGGTGTGACATTCAATTTATGTGTGAGTGTAAGTGTGGTATGAATAAATACAACAGGTAACATTGAGGATACAAAAAGTCACAACTACTCATACAAAAAAATGTATAATATTGAATTTATTGAACAAAAAAACTCTTTCTTAGTTATAACACTTTTGTGGGTGTTTGTTTTTCTATTTATTATATTTTTCTCTCTGTTTTTTTTGTACAAAATTTCGTGGTCATCAGAGCATAAAAATTTTAATTTATTATAAACGTTATATTTATGTATATAAAAACATTGATTATCATTCAAAATACATCGTTAGTTTTATAATTGTTGACAATATATCGGTGGACAATTTTCTTTGTTAAATAATTGAAAAAAAAAAAATAAATTTACATCAAATTAAATTGAAAATACTTGTCAACTAAAAAAGAGATTAAATGTGAAAAGAACTCAAAGATAAGAAATCATTAATATGAGAAAATATATTTGTACAAACTCAAACTATTTGAATTTGTATACAAAGAACAACAAATACAAATGCATATATGAAAATTTGTGTGGGTGTATGCATAATAAATTTAAATATCATTTTATGTTACACAACACCACAACCAATCAATATCCTTTGACACAACTTATACACTGACATATGTTTTTTTTCATATTACATAATTCTAAGTCTAACAAGTGTATTTCTTATTATAGTTCTTATATTTCTGATACACTACATTAAGAGTACTTTTGGTAATTTAAGAATTTTTATTTTCTTTCTGCTGATATATGTAACATGTAGAAAAATGATGATACACGCATTTCTATATTCATCAATCGACTCAGAATCCTGAGTTTATTTAACGATATCTGTCCGTGTCCATATTAATATTGAAATTAAGCCATTTAATATTCCGAAGAAATTAGTCCCTTTTTGGGCAAGGACGACGTCGTCTGAAAATGATCATTGATCTGTCTAATTATACATGCATATATGTTCCAAAATAAATGTCTTCTCGAAATGAGATTTTAAGCTCGCAAACATATAAGAAGACATTTTAATTAAATTTGGAAAAAACTAATCTTGTTTTAATTCAAATCTACATGCCAAATTTCAGAAAAATTGTTTTAGAAATGACCGTATCTTCCACACAGACCCACTTTCTGATATTACTGAATCTCAAAAAATAATAAAATAAATAAAATTAATAAATAAAAAATAATAAAAAGGATATGATTGTCGATTTGTAACTTCATATAGCACAGTGTGTCGTGATCGACTTTTTTTTTAATAATTCGACAACTTTAAAACCGTTAGATATATCTTAATGAACTTTTTTAGTATTTTTAAGTCAGCGAGTATAATCTAGCATCGTTTCTGTCAAGAGCAGTTTATTAAAAAAACTGACATTCGAAAAATGGGATTTTCATAAAAACCGGTTCAAATGCGGTTTTATGTCAAAAAACTGGTTAACCGGTTTTTGTTTGATCATTATAAGTGTAAGAAATTAGTATTTATTTGTATTATTTAATATAAATTTAGAATTTAACGAATAAAAACATATATGACCTAAAGACATAATGACCTTTATATGGAATGAAGTTGAATAATGGTTCCATCGTAATCAAAATGTGTATTTATTCTTATATCAAATTAGCATTTTAGCAAGATTTCATCAATTATACTTGCACTGTATAATGTCCTAAATGGGTGGGATAGTTTCTTGGTAGTGTTTTCGATATCGTATTAAAATAATGTCTTTCGATATCATGGCTTTCCATTATTTTTCCTTAAAAGCAAATTTTTCTTTAATTTCTGAATATATCTAAATTATGGGTCTATATCTGAATAAAAAATATTGAAAAATATCATTTAATTGATTTTATTGACGTTATTATGTCTAACAGACGGATATAGCAAAATCGGTTCAGAATATGATGTCTAATATACATACTGTTCTTGAAAAATGAAAAAGAGATGTAAGAAGATGTGTATGTTAGTAAAATAATTAAAGTGCCCTCCATTAAAAAACTGCGGTTTTCTGAAATGCAAAAATTAGTTTAAGTCTTGTATGTTTTTAAATCTGCATTAGATTTAACTTATTATACTAAATGGTCCGAGCACCGAGTTAACAGGGCTGCTTTTGTGCTGAGTGTTGGGAACTCTTTTGAAAAAGCTTTCTATGTTTTGGCTTTAGAAACATTTTGCGGACCATTATTTCTGCTTGTACCATCTGCTTGTTTTCCATCAACGGACAAGTTCTAACAGTTCTATTTAATTACACTGGAAACAGGTTTTAATGCTTGAACAACTGTTTGTAGGACCAAGTTGGGGTTTCTTGAAAATATTTTATAATTTTTGTATGTAATTTTTTGGTCAGTTTAACAATATATTAATTTAATTGACATAAGACATAATAACAGACATGTTTTACAAATGTAACTTGATAACAGAAAGAATATAATACTTGTATTAAATATTTTAATGGAAATGTGTGAAAATGTTTGTACTAACACAAATTCCATAAGAATATAGCAAACATGTGTAAATATATAAGTGAGGAACTTTGTCTATTATTTTAGCTTGATAATTTCTGTTCTCTTAAAAAATTAAACGAATAAGATTTCCGTATAGATCTTGCATGTTGATTTAAAATTGAGTCAAGTCCAAGAAAGTTTCAAATTTTACTTTGCTGTAAAAATCTCTTCAATTGTGAGCATTTTGTAGAGCAATGGAAAAATGTAATACCCTTGCTAGTTAAACGTAGAGGACCACGGGAAATTTCACCACCACACTTAGTTTGTTATTCCGTTTATAAGGCCAAGAAAAACATATTTAACACCCGATAAAGTATACATGTTCTTTCATCATATCTGAGTCGATTAACCCATACCCGTCTGTGTGTCTTCCACAAATTAAAAATCCGAATTAAAAAATTGTTTAATATAATGCTGAACATTTTCCACTTTGATAACAGTAAAATTAGTCCCGTGAACAAGGAAATTGTAGACCGAAAGATGTTCGTGAAAATCAATAAAGAAAAAGTGACTTATGATAAATTATGGATGTAACTGACCACTTGGTAATTCGAAATTATTTATTTTTACGTATGTAACTACAACAATTTTAAACCACTACTTTAAATAAAAAGTGAGATCAAAAAGTCTTAACACACGTTTTTGATTTAAACTATTAACCTAAGTATTATTTGTTTTTTTTTAGCAAGTTACCTTTATAAAACATGTTAGTATATGTATATGTAATATGTATATAATAATATTAAATTAAAATGAGTGACCAGAAAATAGTGCGTATTAAAGTTTTAAATATATTCAACCAAACCCAACTTGACCCTACAAAAATTTGGCAATGTATTCAAAATTTTGCGGTCAAACCTAATATAGAAAGCATGGTTCAGATATACAGAAAAGAACTCCCAGGATTAATAATATAGTATTTTTACCATGAGAGTTAACTTCTCCAAACTGCCTGAGCTATCTACAGTGGAGCGATGTTGGGTTCTTGTTAAATGAAAATTGCAGACACTAAAAAGGTGTCTAATTGCACTTAATTTTAAACTAAGATGGACTACCTATCTAAGCAAAAGAGAGAGAGATACAGAGTGAAAATTCTGTAAAAACGTTAATGAAAGGGTTTCGGAAAAGGTTCAAAATTTCGTCAATAGTAAACAAAACTATAAAATTATTACATTTGTAAGTTGTAATAATAATTTTAATGAAATAAAAATATAAAACTGTTTTCATTAACATAAATTTATGTTTAGAACTTTTCTATCTCTTCTAATTTAAAGTAAATTAGCCATCTGATAAATAACATGCTCAATAGTAAGAAAGATGCATATTATTTGAAACTAATCATTTTTTAATACAAATTCCGGTTTATTTACAGAACGACTTCTCTAATGACATTATAAGACACAGTAAAAACGATTCAAGAGTTTAAATGTGAAGTTTTTACCATTTATTTAAAATTATGAATAAATTATAGGTCAGTCCTAATAATAACAGTTGCTGTTTATTCTACCTTGTCGTATTTAAAAAATTTTTTCAATTTATATTCTCAAGTAGAAAGTGTATTTCAAATTCGTTATTGCCGAACAATTTAAATGTTTCTATTTGTCACATTACTCTCATTATTTTATCTTACACTTTTGCCTTTTAACACTTTACAACAATTTTATTTTATATCTTTTAAAAAGTTTAAAAACTATCCCAACAAACTAAGTCATAAACAAAATGCAACTATATTCTAAAATAAACTCATTCTAAAGAATTTTCGACTACATTGCATAAGCAGACTTATTTTAGCTTTATTTTAATCAAAATTATAAATACTTTTAAACTAGTGCTTTAAATGTTTCCTATAGCAATATTATTTGTAATATACTTCTTGAAGAAACAATAATTACAAATGTAATTGTAAAAGACTTATGCTCACAATAGTTTTGTAAGTGTTTCTTTATAAAAATAAAAATATTTAATGAGTTTTTCAAAAAGATGTAAAAATGTCGTATAAAATACAAAGTCTGTAAGGAATCAAAAGAAGTTAAATAATAAAAGACTCAAAGTTAAGTAATTCGAGTGAAGTTTCCAGCCAGTATCATTCAGATTAGTTCCTAAATTAGTTATGAAAATTTTAATTCAAAGGAAAACGATATTGCAAATTCTGAAGATTATGTGGATTATATTTCTTACTCCTCTCTTAGGTTCATTTATTTTGTATCCACAGGTTAACGAGATCAGAATTGTTGCAAAAATTCCAAATTTTGTAAAAACTGCTGGCGGAAGTTTGTAATGGACGAGTTAGCAGAAAATATGTTTTACTATGGAGTAGAGGAAAAAAGTGTGCGTATCTTAAGTAGATCAAATGCATAAGAATTTTATAGATGCCGCCATTTCTACTGAAATAAATTTATAAATAACTGAATTTATAAAACATACAAAATCATTTTTCCATTTTATCAAAAATAGACAAATAAGCTTACTTCAATCATGTTTAAAAAAAATTCCACGTAAGCTTATTTTATAATTGCACTTCTAAGCTTTTAGTATACTTTAACTAAAAAGGTTACCGCAAAGGTTCAATTTTCTTTATAAACTATTTGTTAACAAATGTTTAACAACAAATATCATAACACTTATGCAAGCTTTGAGCTTATGCTAGTAAGTTTGTTACAAACTTTTCGTTTGTTGGGATATGAAAATAAAGGTATATACATGTGTATGTGTAAGTATTTGTAACATATGTAAGATTTGTTATTTTTCATGCAGGAAATGAGGTAAAAAGAAATTCTTTTATATACAACAATATCAGCAAAACAACATTAAATAAACTATAATGAGAAATGAAGCAAATGTATCATGTGAATAAATGTTTAGATATTTATCCATATCTGATGACAATTATTTTTATTTTATACAACAATATAATATTTATGTTGATTTATTTGGATAATCAATTTGTTAAGAAAGAAATAAAGTGAATATGATTTCGTGTTGTTCTAAATAAAAATGAAGAAGTATGATTTTAAATGAAAACATTATTGTTACAATAGGACCATTTGAGGGGACACTTTTATTTGTTTCAGATTTGCCTTTTTCTAAAGCTATAACTCATTATTACTACTATATTACTTCCAAATGATAGAATGAGGTGTAACAATCCTTATTACTTTTTTCATTCTCTAATAAATTTGTTTTATGTGATATCTTTTTAAGAAAAATTAATTTCCGGAAATAGCTTTATCATAACTTAAACAGCAAAAATTAAAAAAAAGCTTAGAATAACGTTTTATCACTTAAATTAAACATATTTATATTCAACCAGAACTTAGAATAAATCAGATATACAACATATATCACTGGATTTATATCTGTTTCTGCTAATTTTTCAAAATTTTATATCGCTATCTTTCGGGTACCACTTTATTATAAAATTATCAAAATTTTTTGTTAGAATTATAGAATAAATTTACCAAATATTTTTAAAATTTGGCGAGGGTCAGGCCGATCAGTGTATTGCTTTAACATGGAAATACTCTACTTTTGAATATGCCATTTTATTCCAATATTTTGTATCAAGATGCAAATCATGTTCAGGATTAAATAAAAAATAGATACCACTATCAATTTCATTTCTTTACCCCAACAGGATAATGTAGTGGTCCAAAATGGGAGGGAAAATAACCAAACTAAATTAATCGAGATTAAGAAAAAGGGATGCTTTAGGGAAAATGAAATTCTTGGGTAGAAATTCAATTTCGTTAAGATTTCATCAGGCCTTTGCAACTATAGAGGTTTAAAAATAATTTAATAAAAATATAATTTTATTCAATTTCTTCAGGTGCAAATACAACAAAATTTTAAAATTAATTACAGAATCTGCATTTTAGAACTCAATATCAAATATTTCGTTTCGATTGTGGTGGCAGAACTTATTAAATTTTTTAAAAATATATAAAACTTTTGATCGACTGGATGGATATGAGTAAAATTGAACATAATGGTATAATTTGGATGACATGGGGCCTTTATTGGTGGTGTTATAGGGGTACAAAATAGAGCATGAACAACCGAAAATTTATTAATCGCGTGCAAAATTTTTGTTTTCATCCAATTAAAATTTTTTACAATCTCGTTGCCTTTAAAGTCATATTGCAAAAATATACTTGAATACATAATTTACATCTTATGTTAATTACATATGCAATAATTTCAGTATTTTCTACTCAGTTAAAAAAAATTTATTATTATTATTTGTATAAAAAAACAATATTTAAATACAAATAATAATGAAATTTCGTGCTAATTTGTGGAGAAATCTGCCAATATTTTAGAATTTTTTTGACACAAATAGTTCAAAAAACAAAAAAAAGCTGACCAAAAATGGGTCAAAATGTATATAATATAGGTCTAAATATTTCTTAAAGTATAAGAGTTATCCCACACTAGTAAGCATCTTTTTGTAGAGAATAAAAAGGGCTTTATGTATGTAAAATATTTTTTTCAATCAAATCATAAATAAAAGTGTGGCGATTAAAAAAAAAAATCGCTAATCGCCAGGTGACCAACTTTGGAGATCCACTTCCTGGCCTCAGGGCCCACTAGAAACATTAGTGGTAAAACATCTCAAGAATGTTAATGTAAAATTTCGCTAAAAATATATAATTGTTCCAAAGTCACAGAAATATTAACAAAAATGTCCTAAAGTACAAAATTCTTAATTAACGTTGTTTCTATGCATCGATATCCACATAAAACTCATTTTTGGGATTTCTTTTCACATTTTTGAGAACTTTAGATAATTCTTTTATCAAATTAATTATTATTTTAAAATTTTTATTAGAAATCAGATGATATTTTGCATTAAACATTTTTATTTCAATTACATTTTGAGTAATATCATATATTTATGAACTGTATAAAAAAAGATTTAAAAGACTCTACCTTTCAACTCCCCTTATCAAACCTTTTATGGTTCAGTCTTCCAAATTTATAAATTACACCCATCCTGCAGTCATTATGTTAAATGTGATGTAATTCCATCCAACTGATCACAACTGACATATTTTTGGCAATAATTGAGCTGTGACATTCTCTTAAATACTTTGGAAAAATCTTAAAAAAATTAGCAAATAAAATTCTGGATTTCTAGCAGACAATTCAAATTTCATTGCTGCAAATATAGTCCCAGTGGTAAAATGTTGAAACATTTAAATCATTAAAAAGTTCAAATAAGAAAAAGTTTATTCGCTATTTACATCTTGCATTATAACAGTTAGAAATAAAAGTTTTTTCTTCACTTTAAATCATCATAGACAACAACCACTTCGCAATTTTTTCCAAGGATATTTTTTATCGTAAATATGTATGTTAAAACAGCTTTTCCTGTTAAACAATGTTGCCAGCTGATATGAGAAAAAGGTAACAAAAACGTTCTGATAAACTTAAATTAAATTTAAAATTAAAAAAGCAAAATTTCCATTACGCGTTCAACAAAAAAGATTCTTTTAATAGTAGCGATCAAAAACTACATGTTTATGGTTCACGTCTTATAAAATCGGATAACTAGTGACTAAAATTTAGAGGTTATGTAGGAAGTACATGTACCGATTTATTTTCAAATTTGAGAGGTTAGATACTGCGGGTGTTTGAAAGATTTTGGAATGTGCCATATTTTAATAAAAAAAATTAATTAACAAAGTTGGAAAATGTTACGGCAGAGTAATGAAATGATTCCTTAAGAAAAAAGATGGATCATCCTATTTGTTAAAACTCTAACATAATTCCAAAAATGGGCAAACCAATATAAAAACTGTATGTTGAAACTTAAATATCCTTCACTACTTATATTTAATTAACATTAAGGCAATTTATAATTTCTCGAATTCAGAGATGAACTTATATGAACACCATATTCCTCTACTGAACAAATGTCGCGATATATTTCGTAAATTTTTCTCTTAATGGAAAAAGGGGTATGTAATATTTAAGACCTTTCTCTTCTAGAATTGAAAGATCTTATATTTAGCTTCTTCTGAAATATAGAAGCTTCACTGAACCAGATGTCGTAGGTAATATAAACGAAAATTTCGTAGAACTTTAACAAAAAAAGGAGTTAAATAAACAGATTTTTATGCTAAATAACAGAATTTTTCTTCAAATTTACGATTTTTTCCAATAAAGGTGTTTAATTAAATGAAATTTATTTAAAAAATTAACGAAAAATATGCTATATCGACAGATATTTAAGAAAAGTAACATAACACACAAAATTTATTCAATTCTACGTACTTCAATGAATTTAATTTGAATAAAGTTTGTTTATTTAAATATTTTTTTGTTTATTTAATATTTTTTTAAAAAAGTATTTCTTTGTCATATTAAATGAAATATAATAAATAAATTGTAAGTTGAATAAAGGAGGAAAATATTTTATAGAACATTCTTATTAAATGAAATTAAATGAATATTTTACATAAATTCAATATAATGCAAATA